>PVJD01000040.1:0-600000 GCA_004026545.1 Mormoops blainvillei
AGCACGTTAATCTTCCCTCGGGGCCTTCACCTTTCCCAGGAGGAAGCATGGAGCAGGCAAAGCTCCATCTTCGTCCTCGGGCGTGTGCACAAAGGCAGCGACCGCCACTGTGTGCGGAGGTCCTTCTTGACCCCGAAATACTTTCACCTGGGTACTGGTCTGACTCAGATGACCAGGCCCTGATCAGGGTCACAGGGACTCGACTCATCTGTGCCTCCTCATTATTCAACACGGCCCTCTCTCAGCCCCCGGCCCCCGCCGCTCAACTCAACAGCCTGCTGGCGCCACAGGCCCAGCGTGTTCCGAACCAGAAGCCACCAGACCCTTCCCTCGATGGTCAATGTTTGTTTCTGCATTTCATCTCCCATCAAGGAAGGGCATTTCCCAGAAGGGAGCCTAGGAAATACAGTCTCTTTTCCAGACATCCACATGCCCAGCCGCAACCCGAGGAAGGAGGAGAGAGCAGGTGTCTGGCCAGTTCTCAGTGTGTGCCACACAGTTCGTCCAGGATGTTCTCGTTATTCTAAAGCCCTGCTTCCTTCACATCGCTCACTGCTCAAATCCTTCAGTGGAGCTCTCATCAAAGTTCACGTGTAGGCCACGCAAGTGCATTTCCCAGGTTTATCTCTTGTTACTGTCCGGCACCCAAACCTCTCCCAGACCCGTGCAGTCCCAGTTTCCCAAATGCGCCTTGGGCTTCCCACTCTCACATGTGGCCCCGACACTCCCCCTCCCCCCAGGCACAGCGCACTCTTCCCCTTTCTTTCCAGTGACTCAGTCCTCGCCCTGCTCAAGGCGGCGCTCTTGTGCGAGGCCTCCCCCCACACCAGGTTGGGGGTTTCAACCAACAGTGCTATCTCTCCCTCCCCTGGATTTCTGGCACACACGGTGTCATCTTTGTCATTTGCCACCTTGTGTGCATTTAGGTCTTGATGTCTCAGCTAGACTGTGAGCTCCTTGGGAACAGGAATTGTATCATGTCTCATGTTCATCTTTGTTTCTCTGAAGACTTCACACAGAGCTTTGTAAACATTAGTGTTTGTTGAGAATGGATGAAAGAATGAATGGATGGATGGATGGATGGATGGATGGATGAAGAATTTTGTGAGTGAGTGTAGGAGGCAAGGGCAGCATGGCCCCCTTCAACCCCGCTTTGTAGGCTTGGTGCCCATGGCATTTTTTTCTTTTCCCCTTTATTAGGTGGCTCGACTCTTTCATTTTGTCTTCTCTTTGGACCTCAGCGAAGGGCAGGTAACCCCATGGAGAGGTGTGACTAACTCCAAACTGATCCGGTGGGGCAGAGGGGCCGGCAGCCCCCGCGGCCCCCCAGCGCATGGTTTGGATCAGAGCCAGGTGCCTCCCCCGCCGACACCTGTGTGTGTGCGCGTGTGTGCACTCCAGAGCCGCCTCCCACTGCACCGTCTTTCTGGAGCCTCTTACTGTATTAATTTGGCAGCACCTAACTTGTTTTTTTTCTTTGTTTGATGCCTGGAAAATGAATTCACTTTGATGATTGATGCTATGGTGGGGAGCAATCCTATCTCTTTCTCTCTTGTTTGTGAATCCGACACTGTCGCAAACAAGGCCCCATCTTCATCCGGCATGTTGTGGGGGGCCTGCCTGGCACTGCTGTGGGGCATGTGGGGCTGTGGCAGGAACTCCGTCGGGGAGGTGGCTGCACCGTGGGGACTCAGAAGGAAGTACTAACTGGTTTTGAATTACTAGTGGGAAATGTGGCCATGCTGGTGGCTTTGCTGTCGATTGCCTGCCACACTAAACCCTTTTGTCTTTATTCTCATTGTCCTCGGTTGTGGGCACTAGATATGTACGAGGTGTGAGACGGGCTAAAACGCGTGCCCTGTGGCAGCCTCCCCTGTGGCGTGACGTGTCCCTCCGGAAAAGAGGGCCTCATCACGGGCTTACAATCCAGCCAACTGCTGTGCTGGGTCAGGGCTCGGTGGGCCGTCAAGTAGGCATTCTGTTAGTGGTAAATTGTTTTCCTTGGACTACCGGGTTCTTAAAGGTCTGGGTTTTCCTGAACGTGCCTGCCTCCCCTGACCAAGAAAACATCAAAACATGTAGGCTTTGCTCTGTACTAGCTCCGATTAATCGAAAATTCAGGGACACAGTTTACCTCTTAAAGTCCAATTTCTAAGAGTTTTACCTAAGAAAAAAGATTGAAATAATCCGGAATGTCATTGCCATTGCCCCTAAGATACTTCTGTGGAATTTCTGCAGTTCCGTGGAGCATAGCTGAGAGAACCACTGGGCCACGTTGTGTTGTTGTGCCCGGAAAGCAGCAAACAGCATGCAAACAAACAATCCCAACAAAACTGGGTACACAATGCCTACAACACCGTGGGGAGCAAAGAGCTCAAGAGTCCAACAATACAAGTGGGAGGTGGGTTTTTCCGGGAGGCTGAGGATGTCTGCCTTTCCTCACCCATGATGCTAGGCGGTGAAGGGGTTCTTCCAGGGAGGGGATGCTGAGGACAGCCCCAACTTGTACTGTGACAGCCCCACGGGCAGGTCCTCAGACGGACCCGCAGTAGGCTGACCTTAGTTCCTGAAATGACCCCAGATTTCTTAGCTTTTCCCATGGCTCATACTCTAAATTCAGTGTTGACTTGGGAGGAAATTGATTCAAGACATTTCACATACACACACACACACACACACACACACACACCGGAACTTTATCACCCTTTGTCAGAGTTACCTTGGAAAACCCAGCATGTATTCGAGAGATTTTCAAAGCATTCTAGAAATTCTCATTTTACAATTGAAATCAGAGCCACATAGTGAGCCATAGACAAGGGTCATACGTTGTTGAACTCGGGATTTTCCAGTTGGAAGTGAATCTTGTTGCACCCTTTAATCCTCCAGCAAAATTGGAAGGCTGAGAAGGACCCGGCTAACTTGGTCGAGGCCCCAGAAGCAGGGTTGAGGCTGGGCAATCAGGGGTCAGGGGCAAATACATTGCAGTTTCTGGCAATGCCACATCTTCCTTCTCAATTGTTTTTCTTCTGTTTTATTTTTAAATAGTTCCACGTCTTTTTTTTTTTGCATTTCTCAGCATCGTGCAAGCTCTTTGTTTATAAAATGGGGTCCTCAAGGTGATCTTAGGAGAGTGCCATGGCTGTTGCTAAAAATGTAATGACTTCTTAATGGTTAATACATGTGCATGGTACAACATGCTAAAAGCACAAAAGAGGGCGTTCAGTGCAAAGTCAGTCTTATTCCCAATCCTGTCTTCCACTGATGTGGTTTCAGAAGAAACTCTAACCTTTCCAAGGACATTTTCACTAATCCCCTCATTTGGCTATCAACCCAGTAAAACTTGGATCCCTATCTCCTTTGCAAACAAAACTTTAAAGACCGCATCTGGGGTGGAATTAAGTGGGAGCCCTGAATGGTGAGAGCTACTAAGAGACACACTCCTCTTTCCACCTAGTTCCCATCTTACCCCCTTCCCCACGGCCCGCCACCTCCCCAGTGTACTCCAAGGCCAGGTCAAGTGCAGTCTTCTATGGACGCCTTGCCTCTGTCATGTGTGCCCTCTGTCCTGGGCGCCCTGCAGACCTCCGGCTTCTTTCATACATTCCTCATGGACAAAGCTCAACTCCCTGTTCAGTAGAGTGCTCCTTTAGCTCTGGGACCCTGGCTGATGCACTGGGGTGGGAGTGGGGATTTCCCGTTGCCATGCTCTACTCAGCAGTTTGCTGGATAAATGGCCATATGTTCGTTCATTCAACTCCTTGACCCCTAATGTGCTTCAGGCAGAGTGGCAGGTACCAAGGCTGCAACAGTAAATGAACAACCTGGAGGGGAAGGCAAACCAACAAACAGTGCCAAAGTTCAATACAGTTGTATGGGGTACAACAGATAAGTACAGACTGCACTGAGAGCATGCGACAGGCCGAGATGGTTAGAGGAAGCTTCTCTGAGAAGGGCAGCCACACTGCATTGAATCTAAAGTGCTATGGTTCCTAAGACATATCATTATCTTATGTACCACTAAGGAAGAAAATAGTACCAATTAAATGAGGACATAATGCTTTTTCACTCAGAATTTTTACTTCTATCATTAAAATGATTCAGCCTTGTTTAGAGTCTTCTGTGTGTCATTTTCATGTACACACTGAAAGGAACATATAAACACAAGAAATCGGTTGAGGTCTTCTTATCCTCACTTCTTCGCTTCCAGAGTCTGACTCTTCTGAACCACTTTCCAACTCAGCTCACCAGAACCCACTTACGGCCACGCTGCGTGGCTCTCTGTGCCTCCCTGAGCATTGGTGACACCGAGCTGTTGGCCCTGGGGTATCAATGCTGCCCATACCCATTCTGCCAGTTCGGATGCTGCCACTTTCTTGATCTTACCAGATGGTGTCAGTGAAATGTGTTTCAGATCGTTTCATATTCCTTCTTCAAGTGGTTCTTAATTGAACACTCAGGTTTCACTTGTTCAGTCACACCAAGGGGAGTAGCAACCAACTGCTTCTGTGTTAGACAATGACAGCGATGTCAAGGCAACAGCAATGGTAAGACCCACCCCAATTTCAGAGATGAAAAAAATGTCTTGGAATTGCTGAAAACCCCTTACCAGAAGTCTAGGAGTAAGTGAACGCCATTATTATCCAGTGCCTTAGTGATGACAGGGCTCTGGGTGGACGTCTCCATGAGTGTCCTAGTCACAAGACGGCAGTTCTGCCACACTTGAAGGCAGAAAGCAGGCAGCACGTCAGGCCTCTCTCCTGCATATTAGGTAGAGAAAACACCTTTCCCGGGGTCAGATTCCCCGTACCTCCCATTGGCCAGGACTGCATTACGTGGCCAGCCATAGCTACAAGGGAGGTTGGGAAATCTGTTTTTTCTCATCATTTCAAGAACAGGGCTGGGAATGACTTCTGGTGGTCAACCTACAGTATATCCCACTATAGTCAAATACATGTGGAGTGTGCTGAGTTAACCCAAAATACTGTAGGACTTCCCAAAACTATTAATATGGTAATGTGGCTCATTGGATTATGGGGAATATGGTATTAAGCTTTTTCCAAACTTAGAAAACTTATTAAAAGAGAGAACTTAATTTTGCTTGTTTCCAGAATTAAAAAAATGAAGGTTCTCACCCCGGCCAGGTAGCTCAGTTGGTTAGAGCATTGTCAAATACACTGAGGTTGCAGGTTCGATACCCGGTCAGAGCACATACAAGACTCAGCCAATGAAGCATGAATAAGTGGAACAACAAATTGATGTGTCTATCTTTGTCTCCCTCTTTCTCTCCACCCCCCAATCAACTTTTAAAAATTAGGGAAAAACAAAACAAAATAAAAACCAAAATGAAGGTTCTCAAGAGCAGAGCTGAAGTGGCGGTGTAAGATAGGGTTTGTGGAGAATGGATAGAAATGGGGTTTTGAGGAGAGACAGAGTAGGGCTCAGAAGTTTACAAATGAGAGAGACAGATTGATTTTAACCACCCATTTTCTTTTAATGGGCACAGCTAATTTGTTTTCAAGAGCCTTGTGTCCTTGCCACTGTGAATTCCTCTGAGGCAGGACTAGGTTGATACTGAGCCGTCGTCTCCTCCTCCTCTTTCCTAACCTCTGCCGCTTCCAGCCTTCATGATGCTAGTGGTATTGGAGCTAGGCCGGCTGGCTGCTGGGGGTGGAACAGAGGGCTCTGCTAAAATGGACGCGTACGCTGCCTGCTACCGCCGGCCCGCAGACAGCCCGCTGAGCATTTGCAAGAGCTGGCGTACACATTGATGGAATTAGTTCCTGATCATTTATTTTGGCCTGGGATCATGAAAACCCTCCTGGTCCTTTTGGCCTGATGTAATCTTTTCCTTCCTTCCTTCCTTCCTTCCTTCCTTCCTTCCTTCCTTCCTTCCTTCCTTCCTTCCTTCCTTCCTTCCTTTTAAAATTTCGATAGCAACTTAATGTGTCTTAGGCAGCAATGACAGTTATCATCAAGCTGACATTTTCTGAACACTTGCTGGGCATTGGGCTTTGTCATGGATATCTTTTATGGGTACAAGCTCAGTTACTCCTCACCACCATCCTGCCCTGTGGAAACTCCTGCAGATGAGAGTGGTGAGGTGGAGAGAGGTGAAAGTCGCCCGGCTGTTGGTGATAAGACTGAAATTTGAATCCAGGTGTGACTAGAACTGTTGTTCTTAATCTTCACTGTAGCTTCTGGTTTGGCACTTTTGTGTTATTTGTACATTTGTCTTTCTACATTTTGTCAGAAACCAAGCTGTTTTTGGTATTTCCTAATAATGCCTAGCACAGTGTCTTGCCCTTGATAGGAAAATTCTTGATAAATAATTATTGACCAGATAAATGAATAAATGGGAGGATGAATGAAAGCGAATCATGAGCGGTTTCCTGAATGTTGTTAGCCTGGCTTTGAATTACTCCCTTATAATTATCAGATATTTTCTCTCCCTTTTCAGAATCAGTTTTTGTGCTCTAGTCATCTAATTACTCTTAAATTCTAGATGTCTAGAATGTTCCTCAGTAATCATGGATCATTGGCTGATAGATTTGGAGGGGATTACGCTGGGCAACTGGTCCCACCCTTGTGTTCTTGGCAAAGACCACCCAACTGTTAATGTCTAGAAGGTAAAGCCTCAGACCCCTCGTCCACTGTGGTTCCACAGCAGCATCTGTGACTATGAGGTGCCTTCTGTCTTTTTTCACATTGAGTCCTCCCAAACCTGGATTTGTAATTCTAATTGTAGATATTTGCTTATTTAAAGAGTTTTCTTTTTGTTGTCATTAGCTTCTTGGAGGCATTGTTTTTTTATAGCATTGGTAGGTAGAGAGCTTATTTTTCATATTTTAATGCATCTGTTTTATTCAGACATTTCTACCAAACTTGTCTGCCTCTGTTTTCCCCTCCCTCCTAAGGGACTCATTCTGCACGTGCCCCTCTCTCTAGCTGGCTCTTTCACGGGGGTCACCACGGTGAACTGCTGTGCTTTGGTGGCCCCTTTTCATTACTATTTTTTAAATTAAGTAAAGGGAAGAAATTCCCCAAACCTTTCTGCCATCTCTAAAAGCCTCCTTTGCTCCTTGAGTTCATCAGTCCCCCACTGCCCCAGCCCTGGGAGCTCTTGTTAGCTGTTCTCATTGATTTTGTGCTGATTTGCTGTTTCTGGGGTCTTTGCTGTGCCTTATTGTTCCCAAGTCCTCCAGCCCTCTAGAGCCACTCTTCCCTCATTATGCAAATACAGTGCCCCTGCGCCATCATTTCCCACCATCCATGTGCCTGTGGGAAGTCTGACACCACCGCCCCCACCCCCGGTGTTTCTGAAGATGCCTGGTGTTCATCGATCTGCCTGGTCGTTGCCTGCCTAGCGCCTTTCATTCAAATCCCCGTCCAGTTCTCCACACGCCCAGCCTCCTATCGGCCTGCCCCCACCCAGGTCTCCTTTTTCCTCAGACGGCCCCCCTCGCAGCCCCTGAGGCTCACTGCAGCTCTGCCCCGCCCCTGCGCCTTCAGGGTGGTCCTTTCCACTCTGACGCAGATAGATCTCTCGCATCCAGGCAGCAGGGACCTTCCCTTTCAGAACCGTAACAGATTGATCTTGCTTCCTAAACAAAAGAACAATTTCCCCGTGAGAGGAATTCTGTGGCTCCCTCGGAATATGAAATGGTTACAACCAGCAGGGTTTCGTATTGGCCTTCCTGCTTCATTCCCTTTGGGTATTTTATGAAGCTCAGATGCAGCAATGGGAGTGAATGTGCTCCATCCATAGTGATGTGAGCAGATAAAAAATTGCTGTTATCATGCGTTCAGAAATACCGACTGTATTTCACATCCTTTGAAAAGGGTAAGGACTGAGCACGCAGATTATGTTTTCATTTTCTGACCCTATTCTTGTGTGCCGGAATCTAAGGACAATATAGCTATGTAAGGATTTTTATTTATGTGAAGCCAGAGAAGCAGCAGGCAGCCCTGGAGGGCAGGAACTGCAGGCAGCGGTCACGTCCTTGGCCCTGGGTCTGTCCGAGGCTCGAGCTCATCTAGAGGCATGTGAAGGGGAGGAAGGAGCCAGGAGCCAGTGGAAAAATTGCTGGGCCCTACAGGAGGCCCTGGAATATTCCAGACCTTGACCCTCTGTGTTCCCAGCAAGTACCCTGAGTACCCGACCCTTCCCAAGGACCTTCCAGGTCTTGGTACCCACCTTGCTGGCTGTCAGAGCTTCCTGTTGGCCTTCGTTTGCTTGCCCTCCACTACTGCCCATGGCCTGTCGGTCAGGTCACTGACATGTGCCCCTCCTGTGTCGTATCCAGGGACAGGGTGCCTTATCAGAGAGACTCCGGAGCTTCAGCATGCAAGACCTCACCACCATTAGGGGAGACGGTAGCCCTGCTCCCTCAGGCCCCCCCCAGCCGGGGCCTGGGCGGGCCAGCGGTAAGCATGGCCAGCCTAAGATGTCCCGGAGTGCTTCGGAAAGCGCTGGCAGCTCAGGTAGGTGACGTTTCACTTCCTCCCTGTTCCACCTCATAGACCTCACTTTCACTGAGGGGACCCAGTCCACTGTGCAGCCTGTAACCGGCCCTTGCCCCACAGACTTGCCAACACGGACGTTCATCAGACCATGACAGGCCAGCCAAGGGGCCGAGCACCACTCGGCCGGAACAGGAAGCTGGCCTGTGGGCTCTGGTTAGGGCAAGTCTAGGTCACCTGCACAAAGGGTGCCCCCTCCATCTGACTGTCTTGGGGGCTGGGGTGGTTGGGTCATAGTACCGGGACCTAAACTAGAGACAAAAGGCACAGCTGGACTGGGCCAGGCAGCTTTTTATGTCTTCTTCCTCTCTGACTCCTCACTTCTAGGGGGCTTACCTGTCTGAGCACCTGAGCAGCCCCCCCACCTGCCCAGGACTCATGGCTCTCGTCGTCCCTTTTCCCTGCATGTTTATTTCCTGTACCCCTCTCACTCTACCCTGTCCTCCCTTCTCTGATCCGCCCTTCACCACACATACTTCAGCTACCACATGCCAGGGGGCGCTAGCTCTGAGGCCTGATTCCCGTGGGGGCTTTTGGAAACCGCACATCTGCCTGTGACATCACATCTGGTTGTCAAAGTCCTGGCAGAAGTTCGCCTGTACTGGGATTGACCTGGGGACCTTGCAAAGTCCTGGGTCCATCAACAGAGGTTCATCACGTCTGGCTGAGACCCAGAGGTGTGATGCCGTCGAGGTGCAGCCATGCTTGGGACCCACCGACATCTGGTCCATCAGTGGGTTTCAGACTTGTGGCGAGTAAGGGCATGGGTTAGGGGACAGGGAGCTAGGCTAGGACTCTCAGCGTCCCAGACCATTCCTTGAGGAGATACAGGGACCTCGGCTCTCAGAAGCTGAGCGCTGCGACCACCAGCAGAGGACCGATGGTGAAGGGGCTGCAGGAGATACTTCTAGATGGCCATCTCTGCCCCTCACCCTTGGTGGGAAATTGAGCCTCAGGGTGAGAATTGGGTCACTTTTCTGGAATCTGTGCCTGCGATGTGTGCCCAGTGGCTGCCCTGCCCTTAAGTGTACAAACTGGGACATCCAGGCCACCTGGGCCCTGACTGTGGGGTGCAGCCTGCAGGTAGCACCTTAGCCCAAGCTCCAGGGACCCCACCTGACTCTTGGAGGTCTTATATGTGGCTGGGAAAGAAGGAGCCTGATGGCTGTCGAGAATGATGACCCATGGCCCCTCCAGGGAAGGTCGATCAGTGCAGAGCCAGGCCTGGTGTCAGTCAGTTTCCTCACCTCTTGGGACTAACCCCTTTCACCTGGCCCCAGGTTTGAAGATTGTGGCTTTTCTGTTGGCAAAGAGACGTGTTAATTCTGGCAGGGCTGGGGAGGTGAGGGGGGCTTGGCCATGGTGGGAGGTTATCTCCTGGAGAACCTCCCAGGAGAACTTAGAATGGAATCCCCAAAGGCCAGGCAGGAAGGGACCTCAGGACTCACTTAGTCAAACCCTCTGATTTTACTAACCAAGAGACAAAGGCCCAGGCAAAGGAACTGTCACCAGGGTCACCACTGGTGGTGGTCTCCTGTGGCCTCCTGACTCCTGGGCCAGTGCCCTCTGTCTACTAACCCACTGGGGCAGTGCCCTCCGTTCACGCACTGACCGTCCATGTTTCCTTGAGCATCTACAGCCTCTGGCCTGCTGGGTGTGATCCCAGAAAGAGGGCGGTGAAATGGGATCAGGTCCCGCTCCACCCTTGGGCAGCTCATTGGCCACTGAGCCCCCAGTGCAGGCTGTCACTTGGAAGATGGAAGGGCCGCAGTTCTCTGAGGCTCAAAGGGCAGAGCAGAGTCAATGGGGTAAAGTTTCAAGGGTGAACCACTTGTTGGCTGCGTGACCTGGGCAAGGCGTTTACCGTCTCTCACCTCAGCTTCCTTATCTGTCCATGAGGAGTGACGATTCCCATTCGTGGAGTTGTTTTGAGGATTCAAATGAAATAATCCAGGTAAAAGTGCTAAAGATCATTTCTGGCACTCTTGTTGAGCTGTTGTTTAATTCACCTATGAGAGCAATTTATATATGAAAGTGTGCAGGAGACAAATGGGCTACCTTGTGAGGTAGTGAGATCCCTGTCACTGGAAGGGCCCAAACCAAAGTCAAATGATCTAGTACCAAGGCTCTAGGAAGGGATTCCTGATTTGGCTAAGAAGTGGATCTAGGTGGCCCCACAGTCCCTTTCCCTCTTAGATTCCATGCTGTCATTATAGAGGTGAACCAAGTGAGGGAGAAGGCTCAGAGAGGCCTTGCCCTGTGCTGCGGCCAAAGAGGACCTCACCTTGGGAGGGTTATTCGGGGCAGCCTTAAAACTGGGAAGGTGAGAAGTCTGGTGGGGGCTAAAAGGCTATGGGAGGTGTCCCCTGGGCTTTGAGCATCTCTCCAGACCAGCACCAGGCAGAACAGAGTTTGGGGTGATTTGTGTGGCCTTGGCCCTGCCACCCCAGCAGCAGTGGCACCCTCTGACACACCCTGAGGACGTGGTGGGGCTGCTCAGGTTGCAGGCCAGGCTGGCGGTGCTCAATGGAGAACCAGAGAGTCCCCGGTGCTGCAGCATGACCCAGCTCTCCTAACTGCCCGCCCTTGGCCTCAGCACCTGTGGCTTCAGAGGGCAGAGAATGGAGGTGCTGACCCAGCAGGGAGGAAAAAGGTCATGTGGGCTTCATCCCAGCTGTCCTGGAACCTAAAATAAAAATGACCTAAAAAAAAAAAAAAACAACAGGTGGAAGATGGCCCAAGGCCTGAGCATGGGGCAAAAGCACCCAGATCTGGTGCTTTTTGCATAATCCCTGAGTTGAGAGGTGGAGCGTCTAAGAGGAAGTCTGGCAAAGAAAGCCAGGCCACACAGGGCTGGCATGCCTTCCCAGTCCCCACTGGGGGCCTTGGACACCAGGCATGGTCGGCTAAGAGAAGGGACCCCAAGTCTGGGCTTGCATCCTGTCTGGGTGCAGGGACAGCACATGCAACACTGCAAGGCAGATGTCACTCAGCAGTCACCACTGGGCCTAGATGGAGCCTCAGAACCTTTCTCAGAATGATAGCCCAGGAAGTCACTACCAGATGATTTGACCTTGGCACAGAAGATGAGCCCAATTCTCTTACGTTTCTCCCCTGAAAAAAAGACACAATAATCCCTATTCAGTCTACGTCTTAGGTTTGAAAGGAGAGCAGATAATTTGCAAACCCTGGACAGGTAGCAGGCGTTAAAGGCAACCTGGAAGAAGACAGACAAAGTGGTGGCTGCGTCCCATGCAGTTGCATGTAGCCACTGGAAGCAATAGTTCCAGTGTAGATCTTGAAAACATGATGCCTAGTGAAAAAAGTACAAAACAGAATGGCATATTATGTAACAAGTTATATAAAATAAAAATATAAATCCATTGTCAAAATAACAGTATGGAGTTTGCAAAAACACATTGCCCTCCTTGCAGAATGAACTGCAAAGTATTTTGTCAGACACTATCTGTTGAAAGACATTGGACCCCATGAAGGGTACAGAGGGAGTTGAAAGAACGATCTTTGTGTTCCATGAACTTGGAGGCACTCAGCATGTATTTAGTGAGCACCTGCTGTATGCCAAGGCCTGGAAGTACACCAGAACCAATGAGTATGCAAAGCAGCAAGTTAGACCTTCAACCAAATGGCAAGACACTAAGAACTTTGGGGGTCAGAGGTCAGCCTGAGGGTTCATAGAGGTCATTCTGCCCTGGAAGGTGTAGGAAGGAGGGACATCTGGGCAGGGGTGGTTGGAGTTATTTCCCAGAGGAAGTTTTGAACCCCAACCCCTGCCCTCCCCAGGGCTGCAGGACACAAGACCTAACCTCTGTGGCCGGGCAAGGGCATCTGCTAGCACCCGAGAGGAAGCTGAATCTGGAATGATCCCTTCCCCTACCTTGGTGTCTCTACAGAGACCCACATCCATGGGACCCCTATATTGAACACACTGAGATCCCCACATTTCTCCTGGGCGTCCCTGTTTGCCTGGGGCTGGTTCCTGTCAAGGGGGGGCTATCACTGATGGTGCCCCCCACCGCCCCCCACAGTGTGTACCTGCTGCTCCACCTGCAGGACCAGGAAAGGTGAGTAAGCAGCCAGTCTCTGCAGTGCGCTGGACTCTCGCCTCGGGAGGAGGTTCTAACCTTGAGCTGGCACCTGACCTTGGGGCTCCCTTTCAGCAGCATGGTCTGGGGGCGGGGTTAGGAGGTTAACTTCTTAAAATAGCAGACGTATTATCTTACAGCATCCGCAGGCTAGAAACCTGGGGGCAGCTTAACAGGGTGGTGCTGGCTCAGGGTGGTCGTGGTGCTGGCTGGGGCTGAAACCACCTGGAGGCTGGGCTGAGGCTGGAGGACCCGCTTCCAAGCCGGCGCCCCCATGGCTGCTGGCTGGGGGCCTCAGCCCCTTACCACATGGGCCTTCCTGGGGCTGCTCGCGTGTCCTTACACACGGCAGCTACCTTTATCCAGAGGGACGGGAGAGGGAATGGGTGTGAATGTGGAAGTCACAGAACCTGTTAGGACCTAGTCTTTGAAGTCGCAGCCACCACTTCTGCCTCATTCTCTGTGCGGGAGATGAGTCACTGAGTTCAGCCCACACTCAAGGGAGGGGGAGTTAATCTTTACTTCTTGAAGGGAGAAGTAGCAAAGAATGTGTGTGGGGTTTTACCACCATCACAGGGTCCTATTTCTTTGTGCTCTGGGGTGAGAACGCAGGAACTCACCCAGGGCCTCTGACGTGCGGAGCCCTGCAGCCCCAGGGGTGTTGGTCCTGCTGCCACCAAGGGAGCCCTGGTCCTGCTTTGCCACTTACTACCTGTGTCCCCATGTGTGAATCACCTAACCACTCAGAGCCTCAGTTTCCTCACCTTGAAATAGAGATCAAGATCCCTGCTTCCTGCCTCACTGTGCTGCTGGAAAATGGCTGCGAAAGGGCATCTGGAAGGGGGACGCGGTGACTGTAACCCAGAGCAGCTGGGAAGCCTCAGGGAGAGGGGATGAGCCTGGGCTTTCCTGGTCCTACCTGGGGACATCCGCCGCTGCCCTCCTGGATGAGAGCGATGGCTTGGAGGGCCATGGCCGCCCCACAGCTGGCCGTGTTGCCCTCTCCTGACCTGCTCCCGCGGTTTCCCTGACCTTAACTAGGCACCTGTGGGACTCGCACTAGGGCTGGGCCAACCCAGCCCCCTTTCACCCCCGTGGGGTGCCCCATGGCCTGCAGCCGCCCGCTGGGGTGAGGGCGGCGAGGCACGCACAGGGCCCGTTACTGCCTGGGTCCCCGGCCCGTGTGCCGCTGAGGAGGGGCCTGTCCCTCCCACATCGTGGGAGCAGGAGGACCTGAAGCTGTGTTATAGGAAGAGTCCTGTATTCTCTCTCTGTCTTCATTTTTAAGGCTTCTCAATGCCCAGATTTTTTAAGACCTGTAGAAGACTTGGGGTTTTAGAGGCCAGAAGCCCTTTGTGAACTGACAGTCAGGGAGCCTGTGAGCTGGAGACAGTGGAGACAGACCATCCTGCTCCCCTGGCTATGACTCTGACTGGCCGTGTGCCCTTTGGGGGCCTCCTGGTCCACATAAGATGCAGGAGGGATATATATGTATATGTGTATGTATATACACACACAAAATTGTTAAGTTGTACACCAAAAACTAATACGATGTTATCTACCGATTGTATCTCAAAGGCGGGAAGGGAGGGAGGGAGGCTGTGCCTGCCGCAGCTTCCAGCACCCGGGGCTAACCTCGCGCCTGGTGGAAGTAGTTCGCAGGAAAAAGCCACACAGGACCAGTGGCATCAGGCTACTGTGGTTATTTCTATCAATTTATCCTTTAAAATTTTGACTTTGTAAATTCCGTGTGCCATTCAGAAAGCTTCTAATTCTGACACGTTGTCACTTGGGGGACTGGGGAGAGTAAAGCTGCCTTCTCCTCCATTTTTCCTCATGGGACTTCCCTGTGCCGCTGTCTGGGAAGCCCTGACCTCCCGTGACACCTCCCGTGATTTAATCATCAGAGGCCGCATTTCCAGTGCATGAGAATAGAATGGCAGTTGATTGTAGGAATTCAGTAGAGTTTACTGTCCAAGAGAGGTGCGGAGGTGTGGAGGCATGGCACACGGCAGCAGGTGGGGCTCTGAGGAGGCCTCAGGCTGGGTGGCCCTGCTCAGCGTGTGATCGGGCAGCCTTTGCCCCCACTCTCCCTTTTTCGGGCCCTTTCAACACCCAGAGCCCCCTGAGTTCTACTCGCTCCCTAAAGTGTGCTTGCAAGGAACCAGCTGATGACTCTTCTACCCCACTCCCTCTGTGACCGCAGGGAAGTCCCCCCATGCCCAGGCCTCAGCCCCTCCTCTCTAACGAAGCTGGGCTGGGCTGCATGCCCCTTGGCCCTCACAGCTCCAGCCACCTCTGCAGTGAAGGGCGCTGGGTGTGAAGTGTCAGCAGATGGCGTCAGGGAAGATTAGTTTTGCAACTGGAGCTAGAGGTCAATCAAGTCCTGAGAGAGGATTTCAGGTGTCACAGATGTGTTGGTCAGAGGGCCCTCTTGGCCGCCAGAACTGATTTTCATCTGCATCTCAGATTACAGGAGAACACTTTCTCGTCACTCCTGCTCCATCCCCACCCCTTTGCCAGTGGATTCCCTATTGTCCCCTGCATCTCTCTCTTTTTCTGATTCCGGTCTCTCTCTTGTCCCTGCCTTCCTTTCCTCCCATCTTTTCTCTCTACCTACCTCAATGTAATGTTGAACTGAAAACCTGGTAGTGCTGCTTGGAATGAGTCTTAGAGATGGATTTTTTTCTTTTTTCTCTTTTAAATCAAGTGTGTGGAACACCATTTTAAAAAGCAGAGTCATCCCTATTTACCCTCTCAATTGGGGGTGGAGGAGGCAGTGTCTCACTGAGAGTGACCTGGATAGTATGTTTCCTCTGCCGGCAAGAGGAGCTGTCCAAGGTTCAGAGCTGGGGAAGGGAGTGTGTGTGTGTGTGTGTGCGTGCGTGCGTGCGCGTGCGTGCGTGCGTGTGCATGCATGTTCCCATAGGTGTGTGAGTTTCATCTCCAGAGATCCTGCCCTAACAGAATATTCTTTTCTTTCTCCTCGGTGGCTGTTGGACGTGGATGTAAGTTCCAGATCTGCATGCTCTTCTCCACACACTTTTGCTGACTTCCTTTAATGATCCCACTCACGTGTGCCGTGTGGGATGTGTTTGCTAACCTTGGGCTTGTTCTGCTGCCTGCCAGGGTGGGGGTGCCCAGGGCTCTGTGCCTATGGACCTGCTGGGTCTTTAAGGGCTGGGAGTCTCTGCCAGTGTCTCCCTCTCTCCGCCCTCCACTGAGAGAAGAGGTGGAGCTGCTTCCCAGCCTGCCGTAGTCCTGCTGACATGTGTGCTGACACAGGATGTCAGCCCAGACCACGCACGCACGCACGCACTCTTCAACTGTGGGGAACAAGAGGGACCCCTGTTCTTCCCTAGAGGCTCCCAGCGTTGAACTCTGAGATGGTGTCTTTGGAGGCTCAAGGCCCTGACTGCCATCAAACTGGGATCCGGAGGTGGTGGTTGTGGCCATGACCTTCCACAAGAGACTCCCCTCCCATATCAGTTGTCTCCGGGAGCTGTCAGAGCGCTAAGATGTGGGTAGCAACACCCTGCTCAGCCACCTTGTCCTCATCTTCATCCTGCTGCGCCTCTTGGTGGGACTGTGTTCTGTGGGGTTTCTTTCTTTATTTACAGTATTCCCTGTTCCAAAAAGAATGTAAGTTCCCTTGCAGAAATATAGATGAGAGATCAAACCACAGTAAGAAAAATGAAGCTTGGAGGAAAGGCACTAGGCAGGTAGGATGGAGGCAGAGGTGAGAAGAAAAATTTAAAGGCGTGCCATAAAGTTGTTGCCTGTCAAAGAGGCTGGCGGCCTGGTGGCCAATGCAAAGAAGGAAACACAGTCACCAACCAGAGGCTCCGAGGCTCAGCTTGTCCAGTGTTTATTCTCCCGGGTCCTGAGAGTAAAGCAGAATATTACAAACAACATTCTTGGCAGAAATGCTCAGTGAACACAGTGATCAGCAGGGTTCTTCTCTTTTTGGTGGGTTCTCTCTGTTGCTTCCATTCGAGGCTACTTCTGGCCCCCAAGCTGCCCACTGGCCCCCTTTGCTGCCATCCTCTGCTGAATTGAGTGCCTATTTTCTATTCCTGCCTGGATATCTGGGTTCCCCTCGACCTATCACTCCTAGTGAGCCGGAGGGATACTTTTCTACCCTGTAGTCTCTGCTCGAGTGTGCAGTAGAGGACAAACTCAAAGCCATTCTGGTTTCAGTCCTGAGCTAGTGGTGCTGGTGGTGGTGGTTGTTGTTGTTATTGTAATGTGGGAGTTCATTGCTCAGTCTCAGTGGCTCCAGCCTGGTGAGTAGGCTGAATTGCAAGGTGCCTGCAGATCTCGTGGTTCCTCTGGACTGCCTTCTGAGTGGTCAGTAGTGGGGAAGCCCTGGGCCTGGATTTAGAGGCAACTGCATGTGGAGAGGCAGACTCAAACCAGTCCCCAGGCCTGCAACCAGGATGCAGGATTTCTGGCTGGGAGCTGGCCAGGCTGCCTCTGCAGTTTCTGCTCTGGTCTGAGGGTTTTTGTCCTTTTTTCCTCCCTAGGCAGGAGGTGTCTGTGCCCAGAAGGAATTTCATTGTGGGTGGGTATTGGGTTCTGATTTGTGACAAGAGATGAGCTCTTTGAGATGGTGTCGGTGTTCCACCTAGTTTAGTGGCTGGGTGGCCACTGTGTTGCTCAGCCCTGGGTCAGTGCACAGAGGGACCAAGGAAGGATCTGCCATGGGTCCCCAGCTCAGGACGCTTTCTGTCGGCCTGAGGCAAGGAGAATTACATGAGAACCAGGGCAGGCAGCACAAGCCCTGTGGTTCAGGTTCTAAGTGCTGTGAGGGTGAGAGAGTGGGGAGGCCAGGGAGGGCTCCCTGAAGTTGCCAGTCTTCCATGTTCAGCACTCCAAAGGGTGCAGCTGATTTTGGCAAGGGAAGAGCCCAAAGGATAACCTAAACACAAAGTAAACAGGCTAGGGGAGTGCACAGAGAAAAAAAAATTAAAAGAGGATTAATGATCTCAGGCTTGGCCCTTGCTAAGTAAGGTACTGCTGTCTGAGCAGGTCTCTCCTAGCCTGCAATTCAGCGTTGAAATTCGTGGTAAAGACAACTATGCTCTCCTGCTGCCACCTGCTGGCTGTTGGAGAGAACAGCAATAATTGGAGAAACTGCTCAAGATTAAGGTTCAGTTGTTAGTTTTACTTAACCAGCATCTGGTGCTTTTATAGTCTAGCGAATCCCCTTTTGATAAAGAGAACACATTTGGTGGCTGAATGTTTTTAGGAGCAGTAGTAGGGTGTCCCAGAGAGAGCTCTGGTTTCTATCTGCAGGCCTCAGGGCAATTGGATCAGAGGATCCGAGAGCCCCCTGGCTTTGCATTCTGTGATTCTAGGTAAAAACAATATGTAAAGTACAGAAAGATGTGTCTATAAATGTCAGATAGGCTGGCTATGGGCAGGAAATATTTTATAGTTTAACTAAGGTAGGACTATCTGGCCAGCTGGCATGGAATATACTTAGTATTGAACAATTAAAAAAATACTGTGCGTTCAATGACATGAATTAATTCTGGAGCTTTGCCTGGGGATTGACCAAGGCAAACTGAAACAGGAATCTTGCTGTCATTTTTGAAGTGAAGGGTATTACTAGAGTCTCCTCCCACTAGACTCCTTTGCTTCTATAGGACTTGGCCTTTGAAATGAAAAATCTACATAGCCTTTTTAAGGTTCTCTGTGAGGCTTCCTGCCATTTTCCAGGCTGTCTCTTAAAGAATGCTAGGAGCTGAATGTGCAAGTGTAATGAACTGTCAACATTGTTTGCATGTATAATAGAACTGTGCTATTTCCTTCTTGAAATTACTGCCACTTTTTAGAGGAGCCCTCCCTCCCCCGCCCAGCATCTTCTGGTGTGGGGTCACAGGTCTAAACTACAGAGTTTGACCTGCCTTGGCTAAGCAGCATCTTTCTTCTCCCAGGGAAGCCATGCCCCGTGTCCCGGCGGCAGCTTATCAGCAGGCTCCAAAGCCTGCTTACTCCTGCGCACAGCGTGTGGTCAGCCTCACAGCTGCACTCTCACAGCCCCAGGTCCCCCAGCAGGGTCCCCAGAGGATACTGGCTGCTTTTGCAGACACAGTAACCTCGGTTGCTCTAACAGACCTGACTTTTCGTGCCGTGTGCCTAACCTTGCCCTTGCCTGCTCTCCTGTGCTCCTTTCTACACTGACCCCTCCTCACTGTACTTTGTCTCCTCTGTGTAGATTGTAAATGGACATTAAGTGGTTGAGGGAGATGTGAATGAGGGTGGTGTGAAGGCATGGGAGTCCCACCAGGTCCAAAACCCATTGGCCTTTTCTGATGATGAGGAGGAAGACCTGCTGGATTTCATGTACAAGTATAAGGCACCTCGAAGGACGGAGTTCCCCCTGGAGGTACACGGTGTCTGGGGCTGCGGGTTGCAGTGCGTGTTTGTACAAGGGCTTCGCCCTGGAGATCTCGGGGTCCTAGAACTGCGTCCCTTGGGGCACCCAGCATTGCCCAAGTGCCGGGGGTGGGAAGCACTCCCTCCATCACACAGGTAGGACAGGCTACTAGGTGGCATCCAGTTACTTGCTAAGGGGGGAAAAAGACCCTAGTAATTTAGAAATAGGAGATGGGATATAAAATCTAAAAAAAATTTTTTTGACTACTAACCTATGTGAGTGAAAAGCAACCCAAATGAGTGTTTGGGGTGGGCATGGAGAGAGAAAAACTCAGAATGTGTTATTGGACAAGGTTTTAGAAATATATTAGCTTATCACTGTATCTCCAAGACACAGCATAGTGCCTGGTACAAAGTAGATATTCATAAAATGTTATTAAAGGGACACAGCCCTTTAAAATGACCAAAAACAATACACTTGGTACATGCACTGTTGCCAGTTATAGATGTAGATGGCGTTTTGCAGTAGAAGGGCCACACCGAGAGCCTCCTGGGCCTTGCTCTGTGATGTGGGTAGGGACTTACCAGCCATGGGCTCAGGTGCAGGGCTGGCAGAATTGGGGGACCTGAGTGTTGCTCTGCCCCCTCATGTCACCCCTCCTGTTCCCTATCTGTTGACTACTGAGGCCTGAGAATCCAACAGAGGCAAGTTGGGAGTCCCCTGTCCCCAGAATGGAGACCCCATGAGACCCAGATGAGGAAATGCATCAAAAGGGTCCCCTACACACACACATAGGGACCTGTTGTCCCCATTCCCACTAGGACTGGACTTACCAGTCCTGCAGTGTGCCGGAGCCCATCAGGTTCCTTTCCAAAGTCGGGCCCTCATAGGTCAATTCTGAAGTTAGAAGTTTTGGTAAAAGACGTTCTGGGTTTTGACACTGCTCAAGGAGTCCAGTACGGCCCAGGCAGCCCCCACGCGGAGAGGGTTAGTGGGGAAGGTGCCAAAATCCTTCCAGGGTCTGAGGGTCTGTGCCATTTGGATTTTGTTTTTCAAAGCTGCACAGCCTGAGGCAGATTACTAAAACATGGGTTCATTGATTTGATTACTCTCTGATGTAAAGGTGTCATGGTCCCCTCGCCCCACATGTGCTGCTGGCCACTGAGCAGCACTAGAAGATGGTGGTGAATGCGAACCTGCCCTCAAGGTTAAGTGGGCGCGGGAAGTGGTGAACAAGCACACCTGCCAGGGTGCAGCGCCCTCCTTCCTCCTCTAACGTGCAAGCCACTATGAGAACAAAGGAGGAGACAATCCTGGTTCTGTGCGCCTGGGCCCTGGGCAGAGGGGCTCAGGAGTGACTTTTGAGCTGGGTCATACAGAGGACTACAAAGAGCAAGACAGAAAGGGGAGGAAGGGGCTTCCAGTCAGAATAGAGGTGTGAAAGACCGTATATGTAGATAAAGATGATGAGTGCAGAAAAGTAGAAACAGGGGTTGAAGGTTGGTGGGCGTCCTTGTGTGAACCCTCTTGAGTGCTAGGCTAGGAGAAAAACCATATTTAACAACGTTTTGCTTTGTTGTGCCGTTTGCTATGAATTAAAGGACTTCAAATCCAGAAAGAGGACTGGAAATTTGGTGATGGAAATTTTAAGCACATACCAAGAAACATGAGGCAGGTTCCCAGAGGAAATAACAAAGACCAGGGTCAAGATGAGGAGGTACTTCACTCTGCTGAGTCACCTGTTAAGATCATTTTGCTCGCAAGGCACAAATAAGAAGGATGTGTCATCCTTCTGCGCAACCATTCACTTGGGGGATGCAGGAACTTAGGAGAGCACGAAGAGGGAGGTGCTGGCCTTCGCAATTGGCCCAGCTTCCCTGACATCCTTGGAAAGTGACTCTGATTCTGTTGGGGAAACAGTGAGCCCCCAGCCCCAGGATTTGATCAGAAGAACTAGGTATCAACACGAAGCTATTCAAGTGCTGTCCTCAAAACAGTCCATGTTTATGACAAATTGAGGGATGCCTTTTTGTTTTCTCTGCCAGGCACCGCCTAGACTCCTTCGATCTCGCTTCAGGAAGAAAAGTACCTCATCCTCAGCCACTGAAACCACGTGAGTGAGATGAGCCAACAGCACCGGATACACAGAATGTTTCTTCTCTGCCTTAAAGAGCTACTATTCACTAATAACATAGACATCTGCAAGCTGGTGTGCTTAGAGTGTGCAGCCTCACGGTCATGGCCTTTTCTCTCTCTCCCCTCTTCCACTTTTAGGATACTGTTTTTTTCCTTTCCTTTATTTCGCTGGGGAGAGGCTAAAGGGAAGGTAGTATGTGTGGGTGGGGTGGGTGGGTGTGATCCTGTCTTCTGAGGTTAGTAATTTTCCACAATTGGATTGTTATTAGACAGCAGTGTTTTTAGACTATGAGAGAATCACCCCCTCACTGCTGAGATGTATATTTGTAATTTATTTGTTGCATACTTCATTTTTAGTCTTGTAAATGCAAACAAAGCGATTTTTTAAAACTTTTTTTCTTGGTACTAATACTTTGGACTACAGTGTACATATTTATGGCTTTTGGCTTCATATAATGGACTTGCAAGGGCTGCCAGAGGTTCTGATAATATAACAAAACCGCAAAAACAGAAGTGTAAAAAGTGTTTTTGATTCTAGAGAATGTCTTAGATTGTGCTTAGGACGCTCCCAAATTCAACTCCAGGGCGACATCCCTTTCCCTGCAGAACAATGGCCCATATTCTTCAGACAGCTGTTTAATCAGATATCAGAGAGGTTCAGAACGGAGAGAGAACATTTTAGTGACAGAGATGCACGTAATGAGGTCAGGGACACAGCCTAGAGTAAGAGAAGAGTTGCAGGAAGCCTGTCTTCCCCTTGCGTTCAGGTTGAGGAGCTTCTGAATCCCCTCGAGGGCTTACCACTTGCCTTGGGCAGGTGGCTCACCCTTGGTAAAACTTCTTGGGGATGTGGACTCACAGAGCTACTGTGAAGAATCACTTAAATGTTTCAGAAGTTCTTGACGAATGACTATTTCTCCTTCATGGTAACCTGTGCTGTGACTAATTTCCCCAGGCAGAGGAGCTTACAATCTGAGCACCTTCCTCTAGAGAACACTAAGCAAAAACGAGCCAATCAAACCAAACCAGTGCAAAACCTAGAACTATGCTGTTTCAGATACGCTATAAAATACATCTGAGACACCTGTGTAACATCACAATGCTGGGTTCTAGAAAGGTTTTACAGGTGGAGCTCTTTATGGATAAGACTTGCCGCTCAGCTCCAGGGGCAGCTGTGGCTCATACCCTTCTGTTCCCTTTCTGGCTTGTGCAGAATGTAAACAGGAGGGAAGTCACACGCTCGTGGACACTCCAGGTCTTAACGGGCATTTCATACAAGCCCGATTGCTTAGTAGGAGAATAAAGCACTGTTTGCCTAGATTGAGAATTTCGTTAGAAAAGACGAATCTGGATTAAATAGCATTTTGGACCGAGGTAACTGCTCTCCCCTCGGAGTGCTGAGCCTAAACGTAGGACTGTGTATTTGTGCTTAGAGTTGGGTGTTTTCTTTCAGTGTAATATGCATGTAGTGGTTACAACCCAGTTATTTATAAAACTTGGATTGTGTTTGTTCATAGATATGCCCTGAAGATTAGAGAATTAGTGTCATGTACCACACAAAACTCACTGTCAACCAGCTGTAATCAGGCCCAGTTACAGACTGTTCCATTCATCACTGAGCTATTCGATTGTACATCAGTGGTCTTTGCTGATGGCACATTGCGGGGATCTTAGCCACCTCAGAAAGGGCTCTGCTTGAAGTTGATTGTTACCAGATATGCATATTTCAATCCCTTCTTCCCATAATTACTCTGAAGGTGACTTTGTAATTTACAAAAGGATTTAGGACAATAAACCTAAAAGCAAATTTGTGATTCAGAGGACAAATGGAAGCTGTCTGCTCACTGTCTGCACCTCACACCCACTAATACCTAAACCTGTTTAGGGAAGACAAAATCTGTTTTCTTTAAGTTCACCAAATAGTTTCAGACAGAGGAAAAATACATGCTTTTGTATATATCTGTTAGTTGGGAGTACCAAGGATTATCAGAAACAAGTGCATAAAAAGCTTAACTTAATCAGCTTTATAGCAACTTTTTTTGCCAAAATAATAAACGCCTGTAGCAACAGAGATTAAAATTCTATTGTGAACAAGCTAGACTTTCACGGTTTTACAATGGAAAGTTTTAACAAGTACAGACTATCAAGTTTGCACTCAACTATGCCAAAAACAAGTTTGGAGCACTCTACTCTCAGACATGCTGTATTACTTCTCATTCAAGATTTAGAAAATATAGATATCCAAACTGCTGTCTTAATATAAATGTAACTATTTTTCCTTCAAGTGTTGATTAGGGAATTGGTTTCTCCCTTAAAAACACTCACCATACAACTGAGAACAGCTGTCATATTTCTAGCAAAACGTTGTTTACTTATCCAACATGCTGTTATATTTGTTTGGACTGACACAAAATGTGAATGCCTCAAAGTGTACATGTAGTGGCGTGGTATTCTGTCTAGAGAACTAAATGTTTTTAATTTGCTGACATACAGACACAGGCTGTTTACAAAATGTGAGCTCAAAGTCTGTCATTTTCATGTAATAACTTTCAGTTACTTGCCATTGAACACCTGATCTGTTTCTGAGGTGAGATATGGTGTTGTACTTGTACACTGGAGAGTTTAGTCATAATCCCTACTGGCTTTGTGTGAATAGCCTGCTCATTTCGCTGGCCTCCGAAATGTGTTCTCTGAAGTAAACTGTCTGTGTGTTTGTGATGACAGTGCTTGTCCACCATGACCACTGAGCACCTTCCTAGTTCACCTTGCACAGTATTTGAAATGGTAAAGGATGTGCTTCGTTCTCAAATAGCTGAGATGCTGGATCGTGACTGTGCGTTATTTTCCCTAGTTTAGTTCTGTAGACCCTATAGAACGATCTGTGATAAAATAACATACTGGACTGTGCATCAAGGGGTGTAAAATCATGATTCCAAAGGTTGAAGTTCTGCTGTTTCGTTATAATGCTTGATATATATCTTGAATAAAGTCTTAACGTTTTTCTTTTAAAAATGCCTTTGTAATATTGGGCGTATGAGGAGAGAGAAAATATTTTAAAAATAATCGTGGAAGGTAGCCCTGGCTGGGCAGCTCAGTTGGTTAGAGCATATCCCAATACACCCAAGTTCAGGCTCCGGTCAGGGCACATACAAGGAGCAATCAGTGAATACACAACTAAGTGGAACAAAAAATGAACATCTCTCTGTCTTCCCTCCTCCCCCTCCCTCTCTCACGCAAAAATTAATAGATTTATTAAAATGTGGAAGGTAACAAGGATCATGAGCTCAATGCTCAGCCACTGAAAGGCTTGGTGCCTGGTGACCGACCCCGTACCTACTGCATAGAATTGCTGCAATGAAAAAAAATTAAGTGGCATCAGTGTATTGAAAACCACTTAATTACATAAATGGTAATCTAGAAACTGGGTAGCTGTGAAAATTAGGGTACCAGTTCATCTGGAAGGCAGTTTTAATTCTGCAAGCCGACTTTTGGTCTGTCATTCTCTCTTGGAACCTGTTTCCTCATTTGCAAGCCGGGGAGAAGGTGTGCAGGTCAGAAGGGGGTGGTGCGTGTGGAGATGCACCAGGGGGTGTGGACACCCTTGACCCTACTACAGCCCTTGCCTTTGAAACGCGGCCCAGCAGACAAACCTCACTGGGTGGTTGCAAAGACTTGGAAACTCAAAATTTGAAACATCAAAATGAAACACATTTTCTTTGCCTTTATTGTCTTATATTGTATATGGCTGACATGAACACTGTACGATAAAGCAGCAGAAGCAGATTTAGAAGACTGAAAGGATGATGGAGAAGCTAAAAACCCATTTATTCATTTACTGAGCCAAGTCCAATGTCAACAGAACTGAGATTAACCAAGAGGTGACAGTTACAAAATTTAAGAGCTGACTCAGTAGTGTCATGAAGTATTTAGTATTTATAATGCTAGATTATAGTCACTTGTTGATTTAGATATCAATTTTCATATGTTAGAAGACTCAGGAAAATACACAGAATTCCAAGGAGTAAGACTTAGGTTCTGACCGACTTCTTAGCTATATTTGGGCTATTTAGCCTCCTGTAAGCTTCAGTTTCCTCAAATCTGAACTAGGGATAAAGCGTATCTCCTTGTAAGGCCTGTATGAACATTAGCAGCTTTCTAGATAACATGCCTGTTCCTACACTGGGGAACACAGTAAATTTTCATTAAGTTACACTTTGACATATCCTTGAATGTCATTTAGGTAGACCCTTTCATGAAAGATGTTTTGTCGTCAAACTATAAAATCAGTCTGATGATAAGCCCTGCCATCCCTTTCCTCTAAATTGTGTACCTGCCCGCCCTTCCATTTCAGTCCGTCTCTGGATGCCAAGGCCTGCCTGCCAGCCCTCGTCTCTACCTCCCCTACCCCAGGCCTAGAGGAGAGACCAAACTGCTCTGAGGCCACAGTGACAGAGACCCTTGTCCATATTTGCACGAGAGAAGTCAAGGAGGTGGGGTGAGAGTGTCTTCCTCCTCTTCTTCAGACACCAGTTCCGTCCCACTGCCGGAGCTCATGGCCGCAGAAGCCAGGCAGAGGGAAAGGATGCGGCAGCCTTGGCAGCGGTCGATTTCTGCCATCTCAGGAGTCTAAGGAAATGAACCCCATCCACACAGAATGCCATGCCATGCCTCAGGCTCCTATCTCAAAATCAAATGTCTGTTCATTAATTGGTCTCATAAATAGACACATTTGGCCTTCTAGTTTTAAAATACTCTATTGTCACCCTTTTCTTTTTAAAGGACACACACTGATTTCAAAGAATTTTGGTTATCTTCCCCCTTACTCCACCAACTGTAGACCTCCATCTTATCAGCGACTATATTAAAGGACGTGAAGCAGTAATTGAGGCATACTTCTACTTAATAATGGTTTTTCATTTCAACTAGGCAAAGTACTGTTGTTTGAAGATGCTTTCCAGATGACTCTGATGGGAGAGCTGAGAACCACTGCCCTTGACTACATCCACTCGGTCAACTATATTTTCCTTAGTGCCTCGTACCCGACCCGCTTCAAATGAATAATGTTTAACTCTTGCATCATTTCTAACATGATTGAAATGACTTCCTCCCCCCTTGGTATCTACAGTGTATCTTTGGAAAATTTTGGAAAGTTTATCCTCACAAAAATATAAAATCTCAAGTGGATTAACTTTTTTGAAATACAGCATCTTTCAACTCTTGGGTAAAAAGTTTTTATCTTCATTTATATAGCCACTTCTGTTTCATAAACGCGCATACTGATAGGCTATTTCATTTACACCTCTCTATAAAAAACCCTGCTCCCATAAACTAAGTGAGAATGGTATGAACACAGTGAACCTAGTATACTAGACATGTGTTGCCACCCCATGTTCACCTCTAAGTGAAGCTGCCCACATAACCATTTTTTGCTCCACACAAATCTGCCAGAGTGGGCTCGTGACCCAAGAACAACCAATCCCTATACTGTTTGGTGACCTGAGATGAGACCTGGTATTAAAAGATAAGCTGGCCAGTGAAGAGTCTCTTGGCAATTAGAGATAGGAGGGTCATGATGTAGAAATGAACCTCAAAAGAGCAAGCTAGAGTTATTATGAGGAAGCAGAAACTAACAGGAAGCAAAAACTGTGATTTAGACCAGTTGGTAACTAGAGAGAGAATGGAACCTACAATTTAAAAAGAACTGAGTCACGTGTGTGGCTAGACCCCAAGCCTATAGATCCACCATTTCCTGTTGCTGAGGTTCCTAGGGGTGCCTCGAACCCAGGACCACATTATAATTTGTGATCTTCCTGAGTTCCCAGGCATGTATCCTCAAAAAAGAAGTCACAGTGCTTGAACTAACTTACTAGCTTTAGAATCTTTTTATCTCTGTACTAAATTGAGATTCCTTGTAACTAAGTAAGTCTAACTGGAACAACTAGTTAAGCCACTACCACTTGTTAAAAGTAATCAATAATTTTAAACTTTTACTTCCCTGAACAAATCTGGGAATGTTTAATTCATTAAATTTTAACTTAAGTTTAATGTTGGTACTGTATGTTTCCATATCAGTTGGTATAACTTAAGTTTTATACTTACTCATTTTTTTAGTTTTTTAAAAAAATTGAATTTATTGGCATGATATTGGTTAATAAAATTATATAGGTATCAGGTATACAGCTATACAGTACATCATCTGTATACTGTATTGTGGGATTACCATCCCAAGTCAAGTCTCCTTCCATTTATACTCACTCAGTTTTGCAAAGACATCATAGGTACTAAGATAACTGGGAAAGCCATAAAGCTTCTGATCTATACTTTCAGGTTTGTCCGATCATGATACTTCTGATAAGGATCATCAGCATACCAGTTTCGCCTCTTCCAGAAAGATGTCGTCATTTTATCTAAGAGTTTACTCTGGGTTTTATTGCAGAACACAAATTCCCTCAGGCGTCTTTTTCTTGCAGCCGTCTTCTTCCATAATTTTTTCTTATAACCAGCCTGTTATATAACATTACAAGAACATTTAAAACATTGTATTACACGGGAAACAACAGATAGCTTTACTACTCATGGTTTATAGGCCCAAAGGGAACACAGACCAGACTTTCATAGGGGCTGGTATGTTTGCAGAAAGATGTGATTCTCGGTGGGGCTGGACAGAGAAAGCATGTGTAGTTTTAAGAAGAAATATTAATAATTTACTATTTTGAAAAAAATTTAAATTAAAACCACAGAAAATAAAGCTAAATACATCTTTGTAACTGATGAAGTACAGGGTAATACTATATTGGAGCTTACTTTATATACTTTACCTTATTATCTCTTTAACAACCTTCAACAACATACTATTCTCATTTTACATATTAAAGAGAAATGACCACTGATTAGAAAAGTCATGTAGCAGACTGAGGTCAGAGGACTAATAAGAGTTTGTAGGCACTACACTACTTTTTCCCCCTAATGTGGAGGATGATGGAGTTCAGGCTAGGTGGATAGCATTTATGTCCATTAAGGGGGTTAAGTCTTACAATGGCCAAGAAGCACAGTTCTTAAACAGATTACTTCATTTATTCTTTCTACACATTAGGGACCAATTGCTATAGTAAGTACTTTTGTAAGGAATAATGAATACAGTAAAACTATTATTAGGAGTGGTGAAGGAATGGTTAACTCATATGTTTAACCCAGAACTGTCATATATACCATCCAGGCATTATTAATTTTGAAGAATTAATTTTTGAAGAAATAAGAAATTAGGCTGAATATAAAAACTATAATCATAGCCTGTTTAAACTACAAGAGACTATAGGGACTACCCAGTTAATGTTTGACTATACTCAGTAACACAGAGAAAAACATATGAAGTTAAAAAAAAAAAAGTATATGTGGGCTTAATGTTCTGCCATAAAGGTTAAGCCACCTGGACACTCCAATCAAGATAGACTGAAAAGCTCTTCAGTCTCAAAATCTGAGCAATGTGACTAAGTTCTCGCTGAAGTCTCTTCTGATGTAATACTCTAGGATTAAACAGAGTCTCTCCACAGGTTATTCCACACTGGGGGTTTCATAGGGCTCCTGGTAACCATTAGATAAGGCAGACATGTAAGAGACCGGCGATGAACCTGACCTACACAAAGACTTTCACCATTGTGAATATTTTTTTTAATGAATGTTTACATGTTTTCTTCACATGGATTCACTTATATGAAGTGATGCCTGCCAAGCCAGTACTTAAAAGCATAGCACAGTGCTATAAAAGCTATTGTTAAGATGGGAGGAAGACATGTCAATGACTGGGCTGAATTCTGCTTTATTCTAATCTGCTCACACTCCCTTTTCAATCAAGTGTGAAGACTCACCTTCCTCCTTACCCAAAGGCCACAGTGAAGTCGAAGAAATCTATAGACAACAGCTTTCACAGTCTTTCTCTTGCCTTTTCGTGAACTGAAGTATGTCACAGTTCTGACTGGTAGGTTCAGGACATTTGGAAGCAAGGGGGCCACTCTAAAATATATTTTAAAATTTTAAATCAATAAGTAATTAAAGGATAAATCCATTTGTATACTTAGAAATGCGTAAAGCAGCTTCAGTGGAACCCAGGTGACTTTTTACATTGTTACTTCAGATGATGACACTATGCATAAATAAGAACAGCGACTATCACCAATTTCCAGGCTACTTGTAATCTACCC
Source organism: Mormoops blainvillei (assembly GCA_004026545.1). NCBI lineage: Eukaryota > Metazoa > Chordata > Mammalia > Chiroptera > Mormoopidae > Mormoops > Mormoops blainvillei. The sequence goes on from PVJD01000040.1 coordinate 29,343, forward strand.
CACCCCAATCCCTATGAGAACTGATTCTACTATATTTCAATCAGCTGAGTTTTAATCCATCTGCTCACTAGATTACCACCTCCTAAGGACTTCAACTTGTTTTTCTTTTGTATCCTTTCTGCCAAGTACAGTGCTACACACCCAGGTGTGCTTAATTAAATATTTGCTGATGGTGTGAACACCACATGCAGCCCAGCCTTATAAGTTGAACATCTTGTTCACCCTCCACTTTGGCTGATGGTTCTATCTAGGAAGCCACATCTAAAACATCAGAAGCGTGCTGCCTGGTAGTCGCTGCTGCTGACACACAGGCATATGGATGTCAATCACACTCTCCTACCCCAATCAGGCAAAGTCTGCATCATAAACTGCAGGTACACAAAGTACCATCTATTTCTAAGAAGTCTTTGCAGGCATAAATATTTTCGAATTTCTGCCCAAGCATCATGTTTACTCAAATGTACTATACCTATAGAGGACTGTTGCCATATGACCACATGTCAGGTTTCGGACAGATGTAATAAGTCTGGGAGCAGAGGAAACAACTGAAGTCTGAATATGACAAAACTGCTGGGTGGACAGTGCCAAACTAAGACAGGCATTCTTGGCACAGTTTCGATAGGCTGAAGATGCCAAAATATTCAGGGGCCGTAAGATTCCTGTGAAGACAGACAAGTGTAAATGCTTACTAACATACTCCAAACTATGCATCCAGACATTTAAATTAATTAATTAAAAAATTTTTAAAGCAACTCAGTGTTAAACATTATTAATGTACCCTGAAGCTCAGACACACCTGTGGAGCTTTTTACCAGCTTTATTTAGGTATAACTTACCCCCACACTACCCATTTGTGTACAATTCAATGCATTTTAGTAAATTTAGAGTTGTGCAACTGTCACCATGATCCAGTCTGATATGTCCTAGTTCTATGTTCTACAGTACAAAGAAAATATATGTAACATTAATTCCGACCCACCAGATCTTAGGTTCTGATGAGAGAGAACTCCTGCACATTGTGCAATGGCAGGGCAGAGACAGGAAAGAATGACAACTTCCTGGAGAGACAAGAGTGGTAAGAGAAGGATACATAAAGAAAACAAGAGGTATACTAACCCTTGTCTAGAAAATGAACAGGCTATGAGGAGGAGGTACACAGTCCAGTAGGATGAAAAACACATATAAAAACAAGGAGACTGAAACAAATACATGTCTGGAGTGGGGACTGGGCCTGCCATGGAAGGTGAGCGCTGCTTGCCTGACTGTATCCGAACTGCCTGGGGAGAAGTAGCGGGAAATAAGGCGGGTAGAACATGAAGGGCGTAAGATGTTTGGAGTGAACACAGTCCTCTTCATCCTTAACATTACAGCCAGCCTGAGCCCATATCTGCAAAGCAGATCACTCACAGAGTTCTGACTTCACTGTAGATGCTGACTGAGTCTAGTGTGGGACTCAAGAAATGTGCATGTGAAAAACCTCCACAGGATAGAACTCTCCTAAACCCGGACTGTGGTGATGGTTGCATAACTCACTAAATCAACTAAGTCTTCAAACTCTACACACAAAACAGATAATTTTTTCTAACACACCATCAACATTTATTGTTCAGCTCTCCCCAGTAGGCCAGTGCTAGGGCTGAGGGGCTGGGCCTCTATGAGAGGTAGGTCTGGGGGCCTGTCTTAATGTGCCCTGAAGCCTGGTGGTGGTCCCGAGGCCCGTTAGTCCTCCCCCTAGGCTTTCCAGGTCCAGAAGTCTTGTGGGGTCCTAGGCTAGGTCAGACCTGGGAAAGCTGCCTTTGTGGAGGATAAGGACATGTTGGGAGAGGCCATGTTATGTCTCAGAACCTGGCAATTCTAATATCAGCATGTGACAGGAGGGAAACTGAGGCAAGAAGGTAGAACCCAGAGAAAAAAGTGACGGGGTTTGAAGGTGAGGTATGAAGGACCAGCATCTTTCAGGCCCTAACCAGAAGGAGGAGAGAGGAAGACTTCCAGGTACTTCCTCCTGGCTCTGGGGTGAGTCCTGCACAACTCCATCCCCGAGGGCTGTCTGCAGGATGGCCATGCTCAAAGGAGCTGCAGTGCCCAGACAGGTCCTGTGGGTCTCCAGCCTTGCTGTGCCCTGGAGGGGAAGCAGAGAGGGGTCAGCAGCCTCATCCCCCTCATCCCTGGTGGGCCCTCATGAGCCTTTTTGGTCACCCTCTGGTTCTTCAGCATCACCTAGGTGATGAACTCTCCCACAAACAGTAGTGGCAGGAGGCCTGAGACTCATGGGTTGACAATGCATAGGCTCGGGGCAGGAAATACTTGTGGATAACCTGCTGGCTGTCAATGAATAGCAAGAGAATCATCCAGGCGCTGTGGTAAGTGAAGATGATGAGGCCAAGTTCCACTACTTGCTCTGTCCCTGTGACCATTCCCCCTGCCTAAAACAGGTAATTTTATGGTATGTAAATTACACCTCAACAGTTGACTTTTTAAAAAGCTCCACAGGAAAGTCATCAGCTCAGCCTGGACTGAGAACCACTGCCTTACTGTCCACTGCACAGATGTCACATGACATACGAAGAGCAGCGCGATATGGCAGTGAAGTGCTTAGAGTTTGAGTCAGACTGGCTGTACTACTCTACTACTACTAGCTCTACTGCTTGCTAGCTGTGTGACCATAGGCAAGTTACTTAACCTCCCGGTGCCCCAGTTTCCTCGAATTTAAATGAAATTTATCATGGGGAGGTAATGGGAGTTAAATGAGATAAAACATGTAAAGTGTTACAAAGACTGCTTGGCATAGAGAAATAATTTAATGAAGGCTTAAAGCAGATAATAAAGAACTGAGGAACACTGAGCAAAGATCGCATAATGTTAACAGGGCAAAAGGGAAATGGAACACTTAAAACCCTTATTGTGCTTTTGTGTTCTCCATCAAAGACAACAGTTTTCAAACTGGAAAAAAAAAATAGCATAAACATTGAGTTAGCTGAAATCAAGATTCAGGCACTTGTATTCAAATTCTCTACTCAATTCAGGCATTAAAGCTCCAGGTAAAATTAATTATATCTCAAAGAACTGAAAATATTTGCAGATACGCGTACAAGGCAGGAGGTAATCTTTGAAACATTAAATGAATCAAAGAGGAATATTATAGATAAGAAAATGCCCCAGTTTTCACAGCTCACTAGAGCTTGATGTCTCAGTTAAAAAAACAAAAAGAAAGGGAAAAATCCCTCAGAAATTTCTGGAAACCAAGCCTGAAGGAAGTGAGCAGATGGGAGTCCAGAACATATAAATGGGTAAACTACAGGCTCATCTGTAGGAAAAAAAAAGTCAGAATGAATAAAGAAGTACACAGAACAAAATATATTGTCAAATGGGAATGAACTGTTCCTTAAAAATAACTTCATTTTTTGATACCATCTCTAGCCTGGGAAATCATGGGAATGTCTAGACACTGTATCCTGACTTTAGGAAGGCATATGAAAAGGTTTCTTTATATTCTAAAGAAATTCAGAAATGTGGGCAGGATAATAGCAGAGTTAGATAAATTCCAAGCTGACTGGAAACTATCTCCAAATTAGCTGATTGCTGTTCTCCTGGTGAAAGTCTTCCTCGCTCCCTAACAGACCTACCTTTCCTCCCAATTTTTATGAAGGTCCTGAAACTGCATAAGGCATGTTTACTAAATCTGCATAAAAAACAAGTTGGGAACCATAGCTTACAAACATAAAGATAGTCTATATGGATTCAAAGTGATCCCAGAATGAGAGGAAAAAAAACATCAAAATTAACAAGATGAAATCAGGGAGAAACACACTGAGGTTAGGAAAATGGGCAACAGGAAGAATGAAAACCTGGCTTAAGGGCAGATCCTGAGAAAATGACTTGGCAGGCTTTATCCATCAAACCCTCTCATAGACCAACCATGTGATTTAGCTTGTAAAAACCAGAGTCAAACTCAGACTGTGTTTAACGAAAAAGGGTAGCATACAGCCCTGGTGGGGTGGCTCAGTTGGTTGGAGCATTGTCGCATGCACCAAATGGTTGCTGGTTTGATTCCTGGTCAGGGTACATGCCTAGGTTGTGGGTTAGACCCCCCAGTCGGGGCGCGTATGTGAGGCAACCAATCGATGTTTCTCTCTCAATCTCTCCCTTCCTCTCTCTCTAAATATCAATAAACATAATCCTCTGGTAAGGATTTTTAAAAATAAAAGGGCTGGACACTAATCAAGGAAAGTAATGAACAGCTCCCTCGGTCTTCTGCCCATTTGCGCATTTTAACACAGGCCAGCTTTCTCTAAAAACACTCTTATATGGAGAACACGGACTTTTTTTACAAAAGGAAGTGACAGAAAACCAGAGTTGTGAAGAAATAAACGGAAGTAGATGGAACAGGAAAAGCACAGGTGAAAAGGCAAAAATGGTGTAGTATGTTTGGGGAATTATAAATAGCCCCATGTGGGTTCAGGAATCAAAGGAATGGGGGGGGGGGCAGGGAGGTGAGTGTGACAGTGTCTAAAGTAGTGGTCTTCATGCTTTTTTGATCCCATATCCTCTAAAAGAATTCCGAAAATTATGTACTCTTTCACAAAATTTTATGTAATATCTAAAATTTTAAATAAATTGTTAAAAAGGATGTAATTTCCAGTATATTTAAAATACTGACACTTAAAAATAAGATGTCACATCACTTTTAAATATTTTCAAAGGAATCTATATATCATAGTGAGTTGATACTCACCTACATCATCTACTTAAAAAACACAAGGACAATAAATTCAAGTTGATGACAATAAGAACTTCTTTTCATCAAAAGATACTTTAAACAAACAAAAAAGGCAAGCCAAAGTGGGAGAAGATATTAGTAAACACATTTAAATGAGAAAGTTTGCATATCCAGGATATAAAAAGAACCATAAATTAGACAACTCAGTAAGAAAATGGGCAACATATTTAAGTAGGTATTTCATAAAAGAAATTTAAATGGCCAATACATGTATAAAGGTATTTAAGGACATTACTACTCATTAAGTAAATGCTATTCAAGCCACAGTTAGACGTCACTAAATACATACCAAACAGACAGAAACTTCTAAGTCTAACAATACCAACTGTTGATGAGGACATGAAGAACACAGTGCTGTGATGACCTCAAATAAGCATATCACTTTGGTAGTATCAGGCAGTGCTGAGTACACACATACGAAATCTGCAATTCCGCAGCTAGTTTTAAATGTACATAGACATACACACACACACCTCTTAGAGAAACTCTAGCACTCATGTACCAAGACACAAGGTCAGACAAGACTGTACCTAATTGCCTCAAACGCCCATCAATAGTAAAATGGAGAACTGTCAGACAAGACTGTACCTAATTGCCTCAAACACCCATCAATAGTAAAATGGAGAATTGTGGGGTAGTCACTAAGAGACTATTTTATAGCAGCAATGAGAAAGTACTACAGCTACATGCAAAACGAATTTCACAAAGTAAAAGAAGATACAAGAGTACATACTGTATGGTTCCATTCATGAAAAGTAAAAAAAAGGGCAATACTTAAAAGATGCACAAATAGATGCTAAACCTATTACAGAAAAAAAACAAAAGACAAGGTAATAATAAAAATGAAGATAGTGTTTATATTTGGCCAAAAAAGGGACTTTTGACTGGGGAGTACTACAGGGGTGGAATAGAGGCTCTTTCTTGGTAGTGTTCTATGTTCTGACCTGGGTGTTAGTTATACCGAGGTTTGCTTCAGAGTTTATAGGCATTCCTTGGAAATAGTGTGGGCTCTGCTACAGACCACTGCACTAAAGCAAACACCACAATAAAGCAAGTCTCACGAATTTTTTGGTTTCTCAGTGCATATAAAGGTTATGTTTAGATTATACTGTAGTCTAATAAGTGTGCAATAGCATTGTGTCTAAAAAAAACTATATATATATATCTTAATTAAAAAATACTTTTTTTGTTAAGAAATACTAATCATCACCTGGGCCTGCTGAAGAAGTGGCGCCAACAGACTTGGCTCCACATAGAATTACCACAAACCTTCAATTTGTAAAAAACAAACAAAAAAAAACAACCCTGCAGTATCTACAAAGTGCAAGAAAATTGGGTAGGCCTGATCTAAGCCATTCAGGTACATTATATAAATTTTTCTTTATTGTGTTTTTACAGATTAAAATTACCCTATGTAAACAAGCTCTTCTCTAAGTTGGAAATTTTACATCGCCGTTTTTTCTTTATTTCTATCCTCCCACAGTATTTTATCCTAATTTATTTTTTATAAAAGTAATTTACTGTAATCTTATCATATTTGAATAATCAATTTTTTGCAACAGTCCTTTCCAACTAATTTGCCTTCATTCCTGTCACCTCTCTCAAAAAATCCTTAAAAGCGCCCTTGTGCTGGAGGCCAAGTTAATATAAGAGCCACATTCCCTGTACGTTGTGTGAATCTCATACACACAAATTACAACGTGCCAGGCATCACGCAGGGCACTTTTCGGGTTGGAGCTCATTTAGTCCTCAGAAGTTACTATCCCCAGTTTACGGCAGTAGAACACGAAGTTCCGAGAAATTAAATAACTTTTTCAAGGTCAAAGATCGTGTGGTGGTTCTAGGCCCTCAGCTCCCTTCGCTCCTGTCCCTTGTTTTCTAAGGAAGAAATGGCTAGGAGCCGATAAGGAAGCGAAAACTCCGAGATGCCCAGGTACGCGAGGGTCAGAGAGTTTCCGAACAGCCCTTTGGCCTCAAATAACGGCCCCCGCCCCGCGCTTTTTTTCTATTAACCTACGCGCTTAACACCCACTATATCCTGTGTCAGTGCCCACTTCTGCAAAGGAAAATATTGAGCACGTAGCTTCCCCACTGACCTGACGCTCTCCTCACCGCACCAGCAAAAGCAGCCACCGCCATCTTACTACCCCGCCCTACGGCGGCCGCATTGGGTCTAAAATGTTCAGGGCAAAGGGACATTAAGGTAAACTAATCTGGGTGAAAGGAACGGTCAAATCAATCCTTATTCAATGTCTTGTGTATGCCAGGCTGTCCTTCACCGCTGTAAAACAAGTGCCTGGCATATAGTAGACTCTTAATAAAAATTTTTTGAACATTTGATTGAAAGATTTAAAATACATGACATTTCTTTTTGCTCATTTTATTAAATTTGAGAAAATGAAATGTATCATCCTCCCAAAACTGGTAGAGGAGTGGGAAATAGTAATGTTAGAAATTATTTTTAAGAAAGAATCCCTGTTGCCTTTGAATATATTTTTCCCGCCCTTCCCAAAAATTTTTTAAAAATTGAATGCCAACTATAATCAAATAAATGTAAATACTCTAAGGATATCTAACATAAACATTTTTTCCTAATCAATAACACTGATTGTCATTTGGTTGGAACAGCATCTGAACTCTTACTGAACAATTCTAGTTTCTGAACAGTTCCTCATTTTATTCTGAGAATTAGTGATTGCATGTCTTTTTTACTTAAAAAAACTATTGATTCTAGAGAGAGAGAGATATCGATTTGTTGTTTCACTTATTTATGCATTCATTGATTGATTCCTGTATGTGCCCTGACAGGATGGAACCACGACCTTGGTGTAGCAGGACGGCTCTCTGACCAGCTGAGCTACCCTGCCAGGGCTGTACATCTTTTCTAATGTTCGTTCAAACACACAAAAAACCTCCAAAAACAAACCTCTCTCCCATCCTTGTTGCCTAAGATATCTCGTGCACTGTTTAGTGGTTGAAATGGGTAAGGGTTGAACACTGGGTCTCAAGGAGTTCACATTTAATAAGGAGACAAGTTCAAGGTAGATAAATGACAGTGGAAGTTCAAAGTTAAGGAGAAGAGGCTTCTGGCTGGGATGATCAGGGACAAGGATACAGAATATAACATGGTTCTTAAAGTATGGGATTTTAACAAGGGCAAAGTCATTCTTGGCAGGAAGAATACCAAGGGCTAAGGTGAGAAGAGAGGGAGCCAAGACAGAAACACAGGATTTGTTTAGAGCACTGGTTCGCACACTTTTTGGCTTTAGAATCTCTTTACATGTTTACAAATTGAGGATCCCAAAGAGCTTTTAATTCTATGGATTATATCCATTAGTATTTACTGTATAGAAAATTAAAATAGAAAACAATTAAAAGTACTTATTGTATTAGTTTCTTATTGCTGCTATAATGAATTACCCACATTTAGTGGCTTGAAACAATACAAACTTATTATAAATCTCTAGGTCAGAAATCCAAAATGGGTTTCACAGGTTAACATTAAGGTCTCTGGGGCTGTGTTCTTTGCAGGGGTGTCCAACCTTTTGGTGTCTCTGGGCCACACTGGAAGAAGAGTTGTCTTGGGTCACACATTAAGTACATTGCGACACATAATCACAAAACAATGTCATAAATAAGTAAATTTACGATTTTGTGGTGGGCCGCATTCATACCCATCCTGAGCTGCACAGCCAACAGCAGGCCGCAGGTTAGACACCCCTGTGAGGTTCTAGGGGAGAATCGGTTTCCTTGCCTTTTCCAGCTTCTAGAGGCTGTCTGTATTCCTTGGCTTGTGGCCTCCTTCCATCGTCAAAGCTAGTAATTGCACCACTCTGACTTCTGTATCCATTATCACATCTCCTTTTCTGAGTGGCACTCCTGCCCCTCTCTTTCACTCATCAGGTTCCACACAATTATATTGGACCAACACAGATAATCTAGGATAGCACCCCCACCTCAAGATTCTTAACTTAATCGCATTTGCAAAAAAAATTTTTTTTGCCATTTAAGGTAATATATTCATAGGTTCCAGAGATTAGGAGAGTGTGGACATATTTGGGGATAATTATTCTGCCTACCACCCTTATTTTAAAACAACAATCCTATTACATGTTAGCACATTTTTTAATGAAAAATATTTCAAGATAAAAAAATTTAGAAGAGTGGCACTGTTGAATCTTTTTGCAAATCTCTTTAATGTCTGGTTTAACAGAAAGCTGGATTTTGAAATTTGCTTATGCATTCGATCTATTGTGTTACCTGGAAAAACTATGAGATAATGAATGAAAAGAGCAAATAATAACCTTAATATTATGAAGTTAGTTTTGACTTTATGGACCCTCTGAAAGGATGTGAGGCACCCCAGAGGTCCCAGATCACTCTTTTGAGAACCACTGAGATGGTTACCCTTTTTATCCCCCAAAATGAGGAGAGGCTGAGGAACCTCTGGGACAACTTTAAACGTTCCAACATCTGAACCATACAGGTGCCAGAAGGAGAAGGGGAAGAGGAAGAGCAAGACATTGAAAACTTATTTGAAAAAATAATGAAGGAGAACTTCCCTAATCTGGCAAAGGAAATAGACTTCCAGGCAGTCCAGGAAGCTCAGAGGGTCCCAAAGAAGTTGGATCCAAGGAAGCACACACCAAGGCACATCATCATTACATTACCCAAGGTGAAAGATAAGGAGAGAATCTTAAAACCAGCACGAGAAAAGGAGAAAGTTACCTACAAAGGAGTTCCCATAAGATTATCAGCTGATTTCTCCAAAGAAACCTTACAGACAAGAAGGGGCTGGCAAGAAGTATTCAAAGTCATGAAAGACAAGGACCTATGTCCAAGATTACTCTGTTGGGCAAAGCTATCATTTAGAATGGAAGGGCAGATTAAGTTTTTTCCAGGTAAAGTAAAGTTAAAGGAGCTCATCATCACCTAACCCTTATTAAATGAAATGTTAAAGGGACTAATCTGAGAAAAAGAAGATGATCAAGAAGATGAACAGTAAAATGACAATGAACTCACAACTATCAACAACTGAACCTAAAAAAAAAAAAAACTAAGCAAACAGCTGGAACAGAGACAGAGTCACAGAAATGGAGATCACATGGAGGGTTATCAGCGGGGAGGGTGGAGAAAGGGGGGAAAGGTACAGGGAATAAGAAGCATAAATGGTAGATACAAAATAGACAGGGGGAGGTTAAGAATAGCATAGGAAATGGAGAAACCAAAGAACTTATATGCACGACCCATGGACATGAACTAAGGGCAGGTGGAGATGCTTTTCGGGGGAGTGCAGGGCAGAGGGGAATAAAGGGGAGGAAAAAAAACCCTAAAGGATGGAGAAGCTGCAAAAAAAAAGAGAGAGAAAAAGAAAAAGAAAAGTCATCACACTGGCATCACCCAGCATGACAACAGTGAGCAGGGTCGGGTGGGGAAACTGCAATTAAACTGCTAACATTACTAAAAAAGATGGGAGACTGATCTGGAGGCTGCTAGGTGATGATGATATGGAGAGTGTCATTACTCAGTACATCGACTATATATACTGGTATAAACATAAGTAATTAATTGTAGATAATTTTCAGGTCTATTTCTCCCATTTACAAATGGAATTAGTAGCCTTTTCTACCTCTGGGAAGACCACCATACGGTAATAAATTACCTAGTTAAGACTTGAAAGTACTTTGGAAACACGATATACAAGTTTAGTTTTTATGATACTGAACGACTAGTATTGAATACTGTGTTTAAATTTAATGTTATACCTTGATTAGAGAGTCAGTGGAATACTTTGTACAGTGCTTCTGCATTGACCTGCTTATCTTCCAACCTGTCCCATAGACTGTGGCCAAATTATCTTTCTAAAATAAAAACTTGGTGGAGAAAGCTGTGCGGTTTAATACCGAAGTAGTAGACGCCGAGGAACCCGACGAATCTGGGTTTCTATGCCGGCTCTACTATTAGTTACGCGAATGACACATTAACGCACAAAGGTCTCTCCAGTGTTCGTTCACCCAATCTCCCGCAATCTGGAAGACTCCTGAAGAAGGGCTGTCAAACGAAACCGACAAGCAGGCCAAGACAACACCGATTTGGCCAAATCAATTCCTTTCTACGAAATTGACGGAGACGGCTGAGATGCTTTCTTGCTTAGTTCTCCGAAGACTCACGCCTATCCGTTTTCAGAGCGGACCGAAGCCTGACTTTCAGGCTTCCTTCCTCCCCTCCCGCTAACCTAGAAACCCCGATTCGGGGTACTGTCTAGAACCCAGGGCGCGACTTGGAAATAAAAAATCACACTTCCCACCAATGGAGGGCCCATCCTCTTAGAACTGACAGGGCTCGATGAGAAGACGGGATACGCGTGCGCAGTGGCGTTAATGCCTCCGGTACGCCCGGCGCAGAAAGGCGGCAGGGACGGACGTACGTACGCACGCACGCACGCCTTCTCCTACTCGTACCGCTCCCGCAGCCCCAGTGTATACTCGCCGCGCTGTACACCCTACAGAGATGCTGCGGATCTGTCAGATATCCGGCGTGACCTCCACAGCCCAGGTGAGCGTCGGGGCGCCGGGAGGGAGCCCGTGGTAAAGCGGACCCCGGGCAACCAACGGAATATGGGGGAGGCTTTCGCTTTTCCTAGGCCCCGGGACAAAGGCCTGATTTAGGGCCGCCCTCTTCGCAATAATTTCGGGCGGGCCCGCCAGGCATTTAAATGGAGAGTTCGCCTGACAGGGATGCCTTGAGGGTTATTGCTGAAGCGGGATGGGGTGTGGAAACGAGAAGGTGGTGGGTAGGCGGGCGCAGAACTGGAGGCACGGCTTCGGGTACATATCATCCAATCAACCCGGCGCTGCCCCGTTCAAGGACCAATCGTGGCTCCTGGCGCTCGGGTCGCCGGTTGTGCGTGTGATCGGTTTCGCGCAGCCAGTGGTTGAAGGTCGAGGGGGAGACTACAGTTCCCAGCAGGAAATGCAGAGCTTTGGCTTACTGCCTTTTTAGTAAGGAGGTACTTGGAATCTTTAAGATTCCGCTTTAAGGGTCAAGGTTGTAATTATTCGGGAGGGACTTCTTTTCGTAACTGAGAACATCTCTGAGCGATTATTGACCTAAACAAAAACAAAAGATTGTAAGTTTATGGAGTTCCAAACTCTTGGTACTTGAGGAAGGACAGGAGTCATGACCTTGTGCTCATTTCTGAGATTAGCTTGGGGATCTGTGCCTCCAAGGTGCTGGAACAATTTTGGCAAACATCCAAGGCGCCTAGACACCCAATTACTTTTTATTTCGTCACAATTATCAAAGTAACTTTTTAAAATTAAATAGGAAACCTATTTCCATTGATCGCAATGTTCAGAAAAGTGACATTTTGGAAAAAATGTCGTATTGCAAAACAGGTATTGTGACTCACGCAGTAATTGAATAAAATCCCTAAAAGGCAAACTTTTTTTTTCTTCCAAGTTTGCATATCTACTCATTCGTTGTTAGGGTAGGAGAAACAGCCTCTTCCGTAGGAAAATGGTGCCTCTATTAGTGTTCTGTTGCGACATTACAAATACCACACGTTTAGCAACTTAAAACAACACCCATTTATTGTCGTACAGTTTCTGGACATGAATGATCTGGGTTCTCTACTCAGTGTCACACAAGGCTGTAATCAAGGTGCCGGCAGTTTTGTGGTTTTGATTTGGAGATCGGGGTTCTCTTTCAAGCTCATGCAGTTTTGATTGCAAAATTTAGTCCCTTGAAACTGTGGGTCTGAAGTCCCTGTTTTCTTATTAGCTCTCACCTAGTCTATCCTAGAGGTTCCTTGAAGTTTATTGCCACAGGGTCCTCAGGTAGTTCATAACATGGATGTTTGCTTTCCTGCAAGGCTACTAGGAGCTTGTCTCTCTGACTTCAAAACCTCTCTTCCCTGTTTCTGATCTCTAGACCCAGATATAAAAGATTTCTATTATTAGGCCAGGCCCACCTGGGTAACCGCCTTTTGATTAATTCAAAGTCAGCTGATTAATAACCTACAACCCTAATCATGGGCTTAACAGTAAGGGGTGGAGATCATAGGGACCTTGTTAGAATCTGGCCTACCGTAGCACCCAGGTGGGGCTAGGAGGATTAGGAAAATAAAGCAACCTTTCCAGGTGGAATTGTTGAAGTTTGTCTTTGGAACATTCCCTTCATGGCACACTTTTCCTTATTCTGTCCTCAGACTAATGGCTGTCACCGATCTGTTCTCTTTGTCTGTCCTGAAGTCCAAAATTCCTTTTTTCTTTGCCTTTATCAAAAATATTTTTCTCTCTTTTTTTTTTTTAGAATTTTATTTATTTACTTTTTAGAGTGAGGGGAAGGAAGAGAGATGGAGACAAACATCAATGTGTGAGAGCTACATTGATCACTTCTCTCGTGCCCCGAAATGGGGACTTGGCTTGCAACCCAGGTGTGTGCTCTGACTGGGAATTGAACCAGCAACCTTTTGATTCAAAGGCCAGCACTCAGTCCATTGGGCCACACCAACCAGGGCTATCAAAATATTTTTTGTTAGGTTCCACATATAAGTGAAATCATGTGATACTTGTCTTTCTCTGACTGGCTTATTTCACTTATCATAATGTTCTCCAGGTCCATCTATATTATTTGCAAAGGGTAAAATTTTCTTCTTTTTTACAGCCAAGTAGAATTCCATTTTGTAAATGTCTCATAGTTGTTTTATCCACTCATCTATTGATGGACCAAAATACTTTTCACTTACTGGGTTCCTAATTAGGAAATTAGAAGAAAACAGGTTAAGAGTTGATACTAAAGCATGAACACTTTTCTGGCTTGCAACCAAGATTTCTTACCTTCTTAAAATTGCTATCTTTATAAGATGTTTAAAAATATTTTACAAAATTCATTGGTTTACTCTTACATCTTCTCAATCATTCTACAGCATTTGATACTGCTGCTTTGTGAAACTCTTTTTGCTCTTTTGGCTTTTCTCATGTAGTATCTTAGGGCTCATCTTACCCTCTTTCTCTCCCCTGTTTTCCTTTGTTGAGTGTGCTGCTTCCACGTATCTCTAAGTATACGCACAAGGTTCGTGTTCTCTCTCTCTCTTTAAAATTAAGACCTAATTTATTAGAGCAGTTTTATGTTCACAGGAAACTTGAGGGGAAGGTACAGAGATTTCTCATAAATCCTCTGCCCTCACGTATGCATAGCCTCCTCCATTATCAACACCCCCTACCAGAATGGGACATATGTTACAACTGATGAACCTGCCTTGGCATATCGTAATCACCCAAACTCCATAATTTTCATTAGGGTTCACTTTTAGTGTTATACAGTCTATGGGTTTGGTCAAATGTGTGATGACATTATCCATCATTGTGGGATAATAGGAAGTATTTTCACCATCCTAAAATTTCTGCCTTCTATCTATTCATCACTCTCCCAACCTAAGGACTACTCCCCACCACCGTCCCCAGGAACCACTGACCTTTTTACTCACTCCGTAATTTTGCCATTCCCAGAATGTCATCTCGATGGAATCATACAGTGTGTAGGCTTTTCAGATTGACTTCTTTCCCTTAGTAATAAGCAATTAAGTTTTTTTTTGATGTGTTTTCATGGCTTGATAGCTCATTTATTAAAAAAAATTAATTTATCTATTTTTAGAGAGTGGGGAAGGGAGGGAGAAGGAGAGGGAGAGAAACATCAGTGTGAGAGAGAAACATCAACCAGTTTCTTTTCACATGCCCCCAACCAGGTATCTGGCCTGCAATCCAGGCACGCTCCCTGACCGGGAATTGAACTGGTGACCTTAGTGTGGTAGTGGTACCATACTAGCCTGGGCCGATAGCTCACTTATTTTTAGCACTGAATAATATTTCATTGTCTGGATGTACCACAGCTTATCCATTCACTTACTGAAAGACGTTGTGGTTGCTCCCAAGCTTTGGCAGTTAAAAATAAAGCTGCTCTAAACATTCATGTGCAGGTTTTTGTATGGACATAAGTTTTTAACTCCTTTGGGTAAATACCAAGGAGCATGATTGCTGGATTGTATGGTGAAGGTTGTTTAGTTTTTTAAGAAACTGCCAAACTATCTTTCAAAGTGGCTGTATCATTTTCATTCCCAGAAGCAATGAATGAGAGTTCTCCTTTCACCTCCTTGTCAGCATTTGGTGTTTTCAGTGTTCGGGAATTTGGCCATTCTAATAAGTGTATAGTGATATCTTATTGTTGTCCCATCTCTTCATATACTATTACCTGGGATTATATCAGTTCTCAGAACTTTAATCCCTAAGCAGATGACTCTAGCCTTTTTTGATCTTTGTACCTGCATTTTAAAATTCTTGTTTGATTTGTCAACTTTATGCAGAACAACCACTTGTCAAAATTCTTTCCGTTCCTTCAAACCTCTTCTTAAATGTCTTCCCTGCTTTTACTATTGCCCTCCTAGATTTAGTTCTTTACATAGTATAGTAGTTAATAAAGGCTTTTTATATTTTTTTAGACATATAGATCATGCCATACCCTTCAGTAACATCCCATTATATTCAGAATAAAATCTGAACTCTTTACCATGCCCACCAGGCCCTTCGTGATCTGGCGTTTTCAATATCTCACTTTTCTACGCTGCCTCGGTCTCTTCTTCTACCATTTCTAGTACATACCTCATTGCATTTTCATTTGCTGTTTCTTTTGCCCTGAAGTCTTCCCACACATCTTTGCTTAACTCACTCCCTTCATTCAGATATTTTCTCAAATATTTCCTTCAGAGAGCTCTTCCTAGGAATCTAAAAGAAACCTAACTACTCTCTCCTTCCTTACATTGCTCTGAATGTACCATTGCCCTACTTCTGTTTTACATTGTAGCTCTTACCGCTACTTGACGTAAATGTGTATTTATTGTGTATCTCCCATATTAAAATGTGAGCTCCACGAAAAGACTCTGTCCATATTTTTTACTGCTGTATTTCAGTGACAATAGACCCTGGCTCCCTAATAGATGCTCAATAAGTATTCGTGATGTTTGAATGAAAGAATAAATGTAACCTCCCTTTAAACCCCCATAGGTTTTAGCATCTTTGATGATGTGTTCTTTTCTCTAGAGAAACAGAGCCAATAGGATATGTAAGTAGATAGAAAGATTTATTGTAAGGAATTGGCTTAGGCAGTTGTGGGGGCTGGTAAGTTCAACATCTGGCTTCATATGCAGAAACTAAGGAGAACCTAAGGTGCACTTTTAGTCAGGCTGGTAATCCAGAGACCCAGGAGAGTTGGTAGTGCATTTCCACTCTGAAGGCTGGAGAATTTCCTCTTGCTTGGGGAGGCTGGCTCTCTGTTTTGTTCAGGCCCTCAAATGATTGGATAAGAGGTCCACCAGCATTGTGGAAGGCAAGCTGCTTTACTCACAGTTCACTGATTTAAATGTTAATCTCATCCAAAAACATCCTCCAAGTTGACATATAAAATTAACTGTCACAGATGGCACCTACCTTATTCTTTATGTCTGGACTCATCATCCTTAAATTCTTTACATGTGGGTGTTCAGCAGAAATGAATTGTTTTCTTTCATATTTTATTTTCTAGAAATGTACTTCAGAGCTCTGGGTCTTCCTCAGTTTATTTCCCAGATCTAACACCATGTGTCTTCTCTTAGTCCCAGTACTGTACTGTATCAGCTGACCCAATCTTTTTTGTGCATTGGGTTTTGAGGCCCAGTCTGGCCCTCTCCCAAACTATAGATTTGGTAGTGGTCATCTTCATATGCAGTAATGTTATCTGCTTATCACTTAAGAGAACAGAAAGAAACATTATTGTTCTTCAGGACTGACAAAAGCCAGTTTATTTCAGGTGCACTTTGATAGCAAAGCTAGTTTGGATTGAACTTTGGACATTATTAGCTATCATCTTCTAGAATTCTTTTTTTCAGAGTTATAAAACAGCGTGTTACTCAGTGAAAATGCCTGCCACGCATACGAGTGCACGGCAGAAAGAAGTTTAGTATATCATGCAGCGTGCTGTTTGCTCTTACCCAGGCTAGAAGTCTTTTTGTTTTTAATTTCTTGTTTTCATTTCTCTAGACCAGTGACTTTCAAACCATTTTGAAATAAATTTTACATCATAACTTAGAAAACACAAATTGAGAATATGCAAGCTATATATATATATTAGTATATTTATGCAAGGAAAACTAAAGTATTAAGTTTCTGCCTTTGTCATACTGATTAATATCTGCTATTTCCTGTCCCTAACTGAAGAGCACTTTTTCTCTTAGACACAGAATGTGTTTATACCAAGAGATAATACTGCCGCAGTGCCAAACTTACTGGATTTAATTGTGTGATATATTTTTAACCTTGATGCATGGTTTTTATAAAATTTTTTAGTTAACTGTAGGAATATTGAAGTTGTTGCATATTAAACTGCATTGTAAATGTAGGTCTGGTCATTAACTTCTGGATGTCTTTTGTTTGTATGGGAAGAACCCTTATGACAAAACTCACCAAAACATTTTCTGTTAACAGCACTCGGCAAAAGTCTAAAGGGGAAACCTGGAACCTCCAGATAGGGCTCATATGAGGGGACTTTAGTTATTGTTTCTGATTCCACGTTGTAATGCTGGATTATGTTTACTTTTTATGTTCACTTTGGTTTGGTATAGCTGAGGAAAAGATGACCTGTGTTAAGGATATTACATGGAAACTGGATGTTTTATCTTGCCGCTTTTGGTTTATTTTTTGTTTTTTTTAAAATTATATTTCTATAGGTTAGAAGCAGCACTGCTAACCTTATAACATTAATTACAAGGTTACGTGTCAAGGTAAATCACTCTGAAACAG
This sequence comes from Mormoops blainvillei, assembly GCA_004026545.1. NCBI lineage: Eukaryota > Metazoa > Chordata > Mammalia > Chiroptera > Mormoopidae > Mormoops > Mormoops blainvillei. The sequence continues at coordinate 46,953 of PVJD01000040.1, forward strand.
TATTGTCCTTTCTACATCATAGGTTATTACTGAGTTGGCCAGAGTTTGATTTTTTTTCTGTAAGATGGCTCTCGTAGTGCTTAGTTGTCTTTAACTTCATTCGAAACAATTTTGTTAGATTGTATTGTGACAGCTGTCATATCAGCGTGCATTAAAAAAAACTTATCAAAATTGGCGAATTTTTGTGTAGCCATTTTAATATTGAAGATGGAAGAAAATACACAGCAATTTGGCATATCATGCTTTATTATTTCAAGAAAGGTAAAAATGCAACAGAATGCAGCAAAAATACTATACAGTGTATAGAGAAGGTGCTGTGACTGATCGAATGTGTCAAAAGTGGTTTACAAAATTTTGTGCTGAAGATTTCTCACTAGATGATGCTCCACAGTTGGGTAGATCAGTTGAAGTTGATAGCAGTCAAGCCAAGACATTAATTAAGAACAGTCAGTGTTATACCACACAGGAGATAGCTGACATACTCAAAATATCCAAATCAATAAAGTTATTGGTGAAAATGAAAAATGTGTCTTTTATGGAAAAAACCATACAGACTTTTTGGCCAACCCAATATTACTTAAAATTTTTTTTTTCTTTTATTGATTCTAGAGATAGGGGAAGGGAGGGAGTTAGAGAAGAGAGAAACATCAGTTGGTTGCCTCTTGCATGCCCCCAACTGGGGACTGAACTTATAACCCAGGCATGTGCCCTGACCGGGAGTTGAACTGGCAATCTTATTTTTGCAGGATGATGCTCAACCAACTGAGCCACCCCAGCTGGGGCCATGGGTTATTATTAATAAAAAAGGAATTCTAGAACTAAGAAGTGTCCGATATTTTGTGTGTTAAAGTAGGATATTTAGTTTTATTTAGGATAGAAATAAAGAGAGTTTATCTTGGTGCTTGAGAAAGAGCGCTCTGGAGGCAGACCTTGGATTTAGCAGTGGTTTCTTAGATATTCTAAAAGATAAATTGGATTTCATCAAAATAAAAAATTTTTATGCATCAAAGGACATGGAAGACAGTGAGAAGAATGGAAATATTTTCAAATCATATGTCTGGTAAGGATCTAGTATCTAGAATATATAAAGAACTTTTACAACTCAACCACAAAAAGGCAACTCAAATAAATATGGGCAAAGGACTTGAATAGACATTTATCCAAAGAAAATAAATGACCAACAAGTACATGAGAAGATGCACTCACTAGGATGATTGTAGTAAAAACAGCAAAATAGGAGTGATGTTCTTTCAACTACACATTGTATCAATAAAAAAATGTTCAATTTAAAAAAACAGCAAGATAAGTGTTGGTAAGGATGTGGAGAAATTGGAACCCTTATACACTGCTGAGGAATGTAAAATGATACAGTTTAACATAGAATTACCGTATGACCCTGCAATTCTACCCAAACGAAAATGTGTTCAAACAGAAACCTGTAGATGAATGTTCATAGCACTATTCACAGTAGCCAAAAGATGGAGATAATTCAAATATCCAGTGGAGGCGTGGATAACAAAATATGGTATATCTGTATGATGAAATATTATATTCAACCATAAAAGAAATTAAGTACATGCTGCATGCATGATACATGTTACAATATGGATAAACATTATGCCAAGTGAAAGAATCCAGGCACAAAAGGCCACGGTATGATTTCATTCATACACAATAACCAAAATAGGCAAGTCTGTGGAGGCAGAAAGTATACAGTGGTTGCCAAGGGCTGGAGAGAGGTGACAGTGGAGAGACTGCTTAGTTGGTACAGTAATTTCCTTTTGGAGTGATGAAAATGCTGCAGAATTAGTGATGGTGATTGTTGTATAGCAGTACTGAATGTACTGAATGCCACTGAATTGTACACTTGAAAACGGTGAATTTTATCAAACATAGGGCAGAAAAAACTTGCCACTAGGTATTTGTGGATAGCCTGAGGTTTAGAGACAGATTTACACACACACACACACACACTTAATATAAAATGATACTACGTATTGAAGTGGCATTCATTGGCTAAATATGGGACAATTTATGGTATGTTGCAATGGGTTAAGATCCATCAAAAGTGTTTAAAATTCATGAGTTCATAAAGATAGTGTTCTGGTTAGTGATAGCTACATAAACCACCTCAAGCTTGGGGCAAAATAACATTTATTGTCTCAGTCCTTGGTGTTTGCTGGGCTAAGCTGGGCTCAGAGCCCCTCATGACATTGTAGTCAGACAGTGGCTGGGGGTAGAGTCATCTCAAAGGCCTCCTCACTCTCATGTCTAGCAGCTGATACTGGCTACAGCTGATACCTCAGCTGGAGCTGTTGGCTGGAACACCTATATGTGGCGTCTGTGTGTCTGGGCTTCCTCACAGTTTGGTGGCTAGGCTCCCAGAGCAAGTGTGGTAAGAGAGAGCTTGGCAGAAGCCATGTCCTCCTTTATGTTCTAGCCTTAAAAGTCACAGAGCATCACTTTCACTGCCCTCTATTAGTAAATTAGTAACAAAGTCCTGACCTTGTTCAAGGTAAGGGTAGTAGAACTCACTTCGGAGGAGTGGCAGGATTCTGGAAGGGCATATGGTACAGGAAATATTATTGCAGTCAGTTTTGGATAATACAGTCTGCCCTCTAGCCACAATTTACATCCCTCCATGTGCAAATACATTCACAGCCTTCCTCAAAACCCTTCAAAATCTCATCCCATCACAGCACCAGGCTTAGACTAAAGGACCAGGATCTTGTCATCTAAATCAGAATCCTCTGCAAATAAGACATTTTGGATGTGGATGTGGTCCCTAGAATATAGCTCCCTAAGTACTTTTCCTTTTGCTCTAAAGACCTCTCCACTAAAGAGACAAGTAATCTGTTCCCTATATAACCAACATATAATATATGTAGTGTGGCAGGCACCCTAGACACTCCCGTTCAAAAAGGTGGGAAAAAAAGACACAGCAGTTGCTGTTCCATAACAAATGTAAAATCTAGCAGGGCACAACAGGATTTAGTTTTACTGCTTGAATCTTGAATGACTCTTCATAGCTCTTGATTTTGTTCTCTGGGGTCCTAGTTTCACCCCTTAAATTATCTTTCCTTTTCCAGAAAATGTAGCCTGTTTGCAGCTGAATCATTTTCTCAGGCTGCTATCTGTAGAAGTTTGAGAGTCCAAAGAGAGTCCTTTGGACTCTCTTTTTGTTTTGTGCTGTGCCCCTTTAAATCCAAGCTGGCATATTTTTCATCTGTTCTCTTAGCAACTTTGTGTGTTTCTTGTGGGTCTTATTGGGCTTTTTCTCCATTAGACAAAAGCCATCCCCACAAATTTTATCAAGATAAACCCTTCTCCATTTTGGGTTCCCTGTGAGGCTACTGTGGGGTAAAAACCCTTAAGACTCTCAGTAGTGCTGCTTAACAAAAAGATAATGGGAATCATACCCTTAAGATCGTGAGCGGGCCTTTTCTCTGTGTTAAAGGTTCTGTGAGGAGCACCTCTTTAGATTTTTTGAGGTCTTAAAGGATCTTTTATTTTAAAGATTTTATTTTTTAGAGAGAGGAGAAGGGAGGGAGAAAGAGAGGGAAAGAAACATCCATGTGCAAGAGAAACATCAGTCGGTTGCCTCTCGCACACCTCCAACAGGGGACCTGGCACCTGGCCCACAACCCAGGCATGTGCTCTGATGGGAAATCGAACCTGCTACCTTTTGTTTTGTGGCACAATACCCAACCCACTGAGCCACATTAGTCAGGGCAGTCTTAGAGGATCTTTGCTGACTGAAGACGCTGAGAATGAGAAACAGTTTTATTTTACAAATGCTTTATAAAATATCGAGGAGCCAAGTCCTGGCTCCTTTATATTTCTTTTAAATTATGTTTGTTTTGTAGCTGATTTTCTCACTTTTCATACTCTCCTAAAAAACCAGTTGGGATTTTTTGTTGAACATTCTGCTTGGAACTCTCAGTTCGTTAACTATCTACTATGTAGTGGTACCTAGTTTTCAATTTTGTGTGTCTCACCGTAGGTGACAATTTTGATAAATGCTTGGGTCCTTTAACAATAAACATAACAAGGGTCCTTTTCCCCTAGATTCCAAAAATATAATATTTTTCTCACTTTTCTTAAGCCCTCACCAATACCCTCCATGAAGACCGTCAGGCTTCCCCTGTTTCTTCAAGGCCCATCCAGTTCTTCCCACCTATGCCCCACTTCCCTCCTCCCATCCCAGAGTCATTACCACATACCTTATGTTTTGTTGCACCAGTACCCCACTTCCAGGTACAGCTAAAAGCAACTGTTTGGCTATAACTGTATCACCCCAAACTTAGTGGTATTAAATAACAGCATCATTTATTATTTTACAATAATAAATAACATTTATTATATAGACAGAAATTATATTTATATTATATGTAATATAAACAAAACATTTATTATATAAATAATATTGATTCTATTTTAATTCTAAGGGTTTCTAGGTTTTGTTAGGAGGTTCTTGAGGTCTCATAAGGTTTGCAACATTCTAGAAAAAAATACAGTCACAATTAATCAATGAAAACAAAAAACACCCAAATTGAAATTGGTATTATCAGACGATAACTGGATAAAAGTATAAAAAGAATCAAGCGTTTATCCTGCCTTTCCTATATGAACTGGACTATTGGGTATCTGGGTAACCAAATTGTAGATTGGGAGAAACATCTCTGTATAAAATATGTTAAATAATAAATGAAAAATAATGAATTAGAGGTCACTTTTCACAACTTTTGGTAAATTAATGGACTTAGACATTGTACATCAACACAGTAGGTAACATCACAAAAACGTAGACAGCCCAGATTGTGTGCCTCCGGATGAAAGAACACACCACCACCTAAAGCTCTGCCGAAGAGAGTAAACCGGAGTCTGAGCAAGCGTCTGGATCCAACTCTAGTTTACAGGAAGCACAGAGGACAGGGACATGTTAACTTGCACCTTGGACAGAATCCAGTTTGGAGAATTCTACAGGTCAAGCAACCCAAAATCTTCAACAAATTAATTATTGGAGGGAAAACCTATAGATTAAAAGAGACTTAGAAGACATTATTTTTTTTTTAATGTAGGCAAAACTAAACTAGTGTCTAGGGACTCTTACTTAGGTAATAAAACCATGGAAAACTTAAATTTCTGACTTTTAAAGTTCTATTCAGGATATTAAATACTACATAAAATATGAAGGTAGGCTAATGAATACGAGAATTTTTTAAAAAACCAAGAGCTACTGATTCAGATAAAAACCCTATTAATCCGAGACATGATACCATTTTTGCATTTTTCTCATAGAGAACTATGAAACTTTTTATTGCTATCAATTTGTCATAAAAGATAACTTTTTTTACCTTTTATCCCTCTTAAATCAGGGTGCATTTTACAACTGGAAGTATATTTAATTGAAAGCATTTTGATAGCCCGGCTTTAAAAAATAAAAATCCAGAAAGGCACTGCTATGTTCATTGCAGTGTTATTTACCATAGCCAAGATTTGCCACAGCCCAGGTGGCCATCAGTAGATGAGTGGATAAAAAAGTAGTGGTACATCTGCACAATGGAATACTAGTCGGCCATAAAAAAGAAGTAAATCTTACCCTTTGCAAGAGCATGAATGGATCTGGAGAGCATTATGCTAAGTGAAATATGCCAGTCAGAGAAAGACAAGTATCATATGATTTTACTTACATGTGGAATATGATGAACAAAATAAGGTAAAAAAATAGAAACAGTACCGGCTGGTGTGGTTCAGTGGATTGAGCACCAGCCTCTGAACCAAAGGATTGCCTGTTAGATTCCCAGTCAGGGCACATGCCTGCGTTGCGGGCCAGGTTCCCAGTAGTGGGTGTGTGAGAGACTGCCACACACTGATGTTTCTCGCCCTCCCTTCCTTTTTTTCTAAAAATAAATAAATAAAATCGTAAAAAAAGAAAAAAACCCCACCAAAATAGAAACGGACTTATAGATACAGAGAACAGACTGACAGCTGTCAGAAGGGAGGAGGTTTGTGTGAAAAAGGTGAAGGAATTAAACAAAGAAAAAAACCTCATAGACATGGACAAAAGTATGGTGATTACCAGAAAGAAACGGGACTGAGAGGAGATGGGAGAGGGTAAAGGGATAAATGGTGATGGAAGGAGACTACTGTATTGTGGTGGTGAACACACACTACAATGTACAGACATATTATAGAATTGTACACCCGAAACCTATTTAATTTTATTAACCAGTGTCATGCCAATAAAGTCAATAAGCTTTTTCTAAAAATCTAGAAAAATTCTAAAAAAGCATCATACTAAAAGAGAGGACTGTTCCTACCAGATTAAAAGCTAATTCTAATATGCAGTAGTTAATATTAGTATATGAATAAGTAGGCAAGTGGAACAAAATAGGAACACTAAATGCATCAAGGAATTTAATATGTTTGGAAGATGATATTTCAAATCATTGGGAAAAAATGGATCATTAAGTTTAGACAACCGAAGAGACATCTGGAAAAAAATAAAATCGAATCTATATAACCTTATATTTTACCCTAGGTTCAAAGATTTAAATATTAAAAAATGAAACCATGAGAATAGAAGAGACCATGGAAGAATTATTGTATAATCTGAGGGTGGCTTTCTAAGACTAAGAAAACACAGAAGGCATAAAAGGAAAGATGGATGATTTTTGACTACGTAAAAGTAATTTTTTGCATGGCATAAACTACCATAAGCAAAGATAAAAGGCAGGTCCCAAACTGGATAAAAACATTTGCAATTAGCAAATACATGGCTAGTTTCTCTTCATACATAAAGAGCACTTAAAAGAATATGAAAAAGTCTTATTTAAAAGTGGCGAAAGGATACACTCTGGTAGTTCATAAAAGAGAAAATAAAAGGGATCATGGATATATGAACAGTCATACTAAGGGAAATTGTGATTAAAATTACATTGAAAGTATGGTGGAAAGGCTATGGAAAAACATTCTCATTATTTCTAGAGGACAGTTTGGTTAATTTGGCAATATTTATCAACATTTAGAATTTTACTTTAGGAATTGACCTAAAATGATGTACGTTTCCCAGGCAGAATTACTTATTATAACAAAAATTAAGACAAAACCCCAAAGTCCATCTAAAGAGAGCTGGTTAAATACATTAAATAACACCCATACGGTGGAATACTGAATCTGTAAAATCCACTGGGAAGATTTTCATGTACTGATGGAGAATGATCTCAAAAACATACATTGTTGAATGAACTTTTGTACAGAACTGGATGTATATTATGATATTGTTAGTGTAAAGGTGGTGTGTCAGGAATACTCTGTCACAAAATATATCTGGATATACAAAAAATTGATAGCATTGGTTGCCTACGGAGAGAGGGGCTCCAAGTAGCTGGTGGTCAGAAATATGAGGGAGCGTTCACTCTGTACGCAACTAAACTTTGATTTTAAATTTTACATTTTAAATTTATTTATAACTAGAAACTATAAATGTATAGTCACATCAAATATATTCTGTCAAAGGGAGGGAAAAGGGTTAAAAGAAAGTAGAAGATGGATAAAGACACAGGTGAAAAATAAATATTGATGTGAACAAGGTGTTTTCAAATTCTAGCATTGAAGTCCACAAAATGGAGTATTGATATGAAAGTATAGATGCAGTCCTGTTTAAAATTTCATATGACCTGCTTTACAGAACAGTAGGAAAACACTCTTTTCTGTTAAATGCAGTTCAAAAATGTTGAGAATTCTACATTTAGATAATAATTGAAATACTTTAAAAATACTAATTATACCTGCTTTACATATTATAAAATATCTAGTTTGTTCTTTTATGGTTAATTTGATGGTACCATTAGGCTTTGGCAAATAGAGTGTAAATTGCAGCTGTAATTTTAGAGTCATTTCATGTACCCTCCAATAAGGTGATAGATTTTCTTCACATTTAAGATACTTCTAAAAGGAAGGTTGCGTATTTTTGATATTCCTTCGATGTAACTTCACTAAGGATCTTAAAGAAAGCATTTTTCCCCCTTGACTTGTTGCATTTTGATTTTCTACTTGGTATAAAGAAAGATTTTATTTATGAATGCAATAAATTTGAAATTTGAGAGTGATAGCAATGATTGGTTTATCAAAACTTCCCCCAGACAGTACCACTTAGATGTATATTTATTTGTTTTAAGGGATCCATATGTTTATTGTTAAGAAACATTTGAGTTATATGCTTTACTGTGATTAAAACAAATCACAAAGCTTTGCCCTGATTATTTGCTTTTGTGTAAAGATAGACTAGTTATATGGAGATAAATATTTACTTGAGCCTTTATAACATTAGTTAAAATACTGTGTACAACAGTATAAAATGAATTAAGGTTACAAAGTAAAAATAGATATTTTATACTATTTTATTTTTTCTTGCCAATTAAGGAAGCATACGGCAAATCCCAATTATATCCAAGAATAATTAGCATACATAACATTTAAAAGTACTAATTAATTATAGTCTGATAATTTTTTTCTAATCTTAGAAGTTACTTTATATGAACCTTGGTGTGCAGAAAACATCACTGTTTTTAAGGGTCTCTAAATGTTTCTTGGTAAATTAATTTCTGAAAATAAAATAATTTTTGTTTAATGAAGACATTTGTATAAAAGTATTACTTCTTGAGTCCGACTGTAAAAGCTTCCCAGAATCCTTTAACTGTATTGATTGTGGTGTTTTCTTCTTCCTTTCTAGAGGTGTCTCTGTGGGAAGTTTATTCTCCATCCATTACGACCATGCCGTAGATACTCTACTGCAGGCAGTTCTGGGTATGTAGTATGTCTCTCTGTAAACAGGCTTTTGTGTATTGAGCGGGTGTGTGTGTGTGTGTGTGTTTTCCTTGAATATGGGAATAGCTGCATAAACCTTTTTTGTTAAGGGGTACAAACACTGGAGCTTTATCATAACATCTTTAGAGCATTGCTTATCTGTAGGTGAAAGTTTATGACACTTTTTTTGGTTCTTTGGTAATTGGATGGCGTTCAAGGTAGATGACCCCTCCCTCCCTCCACCCCAGCCCCATATGCTATCTTCCATTATGTGGCAAATAGATTTTTTCCCAGAACTCAGCACATTGTAACTTAAAAAGTGTTTTGTTAGGTATCTCTGACATTTGTATTGCCTTACTTTTTTAAAGGGTTTATTTTATTGTATTTACAGAAATGTGCAAATATGCAAATAAGGGAAGAGAGGCTTTGAAAGTTAGTGATATTTCTTTTTTGGGTTCAGAGGAAGTCTCATGATTGTGAACTTCTTGAATTTTAAGTGTTAAAGGGTAGATTGTTTCATATCTACCTATCTTAGCTATTACTGTGTTTAATTTTTTTAGTTATCCATAAATATGTGTCATTTTTCTATTATGGACATGTTTAAAACACATCAGGGAAAGGTGATGTGCAGCTGTGCTAATAAACTTGAAGTAGATGTTAGAAGTCTTTGAGTAGGTTTAGGAGAACCAAGAAATATAAATGTGTTTCTCATTTCTTTCACTTAGGTTGTCTCCTGGCAAAATTGCTGGAGCTGGTCTTTTATTTGTTGGTGGAGGTATTGGTGGCACTATCCTGTATGCCAAATGGGATTCCCATTTCCGGGAAAGTGTAGAGAAAACCATACCTTACTCAGACAAACTCTTTGAGGTGGTTCTTGGTTCCCCGCCTTATAATGTTCCATTGTCAAAGAAGCCGGTAAGTATTTTAAATATTATTTCAATGTACTCTGTGGAATATTTTTAGAAACCAGTTGTTTCATCTTGCACGTATAATTCAATAGAACTTGCCAGATGGGTTTGTCAGTTTTTTAAAAATATAAATCTGCAGTGTTAGATTTTTAGCCCTTTGGAGTCCCATAAGTGCTCCCATATAGTACATACCACATAGGAAATAATTGTGTGGCACATGAAGGTAAATGGAAGAGCCAGCTCCCACAGAGGTAACCCTGACTGCCCTGGGGACTGAGGGATGCTGTGTCAACCCACACCATTGCAGCTCTCAAGCTCTGACTTACAACATTAAAAACATAAACATAGAATGGCTGTGACGCCGAATCCAAATGTTTTCATTAGTAATGGCTCCTTTTAGAGCCATTACAAAACAGTCTCAGAATTTTCAGCTACATACTAATTGGTTCTTCAATACTGATTGGCATTCCTTGGACTTTGTACATATTCTTCAGAGTTTCATCCCTTCTCCCTCCTGCCATGCCAGTAGGCTTAAAAAAAAGTCTTAAGTGTATCTTCATTCAAACAACTGCTTGAAAAAAAATTTACAAAAGAAAGCAGCTTTTGCTGATTTAGCATTGCCCATTTCCTTATGCTGTGTAACTGGATGTGGCCGAGATCAGTTCATGCTTAGAAACTGGGTGGACTTCCCTTCCCTAGCATATAGCGTGGTCTAGAGACCAATTGTGTAACAGAGTTAATGTTTAGAAGAGCAAGTGTCCTCTGACAACCCCCAGCCCCCAAACATGATTTTTCAAAATGCCCGTGTTTAGTCTTATACATCGTTTATTCTTCCATGTGAACTTTAAAATGTCTGTGCTGCCTGAGGGAAATAGTCTTGCAGCCCCAGTAGTCAAGGAGCAGAATTCCTCTGGATTCATTCGGAAATCCTGGGTCCATTTTAAGCTACATGACCCAGGAGAAATAGCTAGAAGCAATGCTAGGAGCTTGGAGTTAGGCTGAACAGTTCAGGGTAGTGTTCTCTTCTCACTTGACGTGACTTCAAGTGTCATATTTTGTAGGTAACTTGTTACTCTCTCTCAGTAATAGCCGTGGCCTCTTCTCAGTCCTTTAGATACCCTGCTGAACATTTCCACTTGGGTAACACACCAGCAGGTCCATACTGCACCACCTCAAAACCAATACTCTTCCTGATTTGCTTTATTTGTATTGAAGATAATACTATGCTGTCAGGTAGCTAGGTTAGAGTTCTTGGATTCATCTCTATAGTTGCCTATATTTTGTTAGCTATTCTATCTTGTTTAATCTCTGATATTTATTCTTTTTCTTGCATTACCAGTATTCATATCCCACTTCTGATCCACATTATCACTTCCTGTCACTTATCACTTCATATCCATTTTATTTTCCATACTGAACTAGTTCCTCTCCTTCTGTACAGCCTTTCCCATGTCTCTCCCAGCCTCCACATCCTAACATAGATCTCTCCTAACATAACCTAGACCATCTTCATATCAATACCATAGAGTCTTATAAGTGCTATCATGTTTTCATTATATTTTCATGAGCTCATTTATCAGGAACTTTTATACATTTCCTATTGTTTTGTTTTTTTAAGATCTTATCTATTCATTTTCAGAGAGAGGAGAAAGGAGGGAGAAAGAGAGAGGGAGAAACATCGATGTGCAAGAGAAACATCAATTGGTTGCCTCTTGCACGCCCCCAGACTGTGGATCTGGCCCTCAACCCAGGCGTGTGCCCTGACAGGGAACCAAACTGGTGACCTTTTGATTTACAGGCTGTCACTTAGTCCACTGAGCCACACCAGCCAGGACCATTTCCTATTGTTTAAAAGTCAAGACCACACAGTGGAAAAACTAGAGAGAGTTTAGAGATTGTCTCATGTTCCTGGAAAAGGAAAGTGAAGCCAGGAGTGGTTAACTGTTAGCCTAAAAACTGGCTGTTGTCTCCTTTATTCTGTAGTTTGTGGTTTTCACTAGTTCGTAGGTTGACATTCGATATGCTTGGCAGTCTGGCATTTATTTTCCTCTCCAGCCTTATCACTGAATGGTCCTGCACATAAATCCTTAGCTTCGTGCCAGTTTACCTTACAAATATGCCTGTGCTTTCCACTCATTCATTCATTCATTAAGCAAATGTATATCAAATAATTATTATGACTAGGCCCTGTTCCAAGCGCCTTGGTTAAAGCAGAGAACTCAACAAAGATCCCTTCTGTTTGCATGACTTTTCCCATGGTGGTTTTCTACCCTGAATTACTTCCTTTCTCTGCCAACTAATGTTCTCTTCAAGTCCTGCATCCTTCACTACACAGACCAAAGTGAGCTTTCTCACCTCTGACTTAAAGTAGCAGTGAGTGTTTTCATTTAAAAATTTTTACCATTTATTTAGCGTTCTGTGCTGTTGTACATTGTTATCAACTTAACTGCTTTTAGAAACTATGCATTTTATTTCATGGGAACCCTTTTAGTACCAACATGTATAAATAACATAGAGAGTAAATATTGAGAGAAGATAATGTTAAAATATTTTTGATAGACATAGAATAAGAGCAGCCTAAATGGAAACAAATGCTGTGTATTCTTGGATGTGACTGAATATGTTAAAAATGCCCTTTCTTTCAAATTTCTTCTAAATTTCTATGTAGTTGAGAGAAAGGACATAACATATACATACACACACACATATCTAATAAGAATTCTAATAGATTTTTCTATAGACATTGAAGAATTAGACAAGGTGATTTTAAAATTCATATGGAAAGATAAATAATGTAGCCAAGAACATTTTAAACAGTGTTGGGGTGGGGAGGGGTCAGGCGGCACTTGCTTTTCCAGATAATGACTTTGTTATAATCCTTCTTTAATAAATAGTAAAGTTTTGACACAGGATTAGAAATTAGAGAGAACAACTGAGTCTGGAAACAGGTCATATTTATATACAGACTCACTTATTGTAAGAGTATGAGTTGCTAGAACCTTATATGAAAGTGATCTGTTAATATCTGTTGAAAATATTCAACCCCGTTAACCCAACAATTCCTCTTTAGGCAAACTGTCTTACAGATACCCCACTATAGTGATTTTCAGTTATACGGATAAGGATATTTAGCAAAAGAAAACAGGAAACAACTTGAGTGACCAAAAATAGGGGATCCAAATTATGGATTTTGTAACTTAATTAGGATATGCAGTTAAATTAGGATATTATACAACAAGAAAGAATTTCTTGACCTAGAAGAAAATGTCCATGATATATTGTTAAATGACAAAAAGCAAGTTACATCGTAATTTGTATAATATTTCCCTATTTTAGTTTGTTTAAAGAAATGAAAAATTGTATATGTGTATATTCCTGAGCTTCTGCTCGGCTCGGGGTAGGGGGAGGGTAGAGTTCAGGCTGTTAGCAGTAGCTACCTGAGAGTGCTGGAATGGAAAGCAACTATAAAGAGACAAATTGAAACCATTGCTATATCTTGATATTATTTTTCTTGTTATAGTAAGCATGTATTTCATGATTTAAAACATAATAAAATTTTAATTAAAAATGCATATATGTTTGATTTCTGATCCTGAAAGTTTTGGACCATTCCTGTTTGTTTGAGTAGCCATCTTTGGGATACCTGAGTTCCTCTGCCTGCCAAGTTCTGGCAAAAAGTGGGACAACATAGGCAGTAAATGAAAATACTGCTGTTACTCGGTAATTTTCTCCTGCTCGTCATCTGGTGGTCCTGTTAATGAACAGTGCCTTAAACTAAAGGCATGTAGTAATTGAGGAAGAGAAAAGGAGGCATGACAGTTGGATTTTATATTTTAGTATGTAGTTGCATGAATCCTGGAGATTAGAGATATAAAAAGCTAATTTTCATTTTTACTCAGAGCCTGTAAAAATCACTTGTTTCTAACTGAATGTATACTGCATGTACCATAATTTCATTTAGGAATCAAATGGAAATAGCCTTCTCAATATTGAATATGTAAAAATAGTGGTGTTTAAAAGGAAAGTCATACATTATGTACTTTATTAGTTGCCCGAAGAGAAGCCTTTGTTACTACTAAAATATGGGCTAGTCCTTAGGAATGAAATTTTTGGATTGCATTCTTCTAATATGAAGGCTTCTCTTACAATGGTTAATAAAATATATTATGTTGTAAAGTGTTAACTTTATGTTAAAAACTGGAAAGACTTGACTTTTGAAATAATACACGTTACTGTGTACTACCTTTTTAAATAAACAGTATTATATCCAAAATGTTAAATGTTTTTCACTTCCAAGATTCAGGCTGGTCCACTAAAAATCTCGAGCGTATCAGAGGTAATGAAAGAATCTAAACAGCCTGCCTCACTACTCCAAAAACAAAAGGGAGACACTCCAGCTTCAACAGGTACCTATATTTAGAATCGTTCTTTTAAAATTATAGGTAAATGAATTGTTTTAATGTATTTGTACCCATGGTTAAGAGGGTGGCCCTTCTGCATGAAGAACTGTTCTGGTCTCCAGCGCTCACTTTGGGGAAGGAGTACTCCCCCGATGGCTCTCATTTTAGGGGTTGAGAGGGATACGGAGTTGGGCTTTGTTATGAACAGCTACTGAGTGAGGGTAGTGGCAAGAATTGTCTTCCCTGCAACAGACTTTATTTTTTCCCTCTGACTCTTAGCTTTTTTACCTCTTTAGATTTTAAGATTTAGTCTCTTTTGGCACTTGTATTATTCCTCTTCAGTAGTTTTTTTCTCCTGTCTTCATTCTTAGTGATAAAAGTGTCTTATCCAGTCTAAATCTGTAGATTGTTTTTGCCTGCATGATGTATCAGTAATCTCACCCTAGTATACCGCACTTAACCTAACTCTAACCCAATCAGTGATACATTTGAACTTCTTATGTTTCTCCTTAGTCACGTCTGTCCTTTATTAATTAGTTGACTTCCATTCAGCAAATATTCACTACTATGTGCCAAACATTCTTCTAGGCACTGGGGATATAGCAATGAACAAAATAGTGAAAACCGACAAGCATAGACTCTGGGGATATTTCTTAGTGGCATGGGGGAAGGGAGATCATATGTTAAATATATCAGTAAAATATATAGGATGTTAGTCAGTGGTAAGTATGGGTGGGAATATTGCAGTCTTAATGGGATAAGGAAAGGCTCACCTGGAAGGTTTCATTTGCACTAAGGCTACCAGGTGAGACCATGAGTCATAAAAGGCTGGTGGGGAAAGGCATCCCAGGTGGAGGGATTACCTAGTGCAGAGACTTGGCATTTTCTAGCAAGGAGCAAATGAAGCTGGAGTGGAGCAAAAAGCCCACTGCGGCAGGCCTGGAGGCCATCATAAGAATTTTGCTTTATGTTCTGAGTGGGATTAGAAGTCCTTGGGAGAGGGTTCTTAGCCAGGGGATTGATTTCTGGCTTTTATTTTAATAAGATCACTGTTGTGGAGAATACGTAAGGGACCAGTGGCTGAGCGGCTTTATCTCTTCAATGGGACTTTTGGTTTATTTCTGAAAAAATTTTTCTCCATTTTTCTGCTTTTTTCCTTTTTATTCCACCTCTAGAATTACTTACTTTTCTCTTCAGCACACTTTTATTATAATTGACTAGCTCTTGAGTTTTTTCAACCTTCCTTTCTTTAAAAACATGTCTGTGAAAGAATTTTAACTGAGTTCTGTTCTTCACTGACTCACCATCTTCACTGTGAACTTTTTGTGTTTAAAACTGTCATCTTGTTCTTGATTCTACCTCTTGTTTCATCTCTATCACTGTTCAATTTAAAAAGATTTTTTGGTTAATTTCTTTTGTCTGTCTTCTTCATAACAGGTTCTTTTTTCCTTTGTTATTATTTTTCCATGTTATATAAATCTTGTGTCCACTTCTCATGTGTTAAGGTTTAGTGCCACTGAGTACTGTTACTAGAAGGCTTGCCTGAGAGTAATGGTGGTAAAAATGCAGGTGGATGCTGACAGGACTCTTTTCTAGTGTTTCCCAGCTGTTGTCCATATTATGTGGGTTTGTTATGTGGTGGACAGTTACGCTGTCCCTTTGTGTTTTTGAATAGAGGCAGTACATGCTTTCATGTCTTTAAGGAGTCAGACATGAAGTGGGTGATAGTAGTAGAAGATTCATGCGTGTTTGTCTCTTAATCCAGGAAACTATATATACCATTAGTAACATATTTATAGCACCTACAGAGGCAGCTCAAATTATTTCTGCAGCAGGTGATACCCTGTCGGTCCCAGCCCCTGCGGTTCAGCATGAGGAATCTATAAAAACTGATCACCCTCAAATTGGTGAAGGAAAACCCAAGGCTGCAACTTCAGGTAGTTTAATTATTTATATTTGTGGTTTTATAAATGATATGTTCATCAGAACTATTTAATGCCTAGACAACCCATAGACACTATGTAAGTAACATTTATACTGATTTTAAGTCTGCAGACTTGCTTAGGTAATTTTTACAATTTCAACGTCTGAATAAATCTTTGACAACAAGGGATTTAAGAACTGATTCCTTATTTCTTCATGTTGGAGTCATTAAGTGATGCTCTCAGTTGATGTAGCTGGCAAGTACAAACGATGGTATTTTTATATCACAGTGAGCTGTTGAAATTCTGTGCTGAAATTTGATTTCCTCTTTACTTTTGCTGCAAGAGGAAGCATCCTCAACTTCTGTAAGGGAGCGACCACCCGAAGAAGTTGCAGCTCGCCTTGCACAGCAAGAAAAGCAAGAACAAGTTAAGCTTGAGTGTATGTAAACCAGACGGCTTCTTAAGTACTTTGTGTCATCCCTGTTAGTTACTGTCTTCAGCCATCAGCATAAGTTTCTCATCTATCAGCTAGTTGTGGTTTCTTTTGTTTCTTTAGTGGCATTGCTCTGTTCACCACCTTTATTTCATCATATGTGTTCTTTCCATCTAAACCTCTTTAATCCAGGTGACAAGGGCTCCTCTTAGTATACAGTTGGTGAAAACTCCACATAGTACATGTACTTTCTTCATTTATTTTTATTATGGTTAGTGCTAAAGGTTCTTCATATGCTGGTGAACAGAAATTGTTTGCAATATACCTGAGTCGCTTTTTTTCTTTTTTAATTACAGTTGACATTCAAATTACAGTTTCAGATGTACAGCATAGTGGTTAGACATTTATATAATTTACTAAGTGGTCACCCCAATAAGTCTAGTACCCATGAAGCACCGTGCATACTTATTTCAAAATTATTGACCGGATTCCCAGTGCTGTACTTTACATCCCCATGGCTATTATGTAACTACCAATTTTTTCTTCATCTTCTTTTTAATTGATTTTAGAGAGAGTGAGTTGGGGAGGGGGGATGGAGAGAGAAAGAGAGAGGGAGAGAGAGACAGAGATTGATTTATTCTTCCACTTATTTATGCATCCATTGATTGATTCTTGTATGTGCTCTGACCGTGGATCAAACTGGCGACCTTGGCATATTGAAATGATGCTGTAACCAACTGAGCCACCCAGCCAGGGTCCAATTTATACTTCTTAATCCCTTCACCTTTTTTACTCAGTCTCTAACCCCTGTCCCATCTGGCAACCATCAGTTTCTTGTGGTTTCTTTTGTTTCTGTTTTGTTTATTTATTTATTTTTTAGATTTCACATTTAGGTGTAATTATACTGTATTTGTCTTTCTCTGACTTATTTTACTTAGTGTAATACCCTCTAGGTCTGTCCATACTGTCACAGATGGTAAGATTTCATTGTTTTTTATGGTCTAATAATATTCCATTTTATATATATATACCACATGTTCTTTATGCACTCACCTATTGGTGGGCATTTAGGTTACTTCTATATCTTCACTATTGTAAATAATGCTGCAGTGAACATAGGAATGCATATATCTTTTCTAATTAGTGTTTTAGATTTCTTCAGGTTATACCCAGAAGTAGACTTGCTGGGTCATAAGGTAGTTCTATTTTTAGTTTTTTGAAGAACCTCCATACTGCTTTCCACAGTAGCTACACCAATTTCTGCTTCCACCAACAGCGTACGAGGGTTTCATTTTCTCCACATCCTTGCCAGTGCTTGTTGTGTGCTAATGTATTGATGGCCATTCTGACAGGTGTGAGGTGGTATCTCATTGTGGTTTTAATTTGCATCATCTCTGATGATCAGTGATTTTGAGCATCTTTTCATTTATCTGTTACCATCTGCATGCCCTCTTTGGAGAAATGTCTATTCAAGTCTTCTGCCTATTTTTTAATTGGGATTCTTTGGGGAGGGGGGGGTTTGGTGTTACACTGTATGGCCTTGTTAACCTACAACTTTATTTGTGCAGGCCAGAGTGGCTCACACTCTGGGTTATACTACCCAGCCTCCGGACTCATTGTAGTAGCCCTATTATCTGACATTGGTGGGGGTGGTTGTTTCACACATTTCTGGTTTCCAGCTAACTGAAGCATACTTCTTTTTATGTTTCAATTTTAAGTTTTCTCATGCTCTTAAAAAAGATAATGTGTAAAAATGTATTTTCCTGTCTTAAACAAGGCACATGGAACATAATTTACTGTACTGTGCTACAGTATCTTGATGTCTCTGGAGGTGGTGGGCATGTAACTTTTTGCTGGACCAAGGAGATATTTAAATATTTATTTATTTATTTATTTATTTATTTATTTATTTATTGCCTCTCCTTACCCCTGTTTCTGTTTGTCATTCTGCCTTGAGTGGTTCCTGATTCCCTTCTAATGCTCTGGATCTGTCCTACTTTGAGGAGGACAGCTTAGTATTGTGTAAAGAGTAGAAGGGACATAAGGAGCATAGGTGTAGGATATTAATTTGGCTGCTTGGATTTCTTTTTTGCTTTTTTGCTTTTTTTTTTTTTTTTTAAGAATGTTCCATAAATGGCTACTATAAATAAGTGAAATAGGTCTGTGTTTTTCCACTTTTTAATTTTTTCTGAATTCTTTACTACAAATCAAGATCACTTTTTTATTTATATATATTTTTTATTTTTTACTTTTCTCCTTTTATCATCTGAACACCTTGAAGTAAGTCATAAATTTAAGATGGGGATGTTTGCTGTTTCATCACGCTCCTTTTTTCTTTGTCGGGTTATTTTTATCTTGCATTTTGGGCACAGTGAAAATTTTCAGGATCCTGTCTGTCACTTTTTAGTTTTCTTCCAAATTTTAATTTAAAAATGTATGTATAAAAATTTTACCAAGAATCAAAGTACAAAAAAAATCAACAAGTTGGACTATATCAAACTAAAAAAGCTTCTGTACAGCAAAAGAAATAGTCAATGAAATGAAAAGGCAACCCATGGATTGAGAGAATATATTTGGACACCATATCTCTGATATGGGGTTTAATGTCTAAAATATATGTATGGAACTCATACAACTCAATATAAAAAAAACAAAACGAAACAAAACACAGTGAGTAGAACTCTGAGGAGGGCTTTGAGCCAGCAGCCTGATCTGCTGGGTGTGTGGACCTCTGCAAAGTGGTTTATTCTTATTTTGTGCTTGAATGTCCCAACATTAATTCATGCATGTTCATTCGTAGCCTCTCTTTCTTTGCGTTTTCAGTTACGCTTCAGTCTGACATTTATGTCTTGGTATTTTCTTAGTATTAGCTCTCTCTTATCTGTTGCAGAGGTACTGTCTGTGTGTGGGTCATCAGGTTCCATTTGTCTCGTCTCTTTTTTTGTTGAAAATCACCTTTTGTTTTTGTCTCGCATGCCAGTTATATTTTCCTTTTTTTGGTCATCTCATATCTGAGAAATTTGTATTCTCACTGGCCTTTTTTCTTCGAAAGACCAAAGGTCTTTCCATTTTAATATTATATCTCAAATCATTCTTTGCTTTACTTAAAGATAAAAAGTTTATTTTTAATTCCTGAAGTAGCATATAGCAATGTGATCTTGAATATTGGTGTCTGCTATTTCTTGAGTTCTTTGTGGAAAAACACTGCCCATTCCCAAGCTACCTTTTCTTTCTTTCTTTTTTTTTGTTTGCATGTTTTCGTGCTTGTTTTTTTTTTTTTTTTTTTTTTTTTTTTTTTTTTTTTTTTTTTTTTTTTCTCTTGTCTATGTGTTATCTTCTTATATCTTGGTGATATAGATAATTTACTGTGAGTATCCCTTCCTGCCAAGGAGATGAAAATGGGTACCTCTTTTTTCCTGTGGATCTATATGATTGTTATTTAAGATGAAAAATGCTAGTGGTTATGCTGAGTTTATAGCCTCTAATCGGTAAAAGAGACTATAGTGATCTAAACCTTGTTCTTCCCATTTGAAATAAATGCTAGTCATCTTTAAGAAATTTTTACCTTAAAAAAAAACCCAAAACTTTTTATTTTGAAAAAATTTAGGTGTACATAAGAGTAAAAACAGTATAATGAACCCCCTGTAGATAGATCTATCATCCAGATTCAATAATTACTAATATTTTATCATACTTTTAAATGAAACTTTATTCTCTAAATCTGTATTTTTTTTGTTGCTTTAACAGTTTGGGGAAAATGCAATGGAAAACTCAGTAGGAGAAGAGTGAAAGTTTAAAACAAAGTCCTTTGTGGGGAGGGATCTATTATTTTTAACTGTTCTTTTTAATTTAGCTCTAGCCAAGAGCTTAGAAGATGCTCTGAACCAAACTGGCCGCATTACTCAGCAGGCCATTATGTCCCAGAATGCTGCCGTCCAGGCCATCAGTGCCCACTCCAACATACTGAGAGCAGCTATGGACAATTCTGAGGTGAGCCAAAGAATGGTTAGACTTGTAGTATTTAAGAAACTGGTTTCTTACTCTTGGCATGGGCTTTCTCTCACTAAGCAAAGATAATCTAAAGTAATCGTCTTAAAGAAAAACAAGAAAAATCTTTGTGTTCTTTTAGATGAATTTTTATATGGTGTTTTGTTTTATAGTAAAACAATGATATGGTATAAGAACTAGTTTAGATTTACTTTCATATCTTTTTTCTTTTTAAATTTATTTTCTTTTAGAACAAGGGGAAGCGGGGGAGAAAGAGGGAGAGAAACATCAATGTGTGGTTGCCTCTTATGTGTCCCCTACAGGAGACCTGGCCTGCAACCCAGGCATGTGCCCTGACTGGGAATCGAACCACCGACCCTTTGGTTTGCAGCTTGGCACTCAGTCCACTGAGCCACATCTGCCAGGGCTACTTTTATATATTTATAGCACTTGAATGTGCGTGTTGTTTGCTTTCTGTTTTTTGTTGTTTTTTTTTTTGCTTTAATATCGCCATTTTTTACAAATAAACTTTTTAAAAAGGATTTTATTTTTAATTTATTTATTTTTAGAGAGAGTGGAAGGCAGAGAGAAAGAGGGAGAGAGAAACATTGATGTGTGAGAGAAATGTCCATTGGTTGCCTCTCACATACCCCCAGCTGAGGACCTGGCCTGCCACCCAGGCATGTGCCCTGACTGGGAATCTAACCAGAGATCTTTCAGTTCGCAGGCCAACACTCAATCCACTGAGCTATATCAGCCAGGGCATAAAAATAAACTTTGATTTTGAGATACTTTTAGATTAACATGCAGTTGTAAGAAGTAATACAGGGAGATCCCATGTACCCTCAGATACCAGCTATTTTACATACTTATGCTGATTATTTAACTTACATTGACCATTTCAAAGGATAAAGTAATTACATTGATGTAAAAATGTAGTGCTGGGACTCAATAAGTTTCCTTTATAATTATGTTCAGTTATTTAGTATACACAAATATATCTTTTAAAAAAACATATCTTGATACCAAGGTATTTTATTTGTTTATTTTATTATTTTTTTTAAAATCTTTACCCGAGGATATGTTTTAGAGAGGGGAAGGGAGAGGGAGACAGGGAGACAGAAACATCTGTAAGAAGCATTGTATGTGCCCTGACTGGGAATCAAACCCACAATCTTTTGGTGTATGGAATGACACTCTGTCCAACTAAGCCACCCAACCAGGGCGATATTGACTCATTTAAAGAATAAAATAAATAGACTATAAGTCTCATGGATCAGGAGGTTCATGCATGATCAGTAAAGTTACTTTTTCATTGTAACTATGGTTTTTTAAGAATGTAAACATACTTCACATTGTTTTAGTCATGTGTACATATATCACAAAAGAGTTAAAGTAGACCTTTGATATAAATAGCCAAAAACTACAACCTTTGAAAACTTAAACAAAATTCCGTTTTATTCAAAGTCCAAGAAAAGAAAATGTAAATTTCAGTCAGAGTTCAGTCAGGAAAGTAGAAACCACAGAATATTTAATATGCTGGTTATACAGGTTTGGGAAGGCTTCAAGTTGCATGGTATCAGGAAGTTGGGTTCAAACCCAAATGGACCGATATCTTTCAGAAGTTCACTGATTAGAAACTTTAAATATCCATGGTACTGCTTTGGTGGGAGGCTGCGGCAGAGGCTATTCTCTCTTTGCAGTGAGCTCATGATATGTGGTGCGCGTGGATTAGACAGTATGAAATCTGTTGTAGTCAAGATTTTACCACTAAAGAACACCTTACAGTAGCAGTTAACTAGATTAGGGAGTATTAGCTGGTATTATAAAATAACCAGAAAAACGTATGAATAAAAGTTTTGAAATGTTAATGGATTCCAACTTCTGCTGCTTCTAGTAAAAGAAGCTAAGGTGCACATGGGTGCTACAATACACGAATTACTTTATCGAAGTAGCGTTTGGAAACGATTGGAGTTGACTTGGTTGTAGATAAATCTGGTGTCTATTTTACATGGCAGCTTATCCTTGGACCTCTGTATGTAGGAATACCTTCAACAGAGGTAGGCACATTTTGGCCCCCAGATATGTCATTAACACTTAAGATGATTTATGAGTCTTTTGGGGTTAGTTATAGAGTTCTCTTCATACAATAACAGGTTCTTTTTTTAAAAAAATTATCATATTTTTTAAGTTGGTTGATCAATTTTAGAGAGAGAAACATCAGTTTGTTGTTCTACTAATTTATGCACTCATCGGTTGATTCTTGTACGTGCCCACAGTGGGGAATCAAACCTTGGTGTATCGGGATGATACTCTGACTAACTGAGGTACCCGACCAACGCCAATACCACGTTCTTCTAACAACATACTATGAAGCCCTGGAAAATGTTATACGTGACAAGATACTGATATGGTCTAAACCGGCATCCTTTCTTGATGTATTTTATTTTGCAAGATGGCTAAGGTGGCAGTTCACTGAAACAGCAACTTCAGTATTTACACCATAACGTTAATTTGCTTTGTCACTTTGCAATAATTTATGTAAAACATAAAAACAGAAAAGTGAGATACAAAGATAGAAGAAAAGTACCAAATATTTTCTCTAAAAGCTGGGATTCTTAAACCTGAAGTTTGGTACTATGGATAGACTTCAGGGGCTTTGTTGAACTAGGATGGAAAAAACCTTAATTTCTCTAGTCTCAAAACCTTGTCCTTCAATTATGAATATCGGCCACAGACCACAGTCATGTTAACACTCTTTGTAACTTTGTCACCAATAGAAAGCACAGGTATTTTCAAATCAAATTATAATACTTGCAGGTTTCTTGAAATATCATTTTTGCTCGTCACTACTTCTAAATTAGGTTTTTTACTAGTCCTACCACTGGATCCTGGTTTCTGTTTTGCAAAATTTAAAAATACATATTTTTTTCCAATCATTGGGTTCCTTTGTAATCTTGTTTCATTTGAAGCATTTAAGAATAGTATTTTGAGAAGCTTTCTCAGACTGCCACAGTGGTCCAGTGGCAAGGTTAAGGGATTTGGTTCTTCAAACTTTTCATTGACAATAGATGGACCTTTAAAATGGAGACTGCTAGCTGTCAGTGGGGACATAATTGGTTTTGAATGACCAAAACCAGCGGCATCACTTTTGCTGAGCCCTCCTCCCAAAACAGTGGGCCTAGGATTACAGAGGCAGGAGGACTACGTGTATTTCTAACTAGGGAAGATAACAAGTTGGGCATCTGTGGGCCGGGACACCTTACTGCTATGACAGTCATGTTCTGGGTGTGCCTCAGCCCCTGGAGTGATCCTCTTTGGGTAATTTGAAATGTAACTATTGAACCAATTCAGTTGTTTTTTGCCTAGATAAAAGTATTTTGTTCTCTGATAATTTAATTTGTTCCTGTTCATCTCCATGGTCCTAGCACAGTGTACTTTCCAGATAAGCCATAAAGTAGTTTTGCTTTATATTTATACAGAACACATTCACTTTAAACTATACGCACTTGGGAAAAGGAAAGAGAGAAAAAAAAAACATTTAAAATGGTAGTTAATTTTAAAATAATTTAAAGTCGTCCAGACAGTTCCAAATAACATTCCACGTATTGTGTATATGATGCAAAATGTGGTGAGGATGGGAGCTGGACTCATCTGTACCTTCAGTGATCTGCATCCTTACCTCTCTCATGGTGTGAGCATCTCGCTGCACTGAGTGTGGTTATAGTGTTATGGAGGGGTGGGGGTGGGGTGGGGGGTGCGATGTGTTTCCTAAATATGAACCATCTCTGCTCAGTTGAAGGAGTAGCAGTCAGTTCCGATGCTGGGGCAAAACCGTGTTGGGCCTACCTAAGGAATTTTCATGGAAAACTTTTATTTACATATAAATTTTATTTGTGTATGTATATAATTCACATTCTATAAAATTCATCTGGGGAGGGTTGACATTAGTACGTTAGTTGATTTTCCCCTTACAGATTACAGAATGTCATTCTTTAGGATAATGTTTTGGAGGAGTAAGGCCCCCACGGATGTGTAAACTTTGTACTTTAACTATGGTTTTTGTAGACAGACCTATCAGTTAAGAAAAATTTAAGTACCAGTGCTTCATTGAAGAATAATTTAATAAACAAAATTCCTGTTCTCATTAACTTTTATGTCTCATATTTTCTTTTGAGAATCTAGTAAAAATGTTCATAAGAAGCACAGTCTTTTGCAGTTTTTGTGTGGGGGAGGGTAGTTGATGGTAGATGGTTCATGGATTTCTTTGAACCTCACTATGAACCTTAGGTTAAGAATTTCTACTCTGGATAATTATTCTTTGTAACTATCTACCTTTGAATTTAATGTCATTTATTTTTGCATTTAGTCATGTTCACCTATCCTATGACAGTAGTAGCAGTTGTTTGTGTTTATGTAATTCAAAATCTTTTTTTTGGCACTAATGGGATTGGTTCCTTTTAGTTTTTAAAATTTATTTATATTTTAAAGATTTATTTTATTTTTAGACAGAGGGGAAGGGAGGGAGAAAGAGAGGGAGAGAAACATCAATGTGTGGAGGCAAACCCCCAACTGGGGACCTGGCCTGCAACCCAGGCATTTGCCCTGACTGGGGAATCGAACTGGCAACCCTTTGGTTCACAGGCCAACGCTCAATCCACTGAGCCTCACCAGCCAGGGCTGGTTCCTTTTATTTTTTAAAAATTAACTTATTTTCCAATTACAGTTGACATACAATACTATATTAGTTTCAGGTGTACAACATACAGATTAGACATTTATGTAATTTACTAAGTGCTCACCCCATAAATCTAATAATTAAAACTTTTTGTTTAGGTTACAGGTGAGAAGAAGTCAGCTCAGTGGCGCACAGTGGAAGGTGCATTGAAGGAACGCAGAAAGGCAGTAGATGAGGCTGCCGATGCCCTTCTCAAAGCCAAGTAATTACTCATGGACTTTAACAAGTAATTAGGGCCTCCTGGTGGCTTTCTTTGGGCTGGGTTTTCTTTGTATTGTCTGTATAGGAAGAGGAAGGAGAGAAACCCTTTCCTCCTCATTACCTGGTCTGGATTTGTATTGGTATTAGGAACACTGAGGTTTAAAACAGGAAAGACGGAATGAAATCTAATTAGGCCAAAATAAATTTGACAGAAACCTATATAAGAGATCTTGTATAAAAAGCAGTTTTTCTTTGGATTATTGCTTAGGTGATGCTTCTCTACAGATTTACTGAGCTGCTGTAATTTCAAGATTTTTCTTGGATGATTTGAGCAGTTTTATCAGAATTTAGAGATTATCTCAATCTCTTTGCTTTAACTAACAAAGTAGTCATATATAATACAGTGGGTTATTTTTATGTGACCTTGACCTTGATTCCTGGAAGTTGACTAAAAGTAGGATCAAGCATGCAAACCAAAGGTTCTCATCAACAAAATGGAATCATTATGTGTCCTTCAAAATTTTGCTGTCTTCCTTAAAATATTTATTATTGATAGAGAAAGGAAAACCTTCTAATAATGTCAGCCTATCTTTTAGGAGATTTAAGACATTGTGCTCACCTCACTCTAGACCATGAGTCAGGGTTCTGAGTCTATGCTGTGGCGAGCAGACCACAGTCCATCTGACCTGTGAAACACCCTGAATAGTTAGTGCTCCCCGATACTCAGCTACTTGCCCAGTGAACTCTTTGGTCTCCTTCCTTGCATTTGCCTTTACACTCTCATTGGCATCAGCCTAATCCTTCCAAAAGCCTCCATTTATTGAATGTTCTTTGTGTGTCAGGCACTGTGCCAGGTACTTAGGAATTGCCTCTAATCCCTGTTAATGTAAGTGTGTGTAGCAAAGAAGAGGCTGCATCCAGGTTTACCTGTTTTGGAAGCCTGTGTCTGTCCCCTGCTCCTCTGGTTCACCCTAGTAAAGCTGACTCTGACCGAAGTATTTTCAGTTGTTGACAGGGACAGTTTCTCTACATACTGACTATGAAAAAGCAATGAGTAATTTTTTTTCAAATTTTATTTTTTCACAAACTTTTAAATAGTTGTATGTTGTATTAACTTTAAACTCTAATAAAGTCGACAAGGAATAATACTGAATCTTTGTTTTGTTTATTGGTTTTCAGAGAAGAGCTAGAGAAGATGAAAAGTGTAATTGAAAATGCAAAGAAAGAAGAGGTTGCTGGGGCCAAATCTCATATAACTGCTGCAGAGGGAAAACTTCACAACATGATAGTTGATCTGGATAATGTGGTCCAAAAGGTGTGTTTTCTAAGCCGTTTACAAGTATTTTTACTTTTAAATATAATCCTTTAGTGAGAGGATTTTAAGAATTCAGGAAAATAATAAATTCCTACTATCTCTCTCCCTTTTCTCCTGCAAAGAATATTAGTTGTTACAAATTTTAAAAACTTGAGTTGGACATAAAGTGGATTGCTGAGTATTGTTGATAATTTTTATAATAGTTAACATTTTTGGTCACGATTATGACAACTTATGAAACTGTATTTTGTAGCAGATCTTCTGTCTGCACTTGTGATCTGTATGGGTGTGGGCACAGCAACCTGGGAGAGGGCTTGATGGTGGTGTTTGAATAGAATTAGGAGGAAACAAAGGCAAGGCATATATTCCTTTTTCTGAGCTTTGGATTTTTCTCTGTGTTTTTATATATTCCCAACCGAACGTAAATAAATAAAGGAATATAACTTCTTTTTTCTTGGAACATGTGTGGTACTTTTTGTCTGCTTTAACCACATACCCCCTGTATTTGTTCAGGTTCAAGCAGCTCAGTCTGAGGCTAAGGTTGTGTCTCAGTATCATGAGCTTGTGGTCCAGGCCCGGGATGACTTTAAGCGAGAACTGGACAGCATTACTCCAGAAGTCTTACCTGGGTGGAAAGGGATGAGTAAGTACAGCTGAAATGTTGGCACTTTGCTTTTTCATTTTTTAACACCTGATCAACTAACCTTGCTTCAGCTCCATTCATTTAGCCCAAACCTCTCTGGCAGGCATCTCATTGGGTGTACCCAACATTTTATTTCAGTGATGGCCATGACAGGCAATAGACCTGTGATAGCACTCTCATGGTTTTAGCCATAGTTAACACAAGTTCTAACCAGTGTTTTTATTTCGTAATCCATGATTCCATTCTGGTCTCTGCCACTCAAAACAAAATGTTCTTTGTTTTTGGTTTTTTGGTATCTAAGTGAGTGAGTGACATTATAATCTTGATTCTATTAGAATATTACATATATGTAAAATTATTCAAAACCTTTGATACTTTAAAAATATTCATAATGAATTGGTTAAGGTATCCTTTACTGCTCTGTGACAACACTGTGGTTGAGAATTCACCCAGGGAAGCTGCGGTGAAATTGGCAGTGTGACTGTTGCCTTGCAAATTGCCCAGGCTGCAGGGTGCTTTGATGGGTAAGCAATTACACAGTATACCTGCAGGGAATAGTTTCATTATCCTGAAGTGCTGCTAGGGTAATAAGAATGAGAGGTTACCAGTCTCAACAATACTGTTTAAATGCCAGTATGTGTTAGAAACTGAACACCACATAGGGTCAGAAGAACTGGCATTATAGGAGGACTCACTGGGCTGAAGATGTTGTCATGGAACCATGGCCCATCTAAGGAGCAAAGTTAATAAAAACCAGTGCAGGAATTTTATCTGCATCATGGCCAGTCAGGGAGACTTAATGGCATGAAGTGGAATCAAGGCTGTGAAAAAATAACTCAAACATTTAGCTCTTTTAATTCAGTTGATTGAGGGAAATATCAGACTCATGTCAAAGAAAAAATATTTATAAAAGCAGAATTTTTAAGAGAATCAAGTGGAGAAACACACAAAGTTCAGCCTGGGAGCAGCGACTCTTGTTGGCACATTGTTGTTTAAACTTACTAGAAGCTGGTAATGAGGGCAGTGCGGACAGACTGCCCCCGAGCAGGCTTAGTTAAGCCACATCTGCACCATTTCCCTCATCCGAATTTCTCAAGGGCTGTGCTTCATTGAGGTAACAACCAAAACTTACCACCTGAGATGCCTTCCCTCTTCTATCTTATTCCAGAAGTCACTCTACCACATTACCTCACCTTATCCTTTTGAAATTGTTATTTACTGGTTTTTGTGTTTGTCATGTGTCTCTCATTAAGTATAAGCCCCTTCGCATAAATGTGACATTGGAAGATAGTATGGCGTCTAAGCTGGTCGAAATAAATGCAGTAGGTTGAAAGGGCAGGACAGGCTTTGTCTGTGGAGTGTTAACTACGAGTGCTATCCCTAGGAATTTGCATTCTCTCATTTAAAACACTTGACTTTGGTGGTCTTATTAGGCTAAATCCTATTGATTTGTGCAAGCCAGCCTCAGAAGTTTTTAACTTCTTTTTTTAAGATTTTATTTATTTTATTTTTAGAGAGAGGGAAAGGGAGGGAGAAAAGGAGGGAGAAGGTGAGGGAGAGAAACATCAATGTGTGGTTACCTCTCACACGCCCCCAACCGGGGACCTGGCCCGCAACCCAGGCATGTGCCCTGACTGGGGAATCAAACCGGCAACCCTTTGGTTTGCAGGCTGACACTCAATCCGTTGAGCCACACCAGCCGGGGCAGAAGTTTTTAACTTTAAAAAAATTCTTTTGCTGATGTTGAAAATGCCCACAAGTTTTCATTTAACATGAAAACATTAAAGCAGTTGCTCCTAACCCAGGCATTTTTGGACCCCCCTCAAAAGACATTTGGTGATGTTTGAAGACATTTTTATTTGCCACATTGGAGGTTGCACCTGGCATCTAGTGGATACAGAGCAGAGATGCTGCTAAACATCCTACAGTGCACAGACTAACCCCTCACAATGCAGAGTTATCTGGCTAGAATGTCAGTGGTAACGAGGTTGAAAAACCTGGCATTAAAGAAATGTGTCATGTACAAAGTGAAAGTCCCTTGCAGTGCCATCTCCAAATCATCTTTTTTACACAGCCTTCATTTAATGCTGTATTATTTTTCAAAATAGATTATATATTTACATAGTACAAAATTTTAAAGGGACAAATTGCATCTGGTGAAGTTTCCCTTTTCGTGCCCACAGCCGCACAGCTTTCCTCCCTCTGTCATTGATTTCTTGGGTAACTGGAGGTAGTGGAGGGCTCAATAATCACCCCAGCCCTGAGCGAATATCCTCGCCTCTGAAATCTCAACTCCTTTAAGACCTATACCACACTTATTAATACTGATTTGTGTTATCAGTTATTTTGCTCTTATTAGTCTTATTTCCCTAAGTTATAAAAGTCCTAGTGATGAACATATCTAATACTTTTTCTGTGTTCTCCACAGCTGAGCATGGCGTCAAACATATAATAATAGCTAAAACTATTTAGCATTATTTTATGTGTAGCACTGTGTTCTAATTGCATCATATGTATTCACTTATTTACATTTCATTATACCCTATGAGCTAAGTGTTGTTGTAGGTCCATTTTAGGATGAGAAAATTGAGACAGAGAGTTTAAGTAATTTGCCCAAAGTTGGGGATAGAGCCAGGATTTCATTCTTACCCACTAGCCTCACTGTTCTCTGCTGTTTGATTTGTATGGACAGCATAGGACCGCTTTCAGGTTTTTGAGAAGTGATATTATTGTAATGAGGAAGAAAATTCATTTTTTATAAGATTGGAAATGTAGTGGGGGATGCTTAAGGACAAGGAAGCTAGTTAAAAGCTACTGCACTAATGTGAGGGTGAGTGATATGAGCCACTTTGTATGTGTGCCAGGGGCACTGAAAATGAAGAATGGGACTGAAACATCATTGTCATCATTTAGCAATTGATTTGTTGTTGAACCATAGGTTATAGTATCTAATGAAGTTGATGACATATATATTTCCTAGTCCAACAGTTCAACTCCTAGATATCTGGGCTAGAAGACTCATCCGAGTGCCAAAAAAGAGTAGTGAAAATGTTTGTAGCAGCACTAAGAGTGGAAAAATCAGAAACAGCTCGATGTGCCTCACATATGGCAGTACAAATGAATGAACCAGAGCTGTATCTCTCAAAGATAGATGTTAAGAAAAGCAAAAAGCTGCAAAAGAATACATAGAGTAGAATACCACTTATGCGAAGCTTAAGAACATGCAAAACAAAACCATATATTGTTTAAGGATGCATGCATAAGTAAAATAAAATGAAATAAATGATAAACACCACTATAGGGGAAATGAGGAGGAGTCATTAGGAAGTGTGCTGCTGCCAGGATAGGAGAATAGGGTGCGAGTTGTAAATTGTGAGTATTCCCAGGGGACATTTCCTTTATTGCTTAAAGACTAGTATAGCCATATTTATATATCATGTTAAGACTGACATATTATTTCTCACCTTGTCTATCTTTATTAGTTTTTCCTCCAACATTGGGACAGATTTCTGGTTGAATACCAGACTAAGTGGTTGAAATTAAGGGTGGTTTTGGATGGAAAAACATGTCTTTAAACTTTTAGGATCCAGGGGTCATACCCGAGACACTAAGAAGCTTCAGCTGAGAGGCAGGAGACTGGCCGTGGTTCCCCTCCTGCCAGCTGCTCCCACCGTGGCGCTTACGAGCGCGGTGGGGGTACCATCCAAACTCTTCAGAATGTCCTTTTTCTCCTCCTTGCCATCGGACCAGGTGGCCATGGTTCTTAGTTTAATTTGTAAGGGTTAAACTCATATTAATGTGAGTTCGCTGTTTTCAGATTTCCAAAGAAGAAAGATTAATTTCTTAATTATTTGAAATGCTAGGGGAAGCCTGATACTTAGAACAGAGTCAGGACTGTGTCTTAGTAAACTACTTTATAAACTAATGCAAATGGACGATGTAAATGAGAATTATAGCTTCTATATAAAAAACTCAATTGATTGCTTTAGCAAAAACAGAGTACCTAAAAATGATAACTTTTAATATCAGTGACTTATTTTCTAAAATGTTAGAACTTACCTTGATTTATATTGTTTTACAGTCCTTTAAAATTTTAGGAAGTAAGCTATTATTTTGCTTCCCGATATTAAAAATATGCTTTTCACACCCTGGCTGGGTAGCTCAGTTGGTTAGAGCATCAGCCCGATACTCCAGGGTTGTGGGTTTGATTCTCAGTCAGGATACATACAAGAGTCAACCAATGATGCATAAATAAGTGGTACAACAAATTGATGTTTCTCCCTCCTTTCCCTCCATCTGAAAATCAATGAATAAACAATTTTAAATAAAATATGCTTTTTCTACTGGTTTCTCATTCCTTGTTTTCTTTTGGGTATTTCTGCTTAATTAATGATTAATAACTTAAATATGTATATTCTGTTTTTAAAGCTGTTTTTCTTTTCTTTTGTAGCTGTTTCTGATCTAGGTGAGTAATAATGTGCCTTTTATGTTTAAGGGCATTTGTTTTGAGTCTTAAAAGGCTGAGGTCTTTTTGTTTTACCTGTGATTCTTAGACTCAACCACCTAAATTACATTGGGTTGGCCAAAAAGTTCATTTGGTTTTTTCCATAAGATGGGTCTAGTTGTGCTTAGTTGTCTTTAACTTCATTCAAAACAATTTTGTTAGATCATATTATGACAGCTGTCATACCAGTGTGCACTTAATAAAAACATCAAAATTGGTGAATTTTTTTGTAGCCATTTTAATATTGAAGATGGAAGAAAATACACAACATTTTGGCATATTATGCTTTATTATTTCAAGAAAACTAAAAACAACTGAAATGCAAAAGAAGATTTGTATAGTATATGGAGAAGGAGCTGTGACTGATTGAATGTGTCAAAAGTGGTTTGCGAAGTTTCGTGCTGAAGATTTCTCACTGGACAATGCTCCACTGTTGGGTAGACCAGCTGAAGTTGATAGCGATCAAATTGAGACATTAATTGAGAACAATCAACGTTATACCATGTGAGAGATAGCCAACATGCTCAAAATAGCCAAATCAGTAAAGTTATTGGTGAAAATGAAAAATGTGTCTTTTATTTTATGGGAAAAAACCATATGAATTTTTTTGCCAGCTCAATATAAAATAGAATTATGTGGCATGTGATAAATGCAGTTCTGATATTTTTTGTGTCCATGTTTGCTCATCTACAAAAACGTTTCACCAGGTGACTAGAAATCTATAGATGTGTGCGTGTGTGTATTTTTTATCTTGTAAAATTTGAAATAATAAAGTGTAGGAAGAAAACAATGAGCTTCTTTGGACCCATCACCCAACTTTAGCAGTGATCAGTTTTGTCTAATTTATTTCCACAGCTTATTTTGAAGCAGATTCCAGATATTATAGCCTGTTACTTATTAATACTTTCAGCATGTTTAAAAAAAAAACACATTATATCATTAGCATAGCTAAAACAATAATAATTCTTTAATGTCATCAAATATCTATTCAGTGCTCAAATATCCCCAATTATTTTATAGAATGAGGTTTTTTTAGTTGTTTTTTTGAATCAATATACAAAGGAGCTACAGTGTTGAATTTGGTCAATAAATCTCAATCTATTTATTATAGAGTTGAGTCATTTATCATATACTATTTCTCACATTCTGTATTTTGCTTTTACAGCCATAATTCTTAATCTAGGGTAATATATTAGAACACTTCTGGAATGTGAAATTTTGGGAGGCTGGCATATTTAAACCTAAATTAGAATCTTTGAGCATGAGTATTTTTTAAAGTTCCACGAGTAATTCTGATGGACAGGTCTGGTCGCAGATCCCTGCCCTTAAATATCATCTGTTTTAGAATGAAGGTATACAGACTCTTATTAGGGAAAAGCCTGAGTTTGAATTTAATTTGTGCTTTAGCAGAAAAGAATCTTTCATTGGATGCCTGTTATGACTAATAGTTATGCATAAAAGAAAATGTAGAAGTTATTGTATTTGAAAGCTTTGTCTTTATAGGCAAAATCATGGTTGAGCTATTAAGCAAATTTATAATTCGTTCAGATTAGAAGTACTAATTTGGGTTCCTGGCAAACAACTGATTATATACTTGAAAGCCTACTGAATGACTCACTTAGGATTGAAAACACCTTTGTCGTTGGCCATGCGCTGTGAATTTCTGATCACCCTGGAGAATCTAACTGTCTTTTCAATTGCTTTTCTGTATAGATGTTATACTTAAATTTTATAATCAGTTGAAACAAGTCACCTTGTAGATGTATAGTTTTGGTGAAATAATTAACATTTTAATGTGGTTTTCTGTTTAGCTGACAAGCTTTCTACCGATGATCTGAACGCCCTGGTTGCTCACGCACATCGTCGCATTGACCAGCTGAACCGAGAACTGGCGGAACAGAAAGCCAAAGAGAAGCAGCACATTGCATTAGCCTTGGAAAAACAAAAGCTGGAAGAAAAACGGGCCTTTGACTCTGCAGTGGCAAAAGCATTAGAACATCATAGGAGTGAGATACAGGCTGAACAAGACAGAAAGGTAGAAGATGTGAGAATGATTGCCTAACACTTAAAGTGAATCTGACCTTTTTTTTTTTAAATATGGAAGAACATGAATTATTTAAGATTGAGAAAGTCTTTTTCGGAAGCCCTTCAGCCAAAGCTCAGCTCTCATTTTCTAGAGCTGCACAAGACTGCTCTCTCCTAGAGAGTCAGTAGGAGGGCAAATGGAAATACCACGGCTGGTCTACAACAGCCATTCTCAGAATGTGGCTCAGGGACCCTTGGGCCTTCTAAGACCCTTTCACATGGGAAAAACCATATAAATTTTTTTGCCAACTCAGTATAAAATAGAATTATGCTGCATGTGATAAATGCATGAGGAAAACTATTTGCAAAATAATCCTAAAGATATTATTTGCATTTCCTACTCTTACTCTCTTGCTAATGTACAGTGGAATTGTCAAGAGGTTACATGATGTATGAAGATACCAATCTGGCAGCTAATGGAATATGTGTATGTGTATTTTTTTTAAGTGACTCTAATTTGATTATCTGCTTCTAGAGATAGTATCAGCAGTCACTGACTTTAAAATACTAGATGTAAATCACACCCACCCACCTTTTGAATGGATCTTTGACCCTTGTTCTTGTGAGAACTTCTAGGGCAGGGTCAATCTAATCAAGTTACTTTATGTTGAGCAGGTGCAGATGTGTAAGAAAGTGACGAGCTACTGGTATCTGGGATTGTCTAGCTTATCATTTCCCAGTGGAACTTTTGCCGCTTAAAGCAGTACTGAAAGGATCTCTGTTGAATTCTGTATATATCTTTCTCTGCCAGTGTTTTTAAGTAGTTGATAGTTAAGAGTGGATGAAATTGCCCTTTAGTCTTCTGTGTGGGCACATCATATGTTAAATAGTTGTCTATAGGCTGTCTGGGGAACTTGACTATTCATCCTGTTTTCATGTTCTCTCAGCTTCACAGCTGACCACTCCCTCCTCTTTGAAATCCTTCCATTCCTGTTTGACCAGGGCACCACATTCTTCTAGCTTTTCACCCACCTTGCTGGCCGCTCCTTGGCCTCCTTTGCTCAGCCTCGCAGATACTAGCATGCACTGAAACTGCTCCATCTATACTGTCTCCAAGTGCTCCTGTGGCATGGAAGTATAGGTATTACCTATCACTTAAGATATTTATGTTGCTGGCTGCGACACTGCCTTAGCTCCTAGTTACCTGTCTACAGCTGGCTTGATGTCTCCAGCTAGATTTTCAGTGGTCATTTCCAACTCAACACATTCAAAACAAATTTCTTCATATCCTCCAAGTGATCTCCTAGTTCCTCCCTCTGCTTGTTTCTCTCTAAATAAAACTGCATCTACTCAGTTGGTCAAGCAAGAAATCATTCTTAGTCGTTCCTCCATCAGCTTGCACACCCAGTCCATTGACAGATTCCACTAGTTCTGCATCCAAAGTAAATCCCAAATCTGTTCACTTTTCTCCTTCTCCATTCCCACCACCCTAGTCAAGAATATTATCTTAACAGGTTCCATGTTTTCATACTCATCTTTCTATGTCTTATCAACACAGGCAAGTGGTCCTTAGAAAACATTCAGATTGGACACTAGGCTGCTGAAAGTTCTCCACTGAGTACCCACTGCATTTACTATAAAATGCAGATTTTTAACCTATACCTAAAAGGCCTCTTGAGCTTATTCTTGTTTTCTGTGAGCCAGGCTCCCCCTACTTCCCTTATTTACCTGGGGTCCTGTTTGTTTGTTTTTGTGAGGTGGGGGTACCTTGACTACATCTTTTTCCCCTGGGGGTTTTTGCTCTGCCTGGTACATTGTTCTGGTTCCTCAATTTAAATCTTAGTTTTAAGCTTGGAGATCACCTCAAAAAGGCCATTTTCATCCCTTCAATCTCAAGTAGGGCCTCTGTATTACTTTCTCTCATATTGCCTTACTTATTTCCTTAAAAGCAAGCATCATGGCCCCAGATGTCCACTTTGTTTATTGTCTGATTACATTGAAGCATATAGTAGGCCCTGCCTGGCACAGGGCTCACACTTCGCAAATATTTAGGCCCTGACTAAATGGATCTACTTACTAATTATATTGTTTTGGAGAATAGGTAAGTTAATGAATTGTAGGTAATCAGTGTTAAATAATTTATAGTATGGCTCGTGGCTA
The DNA here is from genome assembly GCA_004026545.1 of Mormoops blainvillei. Lineage (NCBI taxonomy): Eukaryota > Metazoa > Chordata > Mammalia > Chiroptera > Mormoopidae > Mormoops > Mormoops blainvillei. The sequence goes on from PVJD01000040.1 coordinate 83,003, forward strand.
ATTTGTTAGGCAGAGCTTTTCATAGTTTTGGTTTGATTTGACCCATGATGAATCTAAATTTATATAAAATAGTTTCACAGCAGTTTTCTTTGTTTAGAAGAAAGTGTGTTTAGCAACTGCCAGATACTTATTAATTTTAACAGTTCTTCACAATAAGCATCATTATTTACAGATGAGAAAATGGAACTTGAGAAGATAAATAATTTCCCCAGGGTCACTTAGATGGTTGTGGTGAAGCTAGCTATGTTTGATCCCAAGTCTTTGTAGCGGTTTTCTCCCCCCATGATCTGGAATTTGTTAATTCTTAAGGGGAGTAAGTGATTTGGGAAATGACAGTGTTTGCTGTCATTAGGAGGCAGCCGGGTAACGTGAAAGAAACACACATTTTGGAGCCAGAGACACCGCTGTTTGAAATCTGATTTTTGCCACAACTGTGTGACCCTGTTTGAGTCACCTTTCAGCATTCAACTTTCCGATTCGTATTAGAAGTAGAAGCGAAGTATGTGTAGGCGTGCACAGCACATCCTAGGGGTCAGGACCTGGAGGCTGCCATCATCATCGTTACTAGTCTGCCCTTTTTCTAAAAGCACATGTGGGGAATTGGGAACTAATCATGACCGTTTGGTTTCACAGGTAGAGGAAGTCAGAGATGCCATGGAGAATGAAATGAGAACCCAGCTTCGCAGACAGGCTGCTGCCCACACTGATCACTTGCAAGATGTCCTCAGGGTACAGGAACAGGAACTGAAACATGAGTTTGAACAGGTCAGCACCGGCTGTAAAGCATTGACTCCCCTTCAACCTCCTTTTCGCCCTTTCCGTTAATAGCGGTCTCTCCTTCCCTTTTAGCGTGCTTTGTATGTCATTCCTTCTGAGGATGTGGAAGACGGGGGCAAGATTTCTAATGGTACCTACCCTTGAAGCGGGGCTTTTGTATATTTGCAAAACTGCTCCCTTTTCCCTAAAGGTGTACCTATATATTACTGATTTGGTGTTGTGTCGTATCCCTGTCCTGTCATTTGAAGCCTTCAAATCTTTTAAGGAGGGTTGGTACATGGGGTTTCAGGAATGCAGGTAATAATACCTAACACAATATAATTGATAAGTTCATTCAGCCAGTGCATAATGATCTAAGAAGTGCCAGCCCTGTGCCAGGCAGTGCCTACCGTTTGCTTAAATGCAGTGGTGCTCAAAGCAGACCATCCGACAGAAACAAGTAAACAAAACGCACATCTCAGATTGTGATACTTGTTTTTAAGAAAATTAATAGGGTACTGTGAGAGAATTGACCCTGCTTTATCTCCATAAACTCCTGTGGGTGATATGGTAGTTCCTAGATTTTTGTATGTGAGGAAACTTCCCAGAAAGGTTAAGCTTGGATACCTCTAGTCATAATTAGTTTCTACTCAGCAAGTCATTTATAGTATACTATAGTATAACTTCTTATTTTGTCTCACAATAAGGGAATGAGGTTTTTCACATAAGAAAGTCTTCCAGAAAATTGAAAATTATGCCAACAGAAAGGCATTTTATTTTAAATTCTATTTGATGGGTATTTTTCTAAGAAAAATGAATAGGAGACTCTTAAATAGATATTGAATACAATTTAATTATGTTTACATGGCAGTACAGTTATTTCTAAAGTTGCTGTTTTTCTCATTTTGATAGCCTTCTTTCTTCTGCTAGTCTGCCTCCTTGTAGTATTAACTTCCATTAGTAACTTTTTAGAGAGTTACACATTAGATACGAGTTTAAGGAAATTTTGATACTGTACATACAATGAAGGCAGTTCATAGAACTGTTTTGAGATTTTAAAGGCCCTCTTCCCTTTTGGAGGTAAGCAATTGCTAGAAGACTTTAGTGCCCCGATAAGTGTCATTCATTGAGGTAGTGTCACTTCTTTCTGTACACTATTTATGTTTTACTTCAGGATCTGTCTGAGAAACTGGCCGAGCAAGAATTACAGTATCGTCGGCTCAGTCAAGAGCAAGTTGACAACTTTACTCTGGATATAAACACTGCCTATGCCAGACTGAGAGGAATTGAGCAGGCTGTTCAGAGTGAGTACCTGAGCCTCTGAGACAATTTTATTCAATCCAGAGTCTTAGCATAATTTCTTGCAATGAGGATAATGGGATATGTGCATTGGAATTAGGGCATAAAGAAGCTGACATCCCTCTAATAAACTTTATTCAGTTCTTAGAAAATTAGCCCCAGGTTTGGTAAATTTGGAATGTAGAGAGCTGTGAGAGGATACTTAAAAGAATCTAAAAATTAAATCTAAATAAGTTGAAGTTTTACTCCTTAATGTGACAGACATGAGCTCACCATTTACAAGGCAGTTTACACCACTCATTTTGGTTCTGTCTCATGTGTCCTCAGTGGAAGAAAGGCGAGTGTGGCCCCATGCCAGCCCTCGGGGCTGTCTCCATCCCCACCACCAACCCTGTTGTTGGGGTTATCTGGAGGCAGTGACTCGCTGATTCCGCCCGCCAAATGGATAGTAGTTATGCTGAGGTCTCCGTGAGCCAAACTGAAAAGGAAATGTCTTAACAATGAGGATGTTGATAAAATGGTTTTTTGGGGGATATTATGGAATCTTTTTGTCAGATAAAGGTAAAAATAAGTAGTCTATTAAGTTTATTTGAAGTCTTCCATCCCTTTTCAGGAAGTTTCTTTCTCTTTTTTTTTTTTTGGTATATTTTATTGAATAAGCTATAACAGTTGTCCCATTTCTTCCTCCTGCCATATCCCCTCTGCCCTGCAACCCATCCCATCCTCCCCACACCTCTTAGCCCATGTCCATGGGCTGCACACACCAGTTCTTCGGCTTCTTAATTTCGCACACGACTCCCAGCCTCCTCTGACCACTTTGTTTTCTGTTTGTTTTTGTCAACATTTTCCTGCCACCACTTTCCTCAGCCCCACCCACCCCCGCCTCCCACCCTCAATCCTTCTCCCATTTGGCTTTGTCAGTGGGTCCTATATGCATGTTCCGATGGCCTTAGCATAAGTCTTAGCCTAATTTAAATATATTTCCTCCTCAAACATTTCTACAGATAATACATCTGAATTAGATGCCATGCACTGTCCTAGATGTCACAGAAAGAGAGAAGGGAGACTCAGTTGTGCTCGTGCACATACATACACTCTCTCGGCTTTCTCCATGGCCTTAGGAAAAGCAAGTGCTCATCAAATATGTCATGGCTTTTTGCCTCACATGAAGAGGAAAGAACACCCCAGAAATAAGTGGTGGGATGGGGTTGGAAGAGACTTTTTGTGGCCCCATCTTCCACATGTGTGGATTTAACTTATTGAAGGTACATTAGTTCTCTGGGTGTATGACAAGGACATATAGTCAAGTGGAAAGAAAAATGTTTTTCTTTGCCTTGTTTTCTTTGTAGGTCATGCCGTTGCCGAAGAGGAGGCCAGAAAAGCCCACCAACTCTGGCTGTCAGTGGAGGCGCTGAAGTACAGCATGAAGACAGCTTCCGCAGACAAGCCCACTGTTCCGCTGGGTAGTGCAGTCGAGGCCATCAGAGCCACCTGTGCTGATAGTGAATTTGCCCAAGCCTTAACTGCAGCTATCCCTCCAGAGTCCCTGACCCGTGGGGTGTACAGCGAAGAGACCCTTAGAGTCCGTTTCTATGTAGTCCAAAAACTGGCCCGCAGGGTAGCGATGATTGATGAGACCAGAAATAGCTTATACCAGTATTTCCTCTCCTACTTGCAGTCTCTGCTCCTATTCCCACCTCAGCAACTGAAGCCACCAGTGGAGCTCAGCCCTGAGGATATGAATACATTTAAATTACTGTCATATGCCTCCTATTGCATTGAGCATGGTGACCTGGAGCTGGCAGCAAAGTTTGTCAATCAGCTAAAAGGAGAGTCCAGACGAGTGGCGCAGGACTGGCTGAAGGAAGCCCGGATGACTCTAGAAACTAAACAGATAGTGGAGATCCTGACTGCATATGCCAGCGCTGTAGGAATAGGAACCACACAAGTGCAGCAAGAGTAAGGTCTAGGAAGAGTTTTATTATGTCCTAGTTCGTGTCAAAGGAAATCAGCAGTAATACATGAAGGATTTGCAGCAGAGTGTCAGAATTGTCTAGAAAGGAGCAGGTTACAAGTGCTGTTCTAAATGTTAACACCTGTTGCATTTATATTATTTCCACTTGCTATCATGTCACTGAACTCCAGGAGTACTTTCTTTGCAACTTGTGTAACATTTCCCATTTTTCAGGTTTTACTGATCAGGCTTGTGAGCCAATCAAAATAATATTTGTGATCCCTGTTACTATTGATTTTGCCTTTGAAGGAAACTGAATAAAGCAAAAAGATGAAAACTGAGTAGCTTATCCCTTTTCAAAAAAGTACCATTTCTAGCTCGTGTGTATAGAAGATTTCCTTGAGAAGCAGCAGCAGCACAAGTAGGCAGTCCTGGGCACTCAGTTTCATGGCTGTGAATTTGGTCCCAGAAGTCCAAGGGCTGTTCTTGGCTTTGAAGTTTGTGATGAACTGATTCCAGCCTGTCAAACTCAAGAGTGATGTACAAACTAAAATGCCAAATATATTTACAGTTGGAGTTATATCAGTCTAGTGATTCAAAGGCACTAGAAATAGTATGTACCTCCAAATTTTTTGATATGCTACCACAGGAAAAAATTACTTTATTTGGGGACCAAACACACATACACTACCACCACCACCGCTGCTGCTACTGCCCTTGCTACCACCCCAAAGCACTGATTCCCCCGTGAACCTCTTCTTTGAAGTGTGGAGGTGCCGAACCTGGAACCGTAAAGGGATTGAATAATTGTGTGGTATTTATGAACTGATTGCTATAAAACTCAGAGAACTTTCTTACTTAGTTTACTTCTCTGAAGATTAGGACAATTGCCATATGGTGTAAATGTTAACAAATTCATGTATGTTTTTACTCCATGAAAATTCTGTCAGCTTTCTCCCCAAAACTATAATTTTCTGTTGGGGTTTATGTGTTCACAAAGAGATTGTTGAGGAGGCAGTTTTGCTTGAGCAACATAGCTGCCAATCATGAAAAAAGAGAGAGGGTTCTATATTTTATTTCTGAAAGTATGCCAGCACCTGAATTTGGATTGTTACATTCAAGTCTGTATGACACTTGACATTGTCCTTTCATTCGGGGATCCATTGGTCCATTTTGGCCTAGGTTGATGTTAATATTCCTTACATTCCTCCCTAAGTGGATTCTTTATTTTATTTTAGAAACTTTTTAAAAAAGATTTTATTTATTTATTTTTAGAGAGAGGGGAAGGGAGGGAGAGAAACATCATTGTGTGAGAAAGGGTTGCCTCTCGCAGGGCCCCAAATTGAGAACTGGTCTGCAACCCAGGCATGTGCCCTGACTGGGAATCAAACCAGCAACCTCTCAGATCGCAGGCCAGCACTCAGTCCACTGAGCCACACCAGCCAGGGTCTAAGTGGATTCTTTTATTTTTTTAATCGTCGAGGACACTGATTTTTGTTTATTTTTATTTTCTTTATTTTTAGAGAAGGGAAGGGAGGGAGAGAGGGAAACAGTGATGTGTGAGATAAACGTTGATCTGTTGTCTCTTGCACGCCCCCAACCTGGGATGTGGCCTGCAACGTGGGCAAGTGCCCTGACCAGGAATTGAACCGGTGACCTTTCAGTTCACAGGATGACACCCAACCCACTGAGCCACACCACTCAGGGTTCCAGTGATTTTTATAGAGTAAGGGAGAAAGAGAGAGAGAAACATTGATTGGTTCTCTCCTGTATGTACCCCCACCAGGGGCCGAATCTGCAACCTAGACATGTGCCCTGACTGGGAATTGAACCTGCAGCCTTTTGGTGCATTGAATTATGCTCCAACCAACTGAGCCGAGCCACACAGCCAGGGCCTAAGTGGATTCTTAAAACAACAAAATACAGTGGTACCTCAGTACTTGTGATGAGTGCCAAAAACAAGTACCAAGCAAGTGAAGAGTGATAAAGCATTTTCTCTTGTGCTGCGGCGTTGTGACTATACAAGCTCTAGCACGTGCTACAAGACCCAAGCAAGCGCCGAGTGCTGAAAAATTCTTTTCTAGTCAAAATGCAATGAGTTCAGAGTTTGATGAGTTCTGAAGCTGACAGGTACTGAGGTATGACTGCACATCTAGTTTCTCTGATTGATTGGAACACATTCCTTGTGTACTGTCCTTAATTTCTGCAGGTAGAGGCAGGTAGAGCAACCTGTGGGCTGCTAAGTTTTCACTAGAAGATAATGAAGCTGTTCTAAATTCAATGTTTTTTTAATACCTTTGGAATGGCATGAAATTGCAAAGCTGATTCCTTGCCTATTTGTCGTATTAGAAGTGTTTGCAGTTCTGTATATTTGTGAAATACGTAAAATATAAGGGAATCTAAATTTCTCTAGGAGGCTGGGAATAACTAACTCCCTTCAGGTGTGATTATCTGAACTGACAAGAAGTAAGCAACACTGAGTGGTTATGTTAGCTCTGTAAGTCAAAATAAAGAAAGTTTTCAATTTTAGTAGTTTTCTTTAGCAGACCTCCCACCCCCATTGCAAATTGGAAAACAGGATGATGTTGAAAAGGGGACTCTTGACCAGGCTTTGATTTTCCTAACTTGTACCTAGTAAGACTCGGTCATCCTGAGCTGTCACTTAGCAACACTTGAAGTGAAAGCGGCCTTTACTTGGGCCTAAAGAGCCTTTACCTGGGTTCTGTTTCAAGGAGGTGGAATCCAAAAGGGCAAGGTTTAGGGAAGGCAGATGCAGCCCTGGACAGTCAGCACAGGGAGCTTCAGTTTAGCACGTACTGCATTGACCCTGCCACCCCTGACCTGATGAAGCCAAATCATCATTCTCTTGCCTGCATTGTCTCAGTCTATTTTAGTCTTAAATTGGACACCTTATTGCCTCCATCCTGAGTGCTATAGAACATTTGAAACTCATGTCTCCAGATTTAACATTAAAACTCTGATCTTTGTTTTAATGTTCTTTAAAGTCAATAATGTGACAAACTAAAATGTAATTTTAGTCTTTTTAAAGACACTAGTTATATATTCTTTAGTATTATGAACTCAGACCCTCTGCTCTTAACAGATTCTGGATAAAAGTAGTTCCCAAGTCCCAAATGAGTTGTCCAGTCAGTTTTAAAATAGTCCAGTCTTGCTTGAACTCAGTACAGAACAACGGGTAATTTGACATAAAAGGGAAATAAAAAGGGCTAAATACCAGGCAGCTCACTTCACTGGGCCCAGTGGTCACCATTGCCCCAAACCGAGGCTAAGCTTCCCCGGTCTCCTTCCCATTAATGCATGTAAGTTGCCCCAAGGTCAGCAGGGGAGCATGAGAAAGCAAAGGAGGGGAAGGAAAAGGGATTACCAGGCCACACAGCCTTTTCCCACATGGGTACATGATGTGCTTTAACTGGCTTGTTAGTTTGACCCTAGCTGAAAAGATAATGCCCTGGGGTCTTCAGGAAGAGGAAGGAGTTCTGGAGGGACTGATTGCAAGACAAAAGCCAGTGGAGGCCCCATTGTGGAAACATTCCACGGGTATCAGTGGCAAAGCTTAGGTTTTCTTAGGAATAAATTCCATCATGACCTTTACTCCTCTTGGACATTCTGTTTTCAAGAGCAAATCTTGCTGAGTTCTATGAACTTTTCTTGGGCGCTATTATCTCTAGCAGTCCTGATGCCTCTATAGAGACCACAGCTACGAGGTCAGCTGAAAGGCATTCTTTTGTAGGTTAGGTTCCTTCGCTGCTCACTTTGTGTCCCTTACATGTGACCATCCCATGTCCTTGCACAATGCCTTATATCAACCAAATAAAAGTACCTATTTCTCTGGTAAATTGCCACTCTGGCGCCAAGATCAAAATGGTTCTATAAAACTTACCCTGTCCATCTGTGCTCCTAGTGATTGCTGTCACAGCGTATCCTGTTTCCATATTTTTCAAACTTTTTTGACCATGACCAGCAGTAAAATAATTTACATCATGATCAGATACACGTGCATATTTCTGTTTTTTTAAAGATTTTATTTATTTATTTTTAGAGGGGAAGGGAGGAAGAGAGGGAGAGAAACATCAATGTGTGGTTGCCTCTCACACACCCCCCACTGCGGACCTGGCCTACAACCCAGGCATGTGCCCCAACTAGGAATCGAACTGGTAGTCCTCTGGTTTGCAAGCTGGTGCTTAATTCACTGAGCCACACCAGTCGGGGCTGCATATTTCTATATACATATTTCTATAGCACTGGAAAAAACTGTATGCTATGTACTTAGATTTTCTAATACATTTCATTAAAATGTTCTAGTTATCACCCACAAAAAATTAATTTTAAACCTCCAATGTTCTGTTGAACCCAAAACCTGCCTAGTTTCTGATTTCCACACGTTGGTCATCTCTGGGGCAACACTGAAGTTACTGGACATAGGTTAAGATTCTTCCCTTCTCATTCCAGGAGTCCCAGCTCCCATGCGCTCTTCTGTGCTGATTTCTCCTGCTCCTTCTTAAGTTACTCATTAAGTTTCACTGCTCTTAGTTCCCAGTTTACAAAAGGCCATTTCCCGACTTTTTATTTTTACATGCGGTTGCTTGACATGCCATTGATGCTGATGCTTTGGCTCTGGCATCATTAAAGCAGTACATTTCCTTTTAATGCTCCAAAGCTTTTCAAAACTTGATTCTGGTCCTAAATGGATCTGAGTTATAACTCCAATCTTTTTCATTTTGTTTAAACTAAATTTCACATTGTTAATGTTTTCTACGTAAACATCAGTGGAGACACGTCGATACTGTTCTATGAGAGTGATCTTAAAAATGAGGGGTCCTATTACTTCACCAAAAAGCCACTGATTTACTAAGTGCCTTTTAAGAATGCAGTACTTGAGTTGTAGTAAAGTGTAAAGAGCAAACTGAGAAAGGCAGGACCAGAAGCAGAAACTCCTAGGTTACTAATTTTGGCATAGAAAAACAGAACATCTTTCACTATTAGAGGCTAATATTTCATTAGTCAGTGAAATAAACAGTTAAAAACGAGACCAAATGAAGACCAATACTACAGGCCTTAATTTTTTTCTGAAGTTCAAAGCAGTTATTTGCCCAGAGTGGGTTTTGAAATACCTGTAGCTTGTTAAAAACAGAGCTGGCCCTGCAAACCAAAAGGTTGCTGGTGTGGTTCCTGGTCAGAGCACATGCCTGGGTCGCAGGCCAGGTCCCAGGCTGGGGCTGTGAGGCAGCCAGTCGATGTTTCTTTCCTTTCCTTTTCCCTCCCTTCCCATTTCTCTAAAAGTAAAATCACACACACACACAAACAACACAGAGAAGTGCATTATCAACCCACTTTGAAAGTCCACTACAAATCCGTAAGACATCAGTTCAGATGTATCCCCCACCAGCTTTTCAGCTGCAAAGCACTCCAGTAGAGTCAGCCAGGGCTTGGCAAGGGGCGGAGTGTACTACTCAGTGAGTAGTTGGCCAAGAGGTGTTCGCAGGTGCCAAAGAACCAGGAGGTAAGGGACTGAGTTAACACAGACTTCCAGATAGCAGCAGTTTCTCCTCGGAAGTTGTAAACCAAGATCAAAAGGCTAGTTTGCCCAATGTCCTTTTGCTCATTTGCTTTGATATGTTAAGAGACTAATGGAGCGATGCACATGAATGCATTAAGTAGCTAACTACTGTAACCCACACCTCCCTGTCCCTCGAGATGTCTTAAACTGACAATCTAGGAGAAAATACAAACCAATACTCAGGTTTCTGAAGCCACATGAATGGTTCCCGGCCTAGTGGGGATGGCAAATGGAGACGGGAACAGACATCAGTACAATTCAGTAGCCCATAAATATTAATCCTGGAGGGTAAGGATGAAGGTGCTCCTCTGCGGAGAGCTCCTGGGGTGCTCAGTAAATCTGGGAATCAGAGGAGTAAAGCAGCCTGCAGTAAGGATGTCCTTGTGAAGATAAGAATGTTCCTGCAAACCTCACATGCTTTCAGTACCACTTCAAAGTCATGATGGTAAGAGACAAGTAGAGGTTCTTGACCAACCTGATTACCAGCAATACATAACCACGTCAAGACATTTCAATCCTTCTGTCCGTGCAAGCCCTCATTTGGGCACTGAAAGTATAAAACAAGATGGGAGAGAATGGGGAAAGGAAACACTTTTGTGCAAGCCCCAAGTCCAGGAGGAAGACTATGGAAAAAGCTACATAAAGATGATGGGGCCCTGGCTGGTGTGGCTCGGTTGGGCATCATCCAACAACCTAAAAGGTTGCGGGTTCAATTCCCAGTCAGAGTACATGCCTCGTTTGTGGGTTTGGTGCCCCTTGGGGCACGTGCAAGAGTCAACCAGTGTTCTCACACTGATTTCTCTCCCTCATCCCATCTTCTGGAATCAATAAAAAAAAAGAAAAAGAATCGATGGAAATGCATATTGTCATTAATTAAATATTTATTTACAGCCTTCATTTTCCCCGATGTACAGCCTAAACTCCCACCATTGTCATTTGATTCTAAGATGTACGATTTTTTCCACATAAATATCCATGAAATTGGGATATTATTGACCCAACGTCAATTGTGACATAATTGTATGCAAACTTCCTTTAGAGACACCTTCTCTAAGATAAGGAAGTACCAACATCATAGCATCAGCCAAACAAAAGCTCAAGTTCAGAACAGAGGAAGGCAAACCACACTGATGACGACAGTGTGAAGTCAGTGGGCAAACACCGCAGATGTGCAGAGCTTATGCTAAAATCAGGAGCTGTGCACTTCACAATGAGTATCTAAAGAACTGGAAATGGTGTTGCTACTGTTTGAATGATAAACCTGAAATGGCTGGTTTAGTGTAACAAATAAGGAATTTAACCTTAAAATAAGTCAGTGTTAAATCAATTTTATTTCAGAGTTCACCAAATCTATATTCTCGTTTAATTCATATCATGGTTAAATATTAACATCCCATGTTAGGCCACAGCTGCTCCTGTTTGGCCCACTTTTATTTGCCTTCACTGATGTCACTGTCGCTGTCACTGCTACTGTCACTATCGCTGTCGGAGGCCAATGCAGTTAGGTGTCCCAGGGCTTCCCTGTAAGGAAAATAAAATGGAGAGTTACACTGCAATTCAGTCTTGTGAAGTGGGGAATTCTGCAGCTTCACTCAACTACATTAACAAAGGAAAAGATTCCAACAGCCAAATCTATGGGCCTCCCTGATTTGTATAACAAATGATGTAATTGTGGAATCGACTTTTTGCAAAGAAAGGAAATTCAGGGTGTATACAGCTATACACATTTGAATGTGCACATTCAAGTCTGACCATCTGAATGGTCTGCTCCATTTCTGTAACTTCCTTTCATGGTGATGACAGAGTAGCCACTTACTTCTGCTCCTGGCTGACTGCAAAGTCAGCCATAACCCTCTGGGTGAGGGCTTCGCAAACGGGCAAGCTGAAGGCACTCGCCAGCTTCACTACCTCAATGGCCTGGGCAGGGTCGTTGGATGTTTTTGCACTGTCCATAAACTCATTCAGCAACTCGTTTCTGTAAAAGAAAGGCAAAATGTCAACGTTCCTCAACAAAACCCCTAAACCCCCTCACTCAGGTTCGTATGCAAAATCTGGCATTTTCAAAAGTTCAGTCATAAAATCCTCAGCTATAGCTTTGGAGGCAAAGTTACATGAAGTCTAAATCTTAAAGGAACAAAGAGAAAATAAACACTGGTTCACTGTGCCTTTACTGAGAATCTATGTATCCCCAGTGCTGTGATCAATGAACATAGATGTTTGTCTTGGATGCCCTATCAGAGATGTCCAACCTTTTGGTGTCTCTGGGCCACACTAGGAGAAAGTTGTCTTGGGTCACACATTTAATACCTTGCGACACATAATAAAAACAAAAACAAAAAACAAAAAAACCAAAACTCAGTGTTTTAAGTAAATTTACGATTCTGTGTTTGGCCACATTTATAGCCATCCTAAGCTGCATGCGGCCCACGGGCCACAGGCTGGACACCCCTGCTAGACGGCAAATGTGATGGTCCATTTGCTTGCCGATCAGAACAGTGCCCAGCTGCAGTGGCTGAGGTATGTGAAGAAATTCCAGTTCCCCTACGGTAACAGTTAATCCATGCAGCTAATTCCACGATGTACCCAGGCAGGCCTGTTAACTTCGACTTACCTAGGGATCTTATTATGCTTCCTGAAAAGCCCCAACATTTTCCTGTTCAGGATGAGACAGGAGAAAATTATGAATACTAACAGAACTGAAGGCAATCTGATGACCTGTTCTCTTGGACTCAGAGACGAACTGTCCTTCTAACTACAGTGGAAGCTCCAGAAGACCCACAGCCCTGTCTTTACAGCACAGTCACCTCAGGTGCCTCATCTCCCTCCTCCCCAACCTCATATGTGCTCAAGTTTCACAGGCATCTGACTTGTTGCCGGCGAGGAGAACTGCTGGGGCAGACCCTCTTCAAGAGGGTCACATTAGTCCTCCCGGGGAGGGAACCCGCCCTGTGGGCAGCTGGAGGACAGGGATGCACGAGAGTAGGGATGGCTCTTGCCTCTATGACCATCAGTGTGAGTTCGGTGTGCCCTAAAATTACGTGATGAAGAGCAGGCTCAGATTAAGGCATCAGTCTCATGCATGTGCTCGCCACCATCTTGCCACACGCAGGACAATGGAGAAACACACACATTCAGCCCCCATGACTCAGCTGAGGTCCGTACCCCTGCGCCAATCATCACAGCCTGATCCGTAACAAGTGTGTCTCCACCTGCCTGAGGTAACAAATCTGAGCATCAAATGTTTCTGATACGAGGAGGATAGCAGGGTGTGTGTACACTTATGCTCCCAAGACCAGTGGAGGCAGCAGGCCCTCACCAGCCTTTCCTGGAGACAGTGAACAGCCACTCTGGACTGACAATTGCACATTCAAATTAGGTTCCTTTCTTGTGCTGAAGAAAATATGTACAAGTGCGCCCCACTCACTGACTCTCAGAACTAAACACTTCATCCAAAACAAAACGCAACACACCCACTCAATAGGGACGATTCTACAAAGTCTTCTTTTGCTGCTGACTCCTGCTTTTGGAAAAATGAGTATGCATTGCGTCTCCATTCACAAACACAAAAAATTAGAGTGGCACAAAGCAGAGACAAGGTCTAGTCAAGGCCATGTTTAGTACACTCTGGTAAATGCCAGCTTCCCGAAATCCAAGTACACATTCCACATTTTAAGCTGGGTAGTAAGGGAGCACCCACGATGAAATACTTGAATAAACTAAATGCCCAAAACACTTTCAGAAATAAAATTCTTTGATCGCTTTATTTTAGTGCACAGACAAGTGCTTACTTGCCCAGATACAGAAAACAAAAAGGTCATTAATGGAAAGAAATTAGCCCACTGAACCATTTTCTTGTAAACCTTGTATAATTTGGTTTGCTTTCCAAAGTTTTGTTTTTGTTTTTTGAAGTTCCCATAGAAAACTCATTTGTCTCCTGATTAACTATATATACACATCACACAGCCGAATCTGAGACACTGTACAGACCAGGGTAAATGTTCTCTGAAATCCAAGTAAATGCTTCTAATTTACACTTGTGGCATTATACTCACCAGGCTTCCTGGGTTCTCCCGGCCCGTAAGAAGAGGACAGCTATGCAGTTTAGAGATGTGGCTGGCCACTCAGGAGCAGTCTGTCTGGTGTCTTGACTTTCATAAGTAGACTTGATATCTGCAGCACAGTCAGCGAACGCCACCTGAAGCTGAGAGACTGTTGGAGTCAGCAGAACTGCAACTGGTTTTATGGGAACTTAAGTTCAACATTCCACAGGACCAGGCAGTAAAAATTGTTGAGCAACGCATTTCACCATTTGAGCACATCACATACGTGGGAACATACATACAGTAATATAGTAAATAAAATATGGTAAAAAATAAGGCATCTGCCCTGGGGTAAACCATGGGGTTTTTTTTAGGCAGATATTGTTAATGCAAGCTGCTATAATCAGGACAAAAAAATGCTATTTGGATGCTGCTTGTTTTGGACTACAGGAAGGAGAGTGAATTAGACATGGCATTCTGCTAATGGTTGGATATGTTTAGATGTGTAATTTAAATCTGGGTTTAGATGGCAGAATTATCCACAGATGATAGATGAAAGCAGGAAGTTATCTCTACAGGGCCCTCAGTAGTAGAGGATATACTTTTTAAAAAAAATATTTTATCTTTAGAGACAGGGTAAGGGAGGGAGGAAGAGATGCAGAAACAGTGACGTGCAAGACATACACTGATTGGTTGCCTCTTGCACACTCTCAGTTGGGGACCTGGCGCACAACCCAGGCATGTGCCCTGACTGGGAATCAAACTGGTGACCTTTTGGTTCGCAGGCCGGCAGTCGATCCACTGAGCCACACCAGCCAGGGTGAGGATATGCTCTTCAGTACACATCTAACAATGATAATGAAACCTGAGTGTCAATACAACCCTACCTCTGGTGGATGCTGATCCCTTGCCATGAGCATCAGAATCTCTTCTTTCAGTTCATTGCGAAAAGTGTGGCCATATTCTTTACTATCTTGAAACAAAAAAAGAGATGTAGTGAGAAGTGATCACCATGATGTAAAGCCAATAAATACTCTGGCTGACCTTCACCTATTATCAGCTACCATCCATACTTTTTAGTGGGTAAAAACAAGTTGCTGGCGTTACCTATTCAAGGTTTATTGCGGGATTCCAGAAAACCAGCAGGATGATTTGAGATAAGAGTAAACAGAAGAGCAGTAAGAGCCAATGCTGCTCCCAGTCAAGTGCAAAGAGCACACACACTGCACTTGAGCTGCCACCAGCTCTAAATGGCAGGATCCTGTTTTGCAGCATTTGAGAATCATGACTTTTTATATATATTAGTGCAGTCTTGTGAAGTAGTAGGGCAGGGCTACAGTTTCAGTGTCTCAAACATGGAAACTTGAGGCAGACAGAAACTGACTTTATGATCAGTCACCTAGTGGAAAAGATATAGCATCTTCTGCAGCCAATTTATACACATACATAAACCCAGTCAGAGTTGTTTCTTAGAAAAGTAAGATATCACTGACTGGTCAGCAACTGAACCATAGTGGAGAGGAACAGGCTTTGGAGTTTGAGACCTGAATTTATATTTAGGGTATGCCACATAATCAGCATTGATTCTAATCTTCCCACTGTCATATTACACAACAGGAGCATAAAATTTACCCTTTTCTGTTGCGAAGGAACTAAGACCATTTTTAATACATTTTTATTCATACAATTTAACATGAAACACGAGCAAATGATCTTGAAGTAGACCTCAACTAATATACTCAATTTAGTCAAAAGTGGGAGTTTTCATCCCTAACAACGTTAACATGTTTGTTCACCAAACACAGGACAATGAAGGGAGGTGGGCGTGGAGTCCAGAGCCAAACCCCACCAACCTTTCCAAATCTGAGGAATCACTTCTAGCCTGTTGGCCACATCCAATGCTTGGAGAAGATCTATCAATGTTTGGGAATGAGGAAAGAAGACCTGGTTAAGAGAAATAAATATATTTTAAAAATACTGCTCAGCAAAAATACCGAAAAAGACATGTACAATGATACACGATAATGAATCATCTTACTGAAGGTATGAGGTCCTTATACCATTTCAAGGTGACATCAATTTGTTCCATCAGACAAAGCAAATTGAAGAACTTGGAACTATAATGAAGGGGAAAAGTATGTTTAGTCTAACAATTTATAAATTACAAACAATTTCAAGTTACACGGGCCCATGCTTAACCCAGGAGGTGCTATATTTTCTGGACTTCCCAATTAATATCTTATTCTCAACTGGTCATTCATGACTGCCTCCTCAGTATATTCTTGGCTCATGGTGATACCTATCATATTCATTTTAAAGAATGATATATCATACCCATTCAATGTCAAGAAAACACTGGGACACACAGAAGACAATCATCGGATACCTATTAAGTTTACTCAAATTCTTGTTTTTCTCTGCCTAAAGCAAACCCATTTAAGAAGTCTCAGTGTGCTCCACTATCTGCATCTTTAAGAACAAAAGAGACTGTGATAAAACCTTTACGGACCCTTGCTGCTATAAATTAAAAAATATAAAATAGGAGGGCATACAGGAAAAAGATACATGGATTTAACGTGTTACCAAGAAACTCGGCCTAGCCAATCAGTTCTGCCACTGCTGAAATGTCCCAGTGCTCCATGAACAGGTACTGTTAAGTCAGGGGCACACTGTCTGCAATCGCAGGTGAAACGGGAGGGCCACTGATAGCCTCCTACTTGCAAAATCAGCCAATGGTAGCATGAGGGTGCCCATTAATGCCAAGGATACATTTCCAACACACTTACTAATAGAAATTACGCCGATGACTGGGTCCAATGAATTTCCAGTTGTCTCCAGTGTTTAAAAGGCCGTGTACTTGGTAAGCAAGTTCTAGATCTTTGAGAGAGGAGCACTGAAAATTTGTTAGTAAGCAAGGGAGCCTTAACAGGCAAACAGCTGCCCATTACCTTAAAAAGTATAGTTAACTGTGGGAAGATTTATGCTGATTCAATATTATTACTGGGTGACAGCAAATGAGTTACAAGGAATTGGGGGGGACCCCCAAAAACAAACCCCTAAGTTCTGTGAAATTTAAAGCAAAATAATTTTGCTCTAGTAATTATAATTTAGAAATCAATCCTACAAAACACTTGGTCACGTGCACAAAGGCAGATGGAGCGCTCACGCTAGCCTCAGTGTCCAAGCAAAAAATCCATGAAACGACTGCGAAACCCACCCACAGGAAAACTGTTAAGTAAACTGTAGTCCTACCGTCCTGTGAAATACCGTATTGCTGTCAACCAAGTACCACGGAAATGTGTGTGTGCATGTTTAATACCCGGGCAGAAAACGTAAAAGGACACAAACTAAACTGAAAAGCAGTTATCCTTAGGGAATAGGATATGCTAATTCATTCTGAAGCTGCTTGAGCTTTTTCCTGTATTAGCATGACAAAATAAAAACCAAAATTAAAAACAAAACACCATCAATTTAAAAGGCTACCAATAGGCAAATATGAAATACTCCAAAACCTTATCTGGACAAAGGCAAAAGAATGTATACAATAAACAAAGGGTAGGGATGTTATGTGATTTCGTACAGATTTCAGAGAAAGAAAAAGAAGAGCCAACGACAGGAACAGGGGAGTAAATGAAAGAATCAGGGAGAGGCCCCTAATCACTCGCTCCCAATTACAGATAAATTTAGGAAATGGATAAAGGGAAAACGGAAAACAACACTGAAACAGCAAATGGTACTTACGACTCTCATGGCTGACTGAAAAAACATATCTGAAAATCAAAATTCACAAGAGCTTTGTTACTCCAGACAAAATTTTGTTTTCATGTCAGTAACATTAATAAACTCCCCGGCAATAATACGAATAACATACGAGATAAACCTAAAGGGGTGAAAACTCAAGCTGAGAGGAAGTATACAGCAAAGTGCTACAGGCATTTTGGTTTGCTCAGAATAATCACCTGAAAGATTACTAAGCTAAATTAAACCCTGTCCTCATAACAAGGCCTCTGATAATGGACAGGAACACAAGCTCGCTGTACATACCATCATCCGGGTCCCGTGGGGAAAATTTCTTTCCCATCAATTCATTCATGATATCATAGATCACAAGGGATGATCCTTTTGAAGGGCTTTCTACAGAACAAGCAAACAGGTTTTATCATGAGTCCACTCCTGACAGAGACTTTCCCCTTCCTTTAGTCCTTCCCAGCTCAGCACTGACTGAAGCGGAGAGACACAGGCAAAGACACCCTCACCAAGTGCACATGCTTACAAAAAGAAACATGGTTTTTGCTAGTAATCATTTTGTGTTCCTTTTAAGAATAAGCAGGATGATTGATCCAAAGAAAAAGAAAACTATACAATTAATGGATGTGGGCAGTCCTTTACAATCACATGACCTAAGCACTAACAGGTCAGAAAATGTACCAAAAATATAGGTGTAATATTCCCAAATATATCTCACTCTTTATCACATCACCTTCCTTACTGTATCCACATGCAAGTGAGAACAGTTTTTTAATGAGAGCACAGATGTATTTTTATAACGTCCTCAAGCATGTTTCCACTAGCTACCAATCTTACCTATTTTATGCATTACATGACAATATATTTTATATGTATTTCTTTAAATTAATTTTAGGTTTTCTCTTTTGGGTGAATTCCTAGAAACGGTTACTGTAGACAGCCAATTCATATACATAAGACAAAATGGAGGTAAAAAAAGACCAACACTCCTCCCACTCCTCCCTTCACTCTGCGCCTCCATGGCCGTGGGAGTTGCTTAGGAAGCCTAAGTACCCCCGACTGTGGTTAGCAAGTGAACCAATGCGACACAGTGACAGTACAGGGGAGTGAAGAGGCTCTGGGGGCAGTTCCACTACAATGTTACAAGGGTTGAGTAATTTTAAAAGATACTATTACTGTGGAAACTGCTTACTTGTTCCCAAGATAGTCAGTCACCCGTTCCAGCCACTCTAAAAGATACCAAACTTCCTCATAGCTGATGATGTAGATTTTGTAAAATGAGCCTCCAAAATAGAGACAATTAAGTTCTTCTGTTGTTTTTGTATATAAAGTCTATTGCAGGGGAGGAAGACCAGAACTGCCATTTCTGAACCCAGCAGGTTCTTCCTCAAGCTGGGGCAAATGAGTAAGAACCAACAGACACAGGGCTCCCTACGTGCCTCCCAAGCATGGGACAAGACGTTGTGCATAATTCATTTAATCAGTACACCCTGATAGTGTTACTCAGGTAAGGTATCCAGTCTGTTTTGACAGAGCTGGTAAATGGTAGAGGTGAAATTTCAACTCAAGTGTGCCTTGCTCCAGTCGATTCAACGGAACACAGCTCCCAACAGGGACTGGCTGACCTAAATGCAGGTGACTAATGTAGCCTCAAGATTCTCCCACAAGACTTCAAAATAAGATCAAGGTTACTGTGGGATAGCACTGGCCAACAACTTCCTGCAAAGATGAAAATATTCCATATCTGTTTTACTGAGTAAACTAGCCAGCAGCCACATGTGGCTACTGAGCATTAATGCAACAACAGAATTTTTAATTTTATTTAATTTTAATTAAATAGCCACATAGTGGTAGTGGCTATTGCATTGGAGAGCAAAAGTAACCCCCAATTAAAGTACCTTCTTATCAGTTCTTTTTAAAAAAATTTATTGATATTAGAGAGAGAGGGAGGGAAAAACCAGTGGTGAGGAGGTGGGGGTGGGGAGAGAGAGAATGAAGAGAAAAACATCAATTAGCTGTTCCACTTATCTATGCATTCACTGGTTGATTCCTGAATGTGCGGAACCCGGGAAGGACCCCGCAACCTTGGCGTGTCTGGAAGACTGAGGTGCGTGGCCAGGCTGATCATTTCTAATTGTGCACCAACACTGGGAGTGCATATAATGGCTGCCCCCTGCCACCACCTGCTCAGTTTTGCATCACAGAGTTACCACCTTCAAGAATAAATTCTTGGCTCAAACTGTAGATTAATCTGTGAATTCTCTTTTCTTAATTCATACGCATGAAGGGTGCTGGGTCAATTTTCTACCTAAATTTAAGAATATAATGTCATACATACCATGTTGATAAAACAGCTGAATAATATAGTGATACGTTGCAAGTGAGGGTTCTTGAATTACCAGGTACATAGAAAAAAAAAAAAAGTCAAACAGCTATCCAAAATATAGCTTATCGAGGCACAATGAACTAAAAACATATTGATGTTGACAGTTAAATGAAGTGATGCATTTCTATTCCTTTGAACAAAGACATTTCCCAACTCATCCAATTAAAGGAAGAGAGCCCAGACACCGATTACTAAAACGTTACACCTAATATACACGTTATTATGATCCTTCATTTAAAAACACTAAAGCACACTAATGTGAATGATTCCCAAAAAAACTTTCAATAAAGTTATTACTGAAAAACATGCAACATATTAGCAAACACTTAGGTTCGACTACCTAATTATGCTAGAAAATGTCATGGGATTTAAAACTAGCTAACTGTAAGTGAATAATTCTCCCCACAATGAAGAGATTCATAAAAAAGTACCTAAAATACTAAAAGAACGTTGTAGTTTGCTATGAAGAACATGAAGATAATAAAGGCATTCCCAATGCATAATACTACATACTCCAAGTGGAAAGGAGATTCCCAACATATTATATAAAAAGGGACAATGAATTTACAGTTTCTTCTTTTGCTTGTCTGGACCTGAAACTTCAGTCAGCAATTCTGGCCATAAGCGAGGGGCACTAGGACGCATCCTTACCTATTCCGATGGCTTTCATTTCACGCAAGGTCTGCAAGGCTGGCAATTTTCCAAATGCATAAAATCTTCGCAGACATTTCAGAATGGTATTAAAAGTCTGTAGATTTGGTTTCACCTTCTGTGCAGCCATTTGTTTCAGCAGCTCCTAGTTAAATTGATAGCACGAAGTATTTTTTAAGCCTGGGTAGATAATTTGTCCAATAAACAAATACACTAAAAAACAACTTGGCTCTCTGGCTATATCTAAAGCAGGTTAATATATCCCTAATTTAAGAACAGGACCAGTGACTTTGCCTTCTGGAGGAGGCCCTCCATTCAGCCACCCCCACCTCCACCTGATCAAAGTGTCTGTCTTCAGGCCTCTGCTGAGTGAGTCAAGGAGAGGAGCAGGGTAAAATGGACTGTGCATTTTTCCTTCTTCAAATGAGTTGTGTGGTGTAGAACACGTTTGCATTTCTAAGTTACTTCAATCCAGCGATGTGAATTTTATTAAACTTTCCAGATAATAATTTTTCATTAAGTATACATTATTTTTGTAATGAAAAACCTATTATGAGAAAAATGAATAAAGCAACTGGTCTTCCTGAATTCTAGCTGTATGCTCTGGGCCAAGTAGGTTTCTTCTCACCTGTCAGACACAGCTACTTAACTCACAGGGTTGCCAGAAGGGTGCAAACAGGCAACCACTGTCTTAGATCCCAGTGCAGTGACTACCATGAAGGTGTTCAGTGGGTGCCTGTCTCCATCCCATGTATTTCTAGCAAAAGGTATTTTAGGCCTATTAAAAGACAAAATGACCTGGCTGGTGTAGCGCACTGGATTGAGCGTCGGCCTGCGAAGCAAAGTGTCGCCAAAGATTCCCCAGTCAGGGCACATGCCTGGGTTGCGGGTCCCCAGTAGGGGGCGCAAGGAAGGTAGCCACACAATGTTTCTCTCCCTCTTCTTCTCCCTCCCTTCCAGTCTTAAAAAAAAAAAAAAGACAAAATGAGGGTTCCCCCTTACCAATATATTATTCCATTTTTCATCAAATTTCTCATTCATCATTGCTGTTGCTTCGATTAATGAATTGAAAGTGTATACGTCGGCTGTAAAAAAAAAAAAAAAGAACTACTTTAACAAAATTTGGGATTGAAGATTAACCCCCAAATGACTCAATTTAAGGCAAAGTGATCATGCACATGAGACTCCAAACTCATTACAATGTGTCTACAAAAGTAGAAACCACTCTATTTTATATCTCTACTCCTCTTTCAATCATCAATACCACAGGAAAAGATTAAAAGTGAGGCAATGATTGAGGCACGATCCAAAGATTTTACAGATTCTTGAGAGAAGGAAAGGAGAGAAGAGAGTTCACCACACACACTTACCGTGGAGCCTGCTGTTTAATGCCTCGGTATACAAGTTCAATGCCTGCACAGGAGCTCGGTGCTGGAAGAGGAAACAAATAAAAATAAAACATCATCAAAGGTGTTCACTTAAGATATATCTGCACATCTCCTGTCCTAAGGTTTGGGAATACAGTGGTAAACAACACAGACACGGTTCTAGCGCTCATGAAACTCATGCTCTAGGGCGGTGGTTCTTTAGGAGGTATAATCTGCTTCTAGGTGACGTTCTGGTGATGCCTCTAGATATTTGTAGTTGCCACAAGTGAGGGGGCAGAGGGAGGATGTACCCCTGGCACACAGAGGGTAGTGGCCAGGGAATTACTAAACACCCTATGATACGTGCAGTGGACAGCCCCCACAACTGATTATCTGGCCCAACTGTCAACAGTTCTGAGATTAAGAAACCTTGATTTAGTGGAAATTAAAGATAAAACTGTAAAAACAAAACATACATTACCTTCACCATCCCTCGGATCATTGTGCAGTAGGAATGTGCGTTCTTCTCTGGCATTAGAGCAAAGATTCTCTCAGCATTGTTTTTTGCTCTAGACACAAAAGGGTAAATGTGAATCAAGTGAGAAAGGAAAAGCAAACAATTTATTGAGAGTTTACAACATTCCGGGCACTGTGTCAAGCACTTTATGCATCCAAGCCTTATCCAAGGCTCTGCAGTTAAATGGCAGGACCAGGACCGAAAAGGGACTGCAAAATGCAGTCATGTGCTGCGTGACATTCTGGTTCGCAGCAGACCACATATATGACAGTAGTCTCAATAGATTATAATGAAGCTGAAAAAGCCCTACTGGTGAGCGACACTGTAGCACGTGCATTACTCCCGTGTTTGTGGTGGGGCAGGAGGGAAGGACCCACTGCGCTGCCAGTGAGTGCAGCACACACAATCCCAGCGGTGGGCTGCACTGCCCCGGTCCATGGAAGAAAGTGCACTCTGTAATGTTTGCCCAGGGATGAAATCACCTAACGAGATATTTCTCTGAATGTATCCCACTGCTAAGTGGCATGTGACTGTATACTCAAGGTGTTTAACAAAAAGCAACCCGTACAACACTGTCCACCGTGAAGTTTCCCCATCCTCCTCCATCAGATACAATACCCCAGAGGCAACCACAAACAAGCAGCTTCTTCAATCACGTTACTACTGCACATGTACGTTATATTCTGCCCAGTGTATCTACTCTTCCTTAAAAATATATCAAATAAAGGTACCATGTTATACAAACTATGCTATACCTCAGTTCTCCCTCAAATCAATGTCTCAGAAATCAAGAGAATCAGCCTTTGAGCCAGGATGGTGTTCCAAAGTCCATACCCTTAACCACTCTGTGAAATTATTAATCTACTTCAGAAACTTAACGTGATTCTATTCACTATATCACTTCAAAAGAGACTTTAGATATCGGTTGCTTTCCTTCACCAGACATCCACATAAAATGCCTGTCTTTTATGTAGACATTTCTATTCAGTCAATTTAAATTCTCAAATGTTAGTTAAATGTTATCCACCTTTTGTTTGGAAGTGTTGAACTACATTCTAGTACATGTGTATTCTTATGTACACAAAAAAATCGAATCTTTCAGAATTAGGTCTATGTTGCAAGGTTAAACTACTGATGAACTACCAATGGAACCACACTCTGTGAAAAGTACATGGAGTTAAGTTGGGGGAAAAATCAAGCGTGAATGTTGGGCTGTTGGTAACAAGTGAAGATCTTACGAAAATAAATCCAAAGGCATATGAATACCAACTGGGACACTTATATTGCACACTAAAAACAAATTGTATTTTAGAACATTAAAGGATCATTATCTTCTTAGGGAGGGGGGTGATGGGGAACACTCCACACACGGCAGAAAACTGTAACATGAAACGCTAGTTATGAGTACCACACCTCCAAGTAACTCCAAGCTGTTGACCAGCCTTCTTCTTAGGCTTCTCCGTATTTTCCTCTTTGGCTTCTTCCTGAAATGAACCATCATCAACACAAATAAAACAAAAGATGACAACAAACTTCATTCTCCTAATTAGACTACTTGAAATCAGGAAGGCAAAGGAAGCTTCAGAAAAACTAAAGAAACACAGACCCAGCGGAAGGTGAATGTTTATTAAGAATGTTAATTTCTTAAGCCTAAATCAGCTCATTTACAGATGAAAGTAACATTGACCCTTAAAGCAACTATGCCCTGTGTGCAGCCCAGACACAGAAACAGGAAATCCAAACAACACGGCCTGTTTCCTTAGAGACTACACCTGGCTTGATCCATACTGAAATACTGTTCATTATTAGGGTGAAACCAAGAGAAAAACACGTATCAGGGCACAGAACATAGTTAGTGTCTAATGCTAAGCCAACGCAGCTAAAAAATTTTTATTGACTACATTTTGTCCTTTTTTCTAAATGGAGCTCTGAGAGGAGGCTGATATAAAACAAGACAGGCTCAGTTAGAGCTGCACAGCTAGCTCAGTGCTGGCTCTGTAACGGGCTGGACAGGCAGAGGGGCGGCCAGGCCAGGGAATCTAAAGACCCTCTGGAAGCCAAGGCGTGACTGCAACCCACTGCCTAGGCAATTTAAAAATCATCCACATTTAGTGGGGAAAAGTGGAGAAGACAAACTTCCATTACCTGTAGAGAAACACTTAATTTTTTATGAGTTTTCCTTATGTATATGAAAACTTTTTAAGAAAAACGAAATTCATA
Source organism: Mormoops blainvillei (assembly GCA_004026545.1). Classification (NCBI taxonomy): domain Eukaryota; kingdom Metazoa; phylum Chordata; class Mammalia; order Chiroptera; family Mormoopidae; genus Mormoops; species Mormoops blainvillei. The sequence continues at coordinate 107,518 of PVJD01000040.1, forward strand.
CTGTTGTCGAGCTTATTCTCCCACTTAGCAATTATTTTTCCATATCCAAACAGACCTACGCTAGTACTCTCTATCACAACACAACACTAATACCGTAAATTCAACCACTCGCTATTGGACATGTAATTTGTTTTCAACATTTTTGCAATTATATGTATTAATATATTATGAAAAATGTCGCACAGTCATACCTTGGTACTCGTCGCTTCAGAACTCAACAAACCCTATATTCATCACATTTTGATGAGAAAAAAACTGTTCCAGCACTCAGTGCTTGCTCGGGGCTTGTTGCACTTGTGAGACCTTGTATGAGTCACACCGCCACCCCACAAGAGAAAACACTTCATCATTTTGGTACTTGTCAGTTTCGGCACTCATCATGAGTTCCCAATGAATTAACAAGTACTAAGGTACCACTGTATATACATCTTTGTTCACGTAAGCCAAAGGTTTCCTTGGGACCTTTTCCTAGAAGTCAAACACTTGGGTCGAGAGGCTATGACTCAGTAACAATAGGCCTGCCTCCGGCATGTGCTCTGTATCCCCAGCAGAGAGGGCCCACTCCTCTATGAATCTGTGAGGGGGCTGTGGCCAGGTCTTTCCCTATCTCCCACACACGTTACCATCATTGTAATTAATAACATAGGAGTTTGCAAACATTTCTGGTCAAGGCTTTGTCTGCATGTGGTAGAGAGAAGGTCAAAATATTTTTAAAGGAAATGTTCAAGTAACTATCAATCTCTCCCTTCCTCTGCACCGCTTTTTTTAAATCAAAGTACTGTACCAAACCACATTTCAGAACAAATCTCTACTACACTACCACATTACGCAAAAACCCTTATTTTGAGGTGTTACTATCAAAAGGAACTTCAAAAATTATTGCCAAAAGCCATTACCAACTCTTCTGATTTTTCACTTTGTTGAAAATGATAATCAGCTGGGGGCTCCTGGTCACCATAGTAACACAATAAATCCAAGAGACTATTAGTTGTTTCCAGAGAAACTGTGGTTCCTGTGAGTAGAAGAGAAAAAGGGAAAGGAACTTTGAAACATCAAAGAACTAAAGCCCATTAGATTAAATTTCTTCAATTCCTCTATGGGCTGGGGATTTCTTGGCCATATATTTAGTATCATCTACCACATTAACAATAAATTCACTTTATTTCAACTTAAACACCTAGAAGATACAGACAGGGACAATCCCTACTAACTATGTGGTCTGACTAAAAGATTAAGATCCAAGATGAAGTTTGACCCTGTGCTCACTTATTTTAGGTACTCATATCCCCAGGGACATTATCTCATGGTTTCTACCTACCATCTCCCGCCTGAGCGCTCTCAATTCTTACCACTTAGTTCCCCTGGCCCAGTCCCATTTTCATGAGTGCAAAGAGGACTATTTCACTTGGATCCAGGCCCTCACTGAAATACTTGCCCAGAAATACTAGCATAAATGCCTAATTATAATAGCCTCTTAAAAACTGTTGCTCAAAACATTATGCTCCCACCTTGACTGAAGAGATACGGGAACAGAAAGATGTATGAAATATAATATAGTGTTAAAAAAAAAAAGTGCATTTTTCTGCCCTGGCTGGTGTGACTCAGTGGATTGAGTGCTAGCCTGCAAACCACAAGGTTGTCGGTTCGATTCCCAGTCAGGGTACATGCCTGGGTTGCAGGCCGGGTTCCCAGCTGCAGGCATGTGAGAGGCAACCAATTGATGTATCTCAATGATGTTTCTCTCCCTTTCTCCCTCCCTTCCCCCTTCTCTAAAAATAAATAAAATCTTAAAAAAAGAAAAAACAACTGCATTTTTCTAAAGAAAATATACTGATAATAAAAATGTCCATCAGGAAATTTAAAAGCCCTGAAAAGAGAGCACAGCAGAGTGGAGAGGACATAGTCTACAGAGTATAATCTGACTGGATCTTATTATTATAGAACAGTGTGACCCTGAAAAATTACTTAATAATCAGTTAATGTTAACTAAATATTAATACTTAATTTATATAATATAAAATCTATTACATAACTATGGAACATCACATAAGTAACATAACAGAAATTACAAAATATATAATTATATGATAATATAAAATATAAACATTAATATCAACTAAAAATTACTTAATTTTTCCTTTATAAGATGATTATACAACACAGCAGCTCATAGGTGTTACAGAATTAAAATAAGTAGGTGAAATGATTTGCCGAGTGTGTGGCACTTAGAGGTTTGATAACAAAATCGTCTATGATCCCTCCCCTGCCCTGGCACGTTGGCTCCTTCTGTTACTAGGAGCTTCAGGTCTGACACAATGTCTTTAGAAATGTTTACTGAATGTCTGCATGTGCCTGTACCACAGTGTATAAAACTAGAGGAAGACAAGTCTTTGCACTGAGAACAAGAACTTTAATACGGACTTAACAGGTATTTGCTATATTCAAGAAGCAGAAGGAAAAGCCTCCCTAAATGATCATCTGCACCAGCAATTCATTTGTACATCCAATGCTGTAACAGGCTATATACCCAAATCCTCAGATGAAACACAGCTTTCTACTAGTGTTGATTATAGTATTCAGGACTGTACTGAGTGATTTGGTCTAGTTTGACTGATTTTTATACTAAATCACTAAATAGTACTCCAGACTCCACAAACACAACCTACTCCCAGAGGTTCCTCTATCCAGATCAAAATCAGAGCACCACAAGATTTTAGACAGAGAAGCTCTTAGGAATTAAGTGACTTTTTTAAGACCACAGAGCTAATCAGTGTCAGAACCAGAACCTGTATTCAAGCCTCTGGTCCAATAGTTTAGTGTCCTTTCCTTTTTAAGTCTTTCTTTCTTGTCTGCTTTATATCTTCCAAACATACTTAAAAGAGTATGGGAAATTTAAATAATAGTATGCACACCACTTAAGTGAAAAACAGAAGCTAAGGCCCTGGCCAGATAGTTCAGCTGGTTAGAGCATTGTTCTGATATGCCTAGGTTGTGGGTTCAATTTCCAGTAAGGGCCATACAAGAAGCAATCAATAAATGCCTAAGTGGAACAACAAACTGATGTCCCTCTAAAAACAAACAAACAAACAAACCAGGAACACAAAGGGAGAATGGCTATATAAATTCTCTACCCGTGATACAGCACAAGTGAACAATAAATTAACAGAGCTGCAACTCTATCTCACCTATAATTTCAAAGTGAAGCTAAAGAACTTGAAATACTATTTATTAAGCTCCTAAAAATATAAGCACAGCTATCAAGTGGTGCAAGTACAGTAACACCTGTAACTTTTATTCACAACTACTGGGATCATATAACAAGCCCACTTTCCTCGGAGGGGAGTTTTAAAGGAACTTAAGTAACCTGCTTGCAACAGCTGATCAAACATGTCCACCGAAGCTTTGACTTTTTTGAGCTTGATTCGTTCCTTCAGGGCGGCTTCACTTATATCTTCAATTTGAGGTTCAAAGCACTCAGGCATTAAACACTAGGAAAACAAGATGGCTGAAGTTACTACAAACAGGTAAAGGTGAAAAGATAATGGAGTAGGACAAAATTTTTATCACCAACAAACCAAAATTCATGTTTCATGTACCAAATACTATTACCATTTTAACATGAATGTCTTTAAAGAAAATACAACTTCTAAAGTATTTTTTAAAAAAAGTGATTCCAGTCCCCAAAACATGACTATTTAGCTATCTTCTAGCTTGGGGAGTAAAATTTAAAACCACCCTAACATAAATATATCTAATCCATATCTGAAAACTCCTACCCCCAACTAACTCTCCCAACTTGAAGCTGAACTTATTTCCACTCCCACAACCATCCCTTCTCCTTTGCTGCCAATCTGGGTTAAGAGTCAGAGTACACCTGGTTTCCAAAGGCAGAAACCTTTCATCCTTGAGGCTTTCTTTTATTCTAAACATTTATCATGAAGGTAGGCTGATTTTACCTCAATCAGGAATTTATTCAAATACTTGTGCATGCCTACGACTTTACAGCAGCTATTGGAAATATAAAGATAAAATGCATTCTCTGCCCTCAAGGTGCTCACAATCTAATGGAGAAAGCAAGTAAGGAAATAATTATGATGCACTGTGAATGGTAAATGACGTAAGAAATCTCAGACGTGTGGGAATGCTGCCCACCACGGAGGAAGAGGACCATGGAAGGCTTCAAGCAAAGTGAGCTAAAACACAGAGGAGTAACTGTTAGTCAAAAACATAAAGGGGAAAGGGTGGGTCAACAAATGATCCTTCCCTAGCTGCTGCTGTCTTAGTTTAGGATTTCAGTCACATTGGCTTCCCTGCTTGTCTCTAGGAGGGCCTGCTTGAAAAGCAGGAGGGCTGTGACTGGGGATGTGTGTTTTGAGAAGTGCTTTTGGTCATGACGAGTCTGAGCTTATGTTTCTACTAAAAAACTCAGGAGGGCAGAGGAACATCTGTTTTGCTCACCACTATAATGACAACACTGCTCACAATGTCTAGCATACAGCAGAAAGGCACTGCACACACACTCACGCTTCATGACTACAGAACAAAGAGGTACTTGGAAATACAATTTGGAGTTCAACATAGAGAGGCCAGATATACAAGGATGCCAAATGGAGTACAAGGGTTGAAGTAAGAAGAGTGTGCACAGGAAAAACAGAAAATGACTGAGCATGGAAACCTAAGAAGGACGTCAATGCTAAGGAGTAGGTGAAAAAGCTACTGAAGGAAATGGAAAGGAACAGTCATATAGGTAAAGATCTAAAAGTCAGGTGTCACAGAAGCCAAACAGGGAAATCAGATGAGGAGCAAACACATACAGGAGGAGTTAAAAAAAAAGTTAGTATTATGAGCATATATGACTGTACATTAGAAGACTTTTTACCCAAATACTGAGCACATTCAAATGGCTACCCAAATATTAGGCATGAAAGCTTGGTCTAATTTACATTTATATACTATTATCTAAAAATTGCAATTACCGCTCCTTACCGGTATATGAGGTTCAGCTATGTCCTTCTGAAAATATTTGGGATGTAAATTAATAATAAACTTTGCTGCATTCTCCCCAGACTTCTTTGCTAACAAAAATGAACGCTGTATTAAGAAAAAAAATTCAGATATAAATTTAAGAGATCAAAGTTACATACAAAGTTACATCTTGGAAAGAATTATTAGTCTCCCCCTTAAAAATAAATGCAACCGCCCTGGCCAGTGTGGCTCAGTTGGTTGGAGCATCATCCCATAAACGGAAAAGCTGTGGGTTCAGTCCCAGGTTGGAAAGCATACAGAGGCAACCGATCGATGTTTCTCTCTTACACAGATGCTTCTCTTCCTCTCTCTCCCTAGTTTCCCCTCCTCTCTAAAAATCAATGAGCATGTCCTCAGGTGAGGAAAGGAGAGAAAAAAAAAGGAACGCAAAAATACAGACTCCCAATTAGAAGTTAAATTACATAATATATGTCCACCTCTGCTAAGTGTGACACAATTGCAGGTCATGTCTCATATACATACTGAGGTACATAAAAACAATGCATGAAACTGAGTGGATTGCGCCAGTGTGAAAGGGTCCTAAATGTTAAAAACCAAAACCAACCTCTCTGAAACCTTTGGATGGCAGTATTCAAAAGTATACCAATTTAGGTTTTTACAACTACATTAAATTACACATGCAGTCTTACACCCAAACCAAGATAAAACATAATAGGGGAAAAATCACACTAAAGTACTCACTGATTCCACAGAGGATGTTGGTATGAGGTAAGGATCATCCTGAAATGCGTAAGGGGCAGCTGTAGTATCCTGTAGAGAGGACACAGAAGTCTCTTTAGCCAGACTTTTATTAAGAGGCTCTTGTGAGTTTCAGGGACGTCCAGTCTATAAAATAAATTTCAATTATGTATGTAACTCATAATGAAGAAATACATATGTACATTTGTGTACGTGTGTGGGTATAGGGCCTTTATCTATATCCGTATCTATGTAGAGAGAGGCACTAACGCCTAATGTTCTCTCAGCTGCGTAAGACTTGGTTATAATCATGCACAACTTAAAGCAAACAGTTGTTCAAACCCCCATAACTGCTTAAGATTTGGGTCTGCTATTAATAGGGACTATTTTTGGTTTAAACTCTATGTAAAGATCCTCTGAATCAACGAGTCTGGGCACTGGCTTCCTTCAAAGCACGGTCACTAAACTAGGCCTTTTCAGGAGCGGGGAACAAGCAGCAGCTTCTGTGTCATCCTGTCCAAGGGTCTATACTTCCTTCCACTTCAGCGCCACCAGAGGCTCACTCAGAATCGCCCCCAGGTTACGTCCACTATTCCTCTCCTCTCCCCCAGAGCACCCTTTCCTGGACCTCATGAACCTTTGTTCCAGAGAAAACTATTCACCCTACATCCTGAATCTGACTGTCCCCTGATGCCTTGTCTTACAGACAGAGGCTCTCTGAGGGCTGAGGTAGGAAGAGCTAGAGAACTTCCCTGCAACTCTCAATGGAAAATGGCTCATACGAAGGGTTCAGAGGCAAGACTTCTGGAGGTCCTAGCTTCCTGCTCCTACCTTCAAAACCCATATTCCTTCATAGTCCTCACAACAAGGCACATTCCATCGGGTTGCGCTGCGCCACCACGATGAGGCAGGCACGCAACAGCAAACCAGAGGTGGCAGTTGTAGGCCAGCTGCCCTGGCCCATTCCCTGCTCACACTCAACCTGGTGCCTGGCTCTGGCTCTGATCCTCCCCAGAAACTTACTAAAATACATGCTCAGGGTCTCTAGTTTTGGTGACATGCTCAATGTCTTTTTAACTTCTTGGACTTACTCTTCCTATTTCTCTTCCAATTTTCCTCCCCCGACGACTTCTAAGTCCTCATGGTTTCTGAGAAACAATCTCACTCTGGCTCTGTAGCTCAGATGTCTCAAACCAGATTTATCCCCAAACTGAACGTCCCTGACATAGTTACCCTCACTGAATGGTACTGACCACTGCGGTCCAGTCCTAAGATCTCCTCCCATTACTTCCACTCAACTAACCTGTCATCAGGCCCAGCCAACTCTAGCTCCTTAATATCCCCTACCTGCTCCACAGTCCCTTCTCCCACTGCCACTGCCTTAGTTCAGTGCCTTCCTTATTCGTTCATTCATTATTTATTGAGCACCTCCTATGTTCCAGGCATTACTTCACCAGAGAGATGATAAAAATCTCACTCCTTCAGAGCTTACAATCTAGTGGGGGGAAAACAATCTCCAGAAAGTAAACAAAATAATAAAATATATATAGTATATTCAAAGTGGATAACTGCTATGCAGTAAAATGACACACAAACAGGGATAAGGAAGTATCAGGAAATGACACATGCAATTTTAAATGGGGTGGTCAGGGGAGGCCTCACCGCAAAGGTAATACTTAAGCAAAGACTTAAAGAAATTAGAAAGCAAGTTACGTGAATATCTCAGGAAAAAATGTTCCAGGCAGAAGGAACAGCAAATATTAAGGCCCGGAAGCAGATTTGTGCCTGCTGAGGAATTGAGAATTAGCCAGGAGGCTACCACGGTTAGAGCAGAGTGAGCAAGGAAGACGGGAGGCATGCAGTCAAAGGTGTGGGGGATCATTAGGAGCTCTTGCATGGACTTCAGTTTTTATCCTGAGCATGAGCTCTTTGCAGAGAGTGCTGTGATCTACCATTTCAGCAGGGTCACTACTGCTTTTTAATTGAGGACAGTCTGTAGAGGGTGGAGGAAGTGAACGGGAGGAACAGAGACCATATTAATTAATCCAGGATATTTAGAGATGACGGTGGTTTAGATGACCAAGGTGATCATGGTGGTGGCAAGTGTTCAGAACCTGGGTATTGTGTAGAAAAGAATTATGAGGTCTAAGACTGTTACTCTTAGAAAGGTCTACTTGCAAGGCTGGTCCTCAGCTGATATCTGGGACCTTGGATTTCAGAAGGGTTCTCATCATTCCCAGGACTGGTAAGAATGGGTCGCTGGGCCTGAAATGTTTGTACAATGCAGTTTATGCTGAACTTGTTTTCCTTCTGGGAGTCTGGTATTTGGTATGTGCCAGGTTACGTACCTCAATGACCAGCCTAAAAAAATACTCCTGGCACCGAGTTCCTAATTAGCCTTCCTGACAGACATTTCACACGTGTCATCACAACTCTGCTGGAGGACATGGAACCAAGCAAATCTTGTGCTGACTCCGCAGGGAAAAGGCCCTTGGAAGTTTGCACTGGTCTTTATCCCAAGTGCCTTTCCCTTTGCTGATGTTGCTTTGTGTCCTTTCACTGTAATAAAACGTGGCTGTAGGATTATATTCTAGTTCCTCTAAGTCCTCCTAGCACTTCATTGAGGTAGGAATGTCCTGGGGACTCCACTCACATGTTTTGAAGGAAGAAACAAAGGATTTACTAATGTGAAGCCTGAGAGACAGAGGAGCCAAAGATGTCTCCCAGGATTTTGTTTTTAGAGACTGTAAGGATGAAGTTGCCATTAAAAAGACGGCAAAGAAACGTGTAAGGTGGTTTGGAGGGAAAGGGGTTTGGCTTCGGACATGTTAATTTTAAGATATTTATCATACATTCAAGTGGAAAGTTTTCCTATCTCTACATTGCTATCTTTTCTAAAACTTGTCTAATGCCTCACCACTACTTAAAACTCCTCAATGGACTTGGATACAAATCAGGAGTCACTAGAATAGCATTCATGATTTTGCCTCATCCTTTGACCACACAAATCCTGGATTCTCTCCATACAGACTCCTCACACTATGCCTCTGTGCCTCTGCTCATGGTGCTCTCTCTGCCGGAAATGCTTTCCCACTGTGGTGACCTTGCAGACCTCTATCCAATTACCAGCTCTTCTGGAAACCCTTCCCCATCGTGTTATGTACACTCTGCTTAGTGCTCCTTCGGCCTCCCTCTCTAGGAACCATACAAGGGCTGTGTCATAATTCTACAACTGCCAGCACGGTGACTAGTAAGCACCATAAGGGCGGAACATGTGGTTACTGAACGAATTAATGAATGTCCCTTGGACTTTAAGGGTCCAAACTCAGATATTTGTAAACACAATTCTACAACTTCTTCCGGGCCATTCTCATTGAAGAACTAAGAGTACTCTCAGAGGCCCATTTCTCTAGCTTACATTTCAGGTGTCTTTGTATGGATAAGTAAGTGCCTGAAAATTTCAGTGTTTTACTAGTACAGAGATAGTCTTTAAAACCTTTCCTCAGAAACTGCTAGGGTGTATCAGTACATATTTGGCCCAATACTTTATTAGATTTAACATCAGCAACAGAAGAACAATTGTGGAAATCTGTGCTAATGGCCTTACGGAGGGTTAGCACCCACATAGATATTGTGGCAAAAGAAAGAACTTAATTATTTGACATTTCTCCCCAGTTGAAATTAAAAATACAGTTTCCAGCTAATGAAACATACAATCAGAAAGTTCCACTTGTGAGGCATCTACTAAGGTTTCGGTTTCTCAACCAGATTTGTAGTCTGACAGTGCCAATTATTTACAGATGAACCACTAAAATAGTTGTAGTAATAACAAAAAAGCTAGCATTTACTGAGCATTTCCTTTGTGTTAGGTACTGTCCTAAACCCTCTGACAGGTACTAACTTATTTCCTACCAAAACTTTGAGACGTGGTGCTATAATTAACCCTCAGTTTATAGATAAGGGAACAGAAGCACCAAGAGATAAAGTAATTTTGCAATAAAGACCACAAGCTAGTTGCTCTGACTTCGGGACCCATGTTCTTAATCACTTTTATAATTTCCAGCATGGTAGGTACACTGCTGCCCAGCTGGTCTACAGATGACATGCACTACAGCCCCAAGCCACCCGCCACGTACATGTATTTCAACAAGCTCTTCAGAAGAGTAGGTTTAACAATCAACTGGTATAACATAAAAAGATTAAATTTGGAGACAAAAAGACAAGGAACTAAGTTAAGGTTTTAACATCCTAACTAGTCTTGAGTCAGAAAATTTAAAAGCTTTAGATCTGCCACATGAAGAGACTGGATTAGATCATTTCTAAGAAACTTTCTAGGTCCACGGCACTTTAATGGTGAATAATAAAGACGTATAAATATTAAATGTGTTATCAGCTGAGTTAGAGAGAACTAAAATTGCTACTTACCCTGTTTACTGTGGATGCAAGTGCCTGAAGAACGGCCACTTTATCCCTAAGAACAAGAATCACAAGTTAAGCCTCACCAGGGCTCTTCACACTCATAAAATGAACAAGTGATTCTACTCTCAGAATGAATTGGTCAATAACAAAGTTCAGGTCTCAACTAAAGCCAATTCTTATATCTCAAGGTCGCTGAAGTACTAAGAGAAACTGTCTAGCTCTTTTGCCTAAAGATGGTGAGGACATGTTCCTGCTGTGTTTTGCCTACCCCTGTACGCACCCTAAAACCATTACCCAGGACTAGGGATTTCTACCCTCATCTCATACAACTGTATCTATCCTGAATCTTATCTCCTCCTATCCATTTTCTTATGCATTCTTACTGTGGCTTTCTGGACTCTCTTGCCTTCATTATCTACACTGGTGGCTCTTAATTCAGCTGCGTATGAGAATGAATCACATGCTGTACTCTAGACCTACTGAATGAGAGCCTCCAAGTTCCATGGAGAACTGTCACATACGTTACTACTGAATTCCCAGATGATTCTGATGCACCCTCCTGGTTTAGAACATCTCAACTATATAGCCTTTCTCTGACTAGTGTGGCCCAGTTGGTTGGGCATCATCCCCACAAAGTGAAAGGTCACTAGTTCGATTCCCGGTCAGGGTACATGCCTGGGTTGCAGGTTAGGTCCCAGGTTGGGGTGCACATAAGGTGGCGGTGGCCGGCTGATGTTTCTCTCCACCCCCCCGCAAAACTTAATTAACTAATTAATTAAAAAGAAATTTCAGGTCACCTGTCCATTATGCCAGTGGGTACAAGCCTTTACTCAACTACTGAAAAATGAGATTTCATCAGAATAACTGACAGGATAATTTGATTACAAATATTTTGACTGTTTCATTTCCAAAAGGGAAATAAAGAGTAACTTTAATAAACCCTAAGTATTTTCTGAACAAACTTAAACAAATATTAGCAATAGAAGTAATCTGACAAAGACAAAAGAACATACAGGAAATTTTGTATTATATCAAGGCCAAGTAATTCCTTGATGTACAACATCCATGGGTTTTCTATCCATTTTAAAAAGTCACATTTATGTAATTTCAGCAAGAAACAAAGACATTCTTTCCTCTTTGAGCATTCTCTAATAAAATCTACACATTTAAGTCTTATCAACTGGGTATGTCTTTGTAACATCCTAAACAAATGCAGTGAAACCATTATGACATTCAGATTACACTAGTTCTCTTTTTTAAAGGGTTATTTTAAAAAACAATCAACAAATACATCATCTTTAAACAATAAATCAGGACATTACAGGTTATGCTACAACTTGCAGATCATCTTGTAACCCTTTCCTACTCAACTGTGAGTTTGGTGTTTGTGTTTCCAGAACTTTTTAAGGTACTTTTACATATACCTATCACCACTAAAAACATATAGTGTCATTCTGTATATGTGCTTTCTAAGTTTGACTGTATTATCCATGTTACTACATACAAATCTAATTCCTTTAAATGTTACACTGCATAATAACCATTCTTGTCATCCACTCAGTTGTTAACGGACTCTTATGCTGGCTCAACTTGTTATTATTCACAAGCTATAAAGAACTGTCTCATACATTTCTCTGGGTATATATTCAAGTGTTCTTCTACAATGTCTAACCAGTAAGGTATGCACATTTTAAACTGAGATTCTGCCAAATTTCTCTCCAAAGTATTGTTCCAATTGACAGCCCTATCAACAAATTTATTTAAGCACCCCCTCCTTGCCAATCTGCCAAGTTTTAATATCCATTTCTTGTATGAGCCCAGTTACCTACACATTAATCTTAATTGGGGTGGGCTCCCTGCTCACCCTAAAATAACTACATAATTTGGATAACCTGTTCAGAACACCACATTTATTGTGTTACGTTTATATATGAGAACTCACAATGACTCTACGATTTGTTAAGGTCTTCTATGGCACCTGACTGATTTGGGAAATCGCAACCTCACATCATACTTCATCTCTAAAATAAGGTGACAGTAACATGTAGTTCTTATAGCTTCTTCCAAGTCTAAAAGCATAAATTCCTGAACCTGCAATTTAGAGGCTCTCTATCAGAGAACCTCCATCAGTCACTTTTTTTTTTTTTGCAAAGAGAGAGTAAATATTTTAGACTTCGTGGACTACAGGGGCTCTGTTGCAACCATTCAGTTCTGCTAGTGTACCATAAAAATAGCCACAGACAATACAGTAACAAATGAGTCAAGTGAGTGAGGCTGTCTTCTAAAAAACTTTAGTTGACACTACAACTTGAACGACTATAAAAAACGTAAAAACCATTCTTGCTCATGGGCAAAATTGGCCTTTGTTTGCCAACTAATGTTTTGTATCAACTATCTTAGATCCCCTATTCTAACAAAGCATTTTTCACAGGCCTGCCTGCTTAGCCTTCTCCCACCATATCATGATCATGTTCTCTGTATCTGTGGGTTTCACACTTTAAGGTTCATAGGAATTACTTGCAAGAATATGCATTTTAAACAAAATTCCCAAGTGATTCTGATACTAATAATCTTGTCCATTTTAAGGTACAGGTAAATTTCTACCTTATCAGTAAAACTCACCTCGGTTATTGCAATACAACCACTCTTGATTTATATTGTATCCTGTGTTGCCTCTAATCATGTGTGTAAGTTATATACACATGTAATATAAGGTATAAAGTATAAAATATGCATGGGACTGGACTAAATCAAAAGCCATTTAAGCATACCTTCCAAAAGTTCCCCTTTTTGTATTCCATGTAGTACCTTCCTCAGGAACAGAGGCTGATAAAATACTTTCTACTTGAATGCTATTCATGAAAATGACGAATTCATGAATATGTTCATTCCTACTAATATACTGATTCTGATACTCAGGGCAGGGAAGACAGAAATGAACTTGGATATGATAAAATACTATGTAGTAATTAAAAATTAAGAGCAAAGTATAGAACAGTTCTTCTAACAAATCAATTCTACTAAGCTAAATGTATATGTATAATTTATATTAAAGAAAGTCATATCCTAGAACGTTTATAGCTATCATCTACTGAACTCTGACAATGTGTCAGGCACTAATTAAATGCTTATTTAATCCTTTGAAGTACTATCATTATCCACCTTTTACTATGGCCCAGAGATTAAATCACTTGCCTCTGAGTAGTATGATCATTACTAGTAACCTTGTTTCTTTTTGCAAGTTCAATTTATCCCAGCCATCTCTGGCAATACCAATGAATAGTTTTGTAATTTAAGAAAGCTTTTTTTTAAAAATTCACTTTAGTCTTCAAATCATATTCAGGAAAGATCTGGCTTTTAGAGGGGGCCTTTAAACACATTCAATAATATCATTACTATAAGAATTTTTGTGAAGAAGTCTGAGTTCTTAGGTAGTCAACAGATATTGAATAAATAAGGCAATCTGTTCAAGGATTTATTCAGTGAGTTAAAAAGCTAAATTCTGTAGTCCACATCATTTATTTTATCTCATTAAAGATTATATAGATAATACTTTTATCTGGTCTCCCAATAAGAGAACTTAAAAAAAAAAAAATCATTTTCAAGAAAAGAAAGAGCCCTGGTTGGTGTGGCTCAGTGGATTGAGCACCAGCCTGTGAAATGAAAGGTGGCTGGTTCAATTTCCAGTCAGAGCACATGCCTGGATTGCAGGCCAGGTCCCCAGCTGGGAGGTGTGCAAGAGGCAAAAGATGGATGTATCTTTCACCCATCGATGTTTCTCTTCCTCTCTCCCTCCTTTTCCCTTCTCTCTAAAAGTAAATAAATAAAATCTTAAAAAAAAATTATACTCACAATCACTATTATGTAAATATTAACTCAAACTCAGTACGAGTCTTTTAACTCTAAGTAAATCTCATTCCCCATTCTCTCACTACTTTCCACCTTCCTCTTTTGTTCTTTTAAACTCCCAAGTTTTTCCTCAGCTGTTTGCTTCACAAGAATACTCTCCGCTGCTCTTCATGTCAGTGAATCCTTACCTAACAATGTTTTGCTCATAATAAGCACTCAACCACTTGATGAATAAACAATGACTAAATACTCACCAAGTTTTCCTTTTTGGAATGACTACTTCTTCAATTCCTTAATTGAAAAATAAAACACAGTGAATCAATTTCCTAATACCACTACTACAAAGAAGTACAGTGTATTAATAGAAAAACTGAATTTTTCCAATATATTTCTGTATACCTGTTACATCAGCTCCTTCACCCTTTGGGAGGGCTGCACTTCCAGAATAAAATCTGCAAAAAAATAAGAGCCCTAAAGTTAATACTCGTTAATTAAGTTCCCACCTCACCTCTACCACTGTGCACTTTGAGCTCACATTTTCCAACTACCATGGGTCCAAATGAAGGGCTAATTCATGCCAAAGTACTCTGAGAAGACATGGGCTCAACACCACGTTCGAAACCATTACAGAATAGATATAAAATACAGACATAATACAGTCAGAAATTTTTTAACCAGGCAATCTCATTAAATAAAATCAGAGAAAAAAGGACAATTTTATTAGCACATGAACAACTGAAGAGCTGATTTGAAATACAAGGGACTTTCAACATTGGGAATCTAAAACACTAAAGTTAAAAGGGACAGTTTAATGAGCTAATTTTATATGGATAATGCCCTAATAATAAAAGTCTACCTACTTAAAGCAATTGTGGCAACTTAAGATCACCACTTTCCATCCACTTCCTTCAACAATCAGGAAAATACCAAACAGTACGTTGTAACTTAAACTTGGAACTGCTGATACTTTTTTATTCCAAAATACGGAATCACAGGCCCATGACTGAATTTTAAGATTTTCTGACCACACTAAGAAAGTCAATATACCACAAAGATAATGTGCACTATTTAACTTGTATATTCCCTTCGTAAATCGCATTGGTATCATTCGGAAAATTGTCAAGATATCTTTTTAAAACAATATTCCTCTGCCAGGGATCAACTCTTTCAAATCACGCTGTTTCTTAGGATATTAGGACACACAGATCATTATTGTCTTTGACAAGGACTATATTCTGAGATGTCCTAAATTAAATTACAGCAGGCAGAAGAATGAAAGGGACGAAAAGGGGTGGCGTTCATCAACTACCTTTAATTTGGATAAGTCTTAACGGTTCTCCCCGTTCCTCCTGCTTGGCTGAAAAATGAAATCAAATGAGTTTTTTACAAAGTTGAGATTGCTAACAGCCATATTAACTTCAATGCCGGTTCCCCGAGAGGATCCTAGTCTGGTCGACAGTTCTAACTCCTGGGTAGGCCAACCAACCAAAAAATAATCTTCCTAATAAATGCGTTTCGATCTCTTTGCAAGGGCACGGGCTCTGCAACTGGGGTTCCAAGCACGCGCCTACGAAAGGGCGCATGCGCATTCCACTGCATTGTGCTCGTTCCACAGGTCTCCGGGAAAAATGGGGTACACAAGACTAGGTTGACATCTGGGTCTACCTCGTGGGTTCCCCAAGCCTCTCTCACCTGCAACTACGGGCCCGTCCAGGTGGACCTGCCCGCCGACTCGTCAGCGGTAGGGAAGGCCCACAGTGGACCCTCAGCCAGCGAACCGACGCCCTAGCCGCCATTTTCAGTTCTTTCGCACTGTATGTTGGGAAAGCATGCCTTCCACCTTCTCGATCACCAAGGAGCGGGGGGAGGTGGGCGGGAATAGCTCGGCTATTGGCTGAGATGGAACAAGACGGAAGCAATCATAAAATAGGTTACAATCTCATGGTTCGTAGACTTCATGACGGAAATTAAGCGCTCAATACGCCTCCACTGCCTCGAAGAAATTTTCAAAAACGATTATTTTAATGCCGTATATCTTCAGTTATTTCCAAAATAAGAGGGCTAGTGAGAGTCGTGAAATTATCTCCCTCCGCCCCCCCTCCACAGAGAGGAAATAATCTCGTCTACGTAAATCTCATCCCAGGGAGCATTTCTCGCGCGCAAGCACAGTTTAAATCACGTGGAGGTTGAGAGCCTAGGATCCTGTTAAGCATTTAGTGCTAGTGTTTGGAACTTCTCTTTGTGTGTTAGAACTCGAAACTGACCTGGAGGATGTTGGGCTCAAAGAACATGCCCTGGCGGCGGCTGCAGGGCATTTCCTTCGGCATGTATTCGGCTGACGAGCTCAAGTAAGTAATTGGTGGGAAGCGTGCGGGGATTGTCTCCTTGGGTCGGCGCCCTCATAAACTACTATTCCCGAAGGGTCTTGCGCCCAGTTTATCCTTTGAGTCCATGGTTGTCGGGCGCGTGGCCTGCTGGGGCCGGTAGTTCCGGGAACGTCTTGGCATGGCGTGCACTACTTAGAACCCGGTGGGGCTAGGAAAAAGTTTGCGCTGGGGAGGAGATTTCCAGATTGCAGCGTTTTAATCCGCCAGTCTTCTCGTTAATTAACCAACATTTGTGAAGTTACTGTAGTGTTTCTGAAATGGTTAAGCATATAGTTAGTCTCATGTCTATAAAATAATTTTCCTTCACGACTCAGGTCAGGCTACAGCTTTTCATTGCTAGGCCCCCCTAAATTCTCCGCCTCGCTACCAACTCGAGGGGACGCTAGTTCTCATTTTGATCACCTTAGCATTTGACAGTCTTGACTACACCCTTGAAACTTTCCTCTCTTCCAGCATCCTGTTGTCTTCAGGTTCATCTGGTTCTGTGACAAGTTCTTCCTTAGTCGATCAGTTAATCAGCCCACTAATATTTATTGATCTTTCAGTTTCTGTCAGGCAGTATGCTAGGCATTAATGACACACTGGTGAACAAGGTCATTGCATTCGTGATTTATATTCTAATATGTTTCAAGCTCCCTAGCTGATCCTCTTTTCCTTACATCTTGGTGTTCCTTGAGGTTTTGTTCTGGACGTACTGCCTTTCTTAAATGTCATCCTTTTGATTTCATGACAGTTTCACCACTTTCATGATTGATGTTCTCACATTTAAGTCTCCAGCCAAAATTTCTTTTCCTGATTTTCAGACTCATTCATTCAGCTGTTTTCTGGATATCTCTACTTGAATGTAACACAGAGATCTTAAACTCAGCATACCAAAAGCCCCTCGAAAAGGGTACCAAGTCTAGTGCAAAATGGTCAATAGTATTTTGTGACTGGAAAATAATTCTAGACCTGTCTTTCCTGACAGCTAATTTATTTATTGGACTCTTACTGTGTGTCACATACATACCTATTTGTTATGTACCCTCTTTTTCATCACTACTGCCACTACCTTTGATCACACCCTTATCTCTTGTTTAAAATATCTTTTCTTTCTACCTTACGCCTGTCCAATTCATCCTTCATATTGCTGTCAAAATTATTCTTCCAAAGTGTAAATAATCATGCTACTTAAAATGTGATCATGTCACCCTTAAGGCCCTCCAGAGGTTCTTCATTTTGCTCCAGTAAAGGATACTTTACTAGCTTAGCTTACAGATTTTCTCATGATCAGGCCCATGCAGATTTTAGCTATAGCAATATTTTTCCCCTAGCCCTAGGCATACTAAACCACTTGCACATTCCAAATTCTGCCAAATTCATCAGTTTTCAACATCTGGCCCTCTCAACAGACTATTTTCTCGGCATGCAGTGCCCTCTACTTCCCTCTATCTCTTTCCTCCATCCTCAGCAGACACATGTATCTCTGGTACCCTTAAGGTTCAGCTCAACCTCATTTTGTGAGGTCTTTCCACACCTAGTACAGTTGTTTTCATGATGCTTTAGTCACTTTTAGTGCTTATTCATATTTCTGCCTCCCTCTACTAGCCTTGAGCTTCCTGTGTGTCTCATTCCTTTCTTTTATCCTCAACTCTGGTTGAGTAAATGGATAAATAAACTCCTGAGCGCCAACTCTGGTAACATTGGGAACAGTATGCTAGGCCAGAAATTGTCATTATACCATCACCAGACATTGATACAATTTCATCCAAAAGCAAAAGTGTTTTAGGTTGCTTGAATTTAGGGGGAAAAAAAATTATGGCACTTTCAAACAGGAAACTGCATGAGCAAATTTATGCCCATTACAAACAGTGTAGACCTATGTGTGTCTGGGGTTGAGAAATTTCAATAATTATGACACCTTTTATTGTGCTAGTTTCTAATAACTTTCCATCTCACTTGGAGTAAAAGCCAAGACCTTAAAATGGCCTGGAAGGCCATTCTGGCCACCACTACTTCTCTGAACTCACCTCTATTCCAGCCATCCTGTCCTCCTCGCTGTTCCCAGAGCACTGTAGACACACGTTCACCCCAGGATCTTTGCACTCCTTGCGTCTTTCTCTTACAAAGCCTTCTGCCCAGGTGACTGCATGACTTATTCCCTCCTCTCCTTCAGGCCTCTAGATCTCATGTATAGCACATCTTTCTTAGTTAGTATGAGCTTCCCTGACTACTGGCCCACCCTATCATCCTTCCCCTTTCCTTCTTTACTTTTCTCCACTTTCTACCACTTAATAGACTATATACTTATGTATTTTGGCTTTTGGCTGCCTGTCTTTCTCCAATAGAGTGGGAGGCCCCTGACTACACAGACTCTTGTCTGTACTTCCAGCAAAAGTGTGTCTGGCACTTAGTAAGCACTCAGTAGATATGTTTGTCAGTTGCATGCACGAGTGGATGAGGGAGCCATCTATTCAGCACTTGGCACTTTCATTTCTTATTACAGCCATTTGTGGTGGTGTCTGCAGTTACAAGAGAGGAAATTCAGGTCCAGAGAATAAAGTGACTCTAGGAAGCAGCAAAGGTCAAACTCAAGTCTGTTAGTCTCAAGCTCTATTCTCTTCAGTGCAGCCCTTGCTGGTTACACCTCCTCTCCATCCCATTCCTGCCATGGTTAGAGGGACTTTCTCCTTTTCCCCAACGAGAGAGAAACTTTGCTCTGAGCGCTGTATTTTATATGTGTTATCTTCTAATCACCATAATTAAACTCCTGCATTGGTGAATTTCTAGGTGAGAAAAAAAGCTAAGCAGTTTGTCCAAAGTTATCCAGTTTAAGGTTGCAAGTGGGCTTCAGGTTTGTGACCACACACGCAACATGGAGTTAGATTAAATTTGTCATGTCTGTAGCTTACTTGCAGCAACATGACCGTGTAAACGAGCCACGTCAACAGGTCTCCATGTAGCCTCTCTTGACCCTCACAGTGACACTGGTCATACAACGTAAGGTCTTCTAGATCTGTTCGTTCTTCTTGAGGCACCACCACCATTTTATCATTTTACACTGAGTTCATAAGTCTTCATTCTGGAAGAACTTAACAGTGTCTTTAGGCTTCACAAAAGGGAATGTCTTTGTCAGTATGGGGCTCTCCTGCCCAGTAGACCCCACTCCCAGGTTGATTAAAGCTAGAGAGTGTGGTCAGTGCCCAGGTATTGTATTCCTATGACTGCTGCTAGCTTCCCAGTGTTCTGGAAACTGCTTTGGCGAACAGTTTGACAGTTCCTCTAAAAGGTAAACATACAGCGACCATATGACCCAGCACTTGCACTCCTAGACATATATCCAAGAGAAATGAAACAGTGCATCCACACAAAAACTTGTATGCCATGTTCTTATCAGCATTATTTATAACAGCCAAAGTGTAGAACTAACCCAGATGTCCATCAGCTGGTGGGTGGATAAATAGGGCATATCCATACAGTGGACTATTACTTGGCAATTTTAAAGAATTACAGAATCATACCACAACAGGGGTGAACCTTAAAAACATGCAAATAAAAAGCTAGTTACAAGAGACTATATACTGTATGATTCCATTTATGTGGGATGTCCAGAATGGGCGAATCTCTAGAGACGGAAAGTAGAAGAGTCATTGCCTAGAACTGGTGAGGGAGGTGGAGAGGACGGAGAGTGACTGCTAATGGGTACCGGGTATGAAAATCTAAAATTGACTGTGGCTGTGGCAGCGTGACTATGCACAGACTGAAAAATGCTGAGTGTACACTTTAAAGGGATGCTCTGTATGGTACGCGAAGTGTATCTCAACAAAGCTGTTAAAAAATTTATGAACCTTCATGTATGAAAAAAGAGAAAAGGTAAGTTATAAACTAGGAAGAATATTTGCCACTGTATTAGTAAAAGATTAACGTCCTCATGTGGAAGGATCTCATGTAGAACAATAATGAAATGAATTAAGATTTTAATTTAAAAAATGAGTAAATGACCAAAACAGCTTTTAAAAAAATAGAAATACCTTAATAAAAAGTTAATATCATTGGGTAGGATTTCCATGCCCCACTCCCTTTTAAATTGGGAAATGTTTTTAAGTGCAATGGTTCAGTGCTGGCTAAGACAGCCTACTATTGGCCCACCTTTTCTGGAATACAAGGTTTGTACCCTTTGATTCATGTTTTCCCTTCCACTGAGGAAGTAACTATATTTTTAGGAAATAGAAGTCTGAATTATTCCTATGCAGAAATCTTTGCATACATAGGTATCAATAAGCTTACTTATAATAGAGTTTGGTTAAATGAATTATATTAATTACCTTATAATGAAAGATTTTACAACTCATAAGAAGTATGTTTCCAAAGAATTTTCAGTGACATAAAGGCACTCATTTGATGTTAAATGGCAGTGGACACAAGCAATGCTAGAAATACCAAATGAAATATCCTTTTAACATTTTTTTAAAATACCCAGTTAACGGTTTTTTTTTAAATGTATCTCTAGGAAAAAAACCCATGAATGTTGTCTCGGTTGTGAGACTTGAATGATTTCTTTGTCTATATCTTTGTTTTCTTAATCATAAAAAAAGAATGTGAAAAAGCAAAATTAGCATGAGTGTAATTTTGATAGAAGTAGTTTGGCATCCCGTGGGTGCCCTGTTTAAGCAAAACATTAAATACTGTGATGAAATCTTTAATAAAACAGGTTATATTTCTCAAAGGTTTTAATTTTTGTGTTTTATGTACCTCAGTTTACTGTATAGGGATTATTGAATCACCTTGCCGGTATTGAACTTGTGAGCTTTAGAGTTAGTCTGGTCCATATCCTCCCCATTCCCCAACCCGCCTCACCTCCTCCTCCCTCGCCCTTTTTGGCCCTGGCACCAGGGTTAAGTCACAGAACCGATCAGAGCCTGTTTTCTCCTCTGAAAAATGTATATAGTGAGGCCCATCTCAGATGGTTAAAATCAAGACCAAATGCTTCTTGGAAAGCACTTGAATTTTTAAAATTGATTTGAGAAAGAGAAAAAGAAACATCGATTTGTCGTTCCATTTATTTATGCATTTTTTGGTTGATTCTTGTAAGCGCCCTTACCTGGGATTGAACCTGCAACCTTGGCATATCTGGATGACACTCCAACCAACTGAGCTACCTGGCCAGGGCTTTAAAAAAATTTTATTTAACATTTTATTTATTTATTTTTAGAGAGCAGAAGGGAGAAAGAAAGAGACAGAGAAACATCAATGTGTGAGAGAAACATCAGTGGGTGGCGTCTCAGCCCACAACCCAGGCATCTACCCTGACTGGGAATTGAACCAGAAACCCTTTGGTTTGCAGGCCAGCACTCAATCCACTGAGCCACACAGGCCAGGGCTAAAAAGAATTTTTTTAAATTGATTTTAAAGAGAGAGGAAGGGACACACACAAAAAAAGAAGCATTCAGTACATAGTAGTTACTTGACTCCTTTTTAAAAGCTTACAATATACTCAGTGCAAGATTTGCATTAAATCGGTTTTTAAATGATTTTACCACTGTTATTTATTCAGCATATATTTATTGAGCAACTGTTTTGTGTAGTCTCATTGCTAAGTGCTGAGCTGCAGTAGTGAGCACAGTAGACACAAGTTTTGCCCTCCAGAGCTGTCTGCATGTCTGAAGAAACACCTTAAATCATCACTTTACTGAGAAGAGGAAATGTCTGAGAAGTCGAGTAACCTTAGTTTCCCTTGGCCCTTTTTATCTCCTTAGGAAGTTGAGTGTTAAATCCATCACAAACCCTCGGTACCTGGATAGCCTGGGGAACCCATCGGTCAACGGCCTGTACGATTTAGCTCTGGGCCCTGCGGATTCCAAAGAGGTGTGCTCCACCTGCGTGCAGGACTTCAACCACTGCTCTGGCCACCTGGGCCACATTGAGCTCCCGCTCACTGTGTACAATCCTCTTCTCTTCGACGTACGTTCTACCCTAGACCACCCTGGACGCGTGGGTCTCAGGGCCGCTGGTGGGATTTGTGAGGTTGCCCTTCTCCCCACAGGAGGGAGCTGAGGGAGTTGAAGTGCTCTGTATCGTGAGATGTTAAACCTTGAGGAGCCAAATCCAGTACATTCAACTTTGCCCCTAGCCATAACTAAATGAATTTCATTTTGATTCCATTTGAGAAGAACCACAGGTTGGTTCTGTTCACGGGAGGGGAAGAAAGCATGCGCACATCCCCTGCACCTTTAGTTTCAGAGGCCTGACGCCCTTCGGAAATCTGGGTGGAGCCGCCCTGGCAGTAGAGGGACTTTGGAGTTCTCCAAGCCTCTCTCAGGTCTTCAGGTGACTTTGTGGGCTCTTGCTTGGTGGCAGGAGCAGCAAAGCCTGGGAAGACCCGAGGGTGAGCTAAGAATGAAGCTCCTGTCTAGAGTCCTAACTGTTTAACCTAGGCCCCAGGGTTTGTTTCAGCTTTACAGGTGATAGCATATATAGACATGATTTTTGTCTGTTAATCATATTAAGGAAAGAGAATTGTCTTAGTTAAATACCAAATATTTGACTAAACTTAGTATTCAGAACTTAGATAAAATAAAGGTAGTTCCCTACCTCCAACCCAAAGTAAATTTCAAATTTTAATGGATTAAAATGAAATCATAGAGAAAATACAGAGGAATATTTATCAAGTTCTTAGGACCATGAAGGCCTTTCTAGGTATACAGGGGAAATGGAACTCTTTTTTTATTAAGATTTTATTTGTTTATTTTTAGAGGGGAAGGGAGGGAGAGAAACATTGATCATTTGCCTCTCTCACACCCCCACTGGTGACCTGGAATCTAAGCTCGTGCCCTGACTGGGAATCGAACCAGCAACCTTTTTATTCTCAGGCTGGTGCTCAGTCCACTGAGCCACTCCAGCCAGGGCAGAAAGAGGAATTCTTATTGGAATAAACTGATTCCTTAAAATAAAAAAATCAGAAGTACATTGAAAATCATCCTGGCTGCTCCACGTCTTTCTAAATATGCCTGCGTCTTTTTATTTGTTCTCTTCAGAAACTCTACTTGTTGCTCCGGGGCTCCTGTTTAAACTGCCACATGCTGACTTGCCCCCGGGCTGTGATTCACCTCCTCCTCTGCCAGCTGAGAGTTCTGGAAGTCGGAGCCCTTCAAGCAGTATACGAACTGGAGAGAATTCTGAGCAGGGTAGGTGGGTGGTAGCTGTCATGGAAATCAGGCAGGCCAAGGTGGTAGGGATCAGAGCTGTTTGTGTGTTCTCCCTAAGGGTAGTCACCAGAATGTGTGACCTTTATATCTGCTCACTGGATACCAGCCTCTAGGTGTGAAAACATGAAGCCATAGATTAATTGAAGAAATGTTAATGAAAGCAACATAGAAATACCATTTTACTAATTGGAGAGCTTTTTTCCCTGACCTCAAGTTGCATCTCTTTGGCCTCTCTTAATGTAGGATGTTTTAATATAGAAAATTCTTTTTTATGATGTTGACCTTTTTTTTTTTTGAAGACATTAAAACTTCATAGGATTTCTCATATCCTGGAATTGTCTGACTATTTCCTTATTAATTTCACATTTTGGTGAGAATACAATCTACATGATATAGGATACCTTTATTGCATTATTTTAGGAGGTAAGAGCTGTCTTTAGGAGGCACTGTTGGTAATGCTTAGTGTGATTACTTGGATAATAATCAAACTCCATTGTAAAGTCTTTTTTTCCCTATGTGATTAATACTTGCCTCAGGTTTTCTGGTACTATTATAAATAGCTTATTTAAAATTCATATTCTGTTTGTAGATCAAAATATTACTCATTTTTGTATACTGATTTTTTGTATGCAACAACCTGGTAAAAGCATCTCACATCAGTTTTGGTATTTTACCTGAACAATCTTTTACATTTTCAGCACAATCATCACCTGTGAATAACAGCAGTTTTGTCTCTTCCCAATCCTCATACGCCTTGTTTCTTTTTGTTACCTTATTTTGGTGGCTAGGATCTACGTTACTGTGTTGAAGGGGTAGCATACATCTTTGTCTTGTTTCTTCTCACAAAGGTAAACCTTTCACCTTTCTTCTTCCCCTTCCCTTTCCTGAATAATTCAGTCTTAAAGACTTTAAGTGGGCAGGGCAGATAGGATTCTGCACAGAGGCGTGGCCTGGTGTGGATTGTCAGAGTCCAGGCAAGATGAGAGACGCATTCAAGGGGAGAGAGCATCTCTGCATATGTGGGCAGCCCAACATGGAATGTCGGAGTTCAGATAGAGTGAGGAGAATGTACATTCGGGGTAAAGGCTCAGTATGGGATATGAGCAGGTAAGAAGGTGCCCATGTTGGATGACCCACTGTGGGGTATGAAAGCCCAAACCGTGAGAAGGGTGTCATGCACAGAAGGAGGTGGCAGCAGCAATGGGAGAGTGGTTACATACAGGGAGGGGGATTGATCAGATAAGTACATATAGTAAGGATAATGACAGCCAAGTTTCATACTACCAGAGGAGGAAGTTACAAATACATGAATGAGAAAAGACCCAGAATTAATCCTGTAGTATTAGAATGGAATTAGTAATTGAAAGTACTAGTGTGAAGGGTGGATGTGTATATGCACATCTATCCTCTAGCTCTGTCTCTGAGAGAGTCTTGGGATGGTGTTAGCAATGAGTACATCTAAGTGCCCATGTCTCGGCTCCTAAATACCATTCTCCACTAAAAGGGCTCTTTGGATAAGTGGCTATTCTGGGACTGGTACAGAAAGTACAAGATGAACCTGTAATATCATGTGCCAGAGAGCTACTAGGTACTCAAAGAATGATGGTGACATGTCAGAATGACACAGGAGCGATCTGGAAGGGCTCACACTGGCCAAATCTAGAACAGTTTAAGCATCAAAATAAATGATGATACTATTATAACACAGAGACTAAAGTGGGAATCCATGAAGTTCATGAGTTCATACTGATATAAATGAATGAATGAATGAACTGAAAGTTTGAAAGTACCCCCCCCCCCGCCACACACAAATAATCTGTATTAATTACAAAGAGGAGGGTAAGAGTAACTTTACAGTGGAGACATCTGGCAGTCACCTCCTTACTCAAGTGGTCAAAGTGAATGTCACCTAATGGGACAGATTGAAATCATGTCCCACCTGATAGGATGTAGTGAGAAGAGCAGAACAGAGCTTCTCAGTTTTCCTGCTCAAGATGCACAGGCTGAATCTGATCACAAGGAGACATCAGTCACACCTAGATTTAACTCACCTTCAAAGTGCGAATGTCTTGAAAGTTAGACTAGGTGACTGACAGAGATTAAAGAGACATGACAAGTAAATGCAACAGGTGGCTCTGAACTGGGTTTTTGCCATAAAGGGCATTATTAGAGAACTGGCAAAACTTGCATGGTGCCTGATGATTAGGTGGTAGTAATTTACTATGTTAATTTACTGTTTTTGTTTAGAGTATTGTGGTCTTATGAGAGAGTGTCTCTGTTTTTTGAAAATGTTCACCTAATTACCTGGGCATGATGAACCATCAGGTCAGCAACTTATTCTCAAATGATTCAAGGAAAAAAAGATTTGTTACAGGTACTTGAAAATTTTCTGTGAGTTTGAGATTTTTTAAAAAATATAATTTTTATACTGATACAAACAGGAAAGCAGTTCAACATTTCACCAGTAAGCATAATGTTTGCTAAATTTTTACAGAGTTTTTATCAGATTAAGGAAGCTTTTTTCTGTTCCTATTTTGCTAAAATGGTTGAATGTTGAATTTTATCAAAAACTTTGTCTGTACCTACTGTAAGTTTCAGATCATTTTTGTCTTCTAACAAAGTCACATGGTGAATTACTCAGTTCCTTTCCTCATGTTAAACTAAAATTGGATTCCTGGGAGTCCTTGTTCTCGATAATTTGCCTTTGTAATATGTTGCTGGATTTGATTTCCTAATATTTTGCTTAGGTTTTTGCACCTGTGATCATGAGTGACATTGGTTTGTGAGTTTCCTTTCTCATGTTGTCCTGTCGAGTTTGGTTATCTAGATTACTTTGGCCTTGTGGAAGGAGGTAGAGAATTCCCTCTTCATTCTCTTTAAAGAGCTCCAAAAGAGTTCATCTGATGTTGGAGACACTAACCGAGCAGGGTACTGCTTTACAGCTTCCCTCCAGTGGGTGTTCTCACAGCCAGCCGAAGTCTAGCCTTCTTTGCTTCTCCAAGTTCCAGAGCAGAAGAATGAAATTATACCAGTGGGCGCAGGAGCCACTCTGGCCTGGAAGCCCCGGCTCCAAATAGGATTCCGTGTCTTGTGAGAGTTCTGTGGGCCCAGCTTCCAGAGACCCTCAAGGACAAGAGGGGTTCAGAGCTGTGGTTTCCTACTAGGTATATGTAGTTCATTCACAGTCTTCCTAGTTCAGATACAGTCTAACCGATAGAGGTCACTGTTACCATTAACAGTGCCGCCTAGTAACACAGTTGACATTCCCACTTTTATCAAGTGTCCAGGGAACAGAACTAAAAAGTGAACCCCAAGTCATACTGGTCCAAAGGAAGTGGGGTGGGGGAAGGGGGCTAGATTTTCTTAAACTTTTACTTAGAGTAAGTTGAATTTTTCTAGGAATTTATCCATTTCATCTAAGGTTTCAAAATTGTTGTCGTAAAACTCATCGTGATGCCTACCTTCTAACTTAAGAAATTTTTTGGTAAAATATTCCCACTGAAATGAGGTAATGATACATACAGTCTAACAAATAGTTAAAAGTACCGTCACCCATATGCTCACCTTCAATGTCAAGATACTTCCCTGTGCCCAGAAACTCCCTCTCTTTCCCATCCTTGTGTGCTTATTTTTGACAGTTGGTCATTGTACTTAAAAAATCCTTTGTAGAAATAATTTGAGGCCTAGGATGATGCTTCCTTCCTCCAAAGAGGCTTCTATAGCTTCTGTCATATGCTCGGTGGCCTAGGACCATCGTAGTCCAGGTTCCGATCTGATGGCTTGCCGGAGACTGCTGGGTGATTGGAATCCAGGTGGCTCTGTTCAAGGGCCAGTTTAGTTCTCAAGGGCACAACCCTTTGGGTTCCCAGATTCCTGAGTTTGTGGGGTAGGATATGGGGGGGAAGGTATCCTGTTAGATTCCCGTCCTTGCATTAACTCTAGGCTTTGATTTCTGTCCCCTTCATCGTTTGAGGCCACCAAAATGAAAAGTTCAAAATTCCTGAACTGGAAAGTAAGCCCAAGGCCAGTGCTGCATGTCTCACAGCTCCAGGGAGCACCATGGAAGCCTGTCTGGATCTTTCCCAGAGGACTTGACTGCCCCGAGGGCAGCCCTCGAGCCGTGCAGTGCTGCAGCCCCGTGGGAGCACAGAGGCCCCTTGCTCCTTGGCCTCCTAGACCCCCTTTTCCCGTCAGTGAGATCCGGTGTTCCTCGCTGTCCTGTCAGCTTCTCAGAGCTTTGACATTTGAAAAACATTTTATCCTGCTTTGGTTCTTTTCAGTTTTAGGTTTGGTGTGAATAATGTAGCCCACCATTATTGGAAGCAGGATGTTCTCATTTGATATTTTTTTAACAGCCTCGCTGTTTTTGAGAACGCAACACAGCAGCCGTGAGGTGTATTCTCTTCCCTCAAACTAAACTCTCTCTCTTAGAGAGGCTGGCCCCAAGGTGGTGCTAATTGTATGCTTGCTTTACTTTGATAATATGTTTTTTTCTTTGTTTTTCAGTTTCTGGAAGAAAATGCTGATCCTACTGCCTCTGAAATCCAGGAAGAATTAGAAAAATATACAACCCAAATTGTACAGAACAACCTCCTGGGGTCCCAAGGCTCCCAGGTGCGCTATCCCGCCTCTCCCCAGGACACTCGGTTGTTAGCTCTGATGTTCACATACACTTTCGGTTTCTTGTAGTTGACCTGGCTTTTAATCCCATCCCTTGTCTCTTATGAGGACTGTGACTTTGCAAGTCGCATCACTGTTCCCGAGCCACCGTGTCTACCTATTTGATGCCTGCCTACAGGACTGATGAGATTAGACAAAAGTAGGTAGTTAGGTACAGCAGCCGGCAAGGCTCTTGCTTACAGTCTCACTTTGAGAATGAGGCCTGTGTTCTTTTCTTCTTTCTCTCTCACACTGTAAACCACTGCAACCTCCCTTCTCCCTGTTCCCGCATAGCATCTGTGTATTAATTTGTTCAATGAATGAATGATGTCAGTAATCAACCTGCAGAACTAGAAATCTGATTCACCTCATGCCCAACTTTCCCACCAGTGAGTCCAAGTAAAGTGGTCTGAGCTAAGGCCAAAGTGGGTCTCGTTTGCAGCCAGACCTGGAACCACTCATGTAGCTTAACTGCGGATGGGCTTTTCTTGAGCCCTGAGGCCCATCCCAGGAAAGCAGCAGGGAGGGCACACCAGCTGCCTCCAGGGAGGTTTATTTTAAATTAAGTAAAAGAAACTACCTTTATTAAGTACGTACTTTGTTCCAAGCCTGCCCACTGCATTCATGATCTCCTTACCTTACTAACAGCTCAGTGAGGTGATTACTATTCCTATTCTCCTGTTATGAATGAGGAAACTTTAGGAAAGAGGTCACTCAGTAATTGGCAGAGCTTGGCTGTGTTAGGTTCTGTGGAAATTTTTGTTTAAGAAAGAGGGTGGCTTCCTTTGATTTTTCAGAAGAGGTGAAAATCACAGAATGAATACATACTGGATTTTCATCAAATGGCACTCTAAGGTTCTTTGCTTTTTTTTAACAGGTGAAAAATGTCTGTGAGAGCAGGAGCAAACTCACTGCTTACTTCTGGAGGACACATATGAATGCAAAGCGATGTCCCCATTGCAAGTGAGTGGCAGGGCTCTGCCTAGTCACTCTCAGCTGTTAATAAATGTCCTGTTGGGTTTTTGCCTCTCCTCAATCGCAACTGTTCTCCTGTCTAGGACCGGGCGGTCCATTGTCCGAAAGGAGCACAACAGCAAACTGACAGTCACGTATCCAGCCATGGTGCACAGGAAGGCTGACCAGAAGGACACAGAGCCTCCGGGTAAGCCCTCAGACATGTTACTCATGCATGGCCATCAGACGGGGCCCCGACCTTGGGAATATCTGGTCCTCTGGGCCACGTTTCTCAACTGCGTGTTTGTGGTGGGTCATGGCAGAGCTGTGTTCAGGCTTCTTAGGGCTGGAGGGGATCCTGGTGAGTGTCCAGCCCCAGCCCCTCACACAGCCAGCGGGCTGGGCTGCATTAGGAGGCAGTGCCCTGTGAGCTGAACAAGGTACCTCTTGCTTCCGGTGGTCGTTTTCTAAAAGATTTTTGAAGAAGTTAAGTAAGACACTTGGCAAATATTTTAGAAACACTTTATTGTCAAACAATTGTGGATTTATTTTGAAGTAAAATGTAAAATGTATGTGAATTTTAAAGAAAAACCGTGAGCAGTCAAAAAATGATAACACCTCCTGCAGGCCGCTCCTGGCTATCCACTAAATTCCTGATGTCTCCTCCTCAGCTCTGTTCTGCCCTAGTGGTGCTTGGGGAAAATTTTGGGAGACTGGCTTGGTACCCCTGCTTTTTTATTTTTGTTAGTTGTAGGCTTGTTTAAATATGTTTTCTGTTTTTTATTTTGAGTGGTGAGGATTATATAAGGGTATTCCACTTGTACTGAGACCTATGCCTGCTACGTAGTCTGTACTCTGTAGATATCAAACGTTCATTTTTATTGTACAGTCAGCATGCAAGGGAGGGAAAAGCATAACCTGTGATCGGCACTCCGCTCTGCTACTTATTCTGAGTAGGTCTAGCAGTTAAGTAACCTTATTAGAGAAGGTCACTTCTTGGAACTTCAGTTTCCAGCTCTGTGTTGTGGCCATTTCATGTGTGAAAGTCCATAGCATATTGTGACTAAATTTTATTCCTGACCTTGAGAATGTGGAAGAGACAGGGAAATAAGTTCTCTTCCTTGAGATGCATAACCTGTCTCTTACATTTGAGGACTCCGGCAAGGTGTGGAGCAAGTAGCTGTCTCAGTCTGTTTGGGCTGCTAGCACAAAATACCACAGACTAGGGGCTTAGAAACGACATATATTTGTTACCCGCAGTTCTGGAGGCTGGGAAGTCCAAGATGGGGGTGCTGTCAAATTCAGTGTGTAGTGAGGGCCCACTTCCTCATGGACAGCCCACATCTCCCCATAACCTCACGTGGCAGAAAGGGTCAAGGGAGCTCTCTGGGGTCTTTCATAAGGGCATCAACCCCACTCATGAGATTTTCATCCTCGTAACCTAATCACCCCCAAAGGCTTCACCTCCAAACACCATCACCTTGGAGGTTAGGATTTCAACACATGAAATTCCGGGGACACAAACATTCAGACCATAGCAGTAACAAACTAGTTCATTACTTTTTTAAAAACCTTTTACTTTAGGCTAATTTTAGATTTATAGAAGGGTTAAAAAGATAGTACAGGGAGTACCAAAATACTTTTTTTTTCTTATTGTTTCCCATATATTCTTCATTCAGTTTGCCTTAATGTAACATCTCAGATCACCAATGGTGCATTTGTCAAAACTAAGAAATTAACATTGGTACACACTGTTAATGGAACTATAGACTTTATTTGAATTTTTCCAGTAATGTTCTTTCTTTGTTCCAAGATCTAATCCAGGATGCTACACTGCATTTAGAAAGCCTGTTTAATTTTGCTTAATGGTTTATAGTTAACCACAAGGTAGATTTTTCTATACTGGAAAAGTTAAGGACTATTTATTGTAGGTAAATGGACCTTTTCTACAATAAATGTCCTTAAAACAGTTTTTAAGGTTGGGAACTGCTGCCCTGTTCCTCTTAGAATGCCTTAGAAAATGTTCACAGATTGTGAACAAAGGTCGTCAGAATTCTAAAAGATAACTGTTTCTTTGGGGCAAAAATCTAGCAGTTAAGTAACCTTTCAGTGTCCTTGTCAAATCCATTTTTTGAAGTACTCTCTCATGACAAACAAGAGAATATGATGATGCTGACCAAAAGTTCTGCATTAGAATCAACAGTTGTCTTCCATGGTTCTAGGATTGAGTTTTTAGTATTTAACAAGCATTTACTTTTTGGGGACTTAGCCTCATGCTAAGAAGCATGCTTGTGGCCAAGCACAGTGCCAAGGTGGAGACCTGACCATGTGACCTCTGCTCTCAGAGGAGGCTACCAGAATTGTAGGTTAGTGACACCAGAGAGCAGGTGATACGGAGTCAGGTGAGCGTTATGAGCTAGGGTCTGACCATATCCACGGTACCAAAGGGAGCCAAGCAGTGACTGTGCCTCACTTGTGTCCGCAAACAGGGCATCTCATGAGAAGAGCCATAAGCTTGTGAAATGCGGCATACACTCCAGAGGGCTTCTCGAGCCCCACAGTGCACACTAGCATTTTAAATGACAATTCTTATAGCCAAGACATTCCACCCACTGTGATCCAGTCTTCCCCTAGGTATTTGACCTTCCATCCCCCTTTTGCACATAGCTCCCAGAGCTGAATGAAACACATGTTAGGGATGTTCTGAACTCCCATCTAGGCAGATTTCATCTTGGCAGGCTGCAAAAGTGTCTTGTTGGGAGGTGTGCATCCCATGCGAGATATCTTCCTGCAGGCCTCTTTTGACTCAAACCCTGTGATTGAACCACTGTAGTCTGCCTTCATGGTGGTTGAACTGTGGTAGGGACACTTCATGTCCTGACAGGTCTGGGACAGGAGCTGGGGAGCACTCTCGGCTTCAGCTGATCTTCCTCAGCCCTTCAGGCCTGTTTAGTGGGAAAGAAAGTTCAGGTAATTGTTTCAAGAAATTCCCGCAAGTTGTTCTTTAGGTTAATGCTGTCTTTTTTTTTTTTTTTTCTTAATCCTCACCCAAGGACATTTTTTTCATTGCTTTAGATCGAAATATGGATTGGTTGTCTTCCCATACATGCCCCGACTGGGGATTGAACCCACAACCTGGGTATGTGCCCTGACTGGGAATCTAACCTGTGACTTTTCAGTCAGTGGGACTACCCGCCCGCCAATTGAGTCACACTGGCCAGGGCAATGGGATCTTTTGTTTTTCTTCTGAACATATGAGGCTTTGGTTATTCCTGAAGGTCAAATCCTGTTTTTATTTCAGACTCCAACTTTCTGTAGTTACATTGACTGATTGAAATGTTTTGCTTTTATAGGAATCAAAATGTTAAATGTGTAGACTCCTTAACCTAGCAATTCTGCTTCTGTGACTTTGTCCTAAGAATACCCACAATTTTAAATAGTTTAAAATTGGAAATGGTATAAATGCCTATTAATAGAGAATAGTTAACTAAATTATAACACATATATTAATTATTATCCAAGTTACAGATTTCTGTATCATGTTACATGATAACATGTCTCTGCAGATGGTAAAGAAACGAATTGGAGAATCGGGGGTAGAATGAAACTGGATTTTACAACTACAGAAAAAGGCAAAAAAATGAGGTTTTTAAGTATGAATAATCTTAGGATACTTTGAACATGCGTGTTCAAGCCTGTAACTATTTAGTATCTGACACAGTGTCCTAGGCAGTGTGTCAGGTGCTAGGAACACAGACAAGTTGGAGTTCCTGCCCTGATAAGTATATATAAAGGGAAAATTGAGCAGTATTTAATTTCCATGAAGGTCTCCTAGAAGAGGTTGATACTTTTGACCTAGGGGGTCACATTACTTAAATCTTTGTTAACCATCTAAGTGCCAGGAGCCTGATGTCCTAACTGGCAGCCCCAGGTCTGACTTTTTGACCTACCCTGGGTATAGATGATAGTATCTATCCCAGAGTCTTACTTGGTCTGAGAAATCAAAATCAATCTATGCCTTGCATATCAGCACGATATATGTAAGAAGAAACTGAATATACACTTACCCATAAAAGTATTCATACTCATTTATATATAATTCTTTTCTGTGAACCTTATAAAAGCTCTGTGCACATACAGTTTTTTTAAATTATAATATTACTTACAACAGTAAAAAACTGGGTTCAACACACATGCTCAACTATAGGAGTATGGTTAAATCACTTAGGAAAACATTCTTTGCGGAATATCACGCAGTCATTAAACATGATGGCCTGGTGAAAGCTATGTGACAACATGTTGAGATGTTCACAAGAGGACACTAACTGAGCAAAGTAGTATACAGAGTAACCCATAGTCGATATGATGCAATTATCTAACACTGTTTAAACCAAAGGACTGGAAAAGAATATATAATGGTGATGTAATGTAATGTGATGGAATGATGGGTGATTTTTTTCCCTTCGCTCTATTGGTTTTACAGTGTTACTGTTTTCATGACTTTAAAAAATTAGATTAAACGGAGGGAATATTCGGAGCTGAGAATATGCTGTCCCTGAGTTTGATATTTGTGATCAGATTGCAGGCTCGGCAGGGTGGGGAGAAGGAACTGATAAATCCCATGAAAGAAGGAATGCCGTAAGTGACTTATGCTTTGATTCCTCTTCTCTGCTCCAGGAATCGAGGAAGCTCAGGTGGGAAAACGAGGGTACCTGACACCCATCAGTGCACGGGAGCATCTTAGTGCCCTTTGGAAGAATGAAGGTGCTGTACAACCTCAAGAAATAACTCTTTATCTTCTGGCTTTAATTTCCTGAACTCATTTGCCTTGTCTTATTATTTTTGGTTTTCAAAGTTGTGATTATTGTAGATCTCTCTTGAAATCAATTCTCAAGCTTCAGGGTCCATTGTCATTGATGCATTATAGACTGGAGAAGGTCTTACACCTTGAACCATGAAGGTTTCTATGGAAATTCCTTCCAAGAATCAAAAAATGACCTCAAATATGTATTTTTAATTAGATTTTTACATTTTAATCCCCTACCAAAAGGAAAATCCTTTACTCCCTTTTGAGTTTATAAGAAAACCTATGTAGTATATCCAAACCCTCATGTTACCCACCCTCTGTGAGTATATTTGGGAGTACTGGATATAACCATTGAGTAAGGATAAGCACTTAAAAATGAAAATGTTGTTCCAGTCAAGATGGAGGCGTAGGTTAACATGGCTCACCTCTTTGTACAACCACAGCAAAAATTACAACTAAATTAAAAAACAACTATCACCCAGAATTGTCAGAAAATTGAGATGTTTGGAAGTCCGACAACCAAGGGATTAAAGAAGTCATATTCATCCAGACGGTAGAAGGGGCAGAGACGCAGAATGGGTGGTCCCACACCCACATGTGGATGATAAAAATCGGATGGGACACCTCAGGAGCAAGGGATCCCAGCTGCACACCAGACCACTCAGCCCACGGTTCCAGTGCCAGGAAGATAAGTCCCCATAACTTCTGGCTATAAAAACTAGTGGGGGTTGGGGCAGTGGAAGAAACTGCGGGATTCTCAGGCATCTCCTCTTAAAGGGCCCACAATGGTCTTAGAACTGGAGCAGACTCACTCCCTCTAGGCTCCAGGACTTGGGCAGCAGCTGGAAGGGCACCAGTGGCATACTGGGAGAAACTGCAGTGTCTGGCATCAGGGCAAGTGCCAGGGGACAGCTTCCTCCTGGACAAAACTCGAGAGGCCAGGCAGTAGCCACTGTCCCTTTTCTGAGCCCTCCCCCACACAGCCACAGAGCGGCGACACCATACCTGAGACTCCCTCAATCTGGTTCACACGAGTTGCCCCACCCTGGCTATTACTGAAGGCTCTACCCCATCCAACTTCTGGGTGTACTTTTCTACAATAGGCCATGCTACTAACACAGGGAGTCAAAGCAGCTCAGCCCAATACACAGAAACAAACAGGGAGGCTGTCAAAGTGAGGAGACAAAGAAGTATGGCCCAAATGAAAGTACAGAACAAAACTCCGGAAAAAGAATTAAACAGAATGGAGATAAGCAATTTATCTGATGCAGAGCTCAGAATACTGGTTATTAGGATGATCAAGGAACTCATTGAGTACTTCAACAACATAAAAAAGACCAGGCAGAAATGAAGGTTACACTAAGTGAAATAAAGAAAAATTTACAAGGAATCAACAGTGGAGTGGATGAAGCCAAGAATCAAATCAACGACTTGGAACACAAGGAAGAAAAAATATTCAATCAGAACAAGAAGAAGAAAAAAGAACCCCCCCAAAAACGAGGATAGGGTAAGAAGCCTCTGGGACAACGTCAAACATACCAACAGTCACATCATAGGGGTGCCGGAAGGAGAAGAAAGAGAGCAAGAAATTGAAAACTTATTTGAAAAAATAATGAAAGAAAGCTCTCCTAATTTAGTGAAGGAAGTAGACACATAAGTTCAGGAAACACAGGGTCCCAAATAAAACGGACACAAAGATAACCACTCCAAGATGCATCATAATTAAAAGCCAAAGGTTAAAGATGAAAAGAGAATCTTTAAAGCAGCAAGAGGAAAGCAGATAGTAACCTACACAGGAGTTCTCTTAAGACTGTCAGCTGATTTCTCAAAAGAAACTTTGCAGGGTAGGAGGGACTGTCAAGAACTATTCAAAGTGGTGAAAAGCAAGAACCTACAACCTAGATCACTCTATCCAGCAAAGCTATCATTTAGAATTGAAGGGCAGATAAAATGCTTCCTAGACAAGGTAAAAGTAAAGGAATTCATCATTAGCAAGCCATAAGAAAAAGAAGATCAAAACTATGAACATTAAAATGGCAATAAATTCACAGCTGTCAACAATTGAATATAAAAAACAAACTAAGCAAACCAGCAGAACAGAAACAGAATCATAAATGTGGAGATCATTTGGAGGGTTAACTGTTGGGAGGGGCATGGTGGAGAGCCGGGGAAACAATGCAGGATTAAGAAGTACAAATAGGTAGGTACAGAATAGCCACGGGGATGTAAAGTACAGGATAGGAAATGGAGTAGCCGAAGAAGTTACATGCATGACCCATGGACATGAACTAGGGGAGGATTAGCAGAGGGAATCGGGGTTGCTGGGGCGAGGAGGGCTAAGGGAACAATTGGGACAACCATAATAGTATAATCAATAAAATATATTTTTAAAAAGTGAAAACATTGCTGAAGGTATAACATATGCCTGGGGGAAAAAAAGAGCACTCAAGGTAGTATGGTGGTTTATGTGGCAGGCCCTCATGAATTTTATTCATTCCCAGTAGCATTTTGTTAAGGTGACTGGAAACTTAATAACTTTGAATCCAGAGAAGATTCCTCTTGGTAGTATCAGTATGAAGGGTTTTAGTTTTGTTTTTAAGAAGGCTAACATTTTTTTGTTTGATTTTTTTCTTTCCATATTTCAAATACATGCTTTATAAATACCAAAGTAATTGTGTACATGTGTGTAAGTCTGAAACAAATGACAGTTTTTATTTCCCATCCCTGGTGTCCCTGTAGTACCCATCCTCAAACTATCTGCATGAAGGCTATCAACACCGAGAGGCTAATTTTGCTCATTTTTATAAAGAAAACTCTGATGTTACTCTATATGTTTTCCTATATTCAGGTGTTCTTTTTTTCCTTAGTAAAATGTTTTATCCATCCATGCTCTAACATAGGTTTAAGTGATCTTTTTGGTTCATTTCAAACATAGGATTCTTTCTGAACTTCCTTTTTTCGGGACTGGAAGAGGTTGGCATGGAGTCTAGGTTCAATCCCACTATGTTCTTTCTGGATTTCTTGGTGGTGCCACCCTCAAGGTAATGCCCTTTAGTTGACTTTATTTCACTTGAAAACGCAAATTGAGTAATTGAATGATGACCTCTGGCAGGGATGGAAGGATGAAGGGCACTGAGAAATAGAGCAGCAGTTCTGCTTCCAGGTTGAGGTGGTGGGAGTATTTTCCTCTCCATTTGTCCCGAATGCAGTAGGAATGTTGGTTGTCTTTTGAGTGTGGTGGGGCTTGGGTTGCTTATAGTAAGGATAGGGGAGAGGATGAAAAACACAACTCTTCCCTCACACCATACATTCACTGATTCCATGTGTCCCCTGCAGATACCGTCCTGTCAATCGCCTGGGGGACCAGATGTTTACCAATGGCCAGACGGTGAACTTGCAGGCTGTCATGAAGGATGTGGTTCTGATCCGAAAGCTTCTGGCATTGATGGCTCAAGAACAGGAACTGCCGTGTGAGGTGGCAGCACCTGCAACGGATGAGGTAGGTCAGGGCTGCCTTGGGGCTGATGTCATTAACACACGTGCTTAGTTCTAACTCCCTGCAGGGGTGCAGAATGGTGTGGGTACTGGGAAATGCTGGTTGGGAATATGTGCAGCTGTGTGTGGGCTGTCATTTGAGGGGAAACATGGGTAATGTCAGGGGGAAAGCATGGTCTGAGCATGGAAAGGTCTAGGTTTACACCAGTGGCCTTGGATGAGTTGCTTTAATTTTGTTAACTCGTCTCTGCCGTAACATGGTATGGTTTGTCGTGAGATTTTACACAGAGGCTGCTCTGGACCACCTGCCCTTGGAAGCTAAAAAGAAGAGTTTGCTTCCCTTGGACTCAAAGAATGTTTCTCCTGGGTTACAGTTCTAGATCCTGAGTCACCCAGCTCTGTTTTTGGCTCATGAAGATCTCCAGCGTTGGGGCCAGGAAGGCAATGTTGTAGATTCTAGGAATTTCCCAGAATAGGACTGTTAGGTTTGGGGCCTCAGCTTCCTCCTCAGTAAATGGTGGAGCTGAATTTAATTTTCCCATTTCAACAAACATTTCTGGAACCCCTTCAGCATACCAGGTGTTCGATGGGTATAAAGAAGGCTTGCTGAGGCCACTGAGGTCTTCCCAGCTGTCAGATGCTCACTCTGGATGCAAACAGGAAGGGCTTTCTCAGACTTGAGCAGGCTGGGCAGGTTCTCAGGCTCCCTTCTGGCTGTGGAGAGAGTCCTGCTATGAACTAGGCCCATCACCAGGTGGCGCCACTGCTTGTCCTGAACACTGGTTTACCCAGCCTTTCTGCTTCGGACTTTCTTTGGTTTTGCCTAAGTTTTCTGAGCTGCAGCATAGTGTGCTTTTAAAAATCCTCAATATAAGAAATCTGACATCTTCAGACCCTCGTCTCTGAAAAACTAAACAGTATCTTCTAATTCCTGTGGTCCCTGTTACCGGAAGTTACTGTGGCCACTTTCCATCTGATTAATAGGAAGTGTCTTTATTTCTTCCCCAACTTGCTTTCCACATTCCATCCCCATGGCAGTCCTCTCGTGAGCTGTGAATGCCTGACCTGAGCCAGGTGCCATTCTAGGCATTGAGGAT
Organism: Mormoops blainvillei; assembly: GCA_004026545.1. Lineage (NCBI taxonomy): Eukaryota > Metazoa > Chordata > Mammalia > Chiroptera > Mormoopidae > Mormoops > Mormoops blainvillei. Next base: position 146,093 of record PVJD01000040.1, read on the forward strand.
ACCCAGTGAGACAGTCTCTCATTTCATAAGTAATCACTTGGTCCTGAGTTAGGTAATGCCACAGCAGTAAGCTAGGCTAACAGGGCCCCTGTCGTCATACAGGTGACCATCTCTCCCTGCCTATAACTACAGACGACCCTCTCTTCCTCAGGTTGCGGAGACGCCTATTCATCACTAATGGGGTCCATGACATTCTCATTTACTGGATCTTCCCCCACCCCACCTCTTCCCTCACCCAGCACGCTGACAGGTTTCTTCTCTCATCTGACCCACACTGAGGGACACGGGACCATCTCTTTACATCTCCTGCATTGTAGCCAGCCAGGTGGGGCCAGTCAGGGGCTGTGCAGTGTCAGTAGGTGGTGCTCTAAAGCAGCTTTAGGCCTCAGGGCCTATCGCCTGGGCAGGTAGAGGGCAACCAAGGAGGAGGCAGAGCCAGGGACAGGAAAAGGTTGGTTAAATATTCCAGCAAGTCTTCGAGATCAGTTGATCACTCGACTTATCCCAGTTGCAAACCCACATCCTAATTAATGTCGTATAAAATCATATGGCAAACATTCTTTCCTTCTAAGAAACTTTCCACCTGCATTTTTGTGAGTGCTTTGGATCAAGTTTTTCCAAGACCATAAATAAAGCTGAAACTCCATATGAGAATCCGTTATCTGGCAGGATAACAGAGTTTCATTTTAAAAAAGGATGGATGTGGGAAGAATTTCTAAGATTGCCTTAAAAATTAGACATTAAGGGCCTTCAGCAAAAGCTGCAAGCAGTTTAATGAAACAGACTCTCATATTGGAGAAGCACGTGGCAAATAATTGAAGGTGGTCTCTGGCCAACAGCCGCCTAGGAGCTGAGGCTCTCAGTCTGGCAGCCCTTGGGAAGCAGAATTCTGCCAACAACCATGTCAGGGTAGAGTTAGATCCCTCCTCAGCGAACCTTCAGATGAGAGCACAGCACTGGCTGACCGCATCACAGCCTGGGAGACATTCCGAAGCAGAGAGCTTTCCTGACACACTGAAACTAGGAGATAAGTGTGTGTTGGTACAAAAGGAAAGAAAGAACCTGCTTATAAATTTGAGCTCCTTTTACTACTAGAAAGAGGTGGGCTGGGAAATACTGTACTGGGGCTGATGTTTTGTTGCTTCATATTGATGCTAGACTAAGAAAGAGAAAACCAAGCCTGGCTTTTTTGAGGTTTTTCCATCATGCCTGTTTTCTTGGTTGTCTTGCAAGGAAAAAGACTCTTCGATTGCGATGGACCGATCCTTTTTGAGTACGCTTCCAGGCCAATCCCTCACAGACAAACTTTACAACATTTGGATTCGCCTTCAGAGCCACGTCAATATTGTGTTTGATAGTGAGATGGACAAATTAATGATGGAAAAGTACCCTGGCATTAGACAGGTGAGCAGTAAGTTGGATCCCCATTGCTAGCTGAAGGGGTTAAATAGCAGATAAATGTTTGTATTGAAACAAAAATAATAAATATACTTGATTTTTTTAATGTTTTATGTGGATTTTCCTCCCCCCATAAAGATCCTAGAGAAGAAGGAGGGCTTATTCCGAAAGCACATGATGGGAAAGCGAGTAGACTATGCGGCCCGCTCTGTCATCTGCCCAGACATGTACATCAACACCAACGAAATTGGAATCCCCATGGTGCGTGCAGAGGGGCATCGTTTGCCACTGTTGGGCAGCAGGTGGGAGTGTCAGGGAGGACTAGGGAGAAGTGTGTGGCAGACTGTGATGACCTGGGTGAGGACAGCTCCTCTGTCTTCCCGGTTAAGTCATTTGGAGGGGATATGAGGTTGTGTGATGGCATTGCTCTCACTTCTTGCCAGGTCTCCAAACGCCTCCTGCCTCTGAGGAAGACCCACTTCGTGGGCCACAAGGGCGCTGACAGCAGGGTGTTCCCTGTTCCTGCCTGCATATCTTCTTTCTGCCTGTGTTGGCCTAGTCTTTACACCTTCCTAGACAAAGTGGCTGCATGACAGATGAGCCAGAGGGAAGGGGGGATTTCCATTCCATGTGCTCTATCTGGTGTCGTGAGTCAGGAGTGTGTGTACCCTTGGTTGCCAGGGAGAGGAAGGAGAGAGAGTTGCCAGAGAGGAAGCATGTGTATCTTCCATCCTCCCAGTTCCTCCGGGTAAGTGGTTTGCCCCAACCACCCATTAACGTTTCCTTGGGGAGTCAGCCTCGTTTTTTCACTTCCCCGCCAGTTCAGGCTGCAGTGCTCCTTAGCAGCGGCCCTTTAATCGGCTTCCTCCTTAATGGTCCCTGAGGTCAGTAATATGGAGATGGTTTAATTCCCTCTGTGGAGTCTCATTTCCTTAGGCAGTGCCCCCCTGCTGCTCTCGGGAGTGCTGGGGAAGAGCAGAGCTCAGCTCTTCTGGTGGCCTCCTCATGCCCACTGCCTCCTCGCTCTTGGGTACCGTTGGTAAGGACATGACAGACAAGGGGAGAGAGTCAGAACACTCAGTCCCGTGCCCACACCTCCTGGGAACCGTAGGTCTTTGCATCCAGAAGCTGGGTCAAGTGGCAGGGGTCGGCATCGTGAAGCCAGCGGCGATATTCATGAGTCTGAGGCCCTGAGGAGAGAGGCCCATGACCTGTGTGTGGCTTTTTCTGGACAGAGGGTACCCCAGTTGGCTTTGGCCTCATGGTCCCTAAAGTGTCCTCAGCTTTGGGAGAGACCGTTAGTGCTGCCTTCCCTTTCCACATTCAGAGGTTCTGGGCCTCGCTTCTTGGATCGCATCTAAGTTCCTTTCGTAATGACTCGTCCCCTGAGGGGGACTCTGAAGGTGCCCCTTGGCCTACCTCCAACCTGCCCCAGGTCTCAGGGCCGTGGTGGCGGGGGCTGTTGCTCACTGGAAGGCCATGAGGAGCAGAGCGTGTGAAACTGCCTCTTGATTTTTTGTGGTACACCCTTCCCCTAGAGGCCTATGAAGAGGTGTCATGGTAGCAAAGGAGGTGAAATAGGTTTGCAGAATAAGTAGAGACTCAGCAGTGAACCACGTAGACTAGAGTGTCCCCCGTGAAGCTTACGTTCCAGTGGTGGAGACACTTAAATACACAGGAACATAAACACTTGGGTAGTGGTCAGTGCATTGGCAAAAGTCGAACGGGCTACAGGGAGGGGAGTTCAGGGTGGGGTGGCAGGAAGACCTCTCAGAAAGTGCCGCTGGAGCAGAGCACTGGACAGAATTCAGCAGGGTCCTTTACGTGGGACTTCTTGGACTCTGTTACATTTATGTGCATTTAGAAGCATCAGAGTGTTTACAATAATCAGTAGCTCAGCAACTTACTTAACCAGGGAACGTGTTTTTGGGGGGGTGTATTGCAGGCCTAGTGTTCGGTGGGGTGCTGCATTTTCTCATGTCTCAGGAGGCTGTCGGTTTCAGCTGTCACCTTGATTGTAGTGGCCAGTGCCATGTCTGGACTCAGGGTAAGGGCCACGATCAGTTAGTGATGTCTGCCAGGGCGTGATGGTCCTTGAGGGCAGGCATTTGCCACCTCTCTCACGCTGGTGTTCCATTCTGTGTTCTCTTTGGGGCCCATGAATTTATCGGCAGATGAGGAAATGATGAAGCTTTAGAAGGAGTTCAGAAAATTCCAACGTGTAAACTGCAGTACGCAGATCATTCTCTTCAGACAGACTGCCGAAAGAGGAGGCCCAATCTCTGTTCCCTTAAGGCCTCCAATGTGGAGAAATGGCTGTATGGGGAAGTTAGAAAGGATGTTGCTTTCCTAAAGGACCTTTTTTGGCTTAGACAGAACCTCCACATCTTAGGGAAAAAGTCAGACAACTTATTGAGTCAGATTATAATTCCATGAACCTTTTTCTGCCCACCCTGAATTTTTATATCTTGTTTTTAGGTGTTTGCCACAAAACTGACCTACCCTCAGCCAGTTACCCCCTGGAATGTTCAGGAGCTGAGGCAGGCAGTCATCAATGGCCCCAACGTACACCCGGGAGCCTCCATGGTTATCAACGAGGACGGCAGTCGCACAGCCTTGAGTGCCGTGGACCTAACCCAACGGGAAGCCGTGGCCAAACAGCTCCTGACGCCAGCCACGGGGACACCAAAGCCCCAGGGGACAAAAATTGTGAGTAGTGGGTAGATTTGATCAGTGACTGCTGACTGTTGACTGTGGCTCCTGTGGGTGCTGTGGCGGGGATGCTGTGTGAGCTGTTTCTGCTTCCTCAAGACGAAGCTTCTCCCACACGTAGGTGTTCTTTAGGGGCTTCACGGTGCTGACTTTATCTCCCCGGCTGTAGCCAGAGCTCCTGGGGCCTCAGCACTTTCATTAAAGCTTCATTTGCCTGTCTCCCGCCACGCAGCAAAGCGCTGGGCACACGTCAGCTGCCCGAGAAAGGCTCCTTATTGATAACTCAGTTGTGGTCCTGAGCAGGAGGATTGGCTGTCCTCACCAGGGCTGCACAAAGGGTGGTCCTCAGAGCAGCAGCAGCAGCAGCAGCAGGATTCCTGTAGCTTGTGAGAAATACACATTCACCCTCCTCTGCCCCTCCCCGCAGCTACTGGATGAGATGCCCGGAGGATGGGGCCCAGGGGTTCGCTTTTTAACAACTCTCTGGAGGGCTCCTCCACATGCTCCAGTTTGAGAATTGCCCCAAGGGAAGGAAATACTCTGTTCCATGTCAGTGGTAACTGATAACTGACAGGTTTCATCTGCTGCTTCAATTTCAGGCAATTTCTAGTGTTCACCTGTACTACTGTCTTAAGGGATCCTGAGCCTTATCTGGGCTCCACTGGCAAGAGTACACGACCGATTAGAAATGTCGGCTGAGAGTGTGAATTCAGCGGGTGACAGTGTTTGTGCCTTTGTCAAATAATAGTCATTCTGCCAGAAGAAGGTAGCAAGTGACCCCTTAACCAGGTGGTTGTGGCAAAAGTTCCTGGAGTTAAAAAAGTTCCTGGAGTTTGGGTTTAATATCTGACTGATGGCCCAGAGTCAGGGAATGAGTGACTGCGTTTTCTTCAACTGTCTGCACGTTTGTGAGATCTCCCCTTGCCCTCTAACACCACTAGACCCAGTGGCTGATCGGGGCTTTAGCATTGGGCCTGAGCATTACTGTTGCCTCAGCCGTGAAAGAAGGAGTTTCTCTTCGGGGAATAAACAGAGGAGAAGGAAACACTCTAGCCTTGTTGCTGAACAGTTGGTTTCCACTGTTTCACCGCATCCTGTCATCTTGCTTCCTCTCCATTGCCCTCGAGGTAGAGCTGTAGCATGCCATGTGGTTTCTGCTTTGGTGGTAGGGGACACGTGCAGAAACAGAACAGGTCACCTACTTTTGTTTTTACTAGTGTACTCAGATTTATGTTCAGGCTCACAGGTAATTCTACCTCCCCTATGTGCCTGGTGTTTTGCTAGGAGCTGTGTGAGAGCTGCAAGAGAAGTTAAGGTGTATTTCACTTAACTTAGAACTCAAGTTGAATATGTGAAACAGTCTCAATTGGAAATTTTGAGAGAAAAATTAAGAGAAGAAAAGCAGAGTGGGATCCGGCAGTCATGAGTGAGGACCCACTACCTGCTACGTGCTACACTTTGCCAGTCACCATGGACAGAGTCCTGCCACCCTGGAATTACAGTGTCATCACCAGGGAATGAGACTCTAAGTGTGTTACCCACTGTGGTGTACTCTGGCAGACACAACAGGGAATAACTGTGGAGGTCGGCAACTTTATGGAAGTGAGCACGAGAAGAAGGGAGTCTGAGGGCGTTGTTGCAGGGTGGGCTGGCAGGGAGGGTTTGGAGACTCGGGAGGCAGGGGAGCCGAGGGTGAAAGCGGGAGATGGCAGGGGATGTTTCAGAGTGAGAACGGGGGGCTTGATGGGGCGTCAGGGTGGCAGAAGAGAGAACAGGTAAGAAGGAAGCTGTCGTTTAGGGAACGGGAGAAGGGGAGAGCCCTGGAAGGAGACGGCCTGTCTGGGCCCTTCTAAATCAAAGCGATAGCGGAGAATCTAAGAGCCCATCTTCTGTAAAAGGTAGAAAGGTGGAACTTAGATCAGGGGGCCACAGAGTTAAGAAATGAAGTTATCAGAGTGTTCAACTCTTTGACCACAAAGTACCGTGGAGAGAGAGAATGGGGGAGGACTGGGAAGCTGGGGGAGAACAGAGCGGCAGCTCCAGGCGCACTCATTTGCAGCCTGCGTCTGTCCTCCCACGGGGGGCTGAGGGGTTCTCCCGGGTCAGAACCAGCCCCTGGCTATCTTTCTGTCTCTCGGGGGCACTTATTAGATATTTGTGGAGTGAAGTATGAATTCTAAGAAGAGTGAGGATGTAGAGGGAAGACGGGGCAGTGAGTGTCACCCGTGACCCAGGAGAGCTGTCTGAACAAAGGGGAAGGAGCCAGGTTTCGGAGCCATGGTGAGGCAGCAGGGGCAGCTGTTTGGTTAGGGCCTTTGATAGAAAAAGCAGCAGGGTGTAGGGGTTTTTGACATTACTGGGGTGTGAGGGTGAGGCAGCCGCACAAGGGAGTTTCACATGGCCTCAGCTGTGTCCATAGAGTTGGAGGTGAGTGGGATGGGAGCTTAGGGAGGGAAAGTGGCCTCCCTGCCCCACGGTGGTCCGTTCATGGGAAGTGACTGGAATGAGCTCTGAGCAGCAGCAAAGTTGTATGAGGTCAGCCCCCGTTGCTTGTCTTCCTGCTGAAGTTCAGACCCTGAACTCATTGTCCCTGCCCCTCCTCCAGCCTGTCCTCAGCTTGCCCTTCACAGGCAGCTGGGCCTTCGGTGCAGGACCCTTTGTCCCCTTGGGCCTTGTACTTGTTGCCCCTGCCTGGACACCTTGCCCCGCCTACTCACCCCAGCTAACTCCTGCTGACCCTTCAGATTTCAGCACGATCCTCATTCTTCTGGGGCAGGGTTCCGCAAACTTGCTCAGCAAACGACCAGATGATAAATATTTTAGGCTTTGGGACCCACAGAGTCTCTGTTGCAACAACTCAAACCTATTGTCGTGTGAAAGCCGCCACAGGTGGTACATAAACAAAGGGGCATGGCTATGTTCTCAAAAAAAACTCTGTTTACAAAAACAGGAGGCTTGTCTTCAGACCGCAGTTTGCCCCTCTCACAGTTGAGCTCCTAAATCTCGTGAGGACAAGGGCAGGGTGTTCTGCTCGCCACTCAGGAAACCCCCGTGGCTGGGTGGATCTAGGTTGAGGTTCAGAAGACTCCGAGGCGTGAGGGATCACATTATACCTGATGATGTGACCCAGGAGCAAAGACAGGAAGGGGCTTTATGAAAGAAAAATGGTTCTTACATCAGGACCTGGGGACTCAGGATGATAATCTTCATTCTCCAAAAATCTCAATAATATTATGTATGATACATACACATTTCATCAAATATGTGTGCATTTGCCATTTATTTGTAATGAGTAAAGACTTTGGTTAATGGTGGCGTGTGTGGATCAGGAACCAAAGGGCTGGGTGAAGTGACAGGTCCAGGTGAGGATGAGAAGGGTTAAGAGAGAGGGGAAGGGATGACCGAAAGGCCTCTTTCCTGGGAGGTGTGAGGTCTCTGCTTCTCCTGTGGGCCTTGCAAATGGAAGAGGAAGTAACCAGTGTGGCTGAGTCGCATTTCTTGGCCCAGCAGTCTGCCAGAAGCTGATTTTGGCTCTGTGTCTGCCTCTGAAAACTCTGACCCGGGCACTGGGGCACACTAATTTTCACTGCAGTATTTATTTAGAGACAAGAGAAAGGAAGGGCCTCAGGTTTGGGTTGGCGAGGGGAACACCCTGTGTTCCAGGGCTTCTGTTTGGATTGGCCCATGCCTGCAGACCTGGCCTGTGTGCCTTCCCAGCTGTGGGGTTTGCTTATACTGGAGGATGTGTCGAATTTGTGAGACTCGGAGCCGAAGCCCAGCCTGGGGTGCTGGGCCTGGACCACAGGACCGGCTGTTTTTCCTCTGAGAGCCTAAAGAAATACGGCTGTGCAAGGCAGCTCAGGCTCCGTGACATACTGTGGGCAGATGCTCATGGGAGAACCCAGGTCTCCCTGAAAACATGGCTGTGAGGACAGGGAGGCAGAGGTTTGGATTCCTTGGGGCAGGAAAACTGACTGCGCCAGGGCTATTGGGCCTGCCTTTTAGAATGCGAGGGCTTTGCTCCCTGCTTTCCTGAGCTGGAGGAAACTTCCACCCCAGATGAGTAGGAATGGGGGGGAGGGAGGTGGAGAGCATCTTTTAGTAATCTCTAGCCTCCCTCTCCACCTTTTCTGATGCAACTTCATAAATGTGGACAACATAAGAATACACCAGCCTTGTAATTTTTGTTCCCCCAGTGTGTTATCTGCTGGGGCTTTTTTTTTTCTTCAGAGAGGGGAAGGGAGGGAGAAAGAGGGAGAGAGACATTGATGTGCGAAAAATTGACCAGCAGCCTCTTGCAAACCCCCAACTGGGAACTTGGTCCACAAACCAGGCGTGTTCCTTGACCGGGAATCGAACTGGTGACCCTTCAGTCCGCAGGCTGCACTCAATCCATTGAGCCACACCAGCCAGGGCCCTGCTGGGATTTAGAGGAGACTTGGGGTGAGAGAGGTCTCACTGGGTCTCCTGGATTCCCCTGGGCTGCTCAGGGGGCATGCAGATTGGTTGGTGTACTACTTGCCTCTATGCATTCGTTTTTTAAATTAAGGTTTATAGTCATCATTCAGGAAGCTTGATAGTTAAAATAACGTAAGATAAAGGGCAGTAAAATGCTTAATGAGCCTAATATTAGAGTCAGCTTTGTGGGGGGAGGTGTTCTGCCAGGAGGACATGACCAATGACGTAATAGTGAGGGGAAAAAAGCATGAGTGGTGGTTATCTTTAAGGGATAAAATTACTTGTGGTTTTTATTCTCTTTAAATTTGTGTATATGTTCTGTTCTCCCACAATGAGCATATCACATGTGCAGTAGTTCTTGCCTTCTTTAAAAATAGTTGGAGATCTTTTTAAAATACATGCTCATTGTAACATGAACAGTACTAAGATATATGAAGGTAATAATAATAACGTAATGATAATCTGTGCCTTACCTTCTCCATGTGCCTCTGCCCCCGCAGAGACCATAGTGACAGCCTGGTGAGGATCCAGGCGCCCTTTTCCCTTGTGTATAAACACGTACAGAGTTGGGTTGGGTTTTGGGGCGGGGGTTAAATTGCCTCATTCCATCACCGTAGATGGCACCTAGGGTTTTGTTTTTTTGTTTGTTTGTTTGTTTGTTTGTTTGTTTACCGGAATACATTATTGCCATTATGTGAGGACTAGCATAAATTTAACTCAGCCTTTTTCATCATTGCATAATATTCCATAGTGCATACCATGATTTATTTGCCTATGCCCCTTCTCTGAGGCAGCCAGATTATTTTCAGTTTTTACCACTCTAAACAGTGCTACATAAACTTAATGTTTATATAACTGTGGTTTAGTACTCTTTTTCTTCTGAAAGGCCAAAGGGAAGTGGGTTTTAAATGTCCTAGAATCTATTGTCAAATTGTTTTCCCAGAAGACTGGCAATTTAAACTTTTTATTAATATTTTGAGTGTAATAAAATGTTTCCAGAGGGTTTGTAACTGGGAATCAGGAATCCTGTGTTCCAGCCCTGGCTGTGCTGTATGAAGTCAGGCAAGGCATTTCTAAAATGTGGAATTCATGCTTAGAGTAATGTACTCATGTCTGACTGTCCGGGGACCGGGGGGTTCTAGAGGTCTGCCAAATCCTTTCAAGCCCAGGAGTTTTATGATACATGTGGCTGTGCTCACTTCAGATGTGTTCGTTTCTTTCTTTAGATTGTCTGAGGAATTTAAGACTCCTGAAAAACCACGTGTGTCTGAGGAAGACAGGGGCCTGGAGCCTTGTCTGTTGCTTGTACCTCTGAGCCCAGAGCCTGAATGGGGCTGTGCTGGACTAGTAGCTGTTTCTCAAAGATTTTTAGAGTTTTGCTACAGACTAAAAATTCCTCTTCTATTTAGTTGAATAAAGCAGGAGGCAGACAGAAACCACACTCGGCCAGGCTGGGGTGAGCTTCTGGAGTAGTAGTAGTGCTGCCGAAGTTGCCGCTGATCACGCCTCGTTCTATGCTCTGCCCCCAGGTGTGCCGGCACGTGAAGAACGGGGACATTCTCCTGCTGAACCGGCAGCCCACCCTGCACAGACCTTCCATCCAGGCGCACCACGCCCGCATCCTGCCTGAAGAGAAAGTCCTACGGCTCCACTACGCCAATTGTAAGGCCTATAACGCTGACTTTGATGGAGATGAGATGAATGCCCATTTCCCCCAGAGTGAATTGGGCCGGGCCGAGGCCTACGTCCTCGCCTGCACGGATCAGCAATACCTTGTTCCCAAGGTAGGTCTGACCTTGAGGCCAATTTACAGTCATTACTGGCACAACTTGGCACTTTAGATCTGGGCCCTCTCTAACTCCCAGGGTCGGTGGGCAGCTCTAGGTCAGAAGCACATAGAACACAGGGGCCTGGCTTCTTCCAGGTGGGGTTTTCGGTTCTCTGGTTGCTTAGAGCCAGGGAAAGATTTTTGTTTTGCTGCCTCTTAAAAATAGAAATGATAAGGGTTGTCGCCAAAAACTGAGTTTAGTAGCTACATAATAGGTCTTGTCTTCCAGACTTATGTTTGGATTCTGCAGTTTATTACTCTTGGCAAGGATTAGCATCCCAGCTGTGTTGGTCCCCATGGTTCTCAAATGACTTTGATCCTTTGAATTCTGATATGCATGAATTTTAAGAGACAACTTAACTGCAAGGGCCCAAATGAGATCCCCCTCCAGGCCACGAGGTCATCTCCTCTTTGAACTCCTTCCTTCTCTCTCTGAGGTTGACCCTCAGGCAGAGCCATGTGGTCATGGCTATCCAGAGGAGCACATGGGAAGGATGCAGCTTCCTGCCCCCTGGCCTGGCCACATGACCCAGTCCCATTACATGGCAGGGGCCCAAGTCAGCGTGTTCATGGGAGGAACAGAGTGGGGAAAGAGCCTGTCCCTCTTTACCCCTCACCACTTACCCAGAGACCTTTTAAATTATAAGCCATTTGCATCACTGTGATTCACAGTAATGCATCATGCACTTGGGTTGTGGAATATGCAAGAACTAGCAGTAATAATGAGAATAGCATAGAATTGTGGCTACCATTTCCAAGCACTTTTCCAGGGCCAACACTACAGAGCACTTCGAAGACTCCTCCTTTTACCCTCACCACAGAGCGTGAAGGAGGTGATATTAAAGTCCCTATTTACAAATGAGGAAGTGGTGTAACTTTCCCCAGGACACAGCTGAGGAGCGGGAGGAAGGACAGGGAACTCCCAGAACCTGTGGGGTTTTATTCTTTTTCCCCTCTGGGCCCTTCTGCAGAAGAGGTGGAGGCCCTTGCACTCGGGTCCCTGGAGGCTGTTCAGAGATGTCCTGCACAGGTCAGTGCCCCCTCCTTCTGGGAACTCCTCTTTCCCCATCAGTCATCTGCCTCCCTGGGAATCAGGCAGGTGGCGAGGGGCCTACCATCCCAGCTTCTTTTCCCAGCAGATATAATAACACAGTAACTTTATAGTGGACCCAAATGTTCAAGTTTATCTTTATTTCCATCCTCTGCCCACCTTAGCCAGCTGTTGCTTAGGGAAGGGCCTAAAAGTAGGAAGGAGGAGTTAGGGCCCACTAGAAGAAATAATTTTACTAACTTTTACTATTCATTTTACTAATAATTAAAAGAAATACTTGGAATAATTTTATTTATTTGAAAATCAGCTTTTTGGTTTTTTTTGTATGTAATAATAGCCACAGGAGGAGGCAGAAAAAGCTCATCCATTGAGCACTCCCTGTTCATCAGATACTGCTCGAAGCAATTTGTAAACATTCTCTTACTTAGTTCTCACAGCAGCATTTGTGAGGCAGGTGCGATTGTCCCATGAGGAAATGCAAGTGAGTAACTTGCCAGCCAGCAATAAGGCCAGGACTTGAACCGCAGCCCAAGTGTTCAACCCCTTTGATGGGCAAAGCTGGGGCTCAGTGAAGGCACGTGGAAGGAAGAGGCTCCCAGCTCTGAGCTAGCTCTCAGACTCTAGGAGCAGTGTCACTGTTCACCACGGGAACACTACCAGAGAGCAGCTGATGGTTCAGCTTTTGCTGGGAGAGTGACCTCTGGACATTAGCTGCATGGGGAGTTGGGGTGCTCCGAAATTCTCCAGCCAGTGAACTCAAATGTTCTGTACTTGATTTTGATTGACAAACGTAGTACAGAGGCTTCATGCTTACATGTGTCCTGCAGAGGGCAGGCCTGTTTACATCCACATGTGCCTCATCACATGCTTGCCATGCCTGTGAGTTTTAGGTCGGAAGACAGGCACAACATAGATAAATAAGCTTATATCATAAGTTAATTTGTTTTTTAAATTTATTTTACAATCACAGTTGACATAACATTACTGTATTAATTTGAGGCCTGCAACATAGTGATTAAACATCTATATACTTTACGAAGTGCTCACCTCAATTAAGTCTAGTACCCAACTGACACCATACATAGTTATTACATTATAGACTATATTCCCTATGCTGTACTCTCTGTATCTTTGATTATTTTTATAACTGGCAATTTTTACATCTTAATCCTTTTCACCTTTTTTTACCCATCCCAAACCCCCCTCCCCTCTGGCAATCATCAATTTGTTCTTTGTATCTATGCGTTTGCTCGGTTCATTTATTTTGTTGTTTTGTATTCCACATCTAAGCAAAAACATGTATTTGTCTTTCTCTGCCTGACTACCCTTTAGGGCCATCCGTATTATCACAGATTGTAAGATTTCACCCTTTTTTATGGCCAAGTGATTCCATTGTATGTCTATCTGTATTTATTTATTAAATTTTTTATAATACTTTTTCCATTACCATTTAGTCCCCATATATGCCCTCCCCACTCCCCTCACAGTCACCTCCCTGTTATCCATTTCCATAAATCCTTTATCCTTTTTGCTCAATCCCTCCAAATATGGTATTTGTCTTTCTCTGACTAGCTTATTCCCTTAGCATAATGTTCTCAAGGTCTATCCATAGTGTTGCAAAGGGTAGAATTTTCTTCTTTTTTATGACCAAGTGGCATTCCATTGTGTAAATGTCCCATTGTTGTTTTATCCACTCACCTACTGATAGACATTTGGGCTGCTTCCATATCTTAGTGACTGTAAATAATGCTGCGATGAACATAGAGGTGCCTGATGTTCTTTCAAATTAGTGTTTTGGGTTCCTTCGGATTTGTTCCCAGAAGTGGGATCACTGGGTCAAAGGCAGATCCATTTTTAATTTTTTGAGGTATCTCCATACTGCTTCCCACAGTGGCTGCACCAATCTGCATTCCCGCCAACAGTGCAAAAGGGGTCCCCTTTCTCTACATCCTCACCTCATATTAATAAATCAACAGTTGTTTGTTGATTTATTGATGATAGCCATCAGTAAACCAAATATAGCAATGAATCAAAAAGATCATACACCAGGATCAAGTGGGACTACTCTGGGAATGCAAGGTTGGGACAACATTCTGACAGGTGTGAGGTGAGTCTCATTGCGGTTATAATTTGCATTTCTATGATGACTGGTGATGTTGAGCATCTTTTCATAGGTCTGTGGGCCATCTATATGTCCTCTTTGAAGAAGTGTCTATTCAGATCCTTTATGCATTTTTTAATTAGGTTGTTTGGGGTTTTTTGGTTTTGAGTTTTGTAAATTCTTTATAAATTTTGGACATAACCTCTTCTCAGATGTATCGATGAATATATTTTCCCATTCTGTGGGTTGTCTTTTTATTTTGTTGATTGTTTCATTTGCTGTGCCAAAACTTTTTAGTTTGATGTAGTGCCATTTGTTTATTTTTTCTTTTGTTTCCCTTGCCTGGGGAGAGATATCTGATAAAATATTGCTATGAGCAATGTCCAAGATTTTGCTGCTTATGTTTTCTTCTAGGCTTTCTATGGTTTGGGGTCTAACATTTAAGTCTTTAATCCATTTTGAATTTATTTTTGTGTGTGTTATAAGAAGGTGGTCTAGTTTCATTTTTCTGCACATAACTGTCCAATTTTCCCAACACCATTTATTGAATAAACTGTCTTCAGCCCATTGTATGTGCTTGCTTTCTCTATCGAATATTAATTGACTATAAAAGTGTGGGTTTATTTCTGGGCTTTCTGTTCTGTTACATTGATCTATGTGTCTGTCTTTATACCAGCACCATGCTGTTTACTGTGACCTTGTAGTATAGCCTGATATTAGGCAGCATGATTCCTCCAACTTTGTTCTTCTTTTTCAGGATTGCTGTGGCTATTCAGGGTCTTTTGTGGTTCCATGTAAATTTTTGAATTATTCTAGCTCTGTGAAATATGTCATTGGAATCTTGATAGGAATTGCGTTGAATCTATAGATTGCTTTGTATAGTATGGACATTTTAATGATGTTAATTCTTCCTATCTATGAATATGGTATGTGCTTCCACTTATTTGTATCTTTTTCAATTTCTTTCTTCAGTGTCTTACAATTTTCTGAGTACAGGTCTTTTACATCCTTGGTTAGGTTTATTCCTGGGTATTTTATTCTTTTTGAAGCAATTGTGAATGAACTTGTTTTCTTAATTTCCCTTTCTTGTTAGTTCATTGTTGACATATAAAAATGCAACTGATTCCTGGATATTAATTTTGTATCCTGCTAGTTTGCTGAAATCAGTTATCAGTTCTCGTAGTTTCTGGGTAGAATTGTTGGGATTCTTTATATACAGTATCATGTCATCTGCAAATAATTACAGTTTTACTAATTCATTTCCAATTTGAATGCCTTTTGTTTTTTCTTCTTGTCTAATTGCTTTGGCTAGGACTTCCAGTACTATGTTGAATAGGAGAGGCGAAAGAAGAATTCCCTGTTTTGTTCCTGATCTTAAGGGAAACAACTTGTAGGTTTTGTCCATTGATTATGATGCTGGCAGTGGGTTTACCATATATGGCCTTTATTATGCTTGGGTATGTTCCCTCTAATCCCACTTTGCTAAGAGTTTTTATCACAAACGAGTGCTGGATTTTATCAAATGCTTTTTCTGCATCTATTGATATGATCATATAGTTTTTATCCTTTGTTTTGTTTATATGGTGAATCACATTCATTGATTTGTGAATGTCGTACCAACCTTACATTCCCAGAACAAACCCCTCTTGATCATGGTATATGATCTTTTTGAGGCATTGCTGTATTTGGTTTGCTGATATTTTATTGAGGATTTTAGCATCTACATTCATCAGGGATATAGGCCTATAATTTTCTTTTTTTGTAGTATCGTTAGCTGGTTTTGGAATTAGGATAATGATGGCCTCGTAAAATGAGATTGGGATCCATTGTACTTATGTACCACAACTTTTTTTATCCATTTGTCCATTAATAGGCACTTGGGTAGCCTCATATCTTGGCTGTTGTAATTAGTGCTGCAGTGAACATAGGGGCGCATATATCTTTTCAAGTTAGTGTTTTGGGTTTCTTTGGATATATACCCAGGAGAGAAATTTTTAAGTCATAAAGCAGTTTTATTTTTAATTTTTTGAGGAACCTCCATACGTTTTCCATAGTGGCTGCATCAATTTGAATTCCCTCCAACAATGCACTAGGGTTCCCTTTTCTCCACGTCCTCGCTAACACCTGTTGTTTATTGATTTATTGAATATGGCCGTTATGACAGGTGTAAGGTGATACCTCATTGTGGTTTTAATTTGCATTGGCTATCTGTACATCCTCTTTGGAAAAATGTCTATTCAGGTTTTCTGCCCATTTTCTAATTGGTGTGGTTTTTTGATGTTGAATTGTATGAGTTCTTTATCAGTTTTGGATATTAACCCCTATGGTATGTGTCATTGGCCAATAGGTTCTCCCATTCAGTGGGTTGTCCTTTCATTCTGTTGATGGTTTCCTTTGCTGTGCAAAAATATTTTAGTTTGATATGGTCACATTTGTTTACTTTTTCTTTTGTTTCCCTTGCCCAAGGAGATATAGCAGAAAAAAAAATACTGCTAAGAAGTCTCAGAGGTTTACTACCTGTGTTTTCTTCTACAAATTTTATGGCTTGAAGCCTTACATTTAAGTATTTAATCCATTTTGAGTTTATTCTTATATAAGGTATAAGAAAGGGGTGGTTTCATTTTTTGCACTATCTATCCAATTTTCCTAGCAGCATTTATTAAATATACTGTCTTAACCCCATAGAATATTCTTGTCTACTTTATCATAGATTAAATGACCATAACGCTGCAGATTTATTT
Organism: Mormoops blainvillei; assembly: GCA_004026545.1. Lineage (NCBI taxonomy): Eukaryota > Metazoa > Chordata > Mammalia > Chiroptera > Mormoopidae > Mormoops > Mormoops blainvillei. The sequence continues at coordinate 162,382 of PVJD01000040.1, forward strand.
CTGGACTCTTTATTCTGTTCCATTGATTTATGTGTCTGTTTTTATGCCAGTACCACACTGTTTGATTGCTATGGCCTTATAATATAGTTTGATATCAGGTAACATAATACCTCTTACTTTGTTTTTCTTTCTTGAGATTGCTGTGGCTATTCAGGGTCTTTGTGATTCCATATAAATTTTAGAATTATTTGTTCTAGTTCTGTGAAAAGTGCCATTGATATTTTGATAGGGATTGCATTGAATCTATAGATTGCTTTAAGTAGCATGGATACTTTAACAATGTTAATTTTTCCTATCCATGAGCACAGTATAGGCTTCCATTTATTTGTATTTTCTTCAACATTTTAACAATGTTAATTCTTTCTATCCATTTTCTTCAATTTCTTTTTTCAGTGTCTTAGAGTTTTTTGAGTATAGGTATTTTACATCTTTGGTTAAATTTATTCCTAGGGGTCTTTTTGTTGGGTTGTTTCTTTTTTTTATGCAATTGTAAATGGTATTGTTTTCATAACTTTTCTTTTTGATAGCTCATTATTAGTGTGTAAAAATACAACTGATTTCAGAATTTTTTTATCCTTCTACTTTACTGAATTCATTTATTATTTCTGGTAGTTTTTTGATGGGATTTAGATTCTATATATATGGTATAATGTCATCTGCAAATAATGACAGTTTTACTTTTTCCTTTCCAGTTTGGATACCTTGTATTTCCTTTTCTTGTCTGATTGCTGTGGCTAGGACTTCCAGTACTCTGATGAATAAGAGTGGAAAGCGGACATCCCTTTCTCTTTCCTGATCTTAAGGAAAATGCTTTTATCTTTTTCCTGTTGAGTATGATGTTAGCTGTGGGTTTGTCACATATGGCCTTTATTATATTGTAAAATCACTACAGTTTTTACTCACCCCACTCCACGCTTATGTTTTCATCATTATTTTTTACTACTTTTGTGTGTGTATGTATATCCCTTAATTTACAGTTGTAATTACATGTGATCTTCCTATTTTTGTATTTTAACCTTTGTAATAGCTTTATAGTTAGTTGAATAAAATAATTTCTTAACAAAAAACTGAAAAACTTCTAGGTAATGATCTGAGGTTCACTTTGCTTTTAGTCAATATCTTTTGTCTTAGGTAAAGAGCTTTTGATTCTTTTTTTTTTTTTTAAGATTTTATGTGTTTATTTTTAGAGGGAGGGCAAAGGTGGGAGAAAGAGAGGGAGAGAAACATCAATGTGAGAGAGAAACATTGATGGGTTACCTCTTGTGCATGCCCTGACCAGGGTCCAAACCCACAACCCAGACATGTGCCCTGACCAGGAATCAAACCAGTGACCTTTCACTTTGTGAGATGATGCCCAACCAACTAAGCCACATTGGTCGGGGCTGAGGTTTCAATTCTTGATACATTTCATTTAGTCCTTAGTATAAATGCCAAGAGGTGGAATCCTTAGTTCTACTAATGGTTATAAAAACACCACATGACTTGAAGTATTTTGGTGGCAACATCCTAAAAGGCCAAGAAGAACCGGCTTTGTTAAACTAGGGAAGCCACATTTTTGTAATTTTTTGGTATTCTTGTTTTCATTTCTGTACTTTGTTTTTTGGGCTTCTTTTTAAGATTTTATTTATTTATTTTTAGAGAGGATGGTGGGGAGGGAGAAAGAGGTAGAGAAACATCAAGTGCGAGGGACACATCAATGGGTTGCCTCTCACACACCCTCAACGGGGGGAACCAGCCCACAGCCCAGGCACGTGCCCTGCCCAGGAATCAAACTAGCAGCCTTTTGGTTCTCAGGCTGGCGCTCAACCCACTGAGCCACACCAACCAGGGCTCCATTTCTCTTTGTTTATTTTTCCATTTCTTTGACATTTCCAGGTGCTCTTCCTTAACTAACTATGGTACACAATTAAAGTATTTTTTGTTTGTTTGTATTTAATAGAGTTATGTATTGTCTTCTTACTTAAAATAGATGAATGGAGCTTTATTTCCTTTCCAGAAAAGAGTTAAACTTTCTATTAATGTTTTTCTTTTCTTTTGTATTTTGTGTTTATTGAGGGCCAGTGCTTTGAGGAAATTATTTTTAACAAGGCTTGAGAATAGTTTTCTGACTTCTGCCTAGTTAGATAGAAGATTCAAGCCATAGAAGACCCTAATTCTCTAAGCACCCTGACCAGAGACATTAATTATGTCATTTTGCTGTGATATTAAGTGGAATAGGATAGCTAACAGTTATTTGGGTTTTTGATTTAGAGATGATCTTTTTGATTCTAAGCAGGATTTAGAAAATTCAGCATCATAAGTTGACCCTTGGTAAATTGCTTTAATCAGCATTCCTTCCTAGAACTCATGGTTATTGCATTGAAAGCAATTTAGTCATTAAGGTTATTTTCTAGTCATGTAGAAATCTGGACAGAGAGAGGAGAAGGCATGGAATAGATCACATAGCTTGTAATTATGTTCTTTAAAGGCAGAAAACAAAAGGAAAAGTCTGTATCTGCCTCCAAAGATTGTGGGATGAGTCAAATGCTTAATACTGGTTTGGGCTTCCCCCAAGGAAAATAAGACCACGTCTTTGGAACAAGATGCAGAGTTTAATTTTTATTTAAGTTCGTAACTCAAAGCCTTTGTAAGAAGGGCTGTGAGTTCCATCTGATCTTGCCTTATGACATCCACAGCATCTATTCAGCACATTTGTAATAATTAGCTTTGAGTTTATGTAGAATCATTGTTGCAGTATATTTAGACTATTTGACAAGTATTCTTTTTAGCTTTTGAATTACTACATGTGGTTTAATTCCTGGTGCTTCTCCAAGGCTGCCTTTGTGAGTTCCTTTAGCCCTAGTTATTAAACATGGCAATAATATTGGGCAGTATTTTTTTTTTAATCCACACCTGAGGATATGTGTATTGGTTTTAGAGAGAGAGGAAGGGGAGAGAGAGAAATGTCAGTGTTAGAAACATCGATTGGTTGCCTCCTGCACACACACAGACTGGGAATCGAACCCACAACCCTTCAGTTATAGGATGATGCTCCAACTAACTGAATAACCTGGCCACAGCAGTATTGGGTACTATTTAACAAATTATCAAATGATAACAATCTTTAAATCCAAGGCACAAATTTTTCTCAAGTTTCCATAAATATTGAAGTTTGTAAAAAACTTCTGAAAGAATGCCAGTGAACACAGCTATTTTTACTATAGTGTGCCTTATGTTGCCATGAACACAGACCTGAGGATCAGAAAAGCTGTGACAAGTGTCAAGTGAGATGAATGTACCCTCCAGAAAAGGGGCTTTTATAAAAGCCCTTGTTTGGACATCTGGTAGATAACAGCCTCTTTTAGGCCCACTGTGAACATGTGCTGCTTTGTGAAAAGACATTCTTTCCTTTCTTCTGCAGTCATGTATGTCAAGGTCCTCTCATGAACCTCCCGAGGAACCCATGCCTGAGTCCCTGCCTCCTTGCACCAGCTGACTCCAAGTCGCTCCTCAGGCCCCATTGTGATACTGCCCCTCACTGCAACCATTCCTGACCATCCCCCTACCTCAGATCTATATTATGATCCATTCTATTATTTTCCTCCATGTCATTTAAAACTCTTCATGTCAATGTATTTATCTAATCATTTGTTTACTTTCTAACTCTTCCTTCTCACAAAGGATTGTGTCTGTCCCACCGAAGTAGACTCAAGGTCTAAGCTACTTAGGCACACAGTAGGCTCTCAGTAACTACCTGTTGGATGGATGGTCAATTTATAGGAGAACCAAGCCAGAAATGTGTGAAAAATACTAAAGCATAAAACCAGAATATAAAAATAGGAACATAGCTAACGGCAGCCAGGCCAGATTTATGCATAAATGCCAAAAATATGCTGGAGTAACTAGAACCAGATGGGATTATGGAGGAAAGGCTTGTGGAAATGGTTGAATTTGAAGCAGTTTTGGTATAGAACTGGGAACAAATGGCAAAGGTGGAAGCCAGTCAGGAAGTACTGGTCATGCACTTTGGAAGGCAGTTGGCTCTCAAAATGAGAGGCCTGGGCACTGGCCTGAGGCTTTGGGGAGGGCAGCGTGGAGCTACGTCAAGGCTGTTGCTAGGAGGTGGCCTCCAGGCAGATGATTAGGAATTAGATGTGACTTAAAATGTATCTTTGTTCTTCTTTTGTCTTGATTTGTAGGATGGCCAGCCATTGGCAGGATTGATCCAAGATCACATGGTTTCGGGTGCAAATATGACTGCCCGAGGTTGCTTTTTCACCCGGGAGCAGTATATGGAACTGGTGTACCGAGGACTCACAGACAAAGTGGGACACGTGAAGCTCTTTCCTCCTGCCATCCTGAAGCCTTTTCCACTGTGGACAGGAAAGCAGGTAATTGGGAGAAAACAGCCAGAGCACATATCAGAAGGAAACCGGCCACTCATGTGAAAGGTTCCATTCCTAGGAGAGCCCATGCCAGAGACAGAGAAATAACAAATCAGACAATAGTGTGACTGTCTCTTTGATGGGCTCATGGGTCTGGGTGGTTTCAAGGGTATATCTGTCTACTAAGAGGAGGCCACATGGTTTCTGTCCTTTGCTTCTAACTTAAACTTGACATCTTTGTTATCCAGATACAGTGGTTATGGGCAGTGGTGTTGGTAGTAGTATTAGTAATATTTGTTGGGAGGGGCGAAGTGCTTTGCTTTTTTTAAAGAATATTTTATTATTTATGGTATTACAGGTGTCCCAGTTTTTCTCTCCTTTCCGCCCTTCCACCCAGCCCCTCCCAGTCCCTCAGGCAATTCCTACACCGTTGTCCATGTCCATGGGTCACACATGTATTTTCTTTGGCTAATCGCTTCACCTACTTAACAACCAGTCCCCACTTCTCCCCTCCCCTCTTATAGCGGTCAGTCTATTGCATATTTCTATGTCTTGGATCCCATTTTGTTCATTAGATTCCACATATAAGTGATATCATATGGTATTTGTTTTTCACTGACTGGCTTATTTCACTTAGTATAATAGTCTCCAGGTCCATCTATGCTGTCTCAAAAGGTAAGAGCTCCTCCTTTTTTACTCCTTCGTAGTATTCCATTGTGTAAATGTACCACAACTTTTTGTACCATCCACTCATCTACCGATGGCACTTGGGCTACTTCCAGATCTGGCTGTTGTAAATAACGCTACTATGAACATAGGAGTGCATATATTCTTTTGAATTGGTGTTTCAGAATTCTTAGGAGATATTCCCAGAAGTGGAATCACTGGGTCAAAAGACAGTTCCATTTTTAATTTTTTTAAGGAAATTCTATACTGTTTTTCACAGTGGCTGCACCAGTCTGCATTCCCAGCCAGCAGTGCACAAGGGTTCCCTTTTATCAACATCCTTGCCAGCACTTGTTTTTTGTTGATTTATTGATGGTAGCCATTCTGGCAGACGTGATCTCATTGTGGTTTTAATTTGCGTCTCCCTGATGATTGGTAAATTTGAACACTTTTTTATGTGTCTATGGGCCATCTCTATGTCCTCCTTGGAGAAGTATCTATTCAGGTCCTTTGCCCATTTTTTAAATGGGTTGTTGGTCTTCCTGGTGTTGACGCATGTAAGTTCTTTATATATTTTGGAAATTAAATTCTTATCCAGTGTACCATTGGCAAATATGTTCTCCCATACAGTAGGTTCTCTTTTCATTTTGATGATGTTTTCTTTAGCCATGCAGAAAAACTTTTTTAATTTAATGCCCATTTGTTTCATTTTTCCTTTGTTTTCCTTGCCCTAGGAGATATATCGGCAAAAATACTGCTACCCGAGATACATAAAATTTTACCGCCTATGTTTTCCTCTAGGATTTTTATGGTATCACCACTCATATTTAAGTCTTTTATCCATTTTGAGTTTATTCTTGTATATGGTGTGAGTTGGTGGTCTATTTTCATTATTTTGTATGTACCAGCCCAGTTCTCCCAACACCATTTATTTTTTAAGCATATTTTATTGATTATGCTATTACAGTTGATCCATTTTTTTCTCCTCTTTATTCCCCTCTGCCCTACACCCCGCACCAAGCATTGCCCCCCTCTTAGTACATGTCCGTGTCATACATGTAAGTTCTTTGGCTTCTCCCTTTCCTATACTGTTCTTAACCTCCCCCTCTCTATTTTGTGCCTACCATGTATGCTTCTTATTCCCTGTACCTTTTCCCCATTCTCCCCCTTCCCTCTCCCCACTGATAACCCTCCATGGGATCTCCATTTCTGTGATTCTGTTCCTGTTCTAGCAGTTTGCTTAGTTTGTTTTTGTTTTTGTTTTTTTTAGGTTCAGTTGTTGATAGTTGTGAGTTTGTTGTCATTTTACTGTTCATAGTTTTGATCTCCTTCTTTTTCTTAGATAAGTCCCTTTAACATTTCATATAAGAAGGGCTTCGTGATGATACACTCCTTTAACTTGACCTTATCTGGGAAGCACTTTATCGGCCCTTCCATTCTAAATGATAGCTTTGCCATATAGAGTAATCTTGGACTTAGGTCCTTGCCTTTCATGACTTTGAATACTTCTCTCCAGCCCCTTCTTGCCTGCAGGGTTTCTTTTGAGAAATCAGCTGCTAGTCTTATGGGAACCCTTTTATAGGTAACTATCTCCTTTTCTGTTGCTGCTTTTAAGATTCTTTCCTTACCTTTAATCCTGAGTAATGTAATGATGAGGTGCCTTGGTGCGTTCTTTCTTGGGTCCAACTTCCTTGGGACTCTCTGAGCTTCTCAGCTTCCTAGAAGTCTATTTCCTTTGCCAGATTGGGGAAGTTCTCCTTCATTATTTTTCCAAATAAGTTTTCAGTGTCTTACTTTTCCTCTTCTCCTTCTGGCACCCCTATGATTCATATGTTGGAACATTTAAAATTGTCCTGTAGGTTCCTAAGGCTCTCCTCATTTTCTTGAATTCTTGTTTCTTCATTCTGTTCTGGTTGAATGTTTATTTCTTCCTTCTCCAAATCACTGCTTTGAGTTCTGGTTTCCTTCCCTTCACTGTTGGTTCCTTGTATGTTTTTCTTTATTTCACTTTGCATAGCCTTTACTTTTTCCTATATTTTGGGACCATATTCAGCCATTTCTGTGAGTGTCCTGATTACCTGTGTTTTGAACTCTGCATTTGATAGGTTGGCTATCACCTCGTCGCTTAGTTCTTTTTTCTGGAGTTTCGATCCTTTCTTTCATTTGGGCCATAATTCTTTGTCTCGGTATCCCTGTTAAATATTGTAAGGGGTGGAACCTTAGATATTCACCAGGGCAGGCAACCCACTTTGCTGCATTGCAACACTGTCTGTGGGGGAGGGGTCAGAGAGGGAACCGCGCTTGCTCAGCTCTTGCCCTGCTTTCAGTCACTTCCCCCCTACCCACAAGCAAATTGGGCCCTTCTGGTGCTGATTCCCAGGTGAGTGGGTTTGTGTACCAGTTGGGTGGGTTTGTGTACGTTCTAGGACCCTGTGGGTCTCTCCAACAAACACTCCTGTGAGGCTGGGAGTTTCTCCCGCTGTCACAGCCCCACAGGCTTTAACAGCCAGAGGTTTTGAGACTTCCTCTTCTCGTGCTGGAACCCTGGGTTGCATGGTCTGTCTCACTCCCTAGTTGTTCCTCCCGGTTTATCTGCATGCAAATATGGGACCACCCAGTCTGCCAGCCACCACCTTGCCATGGGTCCTTTCCCCATAGCTGCACATCTCCACCCCTACTACCAGTCTGGATGAATATTTCTTCTTTAACGCCTTGGTTGTCCAACTTTCATACAGTTCGATTTTCTGGCAGTTCTGATTTTTTGTTTTTAAATTTGTTGTCCTTCTTTTGGTTGTGGAAGGAGGCAAAGTGTATCTACCTATGCCTCCATCTTTCCCAATACCATTTATTGAAAAGACTGTATTTACTCCATTGTGTACTCTTGCCTCCTTTGTCAAATATTAATTAACCATAAAGACATTGGTTAATTTCAGGGCTCTCTATTCGGTTCCATTGATCTTATGCCAGTACCAGGCTGTTCTGATAACAGTGGTCTTGTAGTAGAGTTTGATATCAGGTATTGTGGTCCCTCCAACTTTGTTCTTCTGTCTCAAGATTGCTGAGGCTATTTGGGGTCTTTTTTGGTTCCATATAAATTTTTGAAATATTTGTTCTAGATCTGTGAAATATGCCATTGGTATTTTTTTAAAAATTGCATTGAATCTATAGATTACTTTGGTTAGTATGGGCATTTTAATGATGTTATTTCTTCCAATCCATGAACATAGTTTATACTTCCAGTTACTTGTATCTTTCCTAGTTTCTTTTTTCAGTGTCCTAGATTTCAAAGTACAGGTCTTTGTATCCTTGGTTAAATTTATTCCTGGGTACATTATTATTATTATTACTGAGTACTTTAAGTATGTTATCTTACTTAATCCTCACGGTCAACCTGGATGTGAAGAGACCACTGTTATCACCATTTAGCAGATATGCATATTGAGGGTTAGAGAAGTTAATTTATGTGTCCAAGTCTCTAGGAGACAGCTGGATCCGAACCCAGGATTTCCTGACTTCCAAAGCATCACACTATACTTCCCTTTACAGTAATAAAATAATAGTATGTGTAGTGACTAAAAAGTTACGTGCAATAAAATATGTACTTCTGCTGTTGGCTGGGTCTCCAGCTTCATCCTTAGGCCTAACTACCTACTAATCAGCTATGTGATCTTGGCTCTGGATCTCGTTTCCTCATCTATAAAATAGAGGGTTTCAGGCTGAAGATCTCTAAAGCGTCTCTCTGCTCTTCAGTTTTTTAAGTCTGTGGACCTGGGACTTGACCGACTTGTAGTTGTTAAACCAACCTCGTATTCCTGGGATAATCTTTACTTGGTCATGAGGCATTATCCTGTCTGTCACTAAATTCAACAAATAAGTTTGTTTAGAATTTTTTTTTTTTTGCATTTGTGTTCACGAGGGATATTAATTTGTAGTTTTCTTTTCTTGTAATATTTTTGTCTGGTTTTGGTATCAGGTTGGCTTTATAGAATGAGTTGGGAAGTAGTTCCTCTTCAATTTTCTGTAAAAGTTTGTGTATTACTCGTATTCTTTTTTTCTTAAATGTCTGGATCTGGAGTTTTCTTTATAGGAAGGTTTTTAAACTAAAATTTTTACTTCTCTGATACATATAGAGTTATTTGAGTTGTCTATTTCCTGAATAGCCTTAGTACTTTTTTTGTCACGGAATTTGTCCATTTCATCTAAGTCGTTAAATTTTTAGGCATAAAGTTATTTATAATATTCCTGTACCATCCTTTTCTATCTGTACAATCTGTGAATGGGCTGCCTGTCTCATTCCTGATATTGGTAATTATTGCTCTCAACAAACCAGCTTTCATTGACTTTTTCTGTTTTTCTTTTTTTGTTTCATCGATTTCACTTTAATCTTTATTATTTCCTTCTGTTTTCATTGGATTTTATTTGCTTTTCATTTTCTAGTTACTTAAGGTCGAAGCTGACATCGCTGATTTGAGCAATTTTTTCCCTTTTTTTATTACAAGCATTTTATGTATAAATTTCTCCCCTAAGTTCAATTACATAATATCCCACAAATTATGATATGTTGTATTTTCATTTACTTTAAAATACTTTTTAATTTTCCTTTTGATTTTTTTTTAACACATGAGTTTTTTAGGTCCTTTATTTCCTTTCCAAATATTTAGGGATTTTCCAGATATCTTTGTTACAGATTTCCAATTTAATTTTATTGTGGCCAAAGAACATACCTTGGATGACCTGAACCCTTTTAAATTTATTGAGATTTGTTTTGTAGCTTCAGTTATAGTTTATAACTATATAATAATTCTAAGGGCACACAGTAAATATTCTGTGTGCCCTTAAAAATAGTGTGTAAATGTGTTCTTGTTGGATGGACTGCTCTATACATGTCAAGGTCAGTTGATAGATCAAGCCTGTTATATCCTTGCTGATCGCTGTCCTTCATTACCTGATGTCCACTGTCTTGAAAACCATTGTTTTGCATTGTTGTCTGCTTTGGTGGTTGTTTCTGGTGGGAGAGTAAATCAGGTCACTGTTGCTCCATCTTGAACAAAAGTGAAAGTCTACATAACAGAATATACAGGGAATTCCGCAGTTTAAGATAAAATTTATAATTCGGATAGTTCAGTTCAAGGAGTTGGTAAGCTTTTTCTGTAAAAGCCAGGTAGCAAATAGTTCAGGCTTTGCTGGCCATGCTGTCTCTGTTACAACTACTCAGCTCTGCCAGTATAACACGAAAACAACCGTAGACAGCGCATAAGTGAGTGATCATAGCCATTACCCAATCTAACTTAATTTACAAAATGGTGGTGGGCCAGATTTGTCCTACAGGATATAGTTTGCCTACTCCTAATTTAGTTAGTTGGTTCTGTGTATTTGTCCACTTTATTATTATATATAATAATATATAAATATTATTTATATTATTTTTATTACTTCTATTTATATGTCTTTATTTTATAAGCCATGTCAAGCTATCTTGGAAGTGAATAGATTTATAAGTCTTAAGTAATTTAGTGTCCAGAATTTGTTAGAATTTTATTTAAATGTAATCAGTGTGTTCAAAATAAAACCATATAGTAGACAAAGAATATACAGGGACCGGCAAAAGTAGGTTAATAATAAATAATACAGTAATTAGTAAATAATAATACAAGAATCAACTCTGTGTTTTGCATTATCACAACTGTAAACCTACTTTTGCCCACCTTTGTTACCTGGTGCCATAAATACATTCATTCCCTCCGATCTGGGAATCCAGCTTAAGGAAACAGTCTGAAATGTAGAAAAAGCTATTTGGAAAAGCAGCCCAGTACACCATGATTGATAGTGGTAGAACATCAGAAAAACCTAGGTGCTAAAGATTAGAGCTAAATAATTTGTGGAACATTCATTTCTTAAGATACTATATAGTTGTTAAAAATACTGTGGGGTTTTTTTTAATAGTGGTTTTAAAATGTCATGTAGCAATCTGGAAAATTCTTTGATACAATGTTGAAAGAAGAAATAGACTACCCAATCCAATGTGCAGTCTCAATTTCAACTGTGTTAGAAATGTATATAAGAACTTTGGCATAAAAAAGATCAAAATTATAGAATAATTTGGTTTGTATTAGGAATTTTTTTCCATTTTATAGTGTTTCTGGGCTGTGATTATTACTTTACAATTAAATAAAATTAGAAAATAAGCCCAGGTTTTACTAATGTAACAGCTGAAAATTTTCAGTATTTCTTGAGAGGTTGGTACAGGGTGTTATTTCTTTGCAAATAGTGAAAAGGGGATGAGTGATTGTACTGCACAAGAATTTCGCTGCAGAATCAGTCAAATTCTATAGAGAAAAAACATATTTTCACCAGGAGATAAGGAACTTAGGTTGTACAGTTTATTTGTACTGTCCTAGAAGATGAAGTCTTAGTCTGTCTCTCCAGGGCATTTCAATATAATATCTTGAGTGCTTTTCTGTCTACCTAAGAATCCGAGGGCTCTCATCATTTGTTGAAGGAGCAGATAAAGAGGGTTTGCCTGTCATTACAAATCTCAAGTGTACAACTCAATGTATGTTCACAAAAGGAATACACTTTTGTAAACTGTCTCCCAGGTCAGAATGTAGAATATCACCAGCACTCCCAGAAGACCCTCCCCAAACCCCTCTCAGTGTCTGTCCCTTCCCAAAGGTAGCCACTAGCCTGAGTTCTAACACTATTGATGTTTTGTCTTTTCCCGAACTTTACATAAATATAACAATACAGTAAATCATATCTTTCTGTGAGTCACTTACTTCATTATGTATGGCAGTGGTTTATTTCGCTGCTGTGTAGTATTCCATTATATGAACATACCACCACATGTTTATCTGTTTTACTATCGATGGACATTTGGGTTCTCTTCAGTTGTCTTCCTTTGGTTATTATAAATACGACTACTATGAACATTCTTATATGTCTTTTTTTTTGACATTATATATGCATTTTGGTGGGCAAAGAAATGCCAAGGAGTCAAATTGCTGGGTCATAAGATCTTTTTTCAACTTTAAGTAGTTTAATAAATAGTTTTCCAAAGTGCTTGTAGCAGTTTACACTTCCATCAGCAGGGCATGAGAGTTCTGGTTGCTCCTTAGCCTCAGCAGAACTTGATCATTGTTTGCTCATTCATTTTCATTTGTTTAATTTTAGCCATCCATATGGGTGTGTGGTGGCATCTCATTGTGCTTTTTTGAAAAATAATTAATTAATTAATTCATTCATTTATTTATTTATTTGAGAGTGGGGAAAGGGACGGAGAAATAGAGGGAGAGAAACATCTGTGTGAGAGAGAAACATCCTCACATGCTTCCTCACACGTGCCCCGACAAGGGACCGGACCCACAACTAAGGCATGTACCCTGACCAGGAATCGAACCAGTGACCCTTTGCTTTGTGGCCATTGCCCAACCAACTGAACCACACCAATTAGGGCCTATTGTGGTTTTAATATGCATTTTCTTAATGACAAGTGGAGTTAAGCACCTCTTCATATGCTTATTGGCCATTTCGATATCATCTTTTATGAAGTGCTTATTCAAGTCTTTTGCCTGTTTTCTCTTCTGTGCCATTTGTTTTTTATTGATAGGTAAGTGTTTATTATATGTTCTACTGTAAGTCAGTTGCCAGATATACAGGGTGGATCAAAAATAAGTTTACAGTTATTCATATGGGAAATAATACAATAATCAATAAATAATAGTACAAGAATAAATTCTGTTTCTTGGACTCACAAGAAACCTACTTTGTAAACCTACCTTGACCCACTCTGTATATATTGCAGATATCTTCAACTTGATGACTGGTCTTTTTTCCCTTTTACCTAATGCTGTTTTCTAATTATCGAAAGTTCTCTATTTTAAGTAACATAATTCATCAATCTTTGGCTTTTATGGGCCAGCCCTGTGTTAGAACTATTTGCCTGCCCTGAGGTCGTGAAGGTATTCCCTGTATATTGTCTGGGAGCTTTACTGTTTTAAGTTTTTACACCTTGGTCCACTGGAGTTGATATATGTGGGTGTGTATGATGTGAGGTAGAAGTGAGGATTCCTTTCTTCCTATTTCTTGAATATCCGGTTGATAATAGCATCATTTGTTGAAAACACCATTAGTTTCCTGCTCCTCTTTAGTGTCTTCAGTGTCACCAGTCAACTAGTTATACATATATGGGTCTGTTCCCAACTCTGTTCAGTTCCATTGGTCTGTTTGATCCCATCACACCAACACCACGCTGTCTCAATTATTGTAGCTGTGTCTTAAATCTTGGTTTCTGATAGTAAGTCTCTAGGTTTGTTCTGTTTCAAGATTCTCTTGAGTATTCTTGGCCCCATGTATTTCCATATGAATTTTAAAGCCCGTTTGTAAATTTCCACACAAAAAAAATACCTGCTCTGATTTTTATTGGGATTATATTGCATCTGCTGATCCCTTCAGGAAGAATCAACATATTTATAATATTCGATCTTCCACATTATGAACATAGTATGTCTTTCAATGATATGAAAGTCTTGCACATCTTTCATTAGATTTATTTCTAGATATTGCTCTTAAAGTTGGTATTGTTTATTAAATTTTCTAATTGTTTATAGTTGGTATGTAGAAATACAATTAATTTTTGTATATTGTCCTTGTTTTTGGCAACCTTGATAAATTCAGTTATTAGATCTCTGCGCTTAGAATTCTTTTTAGTTATAAAAGTAACACAAGTTTGTTGTTAAGCAAAAATACAATAATGTGAAATGAGAAAAGAAAAAGTCCCTTCTTTCCCAACCCCATTCTTCATGTCCACACGTACTATGATAGAAAATAAATAAGAAGGGGGTCCTATTATACCTTCTCAGGAGAACCATGATCCATGATTAAATTTGACATTCAGTTTTGATCTTGTATGTAAAACCACCTCTCTATTCATGACATCCCGACAGCGGAAGCATGCGTTTTCCTGACTGCCAGGCAGATGACCTCCCTTTTGGCTGGCCTCTAAGGTGACTTACTTTAAAAGAACCACCAGGCCTTCCAGATGGAATTTTACTATTTCAAGCAGTTTGTCATTTTAATTTGGTCTACCCTAATACTCGAAATATGGCAAGAAGTTCATTCAACTATTTTCATGTGCCAGGTTGACAGACCTTTTTTGTAATTGCTTTGTGACGTATTTAGGTCATTTAATGATGTATAGTAGGGCTCATTCTGTGTTTCTACGTGTAGATCCTCCAGTCGTTCTTTTTAACCCATTCTGTGTGGCATCCATTAATACCACATACCGTCGTTGATTTAACTGGCCCTGTTTCGGCAGACATTTACCTCGTTACCTGTCTTTACTATGGTCACTAATGCTGAGTACCCACTTACATTTATACTGGTATACTTTCATTAATATACATTTTAGACAAATTCTTAAAGGTGTAATTGCTGGGTCAAAGGGTATACATACTTCAAAACGTTTTTTAAAAGAAATCCGTTTAGGTTTAAAACATTTTTAAAAATTTGATGATGGTTCAGTATTAAAAAAATCTAATTATAATTCTCATAGATACTGCTACCCTTCACAGTTTAAGAGAATATTGCAAATTGCCTTTTCTCCCTGGCATGTATACTTCTGGAATATTGGCGTAGAAGGAGACCTCAAATCATCCTAACTGGCTCCCTTTGTCTTTTTAATTGAGATATAATTCATATTTAACATTTACCATTTTTAAAAAGTGTGTATTTCAGTGATTTTTAGTATATTCACTATGTTGTACAATAATCATCACTAACTGATTCTAGAACATTTCTATCCCTTTTAAAAGGAACTTTTTATCTGTTAGCAGTCAGTCGCAGTTCCTCCCTCCCTCATTCCCTGGCAATCACTTTCTGTCTCAATGGATTTGTCTGTTTGGGACATTCCATATAAAGGGAGACATACAATATATGGCCTTTTGTGACTTGCCTCTTTTACTTCCTACAGTGGCTTCAAAATTCATTCATGTTGTAGCATGAACAGTAGTACTTTTTATGGCTGAATTATATTCTACTGTATGGATATAACACATTTTGTCCATTTTTCAGTGGATAAATGGGTAATTTGGGTTGTTTTTCCTTTTTGGCTATTACACATAAAGCTGCAGTGAATATTTGTGTACCAGATTTTGTGCGAACATGCATCTTCAGTACTCTCGGATATATAGCTAAGAGTGGAATCGCCGGATCATATAGTAATGATATGTTTAACATTTTTGAGGAACTACCAAGCAATATATGAGAGTTCCAGTTTCTCCACTTGATCACCAACACTTAATCTTTCTTTTTTTAAAGTTATCTTAGTGGGTGTGACGTGTGGTTTTTGACTTGCGTTTCTCTAAATGACTTATGATGTTGGGCATCTTTTAATGTGCTTGCTGGCCATTTGTAATATATTCTTTGGAGAATGTCCATTTAAGCCCTTTGTCCTTTTTCTAATTGGGTTATTTGTCTTTTTATTGTTGAGTTCTAAGAGTTCTTTATATATTTCGGCTATTAGACTTGTAGCACATATATACATTCCAAATATTTTTTCTCATTCTGTGGGTTGCCTTTACACTTTCTTAATAGTGCCCTTTGATGCATAATTTTTAAAAAAAATTTTGATGAAGCCCAATTTATCTGCTTTTTCTTTTGTTGTTTGTGCTTTTGATGCCATATCTAAAAAAACTGTTGCCTAATCACAGGTCACACAGATTTACAGCTATATTTCCATCTAAGAATTTTATGGTTTTAGGTCTTACACTTTAGATCTTTGATCCATTTTGAATTAATTTTTGTATACATTTGAGGTAGGGGTTCATCTTCGTTCTTTTGCACGTGGATAGGCAGTTGTCTTCGGCGCCGTTTGTTGACAAGACTGTCCTTTTCCCCATGGAATGTTCTTAGCACCCTTGCTACAAGTCAGTTAGCCACAGATGTATTTATTTCCTGGACTCTGATTTCGGTGCCATTGGTCAGTATGTCGATCTGTATGCCACTGCAGTATCCTAGTAACTGTAGCTTTGTAGTAAGTTTTAAAATCTGGAAGTGTGAGCTCTCTAGCTTTGTTTTTCTTTTTCAAGTTTTTTTTAGCTATTCAGGGTTTGTTATACTCATATTTCCATATGAATTTTAGGCTTGTCTTGTTCATTTATACAAAATGGCAGTTGGAATTTCAATGGGGATTGCATTGAATTTGTAGTTCAATTTGGAGAGTGTTGCCATCTTAACATTATGTCATCCCATCTATTATGTCTTTCCATTTATTTAGATTTTCTTTAATTTCTTTCAATAGTGTGTTACAGTTTTCAGCATATAAGTTTTACACTTCTTTGGTTAAATTTATTCCTGAGTATCCTTTCTGATGCTGTCATAAATGCCATTGTTTTCTTAATTTCATTTTCATATTGTTCATTGTTATGTATAGTAATACAATTGATATTTTTGTTGTTGATCTTGTATCCTTCAGAATTGCTGAAGTCATTTACTAGCTCTATTAATTTCTTGTGAATTCTTTGGAACTTTTTATATATGATTATATCATCAGCAAATAATGGTAGTTTTACTACTTCCTCTCCAAATATGGATGCCTTTCCTTTCTTTTCTTGACTAGTTGCTCTGGTTAGACCCTAGTACATTGTTGAATAGAAATGGTAAAAGCAGACATTCTGTCTTCTGCCTGATCTTAGGCAGAAAAGCATTCAGTTCTTGATCACTGAGGGTGTTCTCTGTGGGCTTTTCCTAGATGTCCCCCCTTTATTATGTTGATGACATTTTTTCTATTCCTATTCTGTTGATTGTTTTTTATCATGAAAGGATGTCGGGAGTTTGTCAAATGCTTTTTATGCTCCATTGATTTTGTAGATGAAATGGCAGGTTACATTTCCCTGTCCTCAGATGGTTGGATACATGCATTTTTGTTAACTTTCCCATCCTGACTGTTCCCGGCCTGGCTGTCCCTGCTGTACATGTGGCACTTCAGTTGAGCTGCAGCTTGTGGTCAGCATCCTGGGAAAGTCTCACCCTCCTGCCTTTACTCCCTCGCCTTATGGAAAACCTGGGTCATGACCTTCCTGGTTGTCTTCTGCTGAGATAACAAGGAGTATTCTCTGCCTTTTTAAAAGGTACTGTTGCCGATTATAACCCTGCTCCTGGTGCACAGGCATGAAAAGGCACCTGCTTGCACAGCCGCCCCAACTCCATTGTGCACGTCTAACAGGACTGCTCTGTGGGACCTGGTACTGGCACACAGAGCGCTGTCGATGCCAGCTGATTGCTCCTAGCCCTTCCTCAGCCCTCAGGCCCTGTTATATCAGCCATTCTGCCCCCTGCCTACTACATCTTTGGGAATGTATTGCCTTGGACTCTTGGAGCTTGACCCATGGTTTTCCCTAGGTTCACCTGCCCTCGCTTGGGTTTTCTGTGGAGCAGCTGCTTAGGAAGTTGTCTCCCAGCCTTCTGTTAGCAGCCACTAGTTAAGTGGATGGCCACACTGATGGGCCAGTTGGGGCAGGGGTGGACTCCCTAGCCTTTCAGTAACTGTAGTTAATTCCAGTCACATAAATTTATTTCTGGTGTTAGCTCTGTAAAAGCTAATTGTGTGGAAGCCCTCAGGTTGCCGAGTAGTCACATAATTATTGTGTCCTGTAATGTACCTCACACAGGGACTTCATCGCATGGTGCTCCCCACTCAGGTCACCTTAATAACTACTTCTAAATACCGGCCCTTCTTCTTGTCTGTGTCACTTAGAAGGCTTATCTCTATGGTGTTTACTTAACCTCAAAGTCTCTAGACCAGGGATAAGTTTGTAACAAGTGATACTATTAAAAGTTAAGTCAGAGCATGTCACTTCTGTGATCAAGACCTACCAAATAGCTCTCCTCTCTCTCAAACTAAAAGCCTCCACCTGAAATGCATGATCTGATCCCTGCATGGCTCCATTCCTCACTCACTGCCTTCTCGGTGTGAGGCCTTTTCTGTCCATCTTACTTAAAATCCCAAACATCCCCTCCCCTCGTTCTGCTCTGGGTCCTCCTTCGCTGCTTTATTTTCCCCCAAAGCATGGGCCCCCCTCGAGAATGGAGGCTCCACTGAAGGCAAAGACTGTATTTTATTTACAGTTCTTCCTCGCCCCTGGCTCATAGTAAGCACTCCGTGTGTAAGTGCTGAATGAGTGACTGGCCTCATCTGTACTCTCCAAATGAAGCAGTGCTAGAGCTAAGAGAACATGGTCACTTCCCCAGGGCACAAGCCGGTCAGTGGTGGAGCAGACACTAGAACACTCCCTTGTCCCCAGAGCTTCCCTGCTTCTCAGCTAGCAGCTAGCCTGCTTCTCAGCCGGACACCTCAGGCCTCTGTGAAGCTCCTCAGAGGAAAAGCTCTTGCTTCTTAGCCTTTGCATTCTCTCCTGCCTTTGACCAGGAAGTCAAAGCTGTTCTGTGGGAGGACATTATTTTTTTGCAGTTCGTTTACATTGCATATTATTCTGTATTTGTCTCAGAGGTACAGCACAGGGGTTAGGCAGTCATGTATTTTAGAGAGTGCCCCTTGACATTGCAAGTACCCACTTGGCCTCATACATAGTCATTACAATATTACTGACTATAGTCCCTGTGCATGCTGTAGTTTGCATCCCCACGACTATTCTGTAACTATCAATTTGTACTTCCTTTTTGGGGAGAATTTTTTTAAAAGATTTTATTTATTTTTAGAAGGGGGGGAAGGGAGGGAGAAAGGAAGCGAAACATCAATGTGTGGTTGTCTGTCGTGCCACCCCCCCCCCCCACGGGGGGCATGGCCAGCGACCCAGGCATGTGCTCTGGCCGGGAATCAAACCGGGGATCCTTTGGTTCACAGGCCAGCACTCAGTCCACTGAACCACACCAACCAGGGCCCAATTTGTATTTAATCTCTTCACCTTTTTCACCCAGCCCCCCAGCCCTCCCTTGGCCAGCTGTCAGTCTGGTCCTGTTTTATTTACTTTGTTCTGTAGGAGGACTTTACTCACTGTGTATTATAATTGTCATCGACTTTGATGTGGCTTGAAGACAGGGAAAGACGCTCTGCGATGTGTTCTTCAACCTCTGCCTCCATCCTGGGACTGGCGGCCTGGCAGCCGACTGTGCTGGCAGAGGGCAGTGTGGTGTGCCCCACCACCCCTCTCATCACTACTCTCTTTGCTTTCAATCACATATTTGTATCTTTTTACTCTGACACCATAGCAATTTACTTTTTTCCTCTCCTTCTTTTGTTTATTTAGGAACTTAATATCGGGGGGATTGCTCACTTTAACAAGAATTATTTTAAGGAATAAAAGTCCCAGTGAAGTTCTTAGCGGTGTATGTTTGTTTCCACTCCCAAGTTCCCTCGTAAGTCAGGTAAGCAGAGTAGTGAGAACTGAGATCAACTTGCCCCACAGAGGTGGATCTGTTTGTTTTTCTTGCTTTACCTACAGATCATTGGAGTGGAGTTGTCTGGCTTTTCAGGATGAATAGGAACAGGAAATCCTAAAAGGGAACTTCCCATCTTTTCTTTTTGCCACCAACTTATCTTCTTTTTCTTTCCAGGTAGTGTCCACGCTGCTCATAAACATTATCCCAGAGGAGCACATCCCACTGAATTTATCAGGAAAGGCAAAGATCAGTGGGAAAGCCTGGGTGAAGGAATCCCCTCGACCTGTTCCTGGCTTTACCCCCGACTCCATGTGCGAGTCCCAGGTATGACTGCCCCTCTGTTTCAGTTGGAGACTGCGCATCCTGGGTTTAGACAAATCGATTTAAAACAGAGACAGAGAAGTGGAGGCACATACACAGAAGCAGATGTTGTGGCCCTTAAGAGAAATGGTTGTGCCCAATTTGGTGTTAACTTTTGGTTTTAGAAAGGTTCACAGCTGATTGCTAGTATTTGGCCCTCAGTATAAAATTTGCGACCAGCTTGGGAAGGCTTCTGCAGCAGAAGGCCTCTGGACTTGCCCCTGCAAAACTTGGAAATGCAGAGCCTGTGTTTTCCTTTGAGACCTCTGAGTGGCTGAAGATCAAGGAACTGCTGTGAGGTTTCACTCCTCCCAGCTTTGTACCTTAGGAGTCAGGCCTCAGGAGGGCAGCCCAGGAAAGTCAAACCCAGCACCTTGCTGGTGTAAGAGAGCAAGACTGCGGCCCCACACTAAAGATTTCCAAGGCCCCTGTGTGTACTTGGTGGCGGGGGAGGGGCTACACCGAAGTCCCCAGCTCACAGTGCTTTTTCACTGGGTCTAACAGATATTCCATTAGAACTGAAGCTGCCATTTTTCTTTCCCTTTATAGATCACATGCTCAATGCATGCTGCTTGTTGCAACCAGAAATCCTTTTAATTAGCTTCTAATTCATTAACCCCTTTGTGAAAGTAAAAATTCAGGCCTTAAAAGGATGTTGGAAAGGTTATGTTACTCTTATTCCCAGGGTACAGGGAGGGGAGTACCTAAGCCAAGGTCACAGTTACGAAGGTTAGATTCTAATAAATGTTCTCATTTCCAGTCAGAAAATCTTCGTCAAGGCTACCTGGCCTCAAGTCAGCACAGGTGGGTGGGTGGGATTGGAGGACATGTGGACACAGTGAAATGTCTGCATGTGGTGCAGTCCCTGAGAAACTTCTTTTTAATGGTCTATATGTGCACACCTGCTTTATTTAAAAAAAAAAAAAAAGCCCACCTTTTTCCATCAAGGACTTGAGGCAGGTTACAGTGGAGGGACAGATACAGTAAAGTTAATAAAATAGGGAGTAAAGGGAAGGGGTGGCTCACACAGGAGGTGTCCCCTCCAGCCAAGCATTGATGGCCATCCCCTCTGCAGGTGATCATCAGGGGAGGGGAGCTGCTCTGCGGGGTACTGGACAAAGCGCACTATGGGAGCTCCGCCTATGGCCTGGTCCACTGCTGCTATGAGATCTATGGAGGGGAGACCAGTGGCAGGGTTCTCACCTGCCTGGCCCGCCTCTTCACCGCCTACTTGCAGCTCTACAGAGGCTTCACCTTGGGTGAGTGCTGGACGAGTGACTCCAGGGACTTCTTTCTCTCCTGGCCAGCACGCCAACAGGAGTGTCTCCTGACTCTACTAGCAGCCTTCAGGGGAGCAGCCAGGCTGCTTCTACAAGGACGTCCTCACCTGACAACCTTGCGTCTTAGTGCTTTCCACCCCTTCCCCACAGCCCGTGTCTCTTCACCATCTGCAGCACAGAGTGACCCCACTCTGATCCCATTTCCATTCTGTCTCTTACTCGACCCCATCCTTTACATTCACCAGGGGTGTCCAACCTTTTGGTGTCTCTGGGCCACACTGGAAGAAGATAAGTTGTCTTGGGCCACACATTAAATACATTGCAACACGTAATCACAAAAAAAAATCTAATGATGTTTTAAGTAAATTTATGATTTTGTGTTGGGCCTCATTCATAGTCACGCTGAACCACATGTGACCCACAGGACACAGGTTGGACACCCCTGCACGGTTTTCTGTCCTTGAGTCTGATTTTTCACACTCACCTCCTTCCAGAGTTCCCTGGACGCTCTGTGCTCTGCAAAGGGTCTTTGTTGTTAGAAGTACCTGAGCCTCCCAACACAGTGGGAGACATCAGTGCTATTGGAAATGCCATGTTGGTGTGGGCCTGTCAGGGTGATTCTAAGATAGGAAGAGGAACTACCTTGTTTCCTCCCTGGAAATGAGCACAGTATTTTAGGAAGTTGGCTTCGAGAAAGAAAACAAGTGAGCTGTTACTTCCTGTGGACTGGATAGAATTGAGATCAGAAGACCTGCCCAAGGGCTCAGCACCTAGCTAAGCTTGTTCAGGGCTCTGCATCTCTGAGTACAGAGTGGCGTCCAGGCCCTTCTTCAGTCATCCTATGAGGAGCAGAGGAGTAAGTGACATGCTGCACCTCGAGCATTGAGCTACAGTGAGTGTGGGAACTGTCTCGCCGACGATACCAATAGTAGTGGAAGTAAGACCCCTTTGTGGATTTGCTGGTGAGCAGATAAGGTGGGAGCCCCACAGCGGACCCAAAGGCTTGCCACAACTAGAGTGTGTTCACTGGCCTGCAGTGGGGCCTCAGTAATTGTATAATATATACTGTGGAAAACTGTAAATAAATACACACATAAAAATAAAGTCACCCAGCATTCAATTGCTAGAGATAACCACCGGTATCGATTTGGTGTGCATCTTTCTAGTCTTTGCAAATGCAAACACATTCAGAAAAAATGGGATTCTGTACTACATGCTGTTTCGTAATCTCCCTCCCCTCCACCCCTCCATTTCCAAGTATTTTTGTAAATGTCCTTTTAGGTGAACTAATATAAATCTACATCCTCAGGCCTGTGGCTACAGATTGTTCCAACTGGGTAGATAAAGTGTAGCTTATTTAACAAGTTCCTGTTATTAGACATTTAGGTTGTTTCCTGGCTTTCGCTATTGCTGGGATGAACACTCCTAAACAAATATTTGTAAAAAACGAAAAGAAGACAAAGATCCCTCACCCAGATCATGATGAGTCCCAAACCTAACAAATAAGCCATGCTCACAGCTCTGCTTAGCACATGGTACCAAGAGAAACTGGGCCAAGTGCAAAGAGCATCCTGCTGCTGCCCGGCTGAGAGGAAGCGGGGCCAGGCTGGACCTTGGGCTCTGAGGGAAGCGCAGGCCAGAGATGTTGCCTTTATTCTAGCTCTCATAGCCAGAAGGGTCAGTGAAAGGACAACCAGGTGGCCTGGAGCTGACCCCATGAAAGGGCCCCCTCTCGTGGTTATGGCTTCGTCAGAGAGGGGATATTTCTTTCCCCTCCTGCTCACACGTGTTCTTCAGAGGCGCTCCAGTTTCCAGGACATTACATTGGGAATTCCAGGTATTTTAGTCTAGCTTTTGAATAGTGCAGCCATTGTTTCCCTTCTCCCTCAGATCTTGGCTGAGGGGCTTCCCCTCCAATAACACACACACATACAGACAGAAGATAGTTGACTGAAAAATGAAAGAAAGACATCCGGCCCAAGGTGAGGAATTCCTCAGCCCTGTGGAGCTGGAAAGACAGGCTTCACTGAAGTGACCCAGGCTTTCATCCTGGGGAGGAACCTGCGCTGGTGGTCCCTGTCAGCCAGGCCGGAGCTTGTCTGTATGTGCCTGCACACCCGTTCTCACAGCTGTATGGGTGGTCCCTGTAACAACTGACTTCTGGGAATCAAAGCCAGCGTATTTTCTCCCTCCCTCTCTTCTTTCCATAAACTCAGCTTTTCACCCCAGACCGCTTCTTCACCTCAGCCTAGTCGTGCAGCGTGTACTTACTGAGTGGAGGCCAGAGACCTGGTGCCTACGAGCACAAGTGTGGACTCGGGCTGGGGTTACCTATGTAACCTTGGACACAAGTAGCTCAGGTTTGAGCCTTAGTTTTGTCATTTGTAAAATGGAGATAATAATGTTTGGCCTTACACTTGCTTAAGAGATGGGATGCACTTAAGAGATGGAAGCAATCTCTTGAGGATGTTAATGCCATCATTATTATTTAGGTGCTTCCCAGGTATGTGACACTGTGCTTTATGCTCTGACCTCACTGAGTTTATACACTAGTGAGAAGTCAGGCCCCGTCCCATGGGAGCTTGTCTGTTTCACTTCACAGGCGTGGAAGACATTTTGGTTAAGCCAAAGGCGGATGTCAAGAGACACAGGATCATTGAGGAGTCCAGCTGCTGCGGGCCTCGGGTGAGGAGGGCCTGGGAGGCCATGGCCTGCCACAGACGGTCGGCTGTCCTACAGAGTGAAACGCACGTCTTCCTCATTGGGCTGCTGCCTCCGACATGTTCCTTTTCTCCTTCCAGGCTGTCAGGGCTGCGTTAAACCTGCCAGAAACTGCACCATGGGATGAGGTCCGAGGGAAATGGCAGGATGCCCATCTGGGCCAAGACCAGAGGGATTTTAACATGATCGATCTGAAGTTCAAGGAGGAAGTGAACCATTACAGTAATGAGATTAACAAGGTTAGTCTGGCAGTGAACATACTTATCACCACCATTTTGAATGCTGGTTTTTTAAAAAATTACATTTTGATTATCACCCGGGGCCTTTAAAGCAATTTGGCTGTTAAGCAGCTGACTTAGTGAGATGTGAGGTGAGATGTGCAAAAAATTCATCATCTGAGGAACCAAGGGCCTCATTCCCTCACCCAGTGAGGGTCTGGAAAGGTCTTCGCTTAATGCTGAGTGGGACTGCTTTGCAAAGCTTTTTTTTTAATGTTTGTATTTTGGGCTGATTACATTAAAGGGGACCAAAGAAAGACTATCTTCCCTATGGTGCCACAGCCAGGTGGAGGAGCAGAAGGAGGGGCCAAAAACACCATTGCTGCTTGTATAGCAGAGCCAGGGGTGAAGGCCTGGGCTTAAATCCTAGCTCTGTCTTATACTTGCTGTGTGCCCTCAGGCAAGTGATGTAACCAGTCTGTGCCTTGTTTGCATACCTGGAGGTAGGGATGTTGGGAGCCTATCCCTCACTGGGTTGCTGAGAGGGTTAAGGCCCTAACCTATATAATGCTCTTAATTGGCGGGAGCACTGTGCAGGTCTTCCCAAGTGCCTGTCTGCTTTTCACTAAGCCCGTTCAGGTGCAGTTAAGAAAGGAGAGGGAACCACCTGCACAAGCCAAGACCACAGCCTGTTTTTCTCTGTTTTCCTCTGTTTTCTAGCCCCAGAGCTGGGGCTCCCGGTTCTGTGACTAGAAGGGGCCAGCCCGATGCTCACCCTGCCTCCTGGGCCTCAGGCCCCAACCTGAGGAGGAGAGGAAGAGGCAAGGCCAGCACTCAATAGAAGTCAGTGTTTGACTGGCTTTTAGCAGCCCTTAGGCTGCCAAGAACACAGACCTCATCTGTAAAAGTTCGTCCTTGAGAGGTTCTGTGCAGGGGAGCCTTCCTGGCACCTCCCAAGAACCAGAACTGAGAACCAGGAGGCGTGGCTCCCAGGCTTGTCTGGGAGTGCTGGGGTGGGGGCAGTGTCCCTGAGGCATCTCAGAATTGCCTCTTATCCTTCCAGCTCACCTCTCCCCACCCATTCTGCCTCTTCCGTGTTGGACTGAGTCTCTGCAACTCTAGGCAGAGGCTTAAACAGACTCAGAGCCCCCTCCAGGCATCTCCCTAGGCCTCACCCCAGGGTATTGCTTGCTTGCACCTGCCCCGGAGCCAAGGCGAGGCTCCCATATGGCACTTGGGCAGCGTGTTAGTCAGTGTGAATGTGGGGGGGGGGGGTACGACACGGAGGATATTGGTCACCATTGCCACGCCAAGGCCATGCTCTGCTAGGGGAATTCACAACGGCATTGCCTCAGGTTTCTTTTTAACCAGCTTCTTTTTAGAATCACAAACTGCATATGTTCTTCTCCCTTTTTGCTACTGTTTGCCAGTGATAGTAACCATTGGCTTCCTGACAGATGATGTCAAGAGCAGCACAGGGGACCATTGTTAGACTTCTGGGGGTTCTAGCAAGAAGATTAATGCCAGATGAGACCTCTTACATCAAGTGGGGTGTGACGCTTATTTCGGAATAAATAGTGTTTGTTGCTTCCACATTCTGGGTTTACCTTCTGAACCTGGGATTTCAAAGGGGGACGAAGCCACTGACCGGTGCATTTTAATCTGCAGGCGTGCATGCCTTTTGGCCTGCACAGACAGTTCCCAGAGAACAACTTGCAGATGATGGTGCAGTCTGGAGCCAAAGGTTCAACTGTGAACACCATGCAGGTGCGAGCAAAGGCGGGCTGGCCAGTTTGCCAGAGGGTGGGGTGATCGCAAGAGGTAATTTTCAGATTTGTTTCTGATTTTTAAAGGATTTATGTTTTGTATAAAATGTGGCAAGTTGAAAAATATAGAAGCCTGTAGAAATCAGTACAGGAGCTTACCACTGTTAACAACAATGTTATAAATAAATACAGATATAAGTATCCAGATATTATATATAATCCAGATAGATACTGTAAATTTACACACTATATTACTGTATTACATATATTTACATTATATATAAACACTCTGTGCATGTGTATAATCTTAGCTTATAGCTAAGCTAAGATTAAGAGACCCTGCGTTTTGCATGATCTGCTTTTCTCCATTTAGTATTTTAAGTATTGTACTAGAGGTTTCTAACCCTTAATTTGAGGCCCATTATCTTCCCAGATTAACTCAGTGCTATGGCAGCATTTTCACAAATCTTAGCAACATTTTTAAAAATCTTTTTTTCCCCTTTTTAGAAGTTTATTGAAAAATGCAGTACAAGAAAGCAAGACCACGCACATAATCTAAACACTGCAGCCACTTCTCTTACTACAAAAGGCCACAACAAGCATACCTAATTATTGCCTATTTAATGATTTTGCCAATTTGATTCTGCTTCCATAGTTCCAATTTTGTCAAGAAATGTAAATAACTACTTAATATGTTTCATAATTTTTAAAAATTTTACAGAACTCCTTCATTTTTGTCACCGAAGTAATACATTTGAGAGAGATTTGTAAAATAACCAGCCTGGGGCTAAGATCCTGGGCAGACATTTCCCACATTGACTGCCCTGAGTGGGTCTTAGGGGCCACCGCATTTGGTGACCCAGAGCTATGGCGATGGGCATCAAAGGCAGAAGGCCATTAGGAAGCCCCCTTGAAAAAAGTGAAATCGAGACACCCTGTTCTCCCTGCCCTCCCCGCCCCCTGCCCCGGCCCCCCCAAAAAAAAAAAAAGATATGGGCAGTATTCTCTTTTGGCCTTAGAATTTTAAGGATCACAATAAATTACTTTTTCTGCAGGCCTCAGTTTCCCCCTTAGGACCAACACTCAGGTCCCTTCCAGGTAAATATGCCATATGATAATTCTGAAACACAGCTTCTTTTAGAGCCCGTTTACAACCGACACCAAATGTGAAAAATCTCCATCAGTCAGTAAAAGGAAAACAAAATTATTTTCTTGAAACATAAGGTTCCCTGGTTCATTCACAAATCTAGGTTGGCCTTTAAGAACTCGGTTTCCATATAGTTTTTTTCGAAGAGCCAGCCCTCCCTCTCCTGCCGGGACAAAGCATTGTGTTGATCTTGGGTTTCTTTCCCCCCCCAGATCTCGTGCCTGCTTGGCCAGATTGAATTGGAAGGCCGGAGACCCCCACTGATGGCATCTGGCAAGTCACTGCCCTGCTTTGAGCCTTACGAATTCACCCCCAGGGCTGGCGGCTTCGTTACTGGCAGGTTCCTCACCGGCATCAAGCCTCCTGTATGTATTTTGGTTTTCCTTTGGCTTTTCTCCTCATTCCTAGGCACAGTGGTAGTAGGCCATTGACTTACTGCAGCAACTTTGAGCAGGGACACTCAAGTAATAAATACCCAGCCGCTTGCTGCTTACCCACTAGCCCCTGTGGTCCATGAGGACCATAAGGACGCAACCATGTCATGTCCACCATTGTGATGCCAGTGCCTGGCACATGTTGGGAGCTCAGTAAGTGTTTGCTGATAAATGAAAAGATGAATAAGACCAAAAGATGAATAAGTTCCTGCTGTGCCCCCTCGCTTAACCAGCTTTTACCTGCATTTGAAGGCGACAGGGGAAGGGGAAACCTCGCACTGGGTGCTCTCAGTTGCCAAAGGGATCATCACAGAGATTTATTTCCCAAACCGCCCCAGCAGAACTTCCCTTGGCTCCTCCTTCACAGGGGGGGAATTGATGAGCTATAGCAAATGTCTAGTGTTCCCTTGGTCAACAACAGAATTCTCCCCTAAGAGGAGAGGTTTCTCCCCAGACTCATCAGAAATGGCTTTTTGAAAGTTAGCAGCTTTGGTTCCCTGGCCTAGTGCATTTCTGCATGGATGATTCTTATGGTCAGACAGCTAAGTCCAGGCTGTGAACAGGCTTGACTCTTTGTTTCAAGGCTATCAGCTGGTCCAGGGGCTTTTTACCTTGATTCTATGTAGATTCTCCGGTGATCACCCATGGCCTCTGGCAGAGGATGGTAGAGAGCCGCCATAGGCTAGAATGTTTTAAACTGTAGTGGTGACCCCTTAGTCGTGAAATCATTGTAATAGATAGCGACTGACATTGCTTAATGTAATGAAAGAGAACAGGAGGGTACAGAGGGCATAAGGGATGGGGTAGTTTCATGAAGTTCTAGTTTGAGTTATATATCCTTAGGTTCATTTGTGGATATGTGTGTGTGTTTGCTGATTACGGTTGTAAATGTATTTCCTACTGTGGGTTGCAGTCAGAAAGTTTGGAAAATGCTCCGTACCTCTGTGAACGCTGTGGAAAGTGGGATTCAGACACATGGGCTGAACCAAACAGCGATGAGCACCAGTGCCTTTTCTGTTTGGAAGATGGGGTGTAGGGCGTAATACTAAGGTGGGATGCACAAATGCAGGTAGACAGCCGGCCCCTAAACAGGACCTGTTATGTCTCATCTGCTTGTCCCTCTGCTCTTGGGCAGGACAAGACAACGGTTACTGCAGGGGAGGGCAGAAGTCACTGGGGCCATTGGAGCCGTCACAGGCTCTAGGAGATCAGACAAGGCTGCGGGGGCATTGACCTGAGCCGCTCTTCCAGAAACACGCTGTTGCACTCACTGCCACCTCTGGGACCTGGGTCCCGCTTCTCCCACAGGAGTTCTTCTTTCACTGCATGGCGGGGCGAGAGGGTCTGGTCGACACCGCTGTGAAAACCAGCCGCTCCGGTTACCTCCAAAGGTAAAAGGCACCTGCTCTGCTACCTTTAGATGGGTTCAGCATCCCAGTACCGTTCACGTCGGTCATCTTTCACATTTTCAGTGGCAATTCACTTAGAATTTCTTTGGATGAAAAAACCTCTTTAGAATGTCCATGGTTATCTTGAGACAAAAAATAGCAGATGTTCCTCCTCTTTTTAAAGGATTAATAACACACATGCTCAGAGGCGTGGCCAAAGGGCCCCCACGTTCCAAGGGATGTTACGGGGACGGGAAAGGTCTTGGTAGTGATGAGTTGGTCCTACACCCTTGGAGGGCTCAGCAGTCCGGCACGGCCAGAGACGGTGCTAGGCCCAGGGCCCCTGCCTGTAAGTCTGTAATTGGAGTGTTTCTCTGGATGCAGCCTTCACTTTGGGGTTCCCCAGCCTAGACCTACTTGTTTTCTCTCATCTCCGGAAGGAAAGAGAACAAGCAGCCACTCTGACTGGCCCGTTTGAGCAGGGTGCAGGGAAGGAAGCTTAAATCTGAACAAGATCTTTTTCCAGAACGCCCAGTGGAAGGATGGCAGCTGCCCGCCTTTCAACCTCCCTCCCTTGGGATGCAGTATGGGTGGCTTTGCCTTGCCCATTTTTTGGTAATGGTTTTTCATGACCCCAGAGAACGGGTGGTGGGAAATGGAGGAGACAGCAAAAATAAGCCCTTACGCCTTGCAGGCCTGGTTTTAAGTTACCTTGGCAAGGAACTCAGCTGACTGCTGGACAGTAGGGCAGAACCCCTTTCTTTCTCCGCCTCAGAGGTCTGCCTGTCTGCTCCAGCTTTCTCCTTCCTCCCGCTTCCGAGTGCAGATTGCGCAAAGCTGCAGCCCTTGCCTTGGTCCGTTCCCCTTGACCCGCAGAATGTAGGCCGTAGGGTCGGCCTGCCAGGAAGGAGCCTGTCTGCAGCACTGGCTGCTTTTGGCACAGCGGGGGGAGCCCCCCTCTAGGGGCGTGGGTCACAAGGCTAGTTCCTTCCCTGAGCAGGAGTGACACCCCACCTCCGTCCTTTTAGTTATTTATTTTATTTATTTTTTTAATCCTCACCAGTGGAGGATGTTTTTTCATTGCTTTTAGAGAGAGGAGGGGGGAGGGAGAGAGAAACATTGATGTGAGAAACTGTAGAAAAAGAAAACAAATGATCGACTAAGTCTGGGGGTGGGAGTACCCAAGGCCATTTGAGTGCAGGTGGGAAGAAGGAGGGTGCTGGGGTCCGGACTGGAGTGGAAGAGCAGCGGCCATTGGGACAGAGGGCACACACAGCTGCAGGACCCACATGCTAGCGGAGGTTCATGGTGGCGCAGGCCAGCGCAGGGCTTCAGACAGAGGGGTGGAGGAGGTGAGTGTGGCTGTGGTGGAGGTACAGGCTGGAGGTCGGAAGGCTGCCTCCAGAGGGTAGCAGTGGGAAGGAAGAGGCAGATGTGGAAAGATATGGGGAAAACTGGCGGAAATGCAGGACTCCGAGGCAGGGCAGCATCAGACCCAGCCAGTTTTCGGGTCTCAGTGGCAGGGCGGTGACAGAAAGCAAGATGCTGCGGAGGAAAGAGAACATGTGGGTGGTGCAGCAGGATATCCAAGTAGACACATTTTACTGGCCCCTCAGATGAGGCCTGAAGCTTGGGAGAGACCTGGAGATGCAGCCCTGAGAGGCCATTGCTGCACTGAGAGCTGGAGCCCTTGGAGGCGAGTAGAGCCGAGCAGGGCGCCGGCAACTCACATGTCAGTGTTTTCAGCAAAGAGGAAGTGGGTGCTCAGCATCACCCTTCCAGGAGGGCTGGGTGCCAGGGACACAGTGGTGACTAGCACTGAGCTCTGTCCTTGGAGCTTGGGGAAATGGTGGCTCTTAGGAAACCTCTTAAAGTGGCAGGAGAAGAAACCAAGGCAAAGTGGTCAGAGATAAGGTACGGGGCCAGCACCAGGGCAGCAGAGGGGGAGAAGTTGAGGTGGGCGCTGACCACTGGGAGAACTGCAGGAAAGGGCACTGGGTTATGGATATCACATCAGCATTTAGTCCTTCATGTCTTTTTAGTGTCCCTGACTGACAGCATCTCTGGACTGACAGCATTGGAGAAGCATTGGGTGGGCAGATGGCCCCACTGCTTTGCCTGTCTTGTGACTGTAAGGACACTCGTCCCTGGGGAGCTCTGCAGTGTAGCAGAGCGAAAGGGCAGGCAGTAGTTCCAGCACTGGGGGCTGGAGATGGGAGCTAGTGTCCAGCAGTGACAACCGACCTATGAGGCACATGGCTGCAGCTGCCCACTGGGAGACGCTGAAGCTCAGAGCCTGGGGCCTTGGAGGCTGTCAGTCCTGGAATGTAGCTTGACTGTAGAATGGCAGTCCCCTTTCCACCTCCCACTGCCTCCCCCTGGACCCACCCTGGGAGTGTTGAGCTTGCTGGGCCCTAAGCCAGGTCTCCATGCAGGTGCATCATCAAGCATCTGGAGGGTCTTGTCGTCCAGTATGATCTGACGGTCCGCGATAGCGATGGCAGCGTCGTGCAGTTCCTGTATGGGGAGGACGGCCTGGACATCCCCAAGACACAGTTCTTACAGTCCAAGCAGTTCCCCTTCCTCACCAGCAACTATGAGGTGCGTGCCAGACCCCCGGCAGCCATGGGTGGCGGGCACTCCAAGCTTTGCTTCCCAGTTATAGTGGCCATGGGGGATAGCGTGGGAAGAGTTTATAAAGCACCAGTCGATGCCGTGAAACACTTGCCATTTTCATACTCTGTCTATGAACTCTGAGATGGCAGAAAGGAACGAGTACCTCCAGAAAAACAGCTGCCATTTAGGGGCATTTGTGGGACCCTAACGTAAGCACACTGTGGATACTGTCTGGGCCACTCCTTCACTGTAACCTGGGGAAGGAGGTCTTTCTTCTGCCCGTGTCACAGCTAAGGCAGCTGAGGACCAGAGCCTCAGTGACCAGCTGGTGAGCGGCAGAGCCAGCATTTGAACCCAGATCCATAACACAAGCCTATGGTTTTCATGCCATACCTCAGTGCCCCAGGAATGACCATCATTGTTGACTGAGCAGTCACCGCTTTTTGCTGGGTGGGAAACTGAAACTGACGTGGCCCGCCTAGAGTCATGTAGCAGATGGCCTAATTAAGGCTGTGCTTGGTGCTGGCTCCTTTCTGTCCTGGCACCTGCCCCCAAGCTTTGGGGCATCACTTGTCCTTCCTTCCTAGAAACTACCCTGTGTCCTGAAGGGGCTCTGCGTGTGCCACTCTCTCCCCCAACCGCTCAGCGCCCGGGACCACCAGCTCCCAAGTCTGGTTTGTGTAGAGTGAGGACCCTCTGAAAGATGTCATGACAGCTCCATGCAGGCCATCTTGGTCCTATGAAGTCGTGTGATATGTCCCTTGGGTCACACCCTCATCTCTTTGGTCTCGTGTATGTGTGTGTGATTTGTTCGTTTATTTAGGCAATAATGAAATCAAAGCATCTCCATGAAGTTTTATCCAGAGCAGATCCCCAGAAAGCTCTCCGCCACTTCAGAGCCATCAAAAAATGGCAGAGCAAGCATCCCAACAGCCTACAGAGAAGAGGTGCCTTCTTGAGTTATTCCCAGAAAGTACAGGCAGCTGTGAAAGCCTTGGACCTCCAGGACACGAATCAGCTTGGCCGCAGCCCAGGGACTCACCAGGTGACGCGTGGGGGAGCTATTTCTCCAGTGCCCAGTGCATATAGGCCTCAGTCAGGAGGTGAGGGCATGAGGGACTGTGTCCCTAATAGAAGGTATAATGATGAAATCTGGCTTCATTTGCTGTCAGGAAACACATGGCACTCAAACAGCAATTTAAGGAGGGTACTCTGCAAAGGTGTGGTCAGGGTTCAAGGAAACTGTTACCTTTGGTTCCTCACCACCTCAGGCATGAAGGAGTAGGGTGATGGCTGTGGGCAGAGGCTCCTTAGAGAGGGTGGGAGATGATCCAGGGCGCACTCTCTCACCTTCCCCTCTGCTGCTGGAAACCGAGAGGCAGGAGGCGAGGCAAGGAGCACTGTGAAGCAGCTGCTGTGGGACTGCCTTGGGGCACAGGAGATGTGAAAACCCGGATAGGGGCAGATGGGGTCAGCTGGCTCACCGTGACTGCCTCCTGGTTTGCCTAGGGCAGTCCCAGCTTCACTGCCTGTCCTAGCGTTGTTAACAGTGCCCAGTTTTCTTCTAAAAGAATCCTAGTTTGGACGTTAA
This sequence comes from Mormoops blainvillei, assembly GCA_004026545.1. NCBI lineage: Eukaryota > Metazoa > Chordata > Mammalia > Chiroptera > Mormoopidae > Mormoops > Mormoops blainvillei. The sequence continues at coordinate 195,327 of PVJD01000040.1, forward strand.
CTTACCTGGTCAACCAGCCTGCACTCTAGTGGGCCGGGACGAAGAGCTGTAGAATCGTACTCACGCAGTGAGCCCAGGATGGATTCAGTTTCTCCCTACTTTAAATGCAGGGAGCTCGTTTTCCCACCGCAGCCAGGGTTCTGTCCCTTTCCCCCGCTCTCACCTGAAGCCGGGGCCTTTGGTTCTGTTTACCCTCCGGATGTCCCAGGAAAAGAAGCCATTCCTGGTGCCCTCCAGTGTGGCTGAGCCCCGTCCTTCCTTTCAGATATTGAGGATGTGGAGTGAGTTAGATGAGCAGAGCCGAAGGAAATACCAGAAGAAGGCAGCTCCTTGTCCTGACCCCAGTCTGTCTGTCTGGCGCCCAGACATCTACTTTGCATCGGTGTCAGAAACATTTGAAAAAAGGGTGGACGATTATATTTGCGAGTGGGCATCTCAAGCACAGAAGAGTTTTGAGAAGTCAGAGCTTTCTCTTGACAGGTAATGACAATGATTTATTGCTCAGTATGTGCAGAGGGAAAAAATCTTCTGTCAGACCCTTCCCTGCCCACTCCAGAAGAGGAGGGAAGCCTCTTGGGTTCAAGATGCCAGCAAGAGGGAGGGAGTGGAACAGAAGGGCACCTTGCAAGCCTTGGGGGCCCTGGGAAAGGAGATGAGCAAGTAGGCAAAAGTGGACATCTTCATCTGGGCCAGGAGAGCTCTGGGGACAGAGGCTTACAGAAATGGCCTCTCTCTTCAGTTTGGTGTGATGGGTGTGGCTAATTGAGAGTCAGAGAACTTAATTGCCACTCAGTGGCTGCCAGCTCTGTGACTGAGAGCAAATCATTCACTGCCTCATGACACCATGTCTTAGCCTTTTGTGAGGGGTTGGATCTGATTACTCCAATGGTCCTTTGAGCTTTGGGTTTCAAAGCCTTAAGGAAGAAGAACCACATGTCCTCAGTTTGCACCCATTCACACACACAAAAACATAAAACCAGTAAAAAAAAAAAACCACAAAAGCCCTGTGGTCTAGGCCGGTGGGAAACCAGGCGTGAACCAGCACCAAGCCTCAATGGTGTTAAAACACCCAAAGTGCCCCTAAAGGAATGCCTGCTGGGGGCTGATCTTGGGGGGCAATCAGGGGTCCTCCCCACTTTGCTCACTAAACCTCGTCTGTGGAGCTGGAAGACCAAGATCACCTGTTGTAGCCTGACTGCTTGTCCTGCCTGTGGTGAAACCCGCCAGGTGCCTGGAGAGGGTGACAGGGTCCAGGGACTGCAGCCGGGAGATGAGAGTCAGGAGAGTCAAGGAGCAGAGACAGATACTGGAGGGGAAGACCTAGGTGGGAGGGACAGGGCTTTCTTTTTACCCCTTAAAGTGGTTTCTCTAGCCAGGCGTCAGGGATTTCCAGATAGAAAAGTCATGCTGGTTACCGCAGCTGCCAGGCCGGCTCTCCCTGCACGAGGAAGTCCTGGGTCCCCCAGCCCCTTCACCCACTCCCCTGCAGCTCAGGATGCTGCCGTTTACTCTCCGGAAGACCATGTCAGTCCTCCCTCCAGCTGCACTTCAGCGGTGTGGAGAGGTTAGTCCCGGGGAGCATCACGTGGGTTTGCAGGGCCGAGACGGGACGGCAGTTTTGCCTCAGTGGCTCTTGCAGGGGACCTGTTAGCAAGCAGCAAGCTCTGGGTGCAGCTCCAGAGTTCTGGGACTATGTGAGGGTTTTTCTGACCAGAATACTGATGGGTGTTCAGACCTCACTGGCTCAAAGTAATGGGAAAAGGAGACACATCGGGGTAGTGAAAAGTCTGATTTTTAAAAAGAACTTAGATAGAAACGTTTTGTCAATTTCTTCTGCATTCATGCATTCATTCATTTAGTGTCCATTCATTGAGTCTTTCCTTGTTCCATGTGTGGGGGTACTACAGAGTTCCTGCAGCTGTTCTAAAAGGAAGAAAGGCTAGTAATGACAAAATTGTAAAGTACGTATACCTCGATGTAGCAGCTGTTTGCACTAATTAAGAAAATGAACGTCCCTGCCACCTGCCCTGCATGTCCCCATAATTGCTTAGTGAACTTCTTTCTAGTTCATACAGCAGGAGGTTAAAGCTCTCTCCAAACTGTCACAGCTAGTGGGGGAAAGGAATTAACAAAGGAAAACGTGAATAGTGAGCTCAGACATTCTCACTGCTTAGGGGGCTTGTAGCTGGCGCAGTGTGGATTCATGACGTTTTCAGAGAACGTGAACAGTCTTAGCAAGGACATCTAGAGCTTTAGTCACCCAGCTGGGATCTCTGCTGGGTAATTTAGGACATTTCAGGGTCACTGAGCAGGAATTTAAGGGTTAGAGGATCATTTGTTAGAAAATATCAGCCCAGAAAGAGGGAGAGGGAATAGTTCCATGAACTCTAGTTTTGGGTGGTATGGACACCTCCAAACAGACTGACAGGTGGTGCCCACTCCTAACCTCTGTCGTCCCCTGCCCCGCTTCAGTTTGAGGACCCTGCTGCAGCTGAAGTGGCAGCGCTCGCTGTGCGACCCAGGTGAGGCGGTGGGCCTGCTGGCTGCCCAGAGCATTGGGGAGCCCTCCACACAGATGACCCTGAACACCTTCCACTTCGCTGGCAGAGGCGAGATGAACGTCACCCTGGGCATTCCGAGGTGGGCCATAAGAGTGCATGACGTGGGGTCTGTCCTAGCTCACTCCTGGGGAAGAACTCATTTAATTAGAGTGTGTGTGCATGACTAAAAGATAGGGTCTCGTCAAAATGGGGATCGGGGTTGGAATTTCCAGAGTCCGGCTTTTTTGTGCAGCTTCTGTGACTGGCCCTCGTAGAATCTGAGGCCTCTTAGAATCGCCATTTATCCGTCTGCCAACTCTTATATCAGAGTTACATGGGATGGTTGTAAAAGTTCATATTCCTGTGATCTTGAGTCAGGAAGGTGATGTTTAAAAGCCCCATGCCGTGCCACCTGTTTGCCCAACTCCGGGGCACCATCTCCCTAGAACATGACCCGCAGTGGCCCTGACCCTTCAGGTCAATGTATGCATCCTGCAGGATGATGGCCGGTAGGCGAGAGGAAAGAATGGGGTCAGACCCACTTGCATGTGATACCTGGTCTTGCCATTTTCTCAGGTTCCTTAGCTTTCTCCGCCTTCGGATCCTCACCGGGGGGCGGGGGGCACCTTACTGTGCAGTCAGGCTGAGCTCCTGGGCAAGACCTGGAGCATGGTGCCTGCACCCAGCAGGAGCACTGCAGACACTAATTACCTTTCGTTCATTCCTTACGCTCTTAGTAAGCGCCCTCTGTATGCAAGGCACAGGTGATAAGAAACAAGACTAAGACACAGTCATGTCCTTGAGTCACACTCCAGTGGAAGAAACTGATAGGAGAGTCCCTTGCTGTCACACATGGGGACAGATCTGGGACTCTCTGATGCAGCATATTTCCCTGCAAGATCCTAAGGCCTCTGTCAGATCCCAAAGAGCTCTGACAAGAAAGGCCTCACACAGGTAGGGCATCTGGGGTGCCTCTGTATGATCAGATGCCCTTGTTCTGTGACAGGTTGAGGGAGATTCTCATGGTGGCCAGCGCCAACATCAAGACGCCTATGATGAGTGTGCCCGTTCTCAACACCAAAAAAGCACTGAGGAGAGTGAAAAACCTGAAGAGGCAGCTCACCAGGGTGTGCTTAGGGGAGGTAATTGTCTCTCGGACCCGCCGCAGACAGGGCAGGGCGTTTTCCTGTGTCCTCCCATCCGTGAAGGATGGCTTTGCTGATGGTTCCAGCTCTGGCCTCAGACTCTCACCAGTGAAAGGGAAACTTTCTCTGCCAGGTGCTGAGCAGGGCTGGATCAGCAAGCTGTGGAAGTAACCATTAGCTATGCAGCATTCTCATGTGCCTTAAAAATACAGATGCTTCCTAGGTTAGCTTACCAGCCCTGCTGGAGCCCACAGCCCACTCCCTGCAGCCTTCCTGTGGGGGTGATCTGTAGGTCGTGGGAGTTCTGGGGGTTTGGGCCCCAAAGAAACTGGTTCTAGCCTATTCCCCCAAGTGCTCAGGTTTTCCATAACCCACCTGTAATGCCTTGGTACCTGAGCAAGCTAAGTTCTCCCTGTGTATCTGGTTCCAGGTGTTGCAGAAAATTGATGTCCAGGAGTCCTTCTGGATGGGAGAAAAACAGAACAAGTTTCGGGTGTACCAACTGCGGTTTCAGTTCCTGCCCCATGCGTGTTACCAGCAGGAGAAGTGCCTGAGACCAGAGGACATTCTGCACTTCATGGAAACAAGGTCAGGACGCAGGCCACTTTGTTGTCTGACTTTGTCATGGATCTTGAGCTCTCCTGGCTGCAGGACTCTCGGAAATTAGGGCTCGTGTGCACAGATTAGTTTTTCATGGGAAGTGCTTAGGAAAACAGCAGGCCCTGCAGGCTAATCTGGGAACTACACCCTCTACTGTGGCTATATTGACCATACCACTTCCTAAACGCTTTTCTTCCTTCTAGTTGATGAGTCTTGTGTTCTTGGGTTTGTAGGCTTTAAGACCTGGAAGTATGTGTACCTTAAAGAGAAATGAGCCCCGTCACAGTGGTGCCGCTGTGGTCTGTAGAGGCCTTAACAGGCTGCTTTCACTGCGTAGACCTTACAAAGGCAATGCGGCTCCTCCTCTTTCTTTGGCGCATTCTGCTAAAGTCACAGAGTAGCTCCACCAAGCACTCGGTGTTAATTTTTGACATGATATGATTCCAGGCAGCATAATGTAGTGTCTGATACATTTATATCCTGTTAATGAACGGTACACCTGTGGCCTGCTGCTCTTAAATGCCAGTTCTATAATTGGGGTTACCTGTACTTCTTAGAAATTCTAGTTGCCTTCTGGTAGGGAGAATGAACATCCTTGTTCTCTCAAGTTCAAGTCACTGTTAGACATTTGAGAAGCACACGCCACAATGCAGAGTACACAGGAATGGGAGGGTGGGGCCAGCCAGGAGGAGCCAGTGAAGCACTTTTGACTAGCCAGTTGACGCCAGATTGTGGAGTGCAGACTCAAATGGCTGCAGGGCCCCGTAGCGTAGGCCAGTGGAGCAGATTGGGACGCCCTCAGCAGCCTAGATTGTGTGGAACCTGCCCCCAAGGGGTAGGAACATGGGCCAGGTCTTCTGCCTCAAAAAAAAAGAAAGAAAGAAAACTCCCCCCACCCCAGACCTTTTTTTTTTTTGTCTTTGGTGGTTTGGTTACTTGCTTTTGCTTTTATAAATAAGAAGTGTCCTAATTTTTAAACATCAGCAACTAATTTATATCTTTTTAAAAGCCTGGTAAGGCCCAAATAGATCCCATCTGTTGGCAGGAGTTGGGCACAGACCACTGACCACTGCTTCTAACCTATACCACTGGTCAGGTCCAAACTGGTCGGAAAGAGAGAACCAACGGAGAGTAGGGGCAGAAAGTCCACTGCATTCTGTTGCCCCACAGACCTTTACAGAGTGACACCCATAAGAGTCAGGTCACAAGGCAACGTGGCCAGGAGAGAGTGGCTGTCCTACCATGGGCCCTCTCTCCTCTCACCTGAAGGTGTGATCTGGCTTCATTCAGCATGGCCCTCTAAATAGGTGGCATTTAGGGTAGTGGGAGTTGTGGTAGGTGAGCTTGGATGTGAACTCAGCCCTTTGGGTGGTGGCCACTGACCAGGCAGATTCTGTCCCTGTTTGCATGAGCCCTGGGTGAACTGGGTGTTGGCTGGGCCTTGGAGAACACCTGCGTCGTTGTCTGCCTGGGTAAAGGCTTGTTCTGTTAGGCGGGACCTGTGCGCTCACGGGCTAGGCCATGTCACAGGAGACCCATCTGTGCACCAGCCCGCCAGTTCATTAATTAACAGGGAGGAACGTACTTCCCAAGGGCCCGTGTGTTGGTGCTGGCCAGGCGGCCCTTTTCTGAGAAATGGGAATTAGGATCACATGGCCTCTTGAGGATTATCAGGAGGGCTGGAGTTGGATGAGCTGCCTCATTTCTAATCATTTAAGGCCTGACAGTAGGGTAGGTCTGTAGGAGGTGTGCACCAGGCTATGCCTAGAGTCCTTTTTTACTGGCCTTATCTTGGGGAGTTGAAAATCCATCAGTTTTTTAAAATTTCTTCTTGATAAGGAACAGCCCTGGCTCCTTCCCAGCAGCGAAATACTTCTCCTATTCCTACTTTGTATTTTGCTTGTGCACTTGAAAAGCTGTGATAAACAAAGCCGGGTACAGTCCGTCTTGGTGGGGCTACTCTGTGACTTTAGCAGAATGGACCAAAGAAGAGAGGAGGAGCCGCACTGCCTTTGTAAGTTCTGGGCAGCGAAGCAGCTCATTAAGCCTCTTACAGACCACAGGAAATGTGATTGTGCTCATGAAAGAGTGACCCTGTCCACAGGAAATTTTTTCTCTTCCCTTTCTCCCTCCCCTTCCCCTCTCCCACCTCTCTCTCCTTCCCCCTTTTCTCTCTTCTTCTCTTCCCGCCCTTTCTTCTCTTCTCTCTCAGCTGTGGGATCATAACACTTTTCTTTAATTCAGGTATAGTTGACATATAATATTATGAGTTTCAGGTGTACAGCATAGTGACCTGACATTTGTGTGCATTGTGAAATGGCCACCAGAATAAGTCTAGTTACCACCTGCCATCCTACAAAGTTAATACAATATTTTTGGCTGCATTCCTCCTGCTGTACATTACATCCCCATGACTTATTTATTTTATAACTGGAAGTTTGGACTTCTTAATCCGCATTACCCATTTCACCCCACCCCACTCCTCTGGGAAAACTCATCTGTTCTGTGAGTCTGGGTTTTGTTTTGTTTTAGATTCCACTTATAAGCGAAAGCATACAGTATTTGTCTTTCTCTGTCTGACTTACTTCACTTAGTTTGATACCCTCCGGGTCTATGCATGTTATCGCAGATGGCAAGATTTCATTCTTTTTTACCTGTCTTTTCGAATTAGTGTTTGGATTTTTCAGATAGATACCCAGTAGTGGAAGTGCTGGATAATAACGTAGTTCCATTTTTAAATGTTTAAGGAGCTTCCATACTGTTTTCCATAGTGGTTGCACCAATTTACATTCCCAGCAACAGTGCACGAGAGTTCATGAGACTATTTCGACACAGGAAACAAGCAAACAAAAAATAGATACAGAGTGACATTTTCCCAGAGGGAGACATGTAAATGCTTAAGGCCTCCTAGGTATTTGTACTGTCACCTGTCACTTTTAATACTTCCGTAGATTATCTGGAAGATGGGCTAGAGGAGGTAGAGTGGAAAGAGCACTGACCTAGAGTCAGGGGGCTTAAGTTCCGGCCTTCTGGCCCCAGCCATGAAATGACCAAGTTGGCCCGTCTGCAGTTATCGCCTCCATGAGTCTGACTTTGAAAACAGCAGGTGGTGGAGCTGTTGCCAGGCTCTTTCGGAAACTGCCAAGGGTCATGTTCGCTGTTTATAATTATTTATGTGGAATGGGAGCTTTCTCTGCAGCCTACCCGTCCTGTTCCCTTTCAGTTGCCACATTCTGACAAATAGCCAACCCTTCTCAGAGCAGTCATTGTGGGCCTTCCTTTCCCTTGCTCTTGGCAAAGTCACAGAAGGGCAAACTCTTTGCACCTCCAGGAGAACTCTAGCGTACTAATAATGTGTCTGCCACTGACTGGTCAGGTGTTTAGTCTACTTTTTCACCTTCTCTCATGTTCTACACCAGCCCTGTTCACCAAAAGAGGCAGGCAAGGTTGGAAGGATTCCCAACTGGGGAGATTAGGGAAGGTCTCTTGGGAGAATTACATCTGCACTTAGACCCAGCCTTTCCCTGTGGGGGCGGGGAGGGGGGGTTGGGGAATGCAGCTCCAGTGTTAGATCAGGGGCTGGGAAAATTACTAGCAGAGCAAATGGCTCAAGCGTGAACCCAGAGCATACATAGAGGAGGTGGGTGTAATTAGGGTTGGGGACAGTTGTAGGGGACTTGAAATGCTGGGGGAAGAGGCTCAGATGAGTGACATTGCCACAAAGTAACCACCGGCCAAGTCAGGCGGCTAAGTCAGAGCAGCAACCCCGCAGCATAGGGAGGAGTAGAGGGCGGAAAAGAGAGTTTCCTGTGTGCAGGCCCAGCGCTTCCACCCACTCCTGCCCCTTCTCATCCTCTTGGAGCAGTGACTAGTCATGACTTGGGAGTGGTCTCGCTGTACGGATGAGGGATGAGATCGGAGCCCTCCCCTCCAGTTTCCGGTGGAACAGGATCTTGAATGAGAGCCTGTCCTTTCAGAAACATCTCTTTGGCCCCCACTTCCCAGTTGGATTGTGTCTCGCTAAAGTCAGGCTTTCCTGCCCCCCAGCCTGGCCCTCTCATCTCCATCCCCAGTGCCTAGTGACCGAGCTCCACCCCAGAGAAGTGGATAAGGAGCCTTTTCTCTGCCAAGGGCCGAAAACCCAGCAAAAACGTGTAAACTTTTAAAAGTTTTTTTTAAAATAATGAGGAAGGAGAGTAGCAGGAGTTTTTTGTTTATAATGAACAAAATAGTAAACATTTGACCTGCCTGCTTCTCAAATGAAGTCTCTAAGCTCCTGTCTTTCAGCCTTGCTTTGCCCCGGGGTACTTGATAGGTGCAGTAAAGGCTCAGAGAATACAGGATGGCTGCCTGGATGCAGGAGGCACCTGATACTTCCCATAATTAAAAGCAGTCCATTTCAGTATGCTGTTCTAGACTGATGAAGTAGATGGGCAAGAGATTATATGAACAAAGAAGCTGGGGGATGAGGGATGGGGTGAAGTCCTAAGGGAGTACAAAAAAGAGATCTCGGGGAAGGGGTCACGGGTCAGGAAAGGCCCCCTAGGCTATGCTTGAATTGGTTCTTTTACTTGATTCTAACCTGATAACTGGATTTATAGCCACGGAGTAAGTTATCACTGCCTTTGAAATTCCAGTGAGCTTGTCCACATCTTAGTGTAGTTTTTTCACTTCTACACCAGAGACAGGGGCTATCAGGCCGCAGTGGATCAGGCCTGAGCATTGCCTCTTTCTGGGGCTGCACGGGCGGGTGGGCAGGGCGGGTCCTAGTGCTGGCTGGACTCCCCTCTCCTGCCGTAGATTCTGCTGTTTGCTGGATGACAGCCACAGCTGCACCAGCAACTGTCCTTTACTGAGCACCTGCCCTGCCAGGCCCTAGGACAGGCATTTAACATAGTGTGATTTCCTGATCCTTAAAACAAGAGTGGATAAAACATATTAATACCCGCATTTTACAGACAAAAGAGTTGAAGCTTAGGAGACTGTTGTGCTCAGAGCGATACTCCCTACAAGTGACAGCGAGTACATGTCCAGACCGGGCCTGTCAGGCTGCGGAGCAGTGTTCCTTCTGACATGCCGGGTAGCACGCAAAAACAGCAAGAGGAGGGGAAATGAGCTGGTAGGAGAGGCCAGACCTCATGTATAATGTAAATCCCCAATATCAGCTTATGTGAGTGTGAGGTCCTTGGGCAGAACGTCTGACCCCTGCAGCAAGGGGAGAGTGGAGATGCTATTACTGAACGGATCTGCATGGCTTTCTTCTTGCTTTAGATTCTTTAAAATTCTGATGGAATCCATCAGGAAGAAGAATAACAAAGCATCTGCTTTCAGAAGTGTGAACACTCGAAGAGCTACACAGCGGGATCTAGACAACGCTGGGGAGTCGGGGAGGAATCGGGTGAGTGAATCACCAAGGGGTCTTTGGGGACTGGCACAGGGAGGGTCCCAGGGCTAGAAAGTATGTGGCATGGCGGCTTGCCTAGTCTTCTCTTCTGGGAAGGGTCCATGGTTGTTCTCAGTGTCCCTCAGCCCCTTGCTGGTGTTGGCCCATCTCTCCACTTACCTTAGCTGTGCGGAGAGCCGAGAAGCAACAGTGACTTCTCAGGTGTGGTGGGCAACTCAGGGGAGGCAGCATGTCTGGTTGGCCCTGAGCAGGGCCCCAGGTTATTCACCTGTCTGCTCTCAAGGACCCCTCTGTGAGTGGTTTATTTATCCTGAGGATAGACACAAAGTAATGGTACCTGCTGGGCTTTTGGAAGTCCTTTCTCTGTTTCATTTTTCTCTGCCTTTTGGCTTAGCTAGACCCAATGAACTCAGGCCCAAAGGGCACTGGCAGGGACCAGATAGGCATTTTGAAGCAGGGAAGTTGGACTTTAGTGGCAAAAAAGGAAAAAGCCATTGGAAGCGAAATAGTCCAGGAATGATAATACCTCATCTGCCAAGGGACCCGCAGCGGTGTAGGGACAGGGCCCGGAGTGTCGCCTGAGCCAGCAGTTTGTGAGCTGTATAGCAGTAGGCTGTGCTGATGCAGCAGGCCTGCCTTAGGTGGCATTGCATCCAAGACTGGCACTGTCCCTGCCTGCTCTGTGATCTCAGCTGTGTCACTTCCTCATCCCTAAAATGAGGTCCTGGGACAAGTACCAGTTGGCTAGCTCAAGCACAGATGGGTATGACTGTCTTTGAAAGACTGCCCAGTCCTTATTAAATCACCCAGAAGGAGACTAAGAAAGTAGGAGCCAAGGTTAGAAAGAGAAAGTATAAAAATTTGGTTTTTAAAATGCTCAGTATTCCACCAAAACAATCCTTTGTCTTTGTCTCCTTCCGCAACAAAGTATTTGGAACAGTATTCTGCACTATCTTCTTTCGGTGACTTGGAAAGCCTTGGCATTAAAAAAATTTTTTAAAGTATATTTTATTGATTATGCTGTTAACAGTTGTCCCATTTTTTTCCTCTCCTTTATCCCCCTCTACCCTGCACCCCTCCCTCCAGTATTCTCCCCTTAGTTCATGTCCGTGGGTCGTACATATAAGTTCTTTGACTTCTCCATTTCCTATACTATTCTTAACCTCCCCCTGTCTGTTTGGTACCTACCATTTATGCTTCTTATTCCCTGTACCTTTTCCCCAGTTCTCTACCCTCCCTCTCCCCGCTGAAAACCCTCCATGTGATCTCCATTTCTGTGATTCTGTTCCTGTTCTAGTTTGCTGAGTTCTTGCTTTTGTTTTTTAGGTTCAATTGTTGATAGTTGTGAGTTTATTGTCATTTTACTGTTCATAGTTTTTGATCATCTTCTTTTTAGATAAGTCCCTTTAACATTTCATATAATAAGGGCATGGTGATGATGAACTCCTTTAGCTTGACCTTACCAGGGAAGCACTTTATCTGCCCTTCCATTCTAAATGATAGCTTTGCAGGATAGAGTAATCTTGGATGTAGGTCCTTGCCTTTCATGACTTCGAATACTTCTTTCCAGCCCCTTCTTGCCTGTAAGGTTTCTTTTGAGAAATCAGCTGCTAGTCTTATGGAAACTCCTTTGTAGGAAATTGTCTCCTTTTCTGTTGCTGCTTTTAAGATTCTCTCTTTATCTTTAATCTTGGGTAATGTAATTATGATGTGCCTTGGTGTGTGCTTCCTTGGGTCCAACTTCTTTGGAACTCTCTGGGCTTCCTGGACTTGCATGTCTATTTCTTTTGCGAGATTGGACAAGTTTTCCTTAATTATTTGTTCAGATAAGCTTTCAATTCCTTGTTCTTCCTCTTCTCCTTCTGCCACCAGTATGGTTCAGATGTTGGGACGTTTAAAGTTGTCCCAGAGCTTCCTCAGCCTCTCCTCATTGCTTTGAATTCTTGTTTCTTCATTCTGTTCCGGTTGAATACTCATTTCTTCCTTCTCTTCCCAGTTGTTGATCTGAGTCCTGGTTTCCTTCTCTTCACTGTTGGTTCCCTGTATATTTTCCTGTATTTCATTTAGTATAGCCTTCACTTCTTCCTTTATTTTGCATTCGTACTTGATCATTTCTGTGAGCATCCTGATTACCAGTGTTTTGAACTCTGCTTCTGATAGGTTGACTGTCTCCTCGTCACTTAGTTCTTTTTTCTGGAGTTTTGATCTGTTCTTTCATTTGGGCCACATTTCTTTGTCTGGGTGCACCTGTTATATTGTAAGGGGCAGAACCTTAGGTATTCACAAGGGCAGGGCAACCCACATCCCTGTGTTGTGGTGCCGTATATGGTGTCAGAGAGGGAACAATGTCATTTGCTCAGCTCTCGGCCGGCTTTCAGTCAGTTTCCCCCTGTCCACAAGTGAATTGGGCCCTTCTGATGCCGATTCCCAGACGGGTGGGTTTGTGTACATTCTAGGACTCTGTGGGCCCCTCCAACAAATTCTCCTATGAGACTTGGAGTTTCTCCTGCCACCGCACCCTCCCGCCCCACAGGTTTTTACAGGCAGAGGTTTTGAGGCTTCATTTCCCAGCACTGGAACCCTGGGTTGTACACAGTCTGTCTTGCTCCCCAGCTGTTCCTCCCGGTTTATCTACATGTGAATGTGGGACCACCCGGTCTGCCAGCCGCTGCCTTGGCATGCATCGTCTCTGCCCAGGCTGGCCATCTCCACCCCTCCTACCAGTCTGGATGAATATTTCTTCTTTAAATTCTTGGTTGTTGGACTTCTATACAGTTTGATTTTCTGGCAGTTCTGGTTTTTTATTTTTAAATTGGTGGTTGTCCCTTTTTGGGTTGTACAAGGAAGCAAAGCATATCTGCCTACACCTCCATCTTGGCCAGAAGTCCTAAAAAAATTTTTTTAAATGCAAGATTTTACAGTTGGTACATACAGAGATGAAGACTGAATAGATATGGAATCAGGGCTAACACAAAGTAGATGCTGGATGGTCGCCTTGGATTGGGTGGGTGAGTAGAGGGCGGGTAGGTGGAAGGGTAGGCGGCTGGACGGGTAAGTGGATAGAAGAGTAGGTGGATGGGTTGGTGTCTGGGTAGATGGATTCGCCAGGCATTGATATTTGAGCTACTCTTTCACCTCCTTGTCCTCACATCACAGGGAGAGCAGGAAGGTGATGAAGAAGAGGAGGAACACATAGTGGACGCTGAAGCTGAGGAGGGAGACGCTGATGCCTCTGATGTCAAACGCAAGGAGAAGCAAGAGGAAGAGGTGAGGGGACTCTGACTGGGGCACAGGGGCTGTGGTCCTGTCCCTCCTTCATCATACCCAAGGAATCACCCCGACACATAAGGCCACTCCTTTGTATCTGTTGGAACCCATCAGGAACCTTGAAGGAAAACCAGCCCGCCCAGCACAACCCTCAACTGGAATTGGGTTCTCGGGGCAGACATTGGGCAGATGCCATCCGAGGGCTGCCCATTGGGTCTGGCTGTCCCTGGATTTGATTCAGTTTCAAAGACCCAGTGTCCTTGGGCCAGGAGACGACATCAGGCTGCCTCCTTTTTTCACAGGGAAAATATACTTCCCCCTCCTCCCCCAAAACAGTCCTCTACTGTCACAATGGCCACAAGGACAAAGGGCAGGTTCGAGGGGCTGAGGGAATTCATAGGAAAGAGAGCTCAAGGTGGGGGAGAGAAGGGGACATGAGGACTTGGGGGCTGGCATTCCCAGGTGGAGGGCCAAGGTGGAAAGGAGGAAGGCAGCCCAGGCCACATGGAACAGGTGGTGTGCGGGAGGGCCAGGCACATAAGGCCTCTGTAGGCCTAGTCCAGATAGATAGTGGGGACCCAGTGACACAGCCTGGGCTCTGTCCCCTGCCAGGTCGACTATGAGAGCGAGGAAGAGGATGAGAAGGAGGGGGAGGAGAACGACGACGAGGATGTGCCAGAGGAAGAGAATGTCCGTGGGGAAGACACGCACAGGGCCCAGGAGCAGGATGAAGAAGAGGTGGGCTCAGGCCCCGAGGAGAACTCGCCCTCTGCCCCAACCTTGAGACAATCCCGGAAGTCCACCTGCAGCCAGGAGCCCGAGGGAGCTGAGGCCACGGAGCTCCGGGTACAGGCCGTACGTGAATCCCACCCGTTCATAGAGGACTACCACTATGACACTGAAGAGAGCCTGTGGTGCCAGGTCAGTGGGGTCAGTGCCGCGGTGGGGGCTGAGGGGGTGGGGCTGGGGCGGCAGGGAGAGCTGGTTGCTCCCTTTTTAATCCCAGATCCCTTAAACTCAGAATGTGGTGGCAGCTGTGGGCCCTCTGCCCCAAATCACGGCCTCACCAATGTGACTTTCTCTTCTCCCTGATTTTTCAAAGAGAGTGCGTGTGGGACCTGATCTGCCAGGCCCTATAGGTACTTTCAAACATGTTGCCTCAGTCAGTCCTTAGTAAAGCAAAGTGTTAACATATACAAAGTTGTTGTAGAGGCAAGAGGAGTACTTTATATCTTATACCTGTAGTCCCTGGTCTCCAATTTGGGGACAACATCATTCCCTTATAGGCTGGGTGGTTTGAAAGCCACAGAGTAGCTTTTCTGTGCTTTGATCCGACTCAGTGGTTCCCAGATGGCAGTGTAGGTAAGAGACATTGACCAGGAATACCCACACAGAACCCCATGTATTATGCTTCGTGTAATTGAAAGGATATCAAGGGCGATGTTGAGTTATGTGATTTTCACTGTTCTCACGGACATCTGTGAAAATACCGCTCCATCGTTTTCACCTCCTCTGGATGACTGGAAGTGGCTGCTGTGTGTGGTTGGTTAAGCCACCCAGGTGCATGGGAGCAGAACCACTGACCTAGCTCCTCCAGCAGGGCCACCTGTCCGCAGTCAAGGTGTTTACTAAGAGGGCTTTGGTGGAGTCCCCCAGGGAACCCAGTCGACAGGGCCTCTGCGCCCTTTGTGGAGCTTGGGGTGGCTGTCTCCCTCCACTCAGCTCTTTCTCCTCTTGCAGGTCACGGTGAAACTTCCGCTAATGAAGATTAACTTTGACATGAGCTCCCTGGTAACGTCTTTGGCCCACAGTGCTGTCATCTATGCGACCAAGGGCATCACAAGGTGCCTCCTGAATGAAACCACCAATGACAAGAACGAGAAGGAGCTTGTCTTAAACACAGAAGGAATCAACCTTCCAGAGCTGTTCCAGTACGCCGAGGTGCGCATGCCCGCTCAGGCTGTCTGCCAGCCCGGGACAGGTCCTCAGGCCTCAGGCCACTCGGAGGCGAGGCTACAGCCACTTTACCCTCGCCCCTTCTGAGCCACTAGCACCTCTAGCGCAGTGTCCCCAAACTGAGTTTGTGTGACCTGACCCGCCTGTTGGGGGTGTTCAGTGCACGTGAGCCCAGTGAAGGTTTGCAGTACAGAAACCTGCTAAACTTTAACTCTGAGTTTCTCAAACTAATTTGAATGCAATGACTTTTCCTTGAAATTAAAACCTTCACAAAGTACAGTTGTAAGAAATAGCAGGCTGAGTTGCTGGTCTGGGAACTGCTCACTTTATCTGGGCAAGGAGGCCCTGGGTGCAGAGGTGGTCCAGGCCCAGCCCCCACACCCGACACTGGCAGAGGCCACGTGCTCCTGCCGCAGCGGCCCCACCGGCACTCCTGCCCTTCTGCCTGAGCTCTCTCCTAGATCCTCCCACTTCCCTGAGGCCCCCATAGTCTTCAGATGTTCTCTCAGTTCCTAGAGAATACTGAGGAGCTGGGTCCCTCTAACCCAATGTCCTCTAGTCCAAACCAAGCCGCAAAGCTCTCCCCCGCTTACACACTTCTCCGCCACCACCGCGACCCACAGGGGCCCCTTCTGCCCCAGAGCCTTTCACCAAATTCTTCTCCAGAGAGCAGAGTGGGAGGGCTCTCGCCTCTTGAGAGGCAGCCACTGGCAGGGCAAGTTCCATGTCCTCCTCATGGAGTCTGTTTAAACAAGGCCAGACAGACCACCAGAGTCTCCGAGGTCTTCAGCAGTGGGGGTGGGGGGTACCTGCCATTGTGTGGAACCACCTTGGAGCCCCTGGGGCGGCTGAACTGAACCCTGAGAGGGCCCAGGTTACCCCTGTGGAGCTGACCTGTCCGTGCTTCACATGCCCAGGACAGGTGTTCGTATCTCTGCTAGGGAACTTTACTCACCTATTAGGGGACACCTTGATCCTAGGAAACAGGTATTTCTAGTAAGTAAACAAAACAAAAATACCTTTGACCCTAAAATGGGTACTTAGTCATCACTTAGCTCTGGGGACGAGGAGACAGACCTTGGGGCCTGGCCAGAGCCCTGTTAGCAGCTCTTGGCCGCGTTGCCACCACTGTGTCATCAGTTGTACTCAACTGCCAGACAGAGCGCAGCCTGGGGGCACACACCTGTGGGAGGGAGCAGAAGGCCAAGCGCTCCAAACCAGCCCCTCCTCCCCCAGGTCCTGGATCTGCGCCGCCTCTATTCCAACGACATCCACGCCATGGCCAGCACCTACGGCATTGAGGCCGCGCTGCGGGTGATCGAAAAGGAGATCAAGGACGTGTTTGCCGTTTACGGTAGGAGACACGGGGACAGCCATCTGGAGATCCCAGGGCGTCGTCCAGCGGTGTCGGGGAACTGAGGTCGGGGTGCAGTGAGCATGCAGTGTGTAGGAGACCCTGAGAATGACCATGGGGAAGGGGTGACTTATGTTTCTGGCTCGTGTGACAAGTCCCATCACCGAGAGCCACCACTTGTTTCTCATCTGCCATTCCCTGAGGAAGCTGATGACAGCTTGGCCCCGTTCGGCCTTCAGAGTCTCAGTTCCCAAGCGCAAACGTGCTGGTAGGTTCTCATGCTCCCCCGTCCTGGAACCTGTGTGTCCTGGGCTGCTGGACGTCCGGGGGACACGGGAGGTAGTTTAGTGACCAAGGGTAAGGAAAGGACTGGCAGCCGAGGCTAGACAGCAACCAGGAGAGGGAACTGGAACGGAGCCCTGGCGCCTGACGCATGAGCCTGTGTGCTGACTTATGTCAGGTAGCTCTGCCCTAAGGTCCCCTTGTCACTGCTTACTCCTGACGTTGATGCCCATGTGACAGGCATTGCCGTTGATCCTCGCCATCTCTCCCTGGTGGCCGACTATATGTGCTTTGAGGGTGTTTACAAGCCGCTGAACCGCTTTGGGATCCGGTCGAACTCATCCCCTCTGCAGCAGATGACGTTTGAAACCAGCTTCCAGTTCCTGAAGCAGGCCACCATGATGGGTCAGTGTGCGGGCCGATGCCCTTGGCCTCTCCTAAATCTGCGCTGGGCAGATGGGCTTGTTCCTTGGGCACCTTTCCTCGCGCCTTCCACGCGAGCGAGATCTCACTGGAGGAGGCAGCTGGGAGGAGTGCGCCACAGACAGGAAAGCCTCTGTGTTTCGAAGGAAAGGGAAAGGGGCCTTCCTCTCACGCACGGGGGCAGCGCTGTCTTGTGTGATGTCAGTCAGCCCCAGAGACTCTGGGCTGCTCCTTGTGGCCTCCAGGGTGGCCCATCCCCCAGCCTCAGTGTGGAGCCCCCACTCCCTCACATCACCCACAGCTTCTCCCTCACCCACTAACAAATGCTCTGTGTCTCTCCCAGGATCCCATGACGAGCTGAGATCCCCTTCAGCCTGCCTCGTGGTTGGGAAGGTCGTCAGGGGCGGGACAGGCCTGTTCGAACTCAAGCAGCCCCTGAGATAGCAGCCACTGCAGCTCCGTCTGCTGGGCCTGGAGGAGAGCCCAGAGGGCCCAGGTGGGGGCCTGGCCGGGCCGGGCCTGCCCTTCGCATGAGAGGACCAGGAGACCAGTCCCAGTGCTTCAAAGTTACAGTGCGGAGTGCACCAGTGACGTTGGGGTTCCAAAGAGCAGCTGGCCTTTGGGCTGGGCCGGCTTCCCCAGGAAAGTGGTTGATCATCCTGGCTCCTGCCCATCTGAGGATATAAACAGTGTTCACCAAATCCCCCGAGTCCCTCCAAGGTTGCACGGCCTTACCCTGTGCTGCCGGAGACTTCAGAGGCAAAATCCCTGGCCCCTCCATGGTGGAAGGTGGGGGCCCATTGCTGTGGGCAGCCAGAGACTGCACGCAGGTTTGCTGGGGCTCTCAAGCAATAACAAAATGCCCCCAGCCTGCTCCTCCGCGCTGCGACAGCCTCAGGGGCAGGAATCCCCGAAGACTCTCCACCCAAGGCTCTTTTCACTGGGCCAGCCACAGGGTGGCACAGCCCTCTACCCACCCGGCTTCCGTGCCTGGCTGCTGGCATGTGGCCACATGTCCTTCTTGACCACATTAGCCCTGAGCCTGAGTTAGGTCTCTCCAGGGCCCCAGCAGCTCACCCCCACACATAAATCTCCAAGTCGCCAGCCAGGCTCTGCTGTTCGAACAAAGTGCTTGACTGTCTTCCCTGGCCCTGCTGAACCCAGCATTGAGGCCCATGTCCCCTCTGCAGACCCTGCTACGTCTGGCTCCCTTAATCTCTGGCTCTGCCGCAAGGGGCCCCGGTGTGAACTGAAAAGTTGGAGGACTTGCACTAAAGCTTTGTAAAACCAGAGGCTGTTTCTATTTTTGTCTAATGTTATTCTAGCTCAGGCTGAGTAATAAACATCACTGAAACCAGCTATTGGGAGGGAAAAAACTTAAAGCTTGAGTTTTTTTATTTCCTTGTTGTGGTTTCTGCATTTCTGATAGGAGGGCTAAGGGCTGGGTTTCTCAGCTCAGCCACACAATAGCCATCTTCCTCTTGGGTCCTCTTCCTGTTGTTGGCAGAGGATCTGGGGGAAGAGCTTAGCCCCGGCAGCATCCCCCTTCCTGAGCCAGCTTCTGGCCCTGACGCCGGGAGAGCGGAAGCCAGTGAGAAGGCCTTGCTCGGGGAGAGTGACCACACTGCTTTCTCTAGACCAGCGATTTTCAACCAGAACCAGTGTGCTGCAAGTCTTTTTCAACATGCCGTACCTGACTAGTCAGGGGCACTGACCTCTTCCCTTAGGTTGTCAAATTTAAAAAATGACAACAGCCAACACAATAGCCATCCAGTGTCAGTGAATCAAAATTAGACCTATTTTTTTGGTTAAGATAGGCAAAAAGTATATTTTTTGGCATGCCACAGAATTTTATTACTTAGTTTATGTGTGTCATGAGATGAGAAAGGCTGACAATCACTGCTCTAGACGCATGACAGCACCCAGCCGGGCGCCCCGCGTCCACACTGGGGAAAACCCGGAGAAGCAGCGCACCGGGGCTGGGGCCCAGAGAAAGAGAAAGAGCTTCCAAGGACACAGAAAGGAGGGTCCCTGTGGACCCTACACCGCAGGTTAAACTGCACCTTGGAGGTGCGGAGCCTCTGCGCTGCTTGATTTCCACTCACACCAGAACCGTGGGAGCCAGCCCTTGGCAGAGGTCAGCCGGGGCCCAAATGTGCATGGCTGCGTGCCCCCGAGGCTGGGCGCAAGCACAGCAGTGGCTCTGCCCCACCCGGCACTGAGGGGGCAAAGGTGAAGGAGCAAACCCAGAGCACAGACAGGCCATGACTGCACACAGGCCAGGTCCCTGTCCTGTGATGAGAGTGCGGTGTTAGCTCCTGTCCTTTCTGCCCAATCCATCCACGTAGTTCCTGTTTATGTGCGTTTCTCCCCAGAATATACCTTATGCCTGGTTCGTAAGCAGACACTCCAGAACTTTCGGTGGGCCAGGAACCTCACCTTGCTCCCCCCAGGATTATACTCTTACTTCAGTTCAGAAGGCCTTGCTGCTTAAGATGGCACAGTCTTTGGAATGTTCTCGGTACTGTAAATGCTCCTCTGAGGGCACATTTGAATTTTTGAGAGACAGGTAGGTCCAAGCCAAAATGCATGAGGAGGATGGATCAAGCGGCGTAGTTATTTTCCAATCCCAGTGGGCCGGAGAGTGACTGTTCGCTGGGGTTCGCAGACTTCCCTGAAGCTGTGAGTTCTTTAGGACACCTGAGGTGCCACAGCCGGCCACTGTTCGGGGATGTCCTCCCTGCCTCACCCCTTCATGTGTCAACATCCTACCTACTTGCTTGCTTGTAACAGCTCATTTTTTCTTAGTCACCCCTTTCTGGGTTCTCATCGAAAACACTACCAACATTACTGCCAAGTATCCCCATGAGTCTTTGAAGTATTTTCTGTCTGAATCAAGGAAAACAAGGAATGTCTGAAGCACCTGTCCCTTTCCCAGTCTGGAAATCGAACTTTCCTTTCTACTATCCCCTACTCCCCAAATATATGCAGAATAGACGTGTGGGCTCCCCCCAGACCTCACTGGTCCTTTCAGGGCTCTTTTCAGGCCATTACTCAGACCGCTTTCTGTGAAAGTGTTGGCTCCTGCGTGTGTGTCAGTTGTAGGCTGTGAAGGGAGGTGGTTTGGGTTTTTTTTTTTTAATGTTAAATAACAAAATTTGCCATCTTAACCATTTTTAAGTGCAGTTCAGTGGCATTAGGTAGTTAAATTGTTCTGTAACTATCACCACCACCCTTTCACGCGAAACTGAAACTACCCATTCAACAACAGCCCCCCCATTCCTCTCTCCCTCCCAGCCCCTGGCAACCACCGCTCTACTTCTGCCTCTGAATTTGACTGCTACCTCACAGAAGTGGAATCATTTGGTTTTTGTCCTTTTGTGACTGGTTTATTTTGTTTAACATGACATTCTTTAAAAAAAATTTTTTTTTTCGATTGATTTTAGAGAGAGGGAGGGGGGAGGGAGAGAGGAACATCAATTTGTTGCCCCACTTCTTTATGCATTCATTGACTGACTGCTGTGTGGGCCCTGACGGGGGGTCAAGTCCACAACCTCGGTGTATTCAGGATGACACTAACCAACTGAGCAGCCTGGCAAGGGCCTTAACATGATATTCTCCTCCATGTTCCATGTGTAAGAGTTTTCTTTTTAAGGCTGAGTAATGCCCCATTGTATATATAGATTATACCTTGTTTATCCATCGGTGGACTCCGGTTGCTTCCACCTTTGAGCTACTGTGAATATTGCTGTAACGAACATGGGTATTCAAATATCTCTTGAAGTCCCTGTTTCCGATTCTTTGGAGTTTAGACCCAGAAGTGGAGTTGTTGGTTCACCTGGCAATTGTTTTTGATGTTTTGAGCAGCTGCCATGTATTTCCCACAGTGGCTATACCATTTTTCGTTCCCACCAACAGCACGCAAGCACAGAGGCTCCGATTTCTCCACCCCTTGCCAATACTTATTTCCTGTTTTTATAAATAAACAGTATGTATGCAAATTATATGTAGCAGCCATCGTAATCGGTGCGAGGTAAGATGGTGGGTTAGATTTGGGTAGTTTTAATCAGAGGGCCCTTAGGTGGTCTGCACCTACAGAGAGGAACTATTTAAGAATTGTCTCTGTTGCTTGCCAGTCTTAAAATTTGCATTTACAATTGACTTGGAGGCTGTGAAGGTCTAGAAAATGCTCTTGAAATAGGAAAGCCTGGCACTTTAAAGGCCGGCTAGGCAACAAGCTGCCCGTCAGCAACTTCCCTGTGCAGACCGCTGCGCGGGGTGGCCCTGGGCTGCAGGCGAGCGAGGCCTGTGCTTGGCCATGCAGTTGGGGGACGGAGTTGCCGGGCCCTCCGCAGGGCTCCCAACCCTGGTGCCATTTTAGCCCTCCCACCTCATTTCCCTAGGGCTCTACTTCAATCCCAACCTCCTAAATAGCTATAGTCAGAAATTTCAGAACCCCTACGCCATCAAATCCTCCCTTTTACCAAAGTCTACCTAAAATAGAGGTTCTTAACTCTGCTTTGGAACCACCTTGGGCGACTGATTCAGGTCTTCCCTTCCCCAAAATCCTGCTTTAATGGCCCTGGGTGTGGCCTGGCTGTTGAAAAAGCCCCGGGAGAGTCTGATGTGTAGCAGGGTTGAGAACCACCCACTTGGAGTAAGCCCTGCATTGTGCAAGGTCACGGCCCCTGTCAGTTGTCTGTGTGATGACTTAAGGAATGAGTCATTGGCACCAGATTTCCCCAATAAGATTGTGTGTGTGTGATGTAATCGGTAAATATATTTTCCCTTTTCATACAATTCCAAAGATATAGATGTTATTTTGATAAGAAATACTGTTTAAAATGTAGGTCTTCCTGGAATAACAGTATCTCTTGATTAAAATATCTTCTTTAAAATTTATGAAATGATACCAAATAATTTATGTTTTGAAATTTTAAATAAACCATAGAGGAATAATTCATCTCACTTTTTATTACATTTCAATTCCATTTGGGGAGAAAAAGCATATTTTAAATGACTTCCTTAGGCTCATTAATTTATTACTGAGAACAAACCAGTTTCCAAACTGGTTTGTCCAAACTGGAGGTCAGTGATCTTGCCAATGGTGTTGTGTCCACTGACATAGTTATTGGCAGCTGCTTCCTGCGACGAGCTGCTCAGGGCGGAAAAGCTGGTGGGAGAGACCAGTGTGAACTTCATATGCCTATGGGTTCCAGGTCTACAAACACTGACCTGGGCACATGCATGCCAGCGCCTGTCTCATGGAAGAAGGTGTGAAGGAGTCATCTGCCCTCACCACCCAGTGGTCTTGTCACTGGCCGTTGGCCTGGATACTGTGTTCCAGGCAGTAGAACTCCCAGCGGTTGTTGCCGATCTGGACGCCAGCTTGGCCAACGTGGATGGAGAGGCACTCACGTGTGGTTGCTACTTAGTGGCTGCCGAGTGGATGGCAGAGAGGAAGAGGAGAGGCTGTTGCTTTTCACAGCGCAACTCAGGCGATCCATGTAAGAGAACCGGCCCCCACTAAGATCTTAAGGTCTGTTACCTGCCCTCAAAAAAAAGAAGTTGTGTGTGATAAAGCTCTCAGGGTGCTGTGGTAGATATTTGCTAGGAGACAATGGGGTTCAAAGGGTGCCCCAGTAAGGTCTTCCTGTGGGTTCTGCAAAGAAAGGTGTGCTTCCAACCAGAAAATGGGAGGCCTGCAGCTCCTCCCAGCCAATTAGGAGGGGCCGCTTGTTCAACCTAAAAGTCCCTGCCAGCAGAATTCCTGCAGGGACAGGAGGGGGGGACACTTGACCAAAGTACTTCTTAGAAGCCTCTCTGTGAGAAATTTCCCTTTAAAAGTTAAGCCTTAATTATTTAATGAAGACCGTACCCCAAGTTTATTCAGCAGCACCTCTCCCCACCTATGGGTGGTAATCTGGGAGTTCTCTGCAGTTCGGAACTCCCTCCAGCGCCGTTCACAGGCCCAGGGAAAGGCCAGAACCTGGGTGCAGGGAACAAGGCTGAGCACCCCGCTCGTGCTGGCTGGACTCCAGTGTCACGAGCCGCTCAGGTGACTGCCCTCGAGCAAGCCTAGAAAACGAGTTTGGGCTCAGGGGCCTGGGAGGCGCCTACCTACCCAGCCTACATATCCTGACCGTTCCCCTTGCTGTGCCCCCCTCCCCTGTCCTGCCCCCAGCCAACCTTGATGCCGTTATACAGGCACCCAGAGAGGCAGTGACTGCTACACCGCTTCTGCCCTCCCAGAGCTCGTAGGCCAGTGCCCCAGACAAGCCAGCAGGAAAGTCAACCTCACTATGACCAGGCCAAAGGTTGAGGGTCCCACCAGGCGTCACGTGAACAAGCACACCACCCCTGCCCCTGCCTACCACTTGGGTAGGACCATGGCTCGCTCAGCTGGCTGTAGCAGGGCTTTGAGGGGTGGGCCAGGGGGAGGGAAATGGAGAAGGAATCGGGTCCAGGCATTACTACCACTCCTCAAGCCCATTTTCTCCCCACTGCTCCGCCTTCCCCTCCAAACACGGGCGACACTGCTCTGGCTCAGCCGCGCTCCTGCTGTCGGTAGGCCTTTGCGAGTCGCAGTCAGCCGTGTGCGGGCCTGGCAGCCCTGCAGGATGCTGCCTTCTGGGCCAGCTGCCTGGCAATGTCGTCCCAGCGGCCAAGCCAGCCCTGGGGCTGGGGCCTCACATGCGACGGCTGCAGACTGTCTGGACCACCATAAACATGCCTTCCCCAGCAATGGTTCTTGCCTGGAACATGAACCTGAAGTTCCTCATACATTCGACAGGTCAAACAAACGTGGCTGAGCTGCATGGATGTATTTCAGGCAAGAAACAGCTCGGAAATCAGACACCTCGACGGACAGTGTGATCCTAAGAAAGTTACTTGACCTCTCTGTTGTCTCAGTTTCCTTATCTAGAAAATGGTGATTAAAATTAAATGTGTTCATAAAATGATATACAGCTATAGATGTTGATATACCAAGTGGTTCTCAACTGAGAACATTTTGCCCCCTGGACATTTGGCAATGTCTGGAGACATCTGTGGCTGTCATAACTGGAGGCGGGCTGCTACTGTCATCTAATGGGTACAGGCCAGGCATGCTACTACACACCCTACAGTACACAAGACAGCTCTTTGCAGTAAGGAGTTACCTGGCCCCAGATATCAGTGGTGCAGAAGTTGAGAGGCCCTGCCACATACACATGTATGGGGGTTAACATTGCTTTTTCACAATGGCATCTCACTTATTTTAATTTACAGTTTCCTATTAATCTGAGCATCTTTTCATGTTTGTTGGTTATTCTGATTTGCACTTCTGAAAGTGTCTATTTTTATCCTTTGCCCCTTTTTCTATTGGTTAATTTCTAACTTCCTTTACTGTCGAGTTTAAATAACTTATTTACAGGCCAGTAACAGCTGCTGGCCATGCTGGGCCATGCTGGGCCATGCTTACCCCTGGGCTCCGGCTAGGGCTGCCGGAGCATCTCCCGAGGTACATGGATTGCTTGGAAAAGCAGATTCCCCATCATTAGGGACTAACCCTCAGTGTTGAAGGGACCACCGTAAGACCAGCAGTTACCAGAAGGGAGTACGGAGCAGAACACAATCAGCTCTGGGCTGCTGCGTGGGCTCTGCTTAGCTCAGTGACAAGTGCTGGCACCCAGGCACCCCTGGAGCTCACCAAGTACGGGCTCTGGGCAAGTCCCTTACTTGTGTGAATTTGCCAAATCCTCCTCACAGCATGCCCAGGAGTGCGGTTACACCCCTCCCTTCACATTAACTTGCCCACAGACAGTCAACCGTGGAGGCTCAAGGATTTGAAGCCACGCTGCTGGCTCCAGAATCTGGGATCACAGTCTCCTCACCATGCCACCTCTGCCCAGGCAGACCCCAAGGAAGGGATTTTCACACCAGAGGCTGCCTACGTGGAGCATGGCAGGCAGACGCGAGGGCCCCAAAGGCCTCCCCAGGCCAGGACCTCAGAGGCAGGGCTGTAAAGCAGGCTGAGCAGTGCAGTGAGTACGACCTAACTGGCGGTGCTACCAGAGGGACCTCAGAAGCCAGGGCCAGCCCTTGCCTGTGGAGGAGAGTGGTCGAGTTGCAAAGGACTTCCGTGATTCTCTCATCGAATCCCCACAGCCTTGCTGCATGCATCCTATTGGGTGAAATAGATCTGGAGGAAGAGGAAGCCATGCCCTAGGGTGAAATAAAATCCCCACAAAGACGCCCGGGCCTGAGTCCCTCTTGGAGCCGTGCCTCTGCCTTGTCTTGCTGCTGGCATTTTCCTCGGTTTCTGATGACGTGGATGACAAGTCTTAGGTTCCATTGATCAGATTGGTTAGCAATCTCCTTTGAAAATAGAAAAGGGAGCCCTGAGGAATGAGACCCAGGCCAGTCAGGGAGGGCAAGGGAGGTCCACGGGAGTCTGGTGGATGAGCCTATGGGCAGGTGAACTGCAGGGCTCACCAGGGGTCACGAGTGGCACATGAGGACACTGGGGCAAAGGGGAAATTAACAACTAGGCCACCGAAGGGCCAAGGGCTGGCTGCTCCCAGTGCCCGCAGGACTTCTGCCCCTACTCGCTGCCCTGTTTTCTACCCCTGCCTCAGAAGGCCTGGCCTGGGCACGGGCCTTGGGGCCAGGCTTCCCATAGGAGAGGGTCCTGCTGCCTGGGGACCACCTGATCCCAAGGGAAAGGTCGCGCGGGCTTCGTGCAGTGCCAGGCCACTCGCAGGGCCTGGCAGGCTGCCCTGGCCCCTTGCCAGGAACACGGTATTTTCTCCACTGGGAGGCTGACTCACTCTGACTCCTCTGCATCCGGTCACACCATGGGCCTGGGGCCCCCCAGCAGCCAATGACCATGTGGTTAGCCCAGCCCAGCCCACCCCAGGCTCTGTGTTCTAATAATAAATGTTGGACAAAGAAGGAAGGAAAGAAACCACAAAGGGAGGGAAGTGAAAAGGAGGGACAGAGGGAACTCATGTGTCTGTGGTCTTGAAAATGAGCATCTTTTTTCTCCTCCATTTTCTAGAGCATATGATCTCAAAGTGTGGTCCCCAAACCCGCAGCATCACCCAAGAACTTATAGAAACATAAATGTTCAGTCCCCACCCCAGGCTTCTTAAATCAGAAACTCGGGGGTGGCCCCTCAGCGTGTCTTAAGCTCTCTAGGGGAGCCTCACTCACGCTCTAGTCTGAGAACCACTGTCCTATAAACTTCGTTAGGAAGTGTTTTTACCTCTGTTGCCCTTTGTGTTTTTAGCTGTTTTAGCGCCAGGGCTCTTCTGACCTTGTGGAAATAGCCCCTCAGCCTTCCAAGGCTGTGGCCCCTGCAGTGCCCTGAGGGCAGCCCGGGCAGGGATGGAAGGTCTATGGCAGGTGGCAGTAGGAGGAGTGTCACCAGCATCTGTGTCCCTAACATTCATTTGTTCATTCGAACCTCTTGACAGTATGTGATAGGTAGGTGAATACCAGTGCCTCAGTTTTGTAGGAGAACAGGGAGGCTCAGAGGGGTTAATAACTATGCTCCCTCAAGGATTCCCTTACTTCTTGGAGGGCAACACCTGTGCCTGTGAAACAGCTAAATAACAAGGCGAAGAGCCTTTCTGCCCCTGGGTGGGTGCACGGGACTCCTGCAGCACCTCCTTCCCCGACGGCAGGTGAGGGGCGGCTGGGACATCCTATGCGGGCAGCTGGTAGGACTGGGTATCCTCTACGGTGCTGGTGTGAAGCTTGTTCATCGGGACTCCAGTGAAGCCCTCCAGCACCTTTGACCCATATGAAGTCCTTCGTATTAAAAATTCCTGCCCTGGCTGGTGTGCCTCAGTGGGTTGAGCACCAGCCTATGAAATGAAAGGTGGCCAGTACGATTCCCAGTCAGGACACACGCCTGGATTGTGGGCCAGGTTCGCAGTTGCAGGGACTCAAGAGACAACCACACATTGATACTTCTCTCCTTCTCTTTCTCCCTCCTTCCCCTTCTCTCTAAAAATAAATAAATAAAACCTTTTAAAAAATAACAAAAAATAAAAATTCCCCTTGATCCAGCAGTCCCACTCCTGGGTGTATATACACACACAAAAGAATTCAAAGCAGAGACTCACAAGGATATGTGTATGCTCACGTTCATAGCAGCATTAGGCACAATACCAAAGAGATGGGAACAACCTACATACTCACCAATAGATGAATGAATAAACAAAATGGGTGCATACATACAATAGAATATTATTCAGCCATAAAAAGGAATGTTTGTTTGTTTGTTTTTAATCGTCACCCAAGGACATTTTCATTTGCTTTATTAGAGAGAGAGAGGAAGGGGGAGAGCAAAACATCAGTGAGAGAGAAGCATTGATTGGTTGCCTTGTAGCACCCAGACTGGGAATTCATGCCAGGACAGGATCACATGTATCCGGACAGGGGATCGCACGTGCATGCACACGCGTTCACACACAAACCGGGGATGACCCGGTAACCCAGGCATGTGCCCTGACCAGGAATTGAACCCATGACCTTTTGGTTCCCAGACAACGCTCCAACCACTGAGCCACACCAGCTAGGGCAGGAATGGTGTTTTAATACATGTTACAACATGGATGAACATTGAAGACGTTATGCTAGGTGAAATAAGCCAGACACGAAAGGACAAATACTGTATGATTCCATTTAAATAGGAGGTTCCTAGAGTAGTCAAATAGAGAAAGAGAGTAGCATAGTGGTTACCAGGGGTTGGGAGGAGGGGAAATGGAGAGTGAGTGTTTAATGGGCACAGAGCTTTGCAAAATGAAAAGTTCTGGAGATGGATGGTGTGATGGTTGCACGACAATGTGAATATACTTACTGCCACTGAACTATGCATTTAAAAATGGTTAAAAAGGCCTGGCTGGTGTGGCTCAGTGGATTGAGTGCTGGTCTGTGAACCAAAAGATTGCTGGGTCAATTCCCTGTCAGGGCACATGTCTCGGTTGTGGACCAGGTCCCCAGTTGGTGCTGTGTGAGAGGTAACTGATTCAATCACATTAATGATTTGTCTCCCTCTCTTTCTCCCTCTTTTCCCCTGTATCTGACAATGAAGAAATATACAAAATCTTTTTAAAAAATGGTTAAAATGATGTTTTATGTTATATATGTTTTACCACAATAAAAATTGCAATCTATTAGTGACCTCCCCCACCACCCCCCAAAAATCCTCTGGATGCTGGGAACACTTCCAGGGAAACAGCAGCGTACAGAATATTCTGCAAACACCCTGCACAGCCACACAATCTTTATGACCCCACTGTAGGGGGTAGAGAAAGGCCTGGACATTGGGTTTGATTTCCTGGGCTCCTACTTTCTGGGTCTCTGACCTTCTGCAAACCCCTCAGTCTCCTGTTTCATAAAATGGACTAATAATATCTTGGCGTTCTGTGAAGGTCAAGTAGAAAACGATCTGAAAGCTTCTAGCCTGTAATAGGTGCTCAGACAATGGTAGTTATGTATGGTGTTTCCTTAGCCTGGAATGCCCTCCCCCTTCTCTGTAGGGTAGTTTTCTGTTCATCCTTCAAAGCCCAGCCAACCCAAATCCCACCTTTTCCATGAAGCCTGGGGTAGCCTGCAGGATCATTCACCAGTGCCAGCTTCCTCTCCCTGCCTGACGTTGGGCACAACCATTCACCTTCAGCACTTGTAAGAGCCAGTTGGTACTTTACCACTTCTCTCCTGCTGACCAGATCACCGGCACTGCTCTAGGAGGTAGCTGCTCTGGCTGTCTGGCTCCTGGGAGCAAAGCCCCAGCAACTCACAGTGGACATGTAGCATGAATAAGAAACAACCCTTTGTAATTTAAGCCTCTGAGATTTTGGAGTTTCTTGCTTCCTCAGTGTAACCCAATTCTGGGCCTCTCAAAGCATGGTTTTCTTTCCACAGCCTTGGCATCCCTGGGCACTTGTTACAGATGCACTTTCTCCAACCCCTAGCTACTGACCTAGATTCTTCATTGTTTTGCAAGGTGATATGTGAAGTGCTGAGCATGGTCTCTCTACCATAAAGGTGCTTGGTGGTCATTATTTCCTCCCCACCCTTCTGAGGCTTCTACAGAAGACTCTGCTACTTGCCTACTCCAAAGCCATTCTCCCCTTCTTCCTTACTGAGAATTCAGATTTAGGGGTAGGATGAGTGGCAATGTGCTCAGGTTAAAATAGTCAGTTTTCCAGACTCCCTTGCAGCTAGGGGCAGTCATGCAACCCACTTCTTTCTCTGACCCAGAGAGAGTTACTGAGTGGGGCTTCAAAAGTAAGGCTTGTTAAAGGCAATAGGACCAGGTGGCTGCTGCATCTGGTATTGGGCCTTTCCCTCTTCCTTTCTTCCTGTTTATTACTGGGACATGACGGTGGATGTCTGCAAAGTTGCCCCAAAGACCCATGCCTCTCTGTATTTACACCCTCAAAAAGTTGCCATTCACATCAAATCTGGGCTGGCCTGTACCTATCTCTGACCAATAGAAGATGTGCGCAGTGAGGTTCAGGGACTTCTGTCTGCTTGGAATCAGAGGCCTGCCCAGGCTGAGAAGTTGACCTCCCCATGAAAGATCATACCCTTGTGAAAGGGTGGGCCAGAAACATCATCCAGGCCAGAAACTAGGAAGTCACCTCACCTCCTCTTTCTTTGGAGCCAGTTGGTCACCAGGCCCATCTCTTTGCATGGCCCAAATCCAACTCAGGATTGATCCATGGGGCAGCCACCCACTGATCTTCCACCTCCCCACCCTGTCTGCAGCTCATCAAGCCTGTACGTAGCTGCCAAGCTGATCTTTCTAAATGCAGATCTGAAGATCATTAACCAATACTTTCAGGTTAAGTGCCAAGGCCCTGGCATGGCCTACGCATTCAGAGGTGATATGGTGCTGCCTTGCTCTCTTTCTGTCCACTCCCCTCTCTAAATGCCATGGGTCCTGGATGTACCGTACTGCTCCCTGTTTCTGATACAAGATATGTCTGTTAATACCTTCATGCCTTTGCCCCAGTGTTGATAAACATCGTCCTTCATGTTGACTCATTGTCTTAGGCAGCTCAGGCTGCGATAACAGAAACCAACCATACTACTAGGTGGTTTCAACAACAGAAATTTATTTTTCACAGTTCTGGAGGCTCAAAGTCCAAAATCGAGGTGCCAGCAGGCCAGGCTTTATTCTGAGGCTTCTTTTCTTGGCTTGTACACAGTGGCCATCTCACCATGTGCACTCGTGGTGCATGTGCACAGGGAGAGAGACGGTGAGTCCTTCTTGTAAGGACACTAATGCTATCGAATCGGGACCCCACCTTTATGGCTGCATTTAACCGTAATTGCTTCCTTAGAACCCATCTCCAAACACAGCCACCCTGGGGCTTAGGGCTTCAACATACGAAGTTTGGGAGAGGACACAAACATTCGGTTTATAATGCTCAGTTAAGAGTGGCTGCATAGAGATCTGTGTTGAGGATACTCAGTTCCTTCCCAGGCTCCCTGATCAGTGTTGGGCTTAGAAAGGAGAATGTGGTGGCTCACGTAGCATGTGTTTTCTTTCCCTGTTTTATGTGCTCATTTTTGCCACTCTCTCTGGGCCCCCGCATGACATCTGACACGTACTTGGCCCTCAACACATTTTGTATAATGAATCCACAAGTCAGTAGTGGTCTCAAAGCACGTTCACATCCACGGTTTAACTTAAGCTCCAAGGCAGCCTTTGAGTTAGGGCCTAATGATCCAAGACGGTTGGAAACCTCTTTTAAAGTGTTCGCCCTTCTCTTCCCTCACCTTCGCTGGAGGTGCTGCATTTGTCTTAAAGACTCTGCAGATGCCTGGACTAGGGTCTGTCTGGATCACAGGTGGCTCTGGGGCCACTGTCCCCTGGAGCAGCTGAGGACTTTTCCTTCCTGCTGCCCCCACCCCCCACGCCCCTCACCCCAAGGCCTTCGCCCCTACCCTCTGGCTGCCGTCACTTTGAATGGGAAACAAATAGGTGCCATGGCCTTGGTAGAGCAATGGAGAGACTGATTTGCCTTCTGAAGGGAGGCAGGGGGCCCAGGAAAATCAAGAGCAGGTGAGGTGAATGTGATGCTCAGAGTTGTGTTATGTTTAAAGGGGAAAGGTATTCAAATCTCAAGTCTGCCTGTTAGAACACAGCTCTTGTGAATGTGAGGGCGTATCTGTGCATACGTGTGGACCCGTCACCCTGCTCCCATGCTTAGCCATGCTGCCTCAACCTGCAGTCGGGTCTGCCACTGCCACCCTGGCCGTGTGTCAAGTGGCCGAGCCCGTGCGAACTGCTGGCCTCACTGCTTCTCAGCGCCCGATATGGGCCTCATGTGGCCTCTCCCTCTGCCTGCCGGGCACGGATTCTCAGCCAGCTCCATGCCCATCCTGTGAGATGTGCTTCTACCCATGAGGGGCTGGTGGCCTGTGCTAGCAGGAGGACCACCCCGTTTGTTGGGAAGGCCAGAGGCAATGACCTTGTCTGCTTGGGGGATCAAAGATAAGCCTTCCGGGTGGGAGGGGCAAGTGAGCAGGCTCAGGGCTGCATGGGCTCACCTGGGCCACTACATCTCCTTTTTTGCAGGTAGAGGAGGGTGGGAGCAGAGGCAGGAGGAGGAGACCAGATCCGGAGGGGTAGCTGGGGCTACACTGCACAGCACAGAGACAGACCAGGTGTCTGCTCTGTGGGGTTCGCAGCCTTGAGAACAGAGTGAGGACTTCCCGCGGCTGCTTCACTCGGGCCCTGCCTCCTTACCCAAGGGCACTGGCGTAAATAGTTACTGTGGGAGAGAAGGGGGCAGAGCCCCGCTCCACTCAGGGTCTGAGGGGACCCAGGGCCTGGCCTCCGGCAAGTTTCCCAAGGCTGGATAAGGCCTGTGATCACTTCCCAGGCCCCTCACAGGCCTTCCCAGGAGGAACCCAGAGGGCATTGGCCTTTCCATTTCTTTAGCATCTTCCTAGAGGTCCCACTAGTCCAGCCAAGAAGGCCTTCGAACCCCTGGGAGTGGAGTCACAGAGAGAAGTTGAGGACACCCCGGCCCTGCCAGTGCCTGGGCTTGGGGGGAGCAGCCTCACAGCTGAGTGCCTGGGGGCCTGGGAAGCACATTGAAAAGTGACCAGGTCTCCACTCAAAGCCCCAGTCTCGTTAGAGGAAACCTGGGTGGCTCCTTCCCTAGTAGGCTACTTACTCCCCAACAAAGTTGTTCAATGTTTATTGCACTGTAAAAATGGAATTTTCTCACATTTATTTTCAGCCCCTTCTATGTCGTCTACATAGAAGTGGGCTTTCAGAAGGGAACCAGGGCTGTGCCACCTGTGAAGTCCTACCACCTGCTCAGCGGCCCTCAGCCCCGGCCTCCCTTACTAACAGAGCCCCAGTGCCAACCAGGCCACGGTATGCCAGCCTCGGATCAATCTAAGCCAGTAGCAAGCCCCGCCCCTTTGCTCTTCACCAGCCGGACCCTGGTCGATGACAAGTAAGTGACTTCTAGGAAAATACACTTTTTCATATATAGAGGAAGGCTGTTCTTGTCTTGTTCTCTCTGCTGTTCACAGTCCGGTGAGCCTGTGGAGCTCAGCCGGCGGCCGGTGGCCGCTGGGAGGACCGGGGAAGCAGAGGGCTGACCTCTGACCCCGACATGGTTGGACTCGTCGCGACCAATTTCAATTCTGTCTTGCATTTTAAAGTTAGTGTGTTGTCATCAGTCTTACATTTTACAAGAAGGGCTGCACCTTTCACTGTGTTCCTTATTCGAAGAAATTCTTCGTAGCCCGCCGGTGAAGTCAAGGGAAGATAGTTATCACCTGAACTGGTGATAAGATCCAATGCCCATGTCGAATATAGTTTGCAAACATACGTGAACAAATTCTGTTTTCTACAACAAACGTCCTCGCAAATGTTATTGGAATATACATATTCTGGTCTCGAGGCTATAAGTAAAAAATTCTTAGAACTATTACAGCAAATTTTCACAATTTCATGAAAACTCTTTCTTTGCCCTTCTTAAGAAGTAAATTAGACTTGGACACCGAATTTTATGATGAAACTATACCAAAAAAGCATGGTAACAGAAAAGTAAATATTTGCTAATTTTTGTATTGAAGTAAAATTTGAATTGGTATATAACATTGTAAGAGTTTCCGGTGTACAGCTTAAATAGAACTTTATGATGACACTATACAAAAAAGTATGGTAGTAGGTATGTAAATATTTTCAAACTTTTTATTGAAATGAAATTGGTATATAACCTTATATAAGTTTCAGGTGAACATTACAATTTGATACAAAGTGATTCCCACCGTAAGTCTAGTTACCATCCCTCACCATCACCCATTTTGCCCACAACCAAACCCCCTTCACCTCTGGTAACCACCGATCTTCTCTGTATCTATGGGTTTGTCTTTGTTTACTTTTATTTTTTCATTTGTTTTTTAGATTCCACATTTAAGTGAGATCATATGGTATCTGTCTTTCTCCATCTGACTTACTTCACTTGGCATAATACTCTCAGTTTCCATCCATGTTGTTGCAAATGATGACATTTTCTTTTTTGTGGTTGAGTAATATTCCATTGTATATATACCGTGTCTCCTTATCCATCTGTCCATCAATAAACATGTAGGTTGAATCTATATCTTGACTATTGTAAATAATGCTGCAATGAAAATAAGGGTGCATATATATTTTCAAATTAATGTTTTTATATTCTTAAGATAAAAACCCAGAAGTGGAATAGTTGAATCATATGGTAGTTCTATTTTTAATTTTTTGAGGAACCTCCACACTGGTTTCTAGAGTGGCTGCACCAATTTGCATTCTATCAGCAGTATACGAGGGCTTCCTTTTCTCCACATCTCCAAAACTTTGTATTTCTTATCTTTTTGGCAGTAGCCATTCTAAACAGGTATGAGATGATAGGCCATTATGGTTTTGATTTGCATTCCTTGATAATTAGTGATGTTGAACATCTTTTCATGTGCCTCGTGACCATCTGTATGTCTTCTTTAGAAAATGTCTGTATCAGGTCCTCTGCCCATTTTTAATTGGGCTATTTGGTTTCTTCGTTGTTATTGAGTCATATGAGTTTTTTATATGTTTTAGATAATAGCCCCTTTTAGGATATATAACTTAACAAATATCTTTCCCATTCAGTAGGTTCCCTTTTCATCCTGCTGCTGGTTCCCTTAACTGTATGAAAATGTTTTAGTTTGATGTAATCCCATTTGTTTAATTTTGCTTTTGGTGTCAGATCCAAAAAAACATCCTATGACTGATGTCTTGGAGCTTACCACCTATGTTCTAGAAATGTTATGGTTTCAGGTCTTACATTCAACTCTTGAATCCATTTTTAGTTAAATTTTGTGTGTGATATAAGATGGTAGTCTAGTTTCATTCTTTCACGTGTGACTGTTCAGCTTTCCCAGCACCATTTATTCAAAAGAGTGTCCTTTCCCCATTGTATATTCTTGATCTTTATACCATAAATTTAGTGTCCAAATATATGTGGTTTTCTTCTGGGCTCTCAGTTCTGTTCCATTGATCTTTATGCCTGTTTTTATGCCAATACCAACTGCTTTGATTAGTATACATTTCTAATATAGTTTTAAATCAGGGAATGTGATACTTCCAGCTTTGTTCCTCTTACCCAAGATTGCTGCAGCTATTCGGGGTCTTTTGTGGTTTCATACAAATTTTAGAATTATTTGTTCTATTTCTGTGAAAAATGCCATTGGGATTTTAATAGAGATTGCATTGAATCTGTGGATTGCTTTGGGTAGGATGGATATTTTAATAATATTATTTCTTTCAATCCATGAGCACAAAATATGCTTTCCATTTATTTCTGTTTCTTCAAGTCTTTCAAGAATATCTTAGAGTTTTCAGTGTACAGGTCTGTTACCTTCCTGATTAAATTTTTCCTACTTATTCTTTTTGATGCCATTGTAAATGGAATTGTTTTCTTTTTTCTTCATTTAGATTTAAAAAAATATATTTTTATAGAGACAGGGAGGGAGAATGAGGAGAGAAACATCAACGTACATGAGATACATCAATCAG
Source organism: Mormoops blainvillei (assembly GCA_004026545.1). Taxonomy (NCBI): domain Eukaryota; kingdom Metazoa; phylum Chordata; class Mammalia; order Chiroptera; family Mormoopidae; genus Mormoops; species Mormoops blainvillei. The sequence goes on from PVJD01000040.1 coordinate 230,356, forward strand.
TTGCCTTTTGCACACCCCCAGCTGGGGACCTGGCCTGCAACCCAGGCATCTGCCCTGACTGGGAATTGAACCAGCAGCTTTTTGGTTCACAGGCCAGTGCTCAATCCACTGAGCCACACCAGTTATGGCTGGAATTGTTTTCTTAAGTTCTCTTCCTGATAGTTCTTTATTAGTGTATGGACACATCACAGATTTCTGTATATTAATTTTGTATCCTGCAACATTACTGAATACATGTATTAGTTGTAACAGGTTTTCATTTATTATTTCTAACAGGAGTGTTTAGGGGTTTCTATATATAGTATCTTGTCATCCACGATTTTAGTTCCCCCTTTTTTTTTTAACTTTGGATGCCTTTCATTTCTTTATCTTGTCTATTTGCTGTGAGTAGGACTTCCAATGCTATGAAAGTGCGTCCATAAAAGTGACAAGAGCAGGCATCTTTGTCTTGTTCCTGATCTTAAAGAAAAAACTTTCAGCTTTCCCCCATTGAGTATGTTAGCTGTGGGTTTTGTCATATATGACCTTTATTGTGTTGAGGTACATTCCCTCTATATCTACTTTATTGAGAGTTTTTATCATAAATGATGTTGAATTTCGTCAAATTCTTTTTCTGCATCAATTGAGATAATCATATGGTTTTTATTCTTCATTTTGTTAATGTGGTATATAACATTAATTGATTTGCAGATATTCTATTTCTGCATTTTTCACAGAAAGAGAACCATCCTTGCTTCCCTGAAATAAATCCCACTTGATCATGGCATATGATCCTTTTAATGTATTGTTGAATTCAGTTTGCTAATATTTTGTTGAGGATTTTTGCATCTATGTTCATCAAGGGTTTTGGCCTGTTATTTTCTTCTATTGTGTTATCCTTATCTGGTTTTTGTATCCAGGTAATGCTGGTCTCATGAAATGAGTTTGGAAGTGTTCCCTTCTCCTCAATTTTTTAGAAGACTTTGATAGGGATAGGTATTAAACCTTTGGATGTTTTGTAGAATTCACCAGTGAAGGCATTCTGTCCTGGACTTTAGTTTTTTGGGAATTTTGTTTTTTTAATATTACTGATTCAGTGTCCTCACTACTCATCAGTTTATTTGGATTTTCTATTCCTTCGTGATTCAGTCTTAGAAGATTGTATATTTCTAGGAATTTATCCATTTCCTCCAGGTCGTCCAATTTGTTGGTGTGTAATTGTTCATACTGTACTAGTCTCTTATGATCTTTTATATTTCTGTGTTATCTGTTGTAACTTCTCTTTCATTTCTGATTTTATTTATCTGAGCCTTCTCTCCTTTTTTCTTGTTGAGTCTAGCTAAATGTTTATGAGTTTTGTTTATCTTATCAAAGAACCAGCTCTTAGTTTCATTAATTTTTTCCACTTTTTTCTTAGTCTCTATTTCGTTTATTTCTACTCTGATCTTTTCCATTTCTTTCTTTTACTAACTTTTGGCTTCAGTTTTTTTCAAGTTTCTTTAGGTTTAAACTTAGATTTCAGGTTTTTAAAACAGATTTTGTTTATTTATGTTTAGAGAGAAGAGAAGGGAGGGAGAGAAACATCAATTGGTTGCCTCTCACACCCACCCAACCGGGGACCAGGCCAGCAACCCAGGCATATGCCACAACTGGGAATCGAACCAGCAACGCTTCGCTTTTCAGGACAATGCTCAGCCAACTGAGTCACACCAGTCAGAGGTAGATTTGAGATTTTACAAAAAAAAGTTAGTTAAGATTTTTCTTCTTTTTTGAGGTAGGCATAAATCATTATATGCTTCTCTTTTTGGATTGCTTTTGCTGCATTTCCAAAATTTTGGAATGCTGTATTTTCACTTTCATTTGTCTCAAGGTATTTTTTTTAAATGTGTCCTTTGAATTTGTCATTAACCCATTGGGTGTTCAGTAGCATTTTGTTTAATCTTCACACATTTGTTATTGTTCCAGTTTTCTTTTTGCAATTGATTTCCAGTTTCATACCATTGTGTCAAAAAGATGGTTGATATGATTTCAGTCTTCTTAAATTTATTGAGAATTATTTATATATATAAATATATATATTTTATATATATATATACATTCCTATGTTGGCTGTGTATTTATAATTGTTATATCTTCTTGTTGGATTGATTTCTTTGTCTTTATCTAATGTCCCTCTTTATCTTTTATTACAATCTTTGTTTTAAAGTCTATTTTGTCTGATATAAGTATTGCTACTGCAACTTTTTTGTGTGTGTGTTTCCATTTGCATTTACATCTTTTTCCATTCCTTCACTTTCAACTTGTGTGTATTCTTACAGACGGGCCTTGTTTACTTTTATTCATTCAGCCACTTTGTGTCTTTTGACTGGAGATTTTAGCCCATTTACATTTAAAGTAACTATAGATAAGTATGTACTTACTGACATTTTGTTAGTTTTCTTGCTGTTTTGTAGTTCTTCTCTGTTCCTTTCTTCTTCTCTTGCTCTCTTTCTTTTAGTGGTGTGCACAGATTTCATTCTCATTATTTTTTGTGTATCTACTATAGATTTTTGCTTTGTGGTTACCATGAGGCTCACATATATCAACCTATATTTCTACTGGTCTATCTTAGATTGATAGGAAGTTAAGATTGAACATATTCTAAGACTCTACATTTTTATTCTCCCTTCCACGTTTTAATGTCAAATTGTATATCTTTTTATTTTGTGTATCACTTAACTAATTGTTGTAGTTATAATTATTTTTTACTATTTTTATCTTTTAACCTTCATATTAGCTTTATAACTGGTTAGTTTGCTACCTTTGCTATATATTTACCTTTACCAGTAAGATTTTTCTTTCTTATGTTTTCTTTTCATCTTATAGAAGTCACTATAACATTTCTTGTAAGGCTGGTTTAGCCATGATGATCTCTAGTTTTTCTTGTCTGGAAAACTATCTCTCCTTTGATTCTGAATGATAATCTTGCTGGTTATAACATTCTTGGTTGCAAGTTTTTTTTCTTCCAGCACTTTAAGTATATCATGCCACTCCCTTTGGCCTGTAAAGTTTACGGTGAAAAATCTGAGGATGGTCTTCCTATGGGAGTTCCCTTGTATGTAACAAGTTTTTCTCTTGCCGCTTTAAAGATTCTCTCTTTATATATAACCTTTGACATTTTAATTATAATGTGTTTTGGTGTGAATCTCTGGGTTTATTTTATTTGAAAATCTCTCTGTTTTCTGGACCTGGATGTCTATTTCCTTCCTCAGATTAGGAAAGTCTTCTGCCATTATTTTTTCAAATAAGTTTTTTGTCCTTTTTCTCTCTCCCCTCCTCTTGGGACCATTACACTGTAAATGGTGTTCTGTTTTAAATTGCCCCACGGGTGCCTTAAATTATCTTAATTTTTTCAGTTTTTTTTCCTGCTCTGTTTCGGTGATGTCCACTGATTGGTAGTCCAGATTGCTGATTCTTTCTTCTGCTTCATCTAGCCTGCTGTTGAACCCCTCTAGTGGTTTTGGGGTTTGTTTGTTTTTTAACAGTAATTGTATTCTTCAGCTCTTTGACTTCTGTTTGGAACTATCTTATAATTTTTATTTCTTTGTTGAAGTACTCACTGTGTTCATTTATTTTTCTCCTGAGGTTGGTGATCATCTTTATGACTTCTGAACTTTTTGTCAGGTAAATTACTTGTCTCTGTTTCTTTTGGGTTTTTCTCTGGGGTTTTGTCTTTTTATTTCTCATTTAGACTATATTCCTCTGTTTCCTCACTTTGCTTGATTTTCTGTGTTTCTTGCTATGTATTAGGCAAAATGGCAATCTTTCCCCACTTTGAAGAAGTGGTCACAGGAAGACTGGGAATGTGTTTCAGTCTGTTGTCTGTGCAGTTCCCTGGGAGTAGTAACCTACCAAAAACTGTCTCTCTGATTGTTTCATTTCTATGGGACCCAGAAACACAAGCCTCCCTGGCCACCAGCACCAGAAGTTCAAGGGGATTCCTCTGCATGTACTGCACAAAGCTTCTGGGTTTGGTAGGGTGAGGCAACAGTAGAACACTGGGTGGGAAGGGGTTGACTGCAGGTTTGGCTGGGGCCACAGGAGAGCTCAGCTTGAGGCAAGTGGTGCTATCATTGTTGAGGAAGAGTGCCAACAATGGCACTTGCCAGTGTTGGGCTTTGATAATTGTTTTATTATCTAACAAAATATAATGGCTGACTTAGGGCTTATCTTTCTAAAGTACCTATGGCAATAGACTCCTATTGTGTCAAGGATATTCATTAATTATAGACTCAGGCTTGCAGCCTTGAACTTGAATTAAACTTTTCTACCCAGACCTGAATCTAAGAATATGTGGTTTATAGTTTCCTGTTTCTGCAAAATGGTTGAACCATTAAACATATTTATCATTTAAACCCAGTCATGTGGGTTTTCTGTTTTTACAGCCAAATGCATTCCTAGCTAGCACAGAGAATTCCCATGAAGGATTCCAGGAAAGCACTTTCTATAGCCACATTTTCCCTTCTAGGGTTTCCCATCACAGCTGCTCATGTCCAAACCTGGAAGACATCATTAACCCTTCCATCACTGCCCTCCACCTTTCCAGTCTACCAGCGGCCTCCCAAATGTATTTTGAATCAGTTTATTTCTTTCAATTCTTTGCCACCAATGGAGTCCCAACAACCATGTCACTTCTTTCCTCAGCTATTCAGTGACTTCCCAAATGGTGTCCCTGCTCTCATGCTTACCTTCCTTGAAGCAGCCAGAATGATTTTTTAAAAGTATAATTTTGATCCTGGCATTCCCATCCTTAAAGTATCCCATAGATTCTCCTTCTACACTGGATAAGATCCTAAATCTATAGCATAACAAATTACCACAAACTTAACAATTTAAAAGAATATGCATTATAGTGCTGGCTGAGTGGCTGAGTTGTTTGGAATGGCACCCTGTACACCAAAGAGTTGCAGGTTTGATTCCTGGTCAGAGCATATATTTAGGTTGTGGGTTCGATCCTCAGTTGGGGCACTTGCAGGAGAGAACTGATCAATGTTTCTCTCTAGCATCGGTGTTTCTTTTTCTCTCTCTCTCTCCCCCCTCTTCCCTCTCTGAAATCAATAAATATATCTTTGGGTGAGGATTTTTTTTTTAAAGTAATGATTTAAAAATAAAAAAGAACACACATGTATAGCCTTAGAGTTTCCATGGGTCAAGAGTCTGGGCATAGCTAAACTGGGTCCTTGGCTCAGTGTTCCACAAGGCTGCAATCAAGGTGTTGACTAGATCATGATCTCACCCAAGCCTCAGGGAACCTCTTCCATGCTCATTGGTTATCAGCAGAATTCAGCCCCTTGCAGCTGTAGGACTGACCCTCAACTCCTCAAGTCTGGTTCAGGTTTCCTACATGGCTCTCTCTACACCATGGCAGTTTGCTTCCTCAAAGCCAACATAAGGACATCTCTGCTACTTTACTGTCTCTGACACCTAGGACTTTTAAGTCATAACATAAAATTTACCATTTAACCATTTTTAAGTGTACAGTTCAGAGACATTGAGAATATTCATATTGTTGTGCAACCATCACCACCATCCATCAACAGAACACTTTTCATTATCCCAAATAAAAGTTCTATGCCCAGTAAGCAATAACTCCCCCTTTTCCCTCTCCCCAACTTTTGACAACTACCATTCCACATTTTGTCTATGTGAATTTGACTACACTAAGTACTTCATACAATATTTGTCCTTTGTGAGTGGTTTGTAGACCCTCTTTTAAAGGGCTTGCCTAACTTACTCAGGCTTGCTCAAGATAATTTTTATTTTGATGAACTTAAAATCAACTGATTAGGGACCTTAATTACATTGGCAAAATTCCTCTACATTTGCCATGTAATGTAACCATCACAAGAGTAACATTGCGTTGTATTCACAGGTACCACACACACTCAAGGGGAGGGGATTATACAGGATTTATACACAGGAAGCAGGAATCTTGGGGGTCATCTTAAAATCCTGCCTACTACTGATGACGTCCAAGGCCCTGCATTATTGGGCCCCTACGTTTTTCTTGCTCCTGACCTGTCATTGTCCTTAGTGTCTGTCCTCCTTTGGCCATACTAACCTTCCTTTGTCTGAAGTACCAGCCTCTTTATTTCTCTAGGCATTGACCCACGCTACAGGAACAGTTTTCCTAAACTCTGCACCTGGTCAGTTCCTACACATTCTTCAGGTGTTAACATAAAAGTCTCTCTTATGGGGAAAGCCCTCCAGAGTTCTCCAAACTAAAGGAAGACCCCACTACATCCTTGTAAGACTTACTGTGCTTTTAATTCAAACATATATCAGAATGTATAATTAGATATTTATTGATGATATTTCTTTAATGTTGGTCTCCCCACTACATGGGAAGCTCCAAGAGAGCAGTGCCCATGTCTATTTTATTCCCCACTGTATCTCCAGCACTGTGAATAGCACCTGGCACTTGGGAGCCTCTCAATAAACATTGATGGACAGATTGACAGGCTGACTGACTGCAGAAATGAGGGAAAATGCCAACGGAGTCAACCACAAGTTTCTTCCCCGTGAAGATTCAGAAGCAAGAATATTCTTAGCTGAAGATATTCTTAGCTGAGGAATAAGAATATTCAGAAGCTGAGGAATATTCTTAGTAGTAGTGTTAATTATTATATCAGTAAAGATGCAAGTGAGGTTGCAGTAAAAAAGATGTCTTGAAATACTTGAATGTAATGATTTAAACAAGATAAAGTTTTTGTTTCTCCCATGAAACTGGTTAGAAGTAGGTAGGTAGTATAAGGCAGACCAGTTGGTTTGGGGAAATTTTGGGGGCTCATATTCCTTTTACCTTTCGGCTCCACCATCTCTCAGGGTTTCCTCACTTACATGGTCAAAACTACCCACTCACTAGTACTATGTCCACACTCCAGCTCACAAGAGAGAAGAAACATGGAGGACAAACAGTTTACTGCTAATAATGTAATCTGAAAGCGGCACGCATTACTTTTACTCACATCCCATTGGCTCAGATTGAGTCACATGGTCACATCTTACTGCAAGGGAGACTGGGAAATAAAGTATTTGGTTGGATGGCCATAAGCCTAGCTAAATCTCAGGACTAAATTTTCTTCTTCTTCTTTTTTTTATTGTTGACACTAATATAGATGTTCTTATTGCCCACCACTCTTTGCCTGTCTCCACCCATCCTCTGCCCACTCCCTTCCCTCTGGCCATCACCACACTGTTGTCTGTGTCTGTGAATTATACATACATGTTCTTTGGCTAATCCCTTCACTTTCTTTCATATAGTCCCCCTTGCCCCTCTTCTGACAGTTGTCAATCTCTTCTATGTGTCCATGTCTCTGTTTCTCTTCTGTTTGTCAGATTATTTTGTTCATTAAGTTCCATGTATAAGTGAGATCATATGGTATTTGTCTTTTTCTTACTGGCTTATTTCACTTGGTATAATACTTTCCAGGTTCATCCATGCATCACAAAATATAAGATTTCCTTCTTTTGCAGCTGAGCACTATTCCATTATGTAAATGTCCCACAACTTTTTTATCCACTCATCTACTGATGGACACTTGGGATGTTTCCAGATCTTGGCAATTGTAAATAATGCTGCTATGAACATAGGGGTGCATAAGTTCTTTTGAAGTGTTATTTTGGAATTGTTAGGATATATTCCCAGAAGTGGGATTGTTGGGTTAAAAGGTGGTTCCATTTTTAACTTTTTGAGGAAACTCTACACTGTTTTCCACAGTGGCTATGCCAGTCTGCATTCCCACCAACAGTACACAAGGGTTCACTTTTCTCAACATCTTTGCCAGCAGTTGTTGTTTGTTGATTTATTGGTGGTAGCCATTCTGACAGGCATGAGGTGATATCTCATTGTGGTTTTAATTTGCATATCTCTGATGATTAGTGACATTGAGCATTTTTTCATTTGTCTATTAGCCACCTTTATGTCCTCTTTGGAGAAGTGTCTATTCAGGTCTTTTGCCTATTTTTTAATTGGGCTGTTTGTCTTCCTGGTGTTGAGTTATATAAATTTTTAAAAATGCATTTTGAAAATTAACCCCTTATCATATGTATCATTGGAAAGTATATTCTCACATACAGCGAGCTCCCTTTTCATTTTGTTGATGATTTCCTTTGCTGTGCAGGAGCTTTTTAGTTTGATGTTGTCCCATTTTTTTCCCCCTTTATTTCCTTGCTCTAGAAGACATATCAGCAAAAATATTGCTGCAAGAGATGTCTGAGATTTTACTGCCTATGTTTTCTTCAAGAATTTTTATGGTTTCACAACTTACATTTAACTCTTTTATCCATTTTGAGTTTATTGTTGTATATAGTGTAAGTTGGTGGTCTAGTTTCTTTTTTTTTTTTTTTTGCACTTACCTGTCCAGTTTTCCAAACACCAGATATTGAAGAGGCTGTATTTACTCCATGCTCTTGCCTCTTTTGTCAAATATTAATTGACCATAAAGGCATGGGATCATTTCTGGGCTCTCCGTTCTGTTCCACTGATCTATGTATCTGTTCTTATGCCAGTACCAGGTTGCTTTGATTACAATGATCCTGTAGCATAGTTTGACATCAGGTATTATGATTCCTCCAACTTTCTCCTTCTTTCTCAAGATTATTGAAGTGTTTTTGGTTCCATATAAATTTTTGAAATATTTGTTCTAGATCTGTGAAATATGCCATTGGTATTTTAATAGAAATTTTGTTTAATCTATAGATTGCTTTGAGTAGTATGGGCATTTTAATAATATTAATTCATCCTATCCATAAACATGGTATATTCTTCCACTTATTTGTATCTTCCTCAATTTCTTTAGGAAGAAATGTCCTATAGTTTTCCAAGTATAGCTCTTTTACTTCCTTGGTTCAATTTATTTTTAAGTACCTTATTTTTTTTTGCAATAACAAATAAGATTGTTTTCTTAGTTTCTCTCTTTGATAGTTCATTATTGGTATATAGAAATGCCACCAATTTCTGAATATTAACTTTGTATCCTGCTACTTTGATGAATTCATTTATTAGCTCTAGTACCTTTTCGGTGGCATCTTTAGGGTTTTCCATATCAAATATCATGTCATCTGCAAATAATGACAGTTTTACTTCCTCCTTTCCAGTCTCAATGCCTTTTATTTCTTCTTGTCTGGTTGCTATGGCTAGGACCTCCAGGACTCTGTCGAATAAGAGTGGTGAAAGCAGACATCTTGGGATTAAATTTATTAATACAAGGAAGGAGAAGAGGTAGTAACCTTTGCCACCCTCATATCTGTGTAACTCTTCTTCCTTCCCTCAGTACCCTTTGTTGTCTATTATCTCACTTAACCCTACAGGTTAAAATGTGGACTGTCTTTAGGAGGGCCTGATAAACTGTCCAGAATTAGCTTCATTTATTGTCTATTAATCTAAGGGTTAACTGATACATTGGTTTATTCATTATGGAGTGTCCTTCTGCTCATATTTCATTGGTCAAAGCCATTTATAAGATAACATTGAATGCCAAAGAGGGCCAGAAAATGCAGCCATACCTATGTGGACGAGAGGAGAAGAAGCTGGATATCTGTACACAGCACTAATGACTGTCCCAGCTGTTATAAGAAGCTTCACTATGTGCCTGTGGCAACCAGCACCCTTCACCTAACATCCTTTGCTTTTCTATCTAGACCTGTTGTCAGCCTGATGACTCTACAAGTAAAGAAAATGAGATTAGTTTAGCACGTTTTATTCTTAGTCAATTATAGTGCATCCCATGATGAGTACTTTAAAAAATATTCTAATTTACACCCTTTTTCCATATTGTAAGTGATCACAATCTAACAGTTAACTAGTCATTCTGGAATTCTCTCAGGGATAAAAATAAACTTGGAAGTCTATGGTTTTCTTAAGGCACGCATAATCAATTGCCAAAAATTAATTGCATGGTATTCATTGTTACAGTGTTGTAGAGACCTTTGTTATGTGGTCATGGCAATTGCAAACTCAGGAATGAATGACCAGAAGTCTGATGAATGTGTGTGTGTGTGTGTGTGTAATAAAAAATGGTTGAAACCAGCTGAAACTTAACCTCAAAAGCAGCAGAAGACTTGGGCTTTCTATGTGGGCACAAGAAGACACAAGGTCTCCTGGCATTTGTAAAGACAGGTCAGGATCTCCACCATCTGAAGATATGCAGGCAGTGCCATGAAGGAAAGCCCTTCCTGGTCCTTGCCTAAGAGTCCATGAACTCAGATCAGCCCAGTCCCCAGGAATCCACAAGACATACACTTAACTTTTGACCCAAGCATTCAGATGAAAAAACCACAGGTCCCAGGTCTGTCTGTGAAGAAGGAGGCCACTGGCACCAGCAGGTGATAAAACTAGGTAATGGAGGGGCCTGAAGAGGAGGTGATACCACCTGGAGCTGCAGGATCTTCCCTTCACTCCTCTGGGATAGAGTTGGCCACATGGATGCACAGGGAGGCACACAGAGGGGTGTCCAAGTGGGCAAGCACTGACACTTATTTGCTATATGAGCTCAGTTCTCCTTCCCTCAGTCTTCTTCCTTGATCTCTGAATGCTCCTCTTTGGAATGGCAGGAGTACAGTATGAGAAGTCACCTCTGGTTGAGTGGGCAGGAAAGCCCTTCCTGGGAGGTGGGGTTTGAACTGCATATTAAAGAATAGATAGAGAAGGTGGTGAATGAGGATTGGCAGGTCAGTGAGGAATCTGATTCGTCAGGAGTGGGAAGTTCATGGAATGGGGGGTAGACTGGAAAACTGAGTTGGGTACTGACTACAGGCACCTTGACTATGAGGCTGAAGCCGTGGGGCACTTTTGATCTGGGACTTGACAGGCATAGGTCTGCATTGATCCAAGACAAATTTGACAGTGAACTGTGGAACAGACTGAACAAAAGAGACCAGAGTCACGGAGGTCTGTCATAGGCTGTTGTCATGGTCAAAGCCCACAGGGGGATGTACGTGAGCCAACTAGAAAAGGAGAGGAAAAGAGAGAGTTTCTGGTGACCAATCCATTGAATTTGGGAGTGAAAAACACAGGGAAGTTGGCAATTTAAAAGTAGTTTCTGTTCGCAACCTGTATGACGCTCACTTTAGGCAGTTGTGTTTTAAGAAAGAGACAGGGCCCTAACTAAATCAGTAGCATATTTCCAGCTCTTTCATGTGGGTCCCAATCTTTCAGGACAATGGAAAGTTTCTTATAAAAGAAGTACCATAATTTCATCCAGTGCAATTGTATTATTTTTCACTTCTAGCAGAATTCTGGGTATCTTCTCAGTTCTGTCTGTCTTATTTGTAATGTTTCTCTCAAAGAGCTTCTAGCTCTTTTTTCACTTCCAGCAAGAACCAGAGTGGGATGTGAGCCAGGGAGACAAAGCTGTCCCCCCCGCCCAATGTTAATTGCACTATTAGAGAGCCACCAGGAGAAAGATGGCCATGCAAAGTCACAAGTCTGTTTTTGGAGAGAATAAAATGGATGGACTATCCATAAATATGTGGGCAAGATGAAAAGAAACCAACAGGGAATCGCGCAGCATCTCTAGGATAGGAACTCTAGAGAGTCAGCGCCATGGTAAGCTCGAAAGGACAAGGGGAGGAGGTGGTCACGAGAACCCAGAGAGGGCCCCAGCTGAAGGAGGGGTGGCTGGGAAGTTGCTGTGACCTTCAGCCTGGGAACCAGCCACAAGGTGGTCAGTCCATCACCCACAGGCAAGGAGCCGGAACAATTAATGCCCTGCTGGCTCTCTCCTCTTGCTCTCCTATTTCCTGCTGGTACCACTATGGGCGGGACGCAACCAGAACCCAGAGGTAGAGGAAGCTCAATTGACACAGCTCATACAGGTCAGCCCAGGGACAGAGCAAGTGGAGAAGAAAGAGGAGTAGATCTGGAGGGACAAGTGAAATATTCAGCATGTTAATGCTGACGCACAGACCAAACTAACACAACAGAAACCACCTATCATTTACTAACCACGGACCCAGCGTGAGGAAATGACGTAAAGCCACGCCTGGGCTTTGAGTTATTGGGAAGGTAAGGGGTCTGCAGGGGGAGGAGGCTGACCCTGAGGCCCTGAGAAGAACAGGTATCCCAGGACATGTAGAGGCAGAACAGGAAGAAAGAAGCTGCAAATCCCTTTTCGGGGTCCTGGTTTCAACTCTCTGAGAGGTTTGGTGCTTATTTGCACGAAAGTCCCTTGAGTTCATACAAAAAATTTCCCTTTGACATAAGGCAACTCGAGGAAATTTCTGCTTTTTCAAACCAAAAAACTTTGGGTTTACTTCATTTGAAATAAAAGAAGTTCGAACACACTTAATTTCATGTAATCCACGTTACAGCCCTGAAAAGTAGCCATCCTTACCCCCATTTTAAAGATGAAGATATTCGAGGCCCAAGTAAGATTCAGTCAGCTGCATCAAGGGAGCTGGAAGTCACTTTTGGGTCTGCCTGACTCCAGCACTCCGGAATTTTCTAGGACTCCACAAGCTGCAAGTCTGGCCAAAAGCAATTTCCAAAGCCAGAATTGAACTCCACCCTTAACCAAGGCACCCCCGTGGGGGAGTTGGCCTCCCTGTCTCAGCTTGCCAGCTACCACACAGTGCTGCCGAAAGCTGGCTGGCATGGCCACCCGGCACCTAAATGTTTGACAGAAGGCAAGAAAGGGCCCAACCTTGAACTCATAAAACTACAGTCAAGTTTTTTTTCAGGTACTACAAAAGCAGTGTATTTGTCAATGTGTTTATTAGTCAGCTAAATAAGGTCGACTGCACATGACTGCAAGGTTGATCTTTGCGTCCCTAAATATCCAGCCCCAGAGGGAGACTGGGTTGTTGGAGAAGGAGGGTCTGCTCACCTCTACCCCCAGGAACTCAGGGTGGTGCTCTGCACCCCACCAATCTCATCCCAATCCAAGGGCCACACCCTGTCAGCGTCCTCACCTCAGAGCAGGAAGGTAAGGTGAGGTAATGTCTCTGCTAACCCCTAACCCACAGTGGCCAGGAGATGAAAAGAATCTCAGAAATGCTGTGTTTAATTTAAAGCAGACCCAGCCCGCCTTAACCAGGCTGCAATTTCACTCAGAATAACCAGTTTGTTTTTCTTGGACATTCCAGGAACTAACCAGCCACCTCCTGTTAAATCCCAAAAGGAATGTTAGGGGGGACCCTCGATGGGGCCATGGGCTGACTACGATTCAACCATTTGCGGTCTCATTCTCCCTTAGGCCAGGAACTCCTGCTTCAGGCCAGTCGGGCCTTTCTGGGGGTCACTGGGGGGCCCTCCCTTCACTCCCTGGGCTCCCCCTCCCTCAGCACCTAACTTGGTGCCCGGAGTCCTGGGGGTAGAAGGTTACCATGTAGATAATAATAGCAGGTGATCCATCATCTGTCCACATGATCTGTTCATCAAGTGCTCTCTGTGTGCCCTGCTGAACACTTTCTACTTACTATTCTTAAGTCCTTAACAATGTCCCAGTAAGGTGTATGCAAACTTTTTATTGCTCTTTTTTTAAAAGATGGGGAAACTGAGGCTAAGGGAGGTTATATAACTTGTCCCGGATCACCCAGCTATAATCGGAGCACCCCAGCTCTGGGTCCGAAGTCAAGGTTCCTCTTGGCATCCCTTCCAGACCAGCCCCTCCCTCCTAGAGCCTGAGGTGATTTGTGTGATTTGCCTCACGGCAGGTGCCCTTGTGTGCCATATTGGTGTCTGTGAAGGGGGCGCTCTGGGGACATCAGGGAGACTGCTGGTGGGAGAGGGGTGCTATAATCCCAAACCCTTCTTTCTGGTTGTTGACACCCCCAGTTTGGACTGGGTGCGGTTGGGAACTTCCAACTTCCGTGGGGCTTGTGGCCAGCAGGGGTCTTGTGACTATCAAGTCTGCTCAAAGCAGGAGGAAGTAGCGCCTGCCGTGAAGTTGGTGAAGTCCCTGGAGCCAGAGGCAGGCTCCTGGGCCCTGGGTTGGCCTTGCGATCTCGGGCAAGCCCCGCCCTCTTTCCAGCCACCGCTGCTTCTCCACAAAACAGTAAATGGGGATGGAGATGGGGAAGGCGCGGGCTTAAATTCCTCAGGCCCCTTCTGGGCCTGATGTGCTCGGAGTTTACTCTGCACTGGGATCTTTGGCTCCAGGAGACATGAGATGGGGGTGGTAGGCCCCACCAGGGAGCCGTTTCTGGGGACGTTTCCAGGACTTGGGAGAGGAAGAAAGGATGGGTGGGGCCTACAGGACAAACAGGGACTGGGTGGCCCACATGGATTTATTCATGTGCCTTAAGTCCAGTTCTGGAGACGTTTCCCAGAACCTGTCCTTCATCCTGGAGGCTAGGAGGGCACAGCAGATGGCACTCAGCTCATAGGACTGCCCCAACCGGAAAACAGAGTTTCTCGTCTCCAGCTTTGAAAGGGAGGCTGCCATGCTGGGAAATGACTTCCTCAGGTGCCTTTCTCTGCCTGGTGTCCCCTCCACTCTCAGGGAAGCTAAGAAATGAGTTCTCTGGTCTCACAAACGAGGCTGCCTTTGATTTCAAGGGGAGTAGGCAGGGCAGGATGGGTGGTAGACTGAGGCAGGCGAGACCCCTTTAGTTCCCCAGGCTGGGCCAGGAAGAGGAAAGCACCTGCTGCTGGTGGGGTGGGGAGCAAGGAATTACAGGTCTGAGAGGGGCTGATAAGGGGCCTCTTGGTGAGGGACGGGCTCAGGGGACAATGGGCTCAGTGTCAGGGGCCTGGGCTGTTGATTTCCTTCTCTGCTCCCAAGAGAGGTTTCCATGGCACTCAGATCCTGACCTGGCCACCAGTGTCAATGGAGACATTGTGTGGGAGTCCTTGAGTCCCAGCTTTGCCCCTGGGGGGCGGGGGGAACCATCTCCTCTGGCCCTGCCAATGCTCCCTTACACTGTGCTATAGGATGGTCTTCAGGGGCCTGACAAGGCCACCCCACCCTCCCCTGTCCCAGGAAGGGCAGAGGTACTGGGTGCTTTCCTGGGTGGGCACTGTATGAGGTCCTCCCCATTTAGGCGTGCATTCCTCAGGGGTTGCTCATCTGGGGGAGGGGAGCGAACAGGTGACACTCCCCCTTTGTGCATTTTTCTCAACCTAAGTCTATAAATTAACATTCCCCTTTACTTATTCATCCATAGGGATGATACTTTTTGGTGCCAAGTTTGGAGAAATAGGAGGCATTTTACAAGTTACAAAGACATGAGAATGTGTTTTTTTTCTTTAACCAAAGAACACTGTAGTTAGTTAACCTAGTTAACCCTTAACACAAGGCAGCTAATGGCAACCACTATCATTAAGGGAAGAAAAGTGCCTTGGCAGTGACCTGGGGGTGTCTAGGAAGGCCTTGCCGAAGAGCTGGTGTCGGAGCTGGGCCTCGGCAGGCAGGGTCAGCATGAGCAGAGGCGCGAAGGTGGGAATGTTTCAGGAATCGGGGGCGTGAGTGCATGGCACCTGTGATGCGAGACCACAGGACCCTGGGTTAGACTTACAGATCTAGGCTTTTTAACTTAAAAAGGAGACTCAGAAAGCCCAACCTGCTGAACCATTCCAACCAGCAGAGCTCCCACGCGACCGCCAGGGAACGGCTAACTGTGAAAGCGGGCGTTGATCCCATTCCCCCAGGGAAATGTCAGCCCCATCCGAACCTGCATCCTGCTCTGTCACCCCAGCGGCACTGGCGAATGCTGTTAGGTGAAGTGTGGAAGGTGAATTGAGGAGGGGAGCCCTGACGGCGGGAATGGGGGCTGTGAGGGAAATGGAGGTGGTGGGAAAACGCAGAGAGTGGAGTGGCCTTGGCAAACACCCATTTTACAGATGAAGAAGCTAAGGCTCAGACAGGTAATACTGTCATCAGCGGAAGTGGGGTTCTTGTGGTGTCTAAAGGAAAATAATTTCCTGAGACCCCCACGGGAGGATGTGGCTCTGCGGTATGGTTTATTAATAATGTACAATTAAGGGGGTTTACCTCCTGACTTCCTGATGTCTCACCTCGCTCCATGTCACCATGGAAAAAGTCCAATCTTGCCTTCAACGGGGTCAGGATGAAGGCCACTACCCCGAGCTTATGCTCCATATTGAAGCTTATGCTCCATATTGAAGTCCAGCCCGGTTCGGCATCCAGCTGGCTTAGCCTGGGTTTCCAGCTGCCATCCACGGCTGTGCTGCGGCATTCAGGCTCCCTCCTGGAGACCGTGGAGAGAACAGGTGTGTGCACCATGCAAGGGTGGGTCTCGAGCCAGGGAGCGAACTTCCTTGTTCCCCTGGGCTTATAACTAGGAGCTTGTGTTTGGGATGGACCAGGTGCTTTCTCAAAATGACCAATCAACTTCCAAAGTTTTTGTGGGCTTTGGATAGGGTCCATCCCCCAGTTAGACTGACAAGCTTCTGTGGCCCAGCACCACCCCCTGCGCCCCCCCACCCCCCACCCCTGCCTCCCTGCCCCCCCAGCAATCCAGCACTGAAAGGGAGAAGGGAGGGGCGTTAATCCCCTTGGCGCAGCAGGGCTAGGGTCCCCTGGGGTGTGAAGCCGTAGCTTCCTGGTGAAGCAAACAGGCTCCTGCTTCCCAGTTTATTAAGCTCAATGTCTAGTCTCTGTTGCTCCCCTCCACAATATCTAGCTAAACACTGATGGTAGCGATACTGCACCTGACTTTACCTCTCTGCAAGACTTGTCTTTTTCTTTTGGGGACCCTGAGTGCCACGTAAGCAGTTCTCCAAGAGGACAAAAGTACAGAAGCATGGGGTGGGGGATTGGGCGAGGGAATGGAGGATCTTCTTTCCTCTGGCTTCCTGAAGAAGATACAGCACCCATCCAGGTGGGAAGGGAAGGGCCTGTTCAAAGCACACGTGATACTTATGTGCCATCCTTCCTTTCTATCCCGTGGCAGGTTGGTCCCCTGGAAGAGACCCTGAGATGGAGGTGAGCGAGCGGGAAGTTTATTGTGTTGCGCCCTGTGGTTAATGCCCGAGTGGGAGTGCGGTGAGGGAAGGAGCAGGAGTGGGTGGTAGGAGAAACTGGGCAGCAATACAGTCTCAAAAAAGACCTCACCCAGCCCCATGAGGAGCTCTGGAGCTGGGCTGGCCTCTAAGAGCTGTCCTGAGTCGGGACAAGAAGGCTGGCAGCTAAGGAATTAGGGCCTTCAGTCTCACAGGAGGGTCTAGGCCGTGTCCCACACAGTTCAAGCAGGACTAGTGTCTCCACCAAATGCAACTTCCTTCTGAGTTTTAGAGGCCACATTCCTGAGAGAGAGAATGTGACTGACCCAATTCATTTTTCTGAGCCAGGCCAAAAGCCACTGGCTGCGGATTAACTGTGTTTAAGAGAGCCGTAAGGATTCCCAAAGCTAGAATTTCATATTTTAAATGAGTACGTGTAACTTCTTTTGTACTTAGGAAAAAATACATTTAAATTATAAAAAATTATAACTTTTATTTGTCTACTTGTACAGCTGTATATTTTGAGAGAAGATGGGAGATGATAATTGCATGATCTATAAAAGGACTGAGGGAAAAGCAATAGTAGACATGTCTGGCCATGTGCAAATCCATCATTGCTAAATCTATCACCTAAAAGTGCTATTTTTACTTTCAGCCACAGGGGTGAATCTCACAGATGCAATGTTGAGCAAAGACATGAGACACAAAAGAGTACCTTCCACATGGTTCCATTTATATGGCGTTCAAAGACAAGCAGACTAATCTATGGTGGTAGAAATCAGCATGGTGGTAACTATGGGAGGGAGGATTTACCTGGGAGGAAGCCGAGGGAATCTGCTAGGTGTAACCGACCGCAGGGCTGGCTGCCTGCTGCTACGAGAGCCAATACTAGAGAGGCAGGTGCTAATGTAAAGGAAAGTGACTTATTTGCAGATGTTGGCCACCTGGAAAGTAGGGGACTCATGTCTCAAAGACCATCTCCCTGGGAAGATGGGGAACACATGTCACAAAGCCCATCTCTCCCTCTCAGTGGAGGCAGAGGTTTTTTATAAGGAGGGAGAGGGGAACAGAACAAAGAGATCCGGGGTGGGGGAGGGGGGGTGTCGCCAAGTACTCTCCGTGCAGACAAGCACAGTCCATTCTGAAAGGCAGATGACGGTCCGGTGTGTGTCATCCTGGTTTAGTCACCTGGCTTTACGTCTTCCCGGCTCCACGGTTGAAGGTCAGCAAATCTCCCGAAGCTGAAATGCCTGAAGGCTGACGTCTGTGTCTTTTGAAACTAGCTCCTAGGATTCTTAGTACACATACGTTGTTCATCTATAAGCTACATATTGGTCAGAGTCAGCACTTACAGAAAAGATATCAAAAGAATGGCAAGGTGGTTACAATTTCCCATTAGAGTTTCCCACTGTTACATAGGGTGATAGACATATTCTATGTCTCGATCAGCGTGGTGCTGACCTGGGGGTGTATATATGTAAAAACGCTTTAGATCGTGTTCTTAACATGTGTCCTCTTTTTATAAATGTTACACTTTTTTTTTAAGGAAGAGAAAAAGAGCGATTTTCTCCTTAAGTTACTCGCACTTCAGTGGGCACCTAGGCCAATAAAGGCATTAGCTCTAATGATAGGGTTTTACATTTTTCTGGAGGACCAAGGGAGCTTTGAAGACACCTTCTAGGCTATGGGTTTCCATTCTTGTCAGCTCTCTAAATTCTGCCTCTGATTCTCCTACTTAGTTCCCAGACCACTAATACCCTGCCCCATGTGTTAGAGACTATTTTTAGAGATTATTCAAGAAGAACTTCCTCTTGGCTCCGCAGGACTCATATCTCATGCCTGCAGGAGGGAGTCCTGGCCGAGTACAGGGCCCCTCGGGGTGCTCTGAGCCTTAGGAAGGCCTGTGCAGCGCCTGGGCCTCTTCTTTTAAAGACTCTGTTCCAATGACACAATCAAACATGTTAAACACAACCCACACTGACTATTTTATAGGTATGTAGATATACCTACATATACTCACATACAGGTGTTTATATTTTTATTGTAAAATATTTTTTAATGGTTTTAATAATTTTGCTTTTCAAAATAATAGGATATGAGCAACACATGTTATTTCTTGGCAATTTCCATGCACTCCTCAAGAATTCTTGCAAAGGAGGAAATGTTACTTTCAATTCAGTTTTCAAATGTAATAAAATTGTTATAAATACTAAATCTATTAATTAATGAAGTTGACATAATGTTTCACTTGTAGGCATTTAATTAAACATTTATTCATTTTGATTATGCCGTTTTTCTTCGTCTATTTTGGAAAAAGTTAACTTTTTCCCTAGAACTCAGACTTTTTTCTGTGAGAATAAAGGCCAGTTGATAAGGTAGGCTTGCCTGAGAAGTCACCCTCGGAGCCAGGGGACGGACCTGGCCAGGGCGGTGAGGATAGACAGCAGAGCCCACAGTGGGATGTGCAGGCCAGGGAGTGGCTGTGGGCAGTGAGCGTAGGATGGTCTTAGAGGACAGGTGGCTATTTCTCAAGAGCTGCTGAGTGTCATCTTTTCTGGCCTGTGGTGATGGGGAGAATGTCAAGTTCAGCAGACACTGGGAATCATGGTGTTCTCTTGAATCTGACCAATATATGAGTCGGATGAGTCATTTTAAAAAGTCGTCTCACATGGTAGGTCTTTATGAGCTGTTGTGAAGAGATGTCCAAAGCAGAGTCAAGTGAAACAGGCAAATCTTATTGCACAATAAACGATCGCATCCTGCACAGTGTGTGTGCGTGCGCGCACGCGCACAAGCACAGACAACATCTGGAAGACCATCCCAAGGACTAGAAAGGCTGATTATGTCTGGAAAGCGGAGTTACAGGGGGAGCTTTCACCTTCTAAGTCACCCATGTCTGTAATGTCGGAATTTTTACAATGAACATGCACATCTATCTCTTGATTTATGAAATGGGTAAACCCAGAACTGTATCAGTGCATTCCAAATGTCTACCTGAAAACTTTAAATAAGTTTCTCATAAAAAGTAAAGAAAACACTGGTGATCTGTTTCAGTAGATTAAAAAACAGCATGTCAGGAATGTCCTTTTTTGTTATCTATTAGATATCAACAGTAAATAACCCAGATAAACATATATTAATCATTATTCAAGGAACAAGCAAAAGGCCACCTGGCAAAGGCTAGTGAAGCTGTAGGAGGCTTTGGCCTACGATCATTAAATATGTTTCTCCTTTTTCTCCATTTTAGAAAAGTTTGTTTCCAAAATGTTTGTCATGGGTGACATTTCAGTCTTTATCCTTTTAAAAATCTTGATAAGGTAAAATTTGATTGAGACCTGAAGCTAGAGACCATTTCTTTAAGGGCTGACAAATTTTGACGGTAAACTTTGGCCACTTGTTCATCCAGGATCTCAAAAGGGTATCAACTGGTACTTCCTAGTCCTGACATCCCTGAAATGTAACCCCGTCCCCGCCAAAATACATATCACAAAGTGCCATCTAAGGCCACCTGCAGGACACAGCCTCCAAGCTAAGTGGGAGCCCAGGGCAGGATGAGAGGTCACGTCATTCAATGCCGTGAATTTGCTTCATGACCAGGCAATCTTTCCGAACTTAGAGTCAGGGAGGGGCCCCGAAGAAGGGAAGCATACAGATTATTCCAAAACAACTTCTGTGTATTTTAAAGGAATTAATTTCTTTAGCAAATCTTTCTAAAATGTATAGAAATTAATCCTGAGTAAATCAATTAATCAGAAAAAGTCCTACAAATAAAATGTTCAAAGGCAAGGCTCAGGCTCTGGAGGTCCAAGTTTTCAGTGGTCGATTTGCTTATTTGTTCTTTCAGCATCGGCTGCCCCTAAACGTGCAAGTAGAGCGAGTACGTAAAGACAAAGTCTGTGTGGCTTTGAAGAACTCATGGCCCAGCACCGTATTTCGCAAACTCTGAGCACCGTCTTCACATTTTTTGCCACATCTGAGTACCACATGTACTATTATTTGCTTAATATTTTTCCCTCAGCTCCCTGCCTCTGCCCCTGCCCAGCAACCCACTGCTGCTCCCTGCCCTGGCTGGAAGGGACTGGCACACTGGCCCTGCTGTGCCGTAGGAGGGGCGATGACAGCAGCCCCATCTGCACCTTGGGCCGGGGCAAACCTCCTACCCTCTTCTGATCCAGGCACCTAGCCCAGCCCAGATCACAGGTTGCAATCCCCTTGAGGATCACCTGCCCACTGGGTTGGGCACAGGCCCATGGGAAGGACGGGCGCCTGGCTCAACTTGCTGACAAGGCAGCTGTGACGGGAAGGGAGCCCGGCAGCTGGTGATGTGTGAATGCCAAGTTGCAGAGGTTGTGCAGAGTGGGGGCGGCTGGCACCTGTGAGGGTGCCATCCTCCCAAGCAGAAAATAAGAAACACCATGACAGGTCAAGAGAGAAACTGTGGAAGAAAGCAAAAGCTTTATATTTTAGTACCTTTAATGGTACCTTGCCTTCTTTTGGAATAAGGGGTCCTGGATTTTTGTTTTGTACTGAGCCCACAAATTATTTAGCAGGTCCTGACCCAAAACAGCACCTGAAAAGTCTCACTGGGGCTTGGCAGGCACATTTTTGGGAGGCACTGGAAGAGGTCACCTGGTGGACTGAGGTTCCAGGGAAGTTTCAAGATGTGGCCACTGGGTTGGGCCTCAGGGTCCGATGGGACTGGGGTGAAGGATACACTGAGGAAAGGAACAGACGTGGGAACTTAGGGTCTGCCTGGGGGACTGCAGAGGTGTGGTCTGGCTGGAGCAGAGGTCAGGCAACAGGAAGCCTGGGAGGTGGCTTAGGAAGTGAGCAGGCTCAGGTCAACTGACACAGGAAACTGGGCTTGGTCTGTACCCAGCAGCAAGACCCTGACAACTTCTGACTAGGGAAGCAGCAGATATGGGAGACTGCAGTGGTGGGGGCAGCCATGAGAAAGACCCAAGAGAAGGAATCCAAGGCTGGGAAGGGGCTGGGTCTCTTGTGGAGATTATACCGGTAACAAGTAACACTTTCCATTATAAACCTTGAGAAGCCAGGGACCGAATCTCAGCCAGATGTCATTCTGTGGGGAGAGAATGAGACTAAAAGCCAGGCGGGTGTGGACAGAGTACCAGGAAGAAGGCCAGACAAGAGTTATCCAGGCCAAGAAAGAAGGATCTGTTGTAGTTATCTCCAAACATTTTTTTTTTGCAACAAACACATATTTTATTTCAGTATCGCCAAATTCCTGCCCCTCGCGTCCTGAACTGTTTGATAAAACTCTCAGTTGAACTGAGACATATAAAGCAAAACTCATTTTCGGTTTTCATTGCACTTTCAAAGTAAAACATGCAGATGTTTTGGGGGGAGATATACCCACCACATATACACAGAAAATGAAATAGTATATTGTTACATGCATTATTACTCAGTAACTCCCCAGTAACTAAACTTCCTATTTAAAAGTTTGATTGAAAAAAAGAACTTGACTCTTAGAAAAAATACAAAAAGAATATATTTTATCTGGTTTAAAATATCAAGAGATTTATTTTTAAATACCAAACCACTTCCTAGTCCATTTTTCACATTTATTTTGATCACTGACAGGCTTTAAATTCAGATTTAACATCTTGGTCTGCTGGAGAGAAAATTACATTTTTCTAAAAATTTGATTCCATTAGTTTAGCACAGAAGCACAAAAGTCTGTGCAAACAATATATTCCTGCTTGTAGCATCTGTGCGTTTATTTCTGGTGTACAGCTTTATAACAGATAGGAATTTGAGAACAGCTTCTCAGGAGGACAGAAGCAGCCCCAGTGTTTGGTTTGTGTGCACCTAATCCCAAGTGTGCCCCGGGGCTACTGGTCCCACCCTGGGGAAGGAAGGGCTGTCTAGTGCATGCAAGTGATGACATTAACAGCGTTTGCATATTGTACAGATACAATCTTTGATTATACATGTATTTCATAAAATGAGAAAACAATTGTTGTAGACTACATGTTCCATTTTTATACCATGAGAACAGTACAATCAACTATTTATTCTGTAGTAATTGGCACCAGTGATTTAGAATTTCTATGATGTGCATAGTCTACTTTGGTCCCATCTCACATGAGCAATGCCTGATGTTCGGTTTCTTTGGCTTTGATATTTATTGCTAAATGCAAAAGGTCTCCAGCTCTTCACACTGTCTTAAATTTTCTGAGCAGCTTACAACCAAAAAGAAAAAGTGAGGCTAGAAGTTCAAGGTCAACTAATATGGTGACCACAAGGAACCCAGCTGCTCCACGGTATGTGATCAGAGCTGTGTCCTCAAAGGGAAGGTAGCAGTTGGCCAGGGCATACTCTGTGCGTGTCATGCTGCCCTTGATGAAACTCGTGTTGTTCCTGTTCCTCCAACTGGAAGACCGCACACTGAGCTGGGGGATTCCTGCCCCATGGAGCACCTCGCCAGCGCTGTGGGTGTGGCCGCTTAGGACCAAGAGGCTGGAGCCACCACAGCAGCTTTTACGAGGCCTCTCAAGAAAGCACGTGGTATCTCAAAACTATGGAACTCTTCACAAATTTGCGTGTCATCCTTGCGCAGGGACCATGCTAATCTTCTCTGTATCGTTCCACGTTTAGTGTATGTGCTGCCGAAGCGAGCACTGTCTCCAAACTTTTTGGATCACACTCCTATAAGGCACTTTGGGGCACATACTCTAACATCTGTATTTTTATGTATGCATAAGTTATGCACTTGCACAATTCTATTATGGTTGTTATAAAAGAAAAGCAAAAATGGAACTTTAAAAGGATAACTTAAAAATAAGAATAAAAAGAAGTTCTTAAGTCCCATTCCTGCTCCCTAGTGGACTGCCGCCTGGTGCGCATAGGAGATCTGGAACCTGGTGTTATGCCACGAAGGCCCCTTGCCCGGATCTATGTCCCCGGTGGCAGCTCAGGATGGTCTTCCCAGATCCTCTCAAGGAAACAGGGTCTGGGCTTCTGGGCAGTCTGTGTTTCTGTGTGGAGGGGTTTGTGTGCACACCTGTGCACATGAGGTGAGGGTGGGAGCAGACTTAGCTGAGTGTCAGGGAAGTACCTCCATACTCGTTGTTCCGTTCTGGAACTCCTGAAGAGTGCCGAAACTGATGAGTACTGAACAAGGGAGGAGCTATGAAGTATTTTCTCCTGCAGGGCAGTGTCGTGACTCATACAAGTTCTAGCAAGTGCGATGAGCCTTGAGCAAGTGCCAAGTGCTGAAACATTTTTTTTTTCTCATCAAAATGCAACGACTACAGGGTTTGATAAGTTCTGAAACTGACTGAATATCAGTGTATGACTGTATCTGGGAGGAGAGGCTCAGGGGATCCACACAAACGTCCATGGCAGGAACTGTTAATTTGAGGATGCTGGGAAGACCAGTAACTTGCTCAAAGTCACTCAACCTACACCAGGATCTGGCACCAGGCGTGGCTGACTGCGGAGCCTATCTATCTCACAAGGCTGCACCATCTCCCTTGTTAACTTTCAGTCAGGACTGTCTTTCTAGAGGGGCAAGTTGTTGAGGTTCAGGTTCATTGTTACAACAGGGGCCGGTCATCCTGGATGGGGCAGAGCATCGGCGCAGACACTGTTGGCACCCTTTCCACATGTGCCTAGGGTATCTGCCCACAGGCCATGACCTCCATTTATCTCAGGGGTTCGTCCTGGGGTGCAAGGGAAGCTGGGTCGGGGGAGCATTGGAGGACAAACATCCTCTCTCTCTCCCCTCAGCTGGGACAAGTCTGAAGTAGTCCCCCCTTTCCAGAGGGTGCCCCAGCTGAGCCTCAGGGTCCTTAGTGGTGACCTTATTATGAAGACACCTGCTTTTGCATCCCCCTATCCCTGTTATTCCTTCCCCGTCTCACTTCCCACTCCTGTTATCATTTCTCCAACAAACTACTTGCGCACAAACCCTAGTCTCAAATCTGCTTGTGGGGAACCCAGTTTGAGCAGGCCCATCGGGGAGGGGAGCCTTGTCTCAGGGGATACAGTTATGTGGCTTGTACATCCCACTCCCGCTGCCTTGGCTTTGGAAGACTTTGCCAATCAATCTTGGCATTCAGAGTTCACAGGGCACCTCAGGACACTATTAACAATCAGCTGGAGCTGATAAGTGAGTTGAAATCTATTTCTCAGGGACAAATTCTAAGGGGGGTTACCACAAAGGAGGATACCTCCTTGCTTCCAGCCCTTAGAGCAAAGTAACCAACTACCTGGTTAGAGGAAGAGGGTGTGGTGGGGAGAAAAGAGGAACCTTCTTTGCTACTGCAGAGAACGCCCCCGCCCCACTCTACAGTTTCGGTGACAAGTCCCAGCATAGGAAGCCATAGGAAAGGAGAATACCTGTTAAATTTAATACCACTTTTTCTGTTTTTTTCCTTTTAAATGCTTTTTATTTTTCAATTATTGCTGACATACAATATTATATTAGTTTCTGGCGTACAACCCAGTGATTAGACATTTTATAACTTATGAAATGATCACCTCAATAAGTCTACTTGATCACTCATCGCACACCATACAATAGTTAGTTATTACAATATTATTGAATTCCTACGCTGTACTATACATCCCCATGACTATTCTGTGACAACCAATTTGTACTTAATATCTTCACCTATCCCTCAACTCCCTTCCATTCTTAAAGAAAACCCTTTAACATTTCTTGTAATATGGGTTTGATGGTGAGGGACCCCTTTAGCTTTTTCTTGTCTGGGAAAATCCTTATCTCTCCTTCCATTCTAAAAGATAGCTTTGCTGGGTAGAGTAAGCTTGATTGTAGGTACTTTTTTTCATCATTTTGAATATTTCTTGCCAACCCCTCTGGCATGCAAAGTTTTTGTTGAGAAATCAATTGACAGTCTTATCAGAGCTTCCTTGTAGATAACTAATTGCTTTTCTCTTGCTGTTCTTTTTGTCTTTAAACTTTGGTCTTTTAATTATGATATGTCTCAGAAAAATTATGATGTGTCTCAGGGTGGGCCTCTTCGTTTGGGATACTCTGTGCTCACCTGTGCTTCCTTCACCAGGTGAGGGAAGTTCTCCTTCATTATTTTTCACACAGATTTTCAATTCCTTGCTCTCCGTCTTCTCCTTCTGGCACCCCCATCATGCAAATGTTGGTACACCTGAAGTTGTCCCAGAGGCTACTTACACTATCCTTTTTAAAAAATTCTTTTCTCTTTCTGCTGTTCTGACTGGGTGTTTTTTGCTTCCTTATCTTCCAAATCTCTGTTTTGATCCTCCGCTTCATCTACTCCGTTGCTGATTCCCTGTAATGTATTCTTCATTTCAGTTAATGTAGACTTCACGTGTGATTGGTTCAATTTTTATGTTTTCCATCTCTTTGCTGATGTTCTCACTAAGCTCCTCTATGCGTCCCCCGAGTCCAGCGAGCGTCAGTAAACTCAGAGTTTCTGACTCAGCTTCTGGTTTATGTCTTGTCTCCATTTTGTATAGTTCTTTTTCTGGAATTCCTGGAATTCGGGAGGCCCTTCATCTCACTTGGCCACAATCCCCTCTGGTTTTCACATCCAGAAGTTATGGGGATTTCCTTTTCTGGCCCTGGAACCCTGGGCCGGGGAGCCCGGTGTGGGGCTGGGAACCCTTGATCCTCAGGGAGGCCCTCTGCAGCCCAGATAGCCTTCCCGATTTTAAACGGCCACATGTGTGTGTTGGACGAGTCTGCTCTGTGTCTCCATCCCTCCTGTCTTCCTCGATGGGACTTCTTCTTTACATTTTTAATCGTAGGACTTTTGTTCAGCTAGATTTCAGGTGGTTCTAAATGGTGGTTGTTCTGTAGTTTAGTTGTAATTTTGACGTGGTTGTGGAAGGACGTGAGTACTGTGTTTACCTACGCCGCCATCTTGGTCACCCCCAATACCATTTATGAAGTGCCTGACAAACCCAGCCCTGCCCCCTTGATGGCAGCCTTGCTAATCCTCTCTAGCACCATGCCAGCCACTGTCCCAAGGCCTCGCTAGGCCAGAGCATAAGATGCAGTTGGAGAACCTTCTGCTGCCACAGCCTGTGTTCTCCCCACCATCTGCACTGCCCTTCGTACAACACGGGGCCTTAAAATCCAGCCCCAAACTTACTAAACCATTATTATGTGAGGGCGCACACATGTAGTGAATGCACATCCTAATTTGTCCAAAGTGACCTGGCTCTCACAGAGCTTGACTCTTTCCAGTCAACCACGAGGGCCTGGAGGTGTAGAGCCCACAGTCTCTGCCAGATTGTCCATAGAAACACAATTGCAAGTCAGAAATTGTCCATCAGACTCTGTGTCCTGATGTTTAAATATGGAGACCCTGATCCTCCTAATGACTGGGCTCGACCCCCAGAAGGACTAGGGTGCTGGCAAAGGATGGCGAAGACTCCACACTTTGGGAATTCAAGAGGCTTCATTCACTGCTGCAAGTACAAGTACTTCTGAGACACTGGCCTCAATTAGGTCTTTGGGTTGGAGACTCCTTCTTTGGAAGGTGGGGATATCTGGGCCTTGGGAACAGAGAACTGCTTCCTTTCTGGAAAGTAATACTGAAACACCCAGTGCAGCTGCCTTCTCTGTCTGGGGAGTGTTACTACTTTTGTTTTTCAAGTGTCTCTTAAACTAAGGAGTCTGGTTTCTGCATTTCCTTGCACTGGAATGATGGGCTTGAGCTTGTCAGGCAGAAGAGAGGGAGTTGGGATTCCAGGAGTAGGGAAGAGAGTGACAAGGATACCTAAGTAGGGAGTTACCTGGAAAGGTGCGGGAAAGCTCGGTGGCTTAGAACACACTGCGAAAGGTGAGGCTGGAAAGAAGACAGGGTCTGGCTTTTTCTCCAGCATCACTGATAGAACATCAAGGTCCTTGTCTTCCTTGTTCCCTACTTGTCTGGTGTCTGGGTGCTGCGTCCCCAAGGGGAAAGAGGAAAGCAGGACTTGAAGGAGGCGGTAAGACAGGGTAGAGGCAGGTCTGAGTTCTGTGCAGGGTGATTAGAGAAGTCGTCTTTGATAACGTGACATCTAAAATAAGGGAGCAAGCCATGTGACTGTCTGGGGAAAATTATCCCTGCAAGAGGGAGCTGCACAGAGGCCAGTGTGGCGTGGAGAAGACATAGGAGGGGGTGCCAGCGGGGCGGCAGAGACCAGATAATATTACGCCTGTGGGCCATTGTAAGGATTTGGGCTTTTACTCTGTATAAGGCAAGGAGCCACAGGAGGGTTTCGAGCAAATAAATAATTTGATTTGACTTGAGCTTTAAATAGTTTACCTCAGTTTCCTGATGAAGAGGGGATGGTGGGGATGAGGGTGGAGGTAGGGAGACCCGTTAGGAAGCTACTGAAATAACCCAGATGAGAGATGATGGTAGCTTGGGTCATATTAGAAGCAGTGATAAGAAGCACTGGATTCTCATATATTTTGAAGGTAAACCAACATAATTTTCTAATTGATTGCATGCAGGTCAGGAGAGGAAGAAAGGAATGACGGATGGCCCTGAGGTGTTTTTGCCCAAGCAGCTGGACTTGTCATTTTCTGCAATGACGATTATCAGGATGAATACACTGCAGGGTTAGGAGACGTTAAGTTCGGGATGCCCATTAGACATTCAAGTAGAGAGGTCAAATCATAAGTTGGAGACAGAAGTTTGGAGTCTGGGGTAGAGATCTGGGCTGGAGATCTAACTTCGGAGGTCACTTAGTCCTTGAGACTGGGTGAGGTCAGTAAGGAGTAATAGAGGAAAGGTTCAAGGCCTGAACCCTGGAATATTCCAAGGTTTAGGGTCAGAGAAATGTACAAAGGAGCAGCGGTGAGGTCAGAGGAGATCAAAGGGGAGTGCATGCCCAAACCAGGAGTGTGTCAGGCAGGTGGAGTGATCTGCTTCATCAAAGGATGCTGCTGATGGGCCAAACAAGATGGGGTCTGAGACTCGCCCATTAGATTTGGCCACTGGAGGTCCTCAGGGGTCTTGACATGAGCTGTTTCACTGAAGTAAGGTAACAAAGTCCATGAGTGTGAGCTCCAACACGAAGGGGAGGAAAGAAATTGATGGCAGTAACTGGACACCTCCTAAAAAGTTCTAAAGAGGGCGGAGAAGTAGCACAATGTCTGACGGAGGATGAGAGAAAAGGAAAAGACATTTGTTGTCACTTTGTTTCTCCATCTTGTTACTGATTAGGTCAGCCACGATTGAGGGTCTGCCAGGCAAATATGAGGGAGGAAGTTGGGGTGTATGAACAAAAGTTTTGTAATGATGAGCTGTGAGATCTAAGTTGGGGGCAGTGAGGCAACAAAGGGGCAAGTTATTAGTGAAAACATACTTGAGTCATAGATTGTAGGTCTCAGTTGGAAGGAGAATTATTGGATCTGTGAAGGAAAAGGAGAAAATACAAGCTCCAAGATATTGGGCATGGTGGTTGGGAAGTGGGACATTAGCAATTGAGATACTGGAGGGCTGCACAGTGGTATGGACAGGTTCCAGGGTATGACCGTGGGAGTGAGTAGAGGTGACAAGGTCATTGGTGGAGAACATGTCATAGAACTGAAAGGCTGGGTGCTATAAACTGAATGTTTGTGTTCCCCCAAATTTGTATGTTGAAACATAACCCCCAGTGTGGTGGTATTTGGATGTGGGGCTTTTGGTCATGAGGGTAGAGCTGTCAGAAATGAGATTAGTGACCTTATATAAAAGAGTCCAGAGAGGTGTTTGAGAGGCAATATTTTCTGAACTTGCATGTGAGGCTGACATTGGGAATTTTAACCCAAACCGCAATTGGCCAGTAGCATAACATTGGGACAGTTTTTCTCCCCGTTTACTCAGTAGGTATGTATTTGTCATCTCCAGAACTTGAATTTTACAATGACCTTTAAAAACCTCATTTACAAAAACATGCAGCTCATCATTGTGAGGTTATATCCCTAGGGAGACTTACTAAATCTGTGTACAAACTTCTTGGCCTATTTTTTTCACCAGTGTCATCAGGTGACCTTTATAAACATACAATGCAGCACCGAGGTCATTTCAGGCTAAAGTGTCTTCCCCAGACAGTTGTGATTACTTAAAAAGAGAAGAGAAGGGGAAAAAAGAAGGAAGGAAGGCAGGAAGGAGGAAGAAAGAATGAGAGAGAGGAAGGGAGTGGGGATTGAAGGAAGCAAGTGTATAAGCAAGAAGGCTAAGGATTCCAGTGCAAATCTGCTTGGGATTTCTTTTCTGAGACATAACTGTTTTTTATTCAGTCATCTCTGGTGCCCATCTGTGTAGCCCCAGTGCCTAGAACTGTGTGAGTAAATGTTTGTGGAATGAATGAACTCATTATTATTGTATCCTAGTCCTAGCAAAATTCCTCCATGGTCCTTAGGGCCTTGGGTTTCTGGTCTTAAGTAACATCATCCCTCCACCCCCCAAACCCCCTGACACCCACCAACCACATACCTTGCCTCTGCTCAGCTCCTGACTCTAACTTGCTTTTTTTCTCATCCAACATGTGTGATAAGAAGCTCTTTGGCTTTTATTAAATGCAGTTCTATTGCTAATATATTAAGGAACTCACTCTTGTGCCAGCCACACCCTGGCACTGGACCCAGCTGGGCAGGGGGCCAGATTTGGAATGAGGTTCTTCTTGCCAGTGATCATTTGGTTAAGAGGAGAGATAGTCACTCTCAGATGCAAAAACTTCAGAATGCTTTTCTAGTTGCAATTAGGACCATAGTAGTTTCTGCCTCTGACGATGGGGTTAGAGGTCATCCGAACTGGGAGTGATGAGAGAGAGGAGCTGTAATACAAAGGTGTAAATAAAAGAGAAGTGAGGGCGGCGAAGGGAGCTGGGTCTGGCCAGGGAGATGAGAAAATAAATGGCTTGTTAGAAACCTCCCCAGTGGGTTTGTACCCCTGACACCATCTCCCTCCAGCAAACCATTGTCTGTGTTAGGCTTGGCTCTGAGAGTTCCACCAGTGTATGTTTTGATAACACATGACGAGTTTCTATACCGAAGCTGGTTGAGGTGGTGGTTGTTGAGGAAATGCTGGTTAATCTCGTAGCCTCCTGTGGCTCCACCAGGCACTGCGTCTCAGCCGTGGGGGCACGGGCCATGGTTGCGGATGAGTCATCACAAGCCATCTCCTTGGTTCTTGAGTGTATAATAGAATCCTCATTTGATCATCCGAGTCCTTATGAGCTCCAGTGAGATGAAAAGGAAAAACTTCGAAAGTGAGGCTCTGCAGTTGCCTGCGAGGATGCGCCAGGTGAGACCTCAATGAATAATAACAGCATGGAGCAGCGAGTGTTCTTCCCTCCTTTGCACCCCTTTCTAGAACCTGGCAACAGCTGAAGGTTGGAAAGGAGGTTATCATTTTCACATAAAAAGTATAGGCAGAAATGCTAGCAGGAGTTTTATTCCTTGTAGATCGAACATCTAATGCTGTAGACGCGCCACCCTGAAGTTGATCATCATTATAAGGCCTAGTCAAATCCAGAGGAATTTTCCTCCATCCCACCTCCTACCTCCCCGTGCCCATTCACCAGCCGTGGAACCAAATGTGTCGGAGAAGGACCCCTCATTCATACTGAAGGCCAGGTCCAGCGGGTAATGCATTAAAAGGGCCAAGGGCTGGAGGTGTGGGGAGAGCTAGAGGAGAGACTCTGGGGGAAAGGAGAGTGGTCTTTGCTCATTGAGAAGGTGGCCGCCCAGAGGGTCCCAAGCTTCCATACTGGGGTATGGCTATAGTGACACATCTAGCAGAATGAGAAGTCACACCAACCCCTAACTGCATGGATTCTCTATGGTAAGACCTGAAGCAAGGGACTCTGGGAGCCCTCCATGTGATGGAGGCCAATAGAAAGACTGCTTGGTTTCAGTTCTGTACCACACTGCCTTTCACAACAAGGGACCAAAGCAACATTACTCTACCTTGTGCCGAATGCTTCCTAGGTGCCAGGAGCTTTAACAAACATGACAGTCATCTTGGCTGAGAGAAGCCAAGTCGCCCACCCCAGTTCAGCTAGTGAGTGACAGAGCAGGGCAGCAGTTAACAGGCTGGTGAGTGCCACAGATAAGCCTTTTCTTCTTCGTTTTTTCTTCTTTTTTAAGGGTAGGCTGGGGCCCACTTCCAGCCCAAGGCCCCAGCACACCCTGCCACGCTCCCTTTAACCAAGCTGCACTCCTGCCTGGCTTGGTCACGCAGGTACGAATCCATTACACACTCCTCTGATTTGTCCCATGCTGCCAAATGCCGCACATCCATCATTTCCATGTAGGCAAAAATATGGAAATAGTTTTTTTCTATGTGAAAAAATATGTTGAAAGAAAGCTTTGAGAATAAGAAAAATAAGAAAACATGTTTTATGCAATTTCCCCTTTTCAGTTTTGTTTCCTTCTTGGAAAAGACCCTCAGCACAGAGCAGTGGCCCCATTTTGGGGAAAGGTAAAATCACAGAGGCTGCTCCGCTCCTCCTCTTGGTCCCTTAAAGAGTACTTCTTGACTTCACTATGCTGAAGAATCTCCTGCAGAACTTTCTAAAACACGCCCTGTACCCCCACCTCCAGAGATCCTGTGTCAGTAGGTCTGGATGGGGGTGGGGGCAGAATTGTCATTTCTGTCCAGCTCCCCGATAATGCATAGGATGAGGTTCAGGACACACTACCCCAAAACACAGCACTTCAGCATGTGGAAAACAAACTGAAAGAGTATGAGAAATGGCAGAAGCGGAGAGGTCATTCTGACCTCTCTCTACCCCCTCCCCTTTTTTCCTCAAACAGATCATGGAATTCTTCTGTGAAAGTCCCTTCCCCGAACCGAGAGGAAGACATTCTTATCACCAGAGCCAGAGGTTCCGGAGACAAGAAATCTGTATAAACAAACCTTGTTGAACTCACCCTTGCCATCTTAGCTGCTTTTTCACCACTGAAATAACCCTAGCCCAGACCTGTCAATTCTTCACAAATTTATTTTGTCTAAAAGGTATAAAAGCTTCTTCCTGCTTTGGCCACTGCTTTGGGTCTTCGTTCTCTTGTGAAAGCACCCACATACATGTAAAAAATCAATAAAATCTGTATACTTTTCTCCTGTTAGTCTGCCTGTGTCAGCTTAATTTTCAGACCCAGCCAGGAACCCTAAGAGGGTCAAGTAAAACTTTTTCCTCCCCTTACACATATGCTTCTGGTCAGTGAACCAGGCCTGGAGTGGCACGGCCTTAGGGGTATCACAAGTGAATCTTCTCTATGTACTGGCTGGATTTTGTCAGCCAGTACTAGAAGAATGGAGAATTTTCTAGATTGCCCTGAGGGGTCCTCGGACATGTCCTAAGGATGTTACTATCACCCAGGAGTCTCCAGCTGTCCCCAACTTTCTCTCCCTTGCACCAACTTGGTGAGGAGAAGACAAGAGAGGCTTAGAAAGGAATGAAGGAAGTACTAAAACACACTTTGCTGAATGTTAATTTTGCTGAGACCATACCTGCCAAAAGAATTATTAGAAAACAATATTTGTGTTTGATCCAGATCTGAAGACTCGAAGTCGATATGCATAACATTTGTAAATATGGAAAATATTACTCCCCTGGGGATCATTATGAGAATTTAAGTCACAGCTTAGAGGCGTAGCACCAGAGCCAAAATCCGGCTTCTCAGAATCTCAGTATAAGGTGCTTACTAGTGACAACAGTAACAGTGGTTCCCTTGGAGCGAGTGCTTACTGGGCCCAGACCTTGTGCTGACGGCTTAATAAACAAAGTTCCATTTAAACCTCAGGATATCCTAAGGAGGAAGATACCATCCTTACTGTACCCTCAAAGAAACCCAAGCTGAGACATTAAGTAACCTGCCCAAGGTCACAGTGCCAGGGGTTAGACCCAGGTCCCATTCACAATGAGGCGGTCCCTCCTTCACAAACCCCAGGAATCCTTCCACCAGTGCCACTCAAGGTGATGTATTATAAAATAAATTGCAGACAGCAGCATACTTCCCCGTAAGTATTCAATATGCATATCATAACTAGAGTTCTATATACTTTCTTTGCTGTAAAGTTTACATACAATGAAACAGGAAAATCTTGAGTGTATGTTAGCTAAGTTTTGACGAATGCATTCGATTTGTGTAATGCAACTCCCCATCAAGATAAAAAACATTATCATTCATCTCAGAAACTTCTCTCATGCTGTTTTCTTCCATCACTGATTTTTTTCCCCACTAAAGATTAGTTTTGCCCAGAACAGGTTTTTAAAATTAGCATTATTGAGGTATAATTTATATACAATAAAATCCACTAATTACATAAACAATTGGATGAGTTCTGACAAATGTATACAGTTGTGTGGCTACCACCACTACAGTCACGATATAACATATTTCCATCACCCCGTGTTCCTCCACAGACAGCCGCCTCTCCCCACCCCCGGGCCCTGGAAAACACTGTTCTGCTTTCTGTCTGCTTTGTCTTCTCTAGAATTTCACATGAATGTTATCATACTGTCTGGTACCTTTTGCGTTTAGTTTCTTTCACTTAGCCTCATGCTTTCAGATGTGTGTGTTTCAATAGTTCATCTTTTTCTTACTGCTGAGAAGCATTCCACTGTATTGATGTACCACAATTTGTTAATTCACTCACCTGTTGATGGACATTTGGGTTGTTTTTAGTTTTTGGAACTAAAATCTGAAAAAAATACAACATAAGGGTGGCATGGAGTAGGCCTGAAGATAGAAAGAAAGAAAGAATCTTTATATTAATTCTTGTTCAGGGGGAGATAGATATCTAGACCAGAGATCGGCAATGTTCTTTTCAGCAAAGGATCGGATTGTAAACACTTTAGGCATTGCCGTTCCAGCGCAAGAGCAGCTACGTACGCTACGTAAGCACATAAGCGTGGCTGTATTCCGATAAAACTCCATCTATGGGCTGAAGTTTGAACTATAAAACTTTCATGTGTAACAAAATACAATTCTTCTTTTGATTTTTTTCCAGCCATTTAAAAGCTTAAAAATTATTCTTAGACTGTAGGTTGCATGAAGATAGCTGGCGGGATTTGGCCACAGGCTAAATAGCGGCCACTAAAAGGATAGAAATAGAAAATATGTAATTTCCAAGCCACATGAGGAAAAACAATGGAACAAAGAAAATCAATTCAGCTGGAGAAAAGGTAGGGAAGAAAAAGAAGCACAGATGAAGTATGATAAATAAAAACACATGAAAAAAAAGGACAGGACTATGTCTAATTATATATGTAATCACAGTACCTACGAATAGGTTAAAATAGCCTATTCTAAGACATATACTTTCAGTTAATAAAAATAAATAAATAAAATTATATGCTATTTCCAAAAGGTACATATAAAACAAAATTATGCAGGTATAGGGAAATATATACCACCTAAATAGGTATTAAATATTACATAATTGCTATTAAAACAAAAATAATGATTGAAAACTAAAAGCATCACATCCATTAGCATGTCTACTATTTTTTTAAAAACACACACAAAAAAAATAGAAAATAACGGGTGTTGCTGAGGATGTGAAGAAATAGGAACTCGTGCACTATTGGTGGGAATGTTAAATGATGCAGCTGTTGTGGAGAACGGTGTGATGTTTTCTCGAAAAATTAAGAATAGAATTACCATATGATCCAGCAACTCCTCCTGTAAGTGTATACCCGGAGGATTGAAAGCAGGGACTCGGAGAGATGTATATGCACCCATGGTCATAGCATTGTTCACAACAGCTAAAAGTGGGAGGCGGCTGCTCATGGATTGATGGATAAACAACAAAATGTGGTACATACAGTGGCATGCTATTTGCTCTTAAAAAGAAAGGAAATTCTCACACAGCTACAATACAGGTGAATCTTGAGGACATTGCACTAAGTGAAATAAGCTAGCAACAAAGGATAAATATTGTATTATTCAATTAGACGCAGCACCTAGAGTGGTCAAATTCATAGAAAGTACAATGGTGGCAGCCTGGCGGTAGTGGGAGGGAGGAATGGGAGTTGTTTAATGGGTACTGAGTTTCGGTTTTGCAAGACAAAAAGAGCCCTGTGGCTGGATGGTGGTGAGCATTGCACAACAATGTGAATGGACATTTAAAAATGGGTAAGATGGCAAATTTTGTTGTATTTTAACACAGTTTTTAAAACTTAAATAAATAAAAAGCATTACAGAAAAAGAATTAGTTTATATTAATAAAACTTACAATTTACCAAAAAGATATAATAGTCAAATGCCTAGGTGTAGCTTACAATAGAGTTCTGAAATATACCTACTTTATATATATATATATATATGAAAATTGTACCCAACAAAGAAAAAGTACTTATTTTGTCCAAATAACCATAGCTCTTTTTACAAACTAGTCAGGTATTTGACCATAAAGAGAATCCTAATACATTTCAAAAAGCAGAAATCATATAAATTTTATTTTTGGCCACTATGCAATAAAATTAGAAATGGAAAAGCAAAATAAAACACAGGAAATAACAAAACAAAATTTTCATTGGAAATGTTAAAGCATCCTCTAAAGTAACTCTCATTAAAAAAGAAATTATAAACCAGAAATAAGTCACATTAAGAGACTATGTTTCATGTGCTTGTGAGATGTGATCCAAGTGGACTTGGGAAATTTATTAGAAAAAAGGAGAGTTCAGAATAAATGAAAGGAGCATTAAACTCAAGAAACTAGAATGACAGATAATCAAGATAAACCCAAAGAAAACACAGGGATGGATTATAAAAATTGACAGATTTAATAAGGGGGAACACTGACAAAAAAAATAAACTTGATTAATAAAACAGAAACATAATCTTTGAAAAAATCATCACTATGATTTCACTATGATTACACAGATTAGGTTGAGATGAATCTAATTAAATCTCATAAATATTTGATT
Organism: Mormoops blainvillei; assembly: GCA_004026545.1. NCBI lineage: Eukaryota > Metazoa > Chordata > Mammalia > Chiroptera > Mormoopidae > Mormoops > Mormoops blainvillei. The sequence continues at coordinate 267,170 of PVJD01000040.1, forward strand.
AAAACTTTAAAAGATAACATTTGAAATGAGAAAGGATACTATAGATGAAATTTTAATACATTTCAAGAAACTACTAAAAATAAGTTACTCTTAATAAAAAATTTTAAAATCTGGATCAAAATACAGAATTTTTGGAAAATGTGAATTACTAAAATTTATGCAAGAAGAGATAGAAAACCAGAATTAGCCCACAAACACAGCAGAAATTAGAACTGCTGTTAAAATTTTCTCCTTTAAATGGAAATTTTAAAACGGGCTCAAAAGGTTTTGTTGGTGAATTAAATCTCATTTTCCAGGACCTGATCATTCTATGATACATAAATTCGTCCAGAGTGCAGAACACAGAAGTCTATAAGGGCAGATGCCCAACTGGAAAGGGTGGCATGGGCGTTAGTTAGGGGCTGTGGGAAGCAGGTGCTGACTGGCGTTCGGCACGCAGGCAGTTTATTGGGGATAACACGTGTGAAATGGAAAAGGTGGACTCCAGGCTGGGAGGAGAAACTGTCAGAACGGATGCAGCTCTGGCCAAGACTTTGCTGCCCAATGAGAAGCCCCAGAGCAAAGATTGCTCATTCGAGGAGTTCTGTTTTGGGCAAAAATAGCTCAGCCCTTGTACCTTCTTCAGTCTTGCTTAGTCAGGACACATCCTGAGAAAAGCATGACCTTGGCTTACCACAGCATGTTAAAAAAAAATAAAGAAAGAAAAGAAAAGAAGAAGAACAATGATAGGCTAATCGCACAAAAATGTAAAAGGAGAAAATTCTAAATAGACTATTAGCAAATTGAATCTAATGGTGTTTTAAAAGGATTATACATAAACAATGCAAAGATGTTTCAAGCAGAGTCCCTATTAATTTGCTACATTAATGGATTAAAGAGGAGAAAAGATATTCCCACAACAATAAGTGCTTGGACAAATGGATTTGATAAAATGTGCGCCTATTTCTTTTTTTAACTGTTGTTCTATTACAGTTGTCCCAGTATTCCCAGGTTGCTCTCCCTGCCCCGTGCCACACCCCAGCCGCGCTCCCACAATTAATCCCCACACTGTTGTCCATGTCCATGTGTCATTCATACATGTTCTTTAACGAGACCCTTCCCCTTCTTTCCTACCTGATCCACCTCCCCCTTCCCTCTGGTCCCTATCAGTTTGTACCTTGTTTCCATGCCTTTGGTTCTATTTTCCTCATTTGTTTGTTCTGTTCATTAGGTTCCTGTTATAGGTGAGATCATATGGTATCTGCCTTTCACCACCTGGCTTATTTCACTTAGCATAATGGTCTCCAGGTCCATCCATGTTGTCCCGAAAGGCAGAAGTTCCTTCTTTCCTTCTGCTGCATTGTATTCCATTGTGTAAATGTGCTAGTGTTTTGATCCACTCATTTACTGATGGGCACTTAGGCTGTTTCCAGCACTTGGCTATTGTAATTAACACTGCTACGAACATAGGGATGCATAGGTTCTTTTGAATTGGTGTTTCAGGGTTCTTAGGGTATAATCCCAGCAGTGGAATCACTGGGTCAAAAGGCAGTTCCATTTTTAGTTTTTTTGAGGAAATTCCAAACTGTTTTCCACAGTGGCTGCACCAGTCTGCACTCCCACCAACAGTGTGCTAGAGTTCCCTTTTCTCCACATCCTCACCAGCACTTGTTTGTTGATTTGTTAATTATGGCCATTCTGACTGCTGTGAGGTGGTATCTCATGGTGGTTTTAATTTGCATTTAATTTAATTTAATTTAATTTAGGCCAGCTAGAGGTAGAAGGAAACTTTTTTAACTTGATAAAGATGAACCACCCAAAACTGTTAGCAAACATCCTATTCAATGGTGAAAAATAAAACATTCCAGAAAAGTCAGGAGTGAGACAAGGTTATTCCCGATCACCACTACTACTTAGTAGTCTACTGGTGACCCTAACCAATTTGATTTTTTTAAAAAGGAATTAAAAAATTGCTATTCATTGTTCTAAAAGTTGATTGTGGTGATGGTTGCACGACTCTGTGAATATACTAAAAAACATTGAATTGTGCCCTTAAATTGTATGATATGTGAATTATAGCTCCATGAAGCTGTTAAAGAATCATCATATTGTCTAATACAAGATATTTACTGCTTAAAAGATACTTACCTACTTAGAAAATCAAAGAGAACAAACTTAGAAACTCATAAAAGTGGGAGACTTTAGAAAAGTGGCTAAGTACAAAATCAATATACAAAAATCAAGTTCTAATAAACAAACGCTAGCCAATTTCAAAACACCACAGAAAAAGAAACACATTTACTATACACAAAAAATAATAAACACCTAAGAATAGACCTAATGAGCTTTGTGGGAGACCTACATTTATAAAGCAATACAACTTTACTGATGAACATAAACTGAGGTCTAAAGCATGATTGCCAAGCATCCCCTGCACCTCGACCCCCACTTTGGGAATGGCCATGGGGGGATTCCCTTTAGAAAAGCAGGCGGACATCACAGGGACCATGAAAAATGTTATGAATGAACTCTTTTCTTTTTCTCTTTTTTAAAAAATCCTTACCCAAGGGACATGCTTATTGATTTAGAGGGAGGGGAAGGGAGAGAGAGAAACATCAATTGGTTGCCTCTTGCGTGGGCCCCAACCAAACCTGAAACCTAGGTATGTGCTCTGACTGGGAATTGAACTGGCGACCTTTAATTTTATGGGACCATGCTCCAACCAACTGAGCCACACTGGCAAGAGCTGAATAAATTCTTTTAAATGCTTAGCAAAAAGTCTGGCAAATAGTGAGAGCGCAACAAATGTTAATTACTTTTCTAGATTCTATATACAGCCAGTCAGAACTCAGGTTCACAGAAACTATTGATCCTGGTGGATCGATTGGAATACCAGAAATGCTCAGAAAGGAGAATGACATTTCCTTGAACTAAATATACCACTTAGGGATGAGGCAACCTGGCTGGATATAAGGGCTCACGAGAAAACAAGTCATTACTGTTCGGAGGTGGAACTCGGTCAATGTGTGTGTTTGCAGATGAGGAGAGCTGTCTCACGTGGGTGACCAGATCATGAGACAACTGGGCCCCCTCCTGTGCATCCCCAAATCAGCGACATCCTCTGGTCCCCTCTACATGGAACATTAAGCTCAAATGCCTCTCTAGTCACAATCTGGTCCCACATGGTGGTCAGTGCTGGTGATCAGCTAGATCCCTCCCTGGTTTTTAAACTGTTTTTGCCTTCCTCCCTCTACCCACCAACAGCCAGTAACAGCAGCTCACTCTCCAACGACTGTCCTGAGGCTTCAGGAAGTTGGACGTGCTTGGGAATGTACCTTCCCCCAATAATTAATAGGGTACTACAACTAACCTCTGCTGTTGTAGGTCGGGGTCTGAATTAGGGCCAAGCAAGGTGCTCTAACAAAAATGTAAAGTGACTCAAGGATAAACACAGATTGCTTTGCAGATACAGTTCAAAATGGGCATTCCTGGTTTGTGGGTGGGTTTCCTTTAAGTGGACATTTGGGGCCCGGGCTCCTTCCCTCTTACACCTTGCCCTCTGCAACACATGTTTTCCAGAGTCACGGTTACACAGTGCAAGGGGGGAAAGACCATGAAGGGACATGTGTGAAAGAATTGGGGGCTGGCCGGGAAGTGGCAACATCACCTCTAATTATAAGGAAGCTGGGAAAGTACTCTAGCTGTGATCCAAGAAGAAGAGGAAACTGGTTTGGTGAGCAGCTAACCAGTCGTAGCCATGGTGCCCCTGCCACATTCACTGTCAATTATTCTGGATATCAGTGCAGGTCAGAGGGCATGGATTTGAGGCTCCCTATGCCTCTTAGTCACTGAGAGACCTTGAACAAGATTATTAACTCCTGAACCTCAGCTTTTTTTAAACCTAAAAACAGTAATAATAATAATGATAATAGTAACAACACCTTCAGGGTTATTTGGAATTACACAAAAGATAATGTTTGTGTTTTGGGAAACTGTGAAGCTGCTGAGATCCCTGCTGGGCAAGACATTGGATCTCATTGTCCCCCCAGTTCTCTGACCCTCCCCAAAAGGCCCTCAGTGAAATGATTCAATATCTCCCCCTCCCCACTCCCCAAAACATTATGTTTTTCGAGGGACCTTATAAACTATAAACTCCAGTGGAAATGTGCTTCTTCATTCACCCTACCTGGAATGCACTTCCTTTTCCTTCCCTTTATTTAACTTCTATCTACTTTTCAGAGGTTGGGTCTAATTCCGTGTTAGAGAGCCACAGTCCCCTATTCTAGCAACTGTGGCTCTTTGGGGTCCCAGCACCATTGAATAGAAGGAAAAACAAACAAACAACAACAGCAAAAAAAAAAAAGACCAAACACTCAAATTGCTTTGAAATCGTTTGGGAATTTTTCTTACCTTAGGGAAACCTACCAGCAATTCTGGCCACTGCAACACTTACTTCTCACTCAGAAATGTTTATTTCCTGTTGTCCTGAGTTTTTGGCAAACTGCGGCACGGTCTCAAAAGCAGTGTGGGTGGATTGAGGACCTTCCTCTTAGCCAATAAGTACCCAAACTCAAAAGCCAAGAAGGTGAAAAACTTGTCTTAAGAGATCTAGAAAAGAGGCTGGAGGTGCTTCATACAAGGCGAGCTATGACTTCAGATGCCCCAAAATGTAAGAGGGAAGCCCAGGGCGCCTCTCTAATCCTCATTAGTATCCCCTTAACAACCACCTTTGCGTGTGTGTGTGTGTGTGTGTGTGTGATATTTCAAAATTTTTTAGTTACAGTTGACATTCAACATTACATTAGTTTCAGGTGTACAGAGTAGTGGTTAGACTCTTGTGTAACTTATAAAGTGATCACTCCAATAAGACTACTACCCAGATGGCACCACACATAGTTATTACAATATTATTGATTATGTTCCCTAAGGTGAACTTTGCATCCTTGTATAACTATTTTATAACTGCCAACTTGTAGGTCTTAATTCCTTTACCTTTTTCACTCAGCTCCCTATCCCACTCCCACCTGGCAACCGTCAGTTTGTTCTCAGTACATATGAATTTGTTTCTGTTTTGTTTGTTTTCATTTTGTTTTTTAGATTCCACATAGGAAGAATGGCACCCACGAGCTGGCTCTGTGGTGGGTAGGGGAGAGGGTTCAACAAAGGAGCAAAGGGGCAGAGAGAGCTGCCTCTCCAACCCCACCCCTGAAGTCAGACAGGTCCTTTCCTCCCCTATATCCTGGGTGTTTTTGAGCTGCTGCCCAGGGCTATAGAGCTCGGAGTGACTGCGTCTATCAGCGAGCCTCGGCATAGCACGGGCCCTTTAAGAGAACGCTGAGGCCTCCAGCAGCCTTCTCTCTCACCTGGGTGGAATCCCTGCAGATTTTCACAGCCAGCTGTTATGAGGATGCCTCTTCCTGACACAGGGGCTCTGGGCTGGGAAGTCTGGTGTGGGGCTAGGGCCACTCCCTCCTCCGGGGGGACCTCCAAAGCCCAGATACCCCTCTGGATTCTCAACCACCACACAGCGGTGTAGAACCAGTCCTTCTTCTTCTTCTTCTTTTAAATAGAGATTTTATTTATTTTTAGACAGAGAGGAAAGGAGGGAGAAAGAGAGGGAGAAAAACACCAATGTGTGGTTGCCTCTCCTGCGCCCCCTACTGGAGACCTGGTCCACAACCCAGGCATGTGCCCTGACTGGGGAATGGAACCCGCAACCCTTTGGTTCACAGGCCGTCGCTCAATCCACTGAGCTACACCAGCTGGGGCGAAAGAGCTGTTTTAGCATCTCCCTTGCTCCTACAAGTTGCCAGGTGGGCTCTTCTTTATATCCTTGGTTGTAAGAGTTCTGTTCAGCTAGGCTTCAGGTCGTCCTGAGGGATGGTTGTCTATAAGTTAGTTGTAGTTTTGATGTAGTAGTGGGAGGAGGCAAGCACGGCATTTACCTGCTCTGTCATCTTGACCCAAAGTCCCCACAATCACTTTTTAAATAAAACAGTCTGAAACATTTCCAGCCCACAGCATGCTCCACTCTCCCAAGGGATTGCATTCCATAAATGCCACATTGATATAGCTCTCACTTAAATCCTTTGTGACTTTGCCTCTCACACAGAGAAGTTACTTGAGATCAGGGACTGTGTCTCTTGATTGCACTCCAGAAACATGCAGATTATCAGTAAACATGTGTTAATTGAGGGCCTTCCATGGGGAGTGGGGTTTCCTAGAGCTGGGTAGTCGTGCTCCTGATCCTGAACATGCAATATAAACATTAACTGTCAGGACCCTTGAGATCTGATGTTCTTCAAGATTTCTCTCTCCAGGTTGGCACTGACCCAACTACATGGCACCACTCTGAACTGAATAGGGAATGAGTGAATAACAAGAGTTTTTATTCATTTATTCATTCAGGTAACGAATAATTATTGGGTTCCAAACTCTTCTTAGCATCTGCAAGGAACTCAAAGGGAAAAGGGAGATATGAATGACAAAGACTCACTTTCCAGTCTCATAGAGTGAGACCAGGATACAAGCAGGCCAATGAAATTGGACAAAGGACAAGGCAAGAGATTTAGAGGCAAGGACGGGGTTAACTTTAGGAATAGGCATGTAGGAACATGACTCAAAAAGAGGCCCAGAATTGGGAACAGATTTCAACAGCTGTCTTCACTTTTCAGACAGGCAAACATGTAAAGATTGACAACAGCAGGTGTTCCTTAACTGTGCAGGGCCAACTCTCACATATTGCTGGGATGGTATACATTTGGGCCACCCTTTCTGTAGGGTGACCCCACAAAATGTACCAACATTTAAAATGTGCATACAATGACTCAGCAATTCAAAATCAGATATTTATTCAATGGGAACAGCTGGACAAATGAAACAAGATGTCAGTACCAGCATAGCAGATTCGTCATATCATTGCTTGAAGAGGGGAAAATTGTAGTAATTGGATCAGGTCACATACTCATCCTTGAACAAATCAGGATGGCTGGAGGGATCAGGTCCTCTGATTGTCCAGACTTCAGTCACCTGTCTCTCCTCTATTGCCAGAGGACAGAGGAGAATCAGGATAGACGGTAGAGGATTAGGTCTAAGGGAGACAGAGTTCCCCAAAGGAAAAAAAAGAAGAACATTATTACCAGAAGACTAGGGACGAGAAAACCTGTTGAGTAAACAAAATTTCTAGCTACTTCCGCCCACTACAGCAGGAGAGGTTGGTGCAGAGGGAGGAACGTTTCTTGCAGCTGAAACAGACTATTCCTAACTGAGCCTCAGAGAGGCCCTGCAGTCTGTGATGAAACTCCTTGTCTTGAGAGGATGAGGAAGGCTGTTGGGGAAGATCAGCCCTTCAAAAGGAGACTGAGACAGATAAATCAAACATGGATAACTAAATAACTTGAAAGGTGTGGTTGAGGCTGTGGGGGCGTCTTAAGAAAAACATAAACAAATTAATTGAGAATGCTATGAGTAGGGGTAGGAAAGGTTCTGATCCTAGATGGGCCCATGTCATGTCTACAGGTGTCAGTGTGATCTTGGCTAGCACTGTGGGTGCCACTTGCTGCCTGGTGACCTTGGACAAATGACTTAACCACTAGAAACCGCAGATTCCTTATCTCTGAAGTTGAGAGAAGGAACCAGTCTTCCGAGCGGACTGGGAGAATTTCTTGAGACTGTGTTGAAAAATCCTAACACTGTGCCAGTCAATGTGAGTTGAATCTAAGCAAGGAGAAGGCAGGCCAGAAGTAGCCCTCAAATTTACTTATTTAAAAAAAGATTTTATTTATTTATTTTTAGAGAGACGGGAAGGGAGGGAGAAACAAAGGGAGAGAAACATCGGTGTGAGAAAGAAACACAGATCAGTTGCCTCTCAAAATGCTCCAGCCAGGGACCAAACCTGCAACCCAGGCATATACCCTGATCATGAATCAAACTGGTGACCTTTCACTTGGTGGGACGATGCCCAACCAACTGAGCCATACTGGTCAGGGCAGCCCTTAAATTTAAACAGCAGACATTAATTATGGTGGCCCCAGGAAACCTGAAAACCAGAGCTTTATTCTCTGGCAAAGGGAGCCCTCAAATTTAACTTGGGTGCAGTAATGGAGTTACAGTTCTACTTTTGATCTGAAGCTATGTTGAAAAACCAGAACTTGCAGACAGGCAAGTTCTTACCTGGGTATAGATGGGACAACTGTTTACTTTTGCCTTTTAGTTCTTCATGCACACATTTGCTGGCTCATTAAACACTTCAAAACAGGAGCTACTGAAACTCCACAAGGGGAGGGAGGCTAGAGCACCCCACCCCCACCTCCCAGTTACTCCACTTGGCCCTCTGCCAAGAATACCACAGGCCTTCCTCCCACGGCAGGTGCTCTTCCTCAGGCCGAGGATGGACAACATCTGTAGTGGCTGTCTTCACTCTCCTCCACAAACTCAAACCAGTGAGTCTTGTGTGACCAGGGTGGCAGGTGTGTGTTGCTCTCTCTGTCCAGGAGGGAAGAAGAGGGAAGGTGTGAGCATCGAGAGAACACAAGACGTTCCCACCCCTTCTAACCACCAGCCCCCATATGGTCTAGTTTGTGTGGAAAGAGCCTCGACTCAGGAGCACAAAGCCGTCTTTGTGTGGTATTGAGCAAGCCCCAGGCCTCTCTAAACCCCTTCCTTCACTCTTAAAAGGTCGACAAAAATATCTTGGAGAGCAGCCATGGGAAACCAGGGCAAGCTCTTGGAGACAGAGCCTCAAAAGCAGCCACGCACTGTGTAGTGCTGTTTCTACCCTTCCACACCCATGGGCTCTCACTGAGGGTCAGGGCTGTGGTCTGTGACCTAGGGTAAGAAGTGCGTGACCCATCTGGGTCCGTTTATCAGGCAGAAAAATCAAGGCAAGAATCAAGGTCATTAGAGCTGGTCTTCGGGGTTTCTGCCTGGGATCCGAAGTGGTGCTGCTGCCATGGACTCCAGCAGTTCTTCGCCTGTGTCCAGAGGGAGAGCTGATGTGTCAACCAGGAAACCTCAGAGTGTGGAGCAAGAGAAAAGCAACTCAGAAGCATGTGCCCTTGGCCTGTAGAGGGAATAGAACAGGAAACAAGGAAGGAAACTTCCTCAGTTTCTCATCACATGTCCCGGGGCTGGCGTCAGAGCCCAGTCACTGCCAAATGACCTCACCTCAGCCCCCACCCCCAGCAGAAGTCTCCCCCTAGTGAGGCACTCTTGTGACAGAGACTCTATCAAAATAGATGGCAGTGTTTTGTGGCAAACATTCCACTCCAAATGGCATTCATCAGACAGTTCCGCGCCTCTGTGCTTGGCGCTTTGGAGAAAAAAACAACGACAAAGACGGAGAAAAAAACAACCACAGCAAAGACAGAGAAAGATTTTGCTGCCACAAGCAGCTTATAATAAATAGCTGAATGTGTACAGCCAGCCCTGGAGAGTCTCTTCCCAAGGTCTAAGAGACTAAGTAACAGAGGTGCCACCAGGCTCACCTTCAGGCACATCACTGGGCTCTCACACCCACTGTCCAGAGGGACAGCCTGAGTGACAAGAAGGTGAGTGGGGCCACAGTGCAATGGGCCCTCTGGAGGTCGGGTCAGTCTACTCAGTCAGAGAGAAAATGCCAGCCCAGGGTAGGGTGGCTCCAGCAGAAGGAAGTCTGTGCCAGGAACACAGACTGGCCAGCAAAGGGTCACCAAGGCTCCCTAGGACCCAGGGGGAAAGGGAGACCCTGAGGCTCAAAGGAAGGCCGGGGGCGTGCTTAGGGTCATGAGGGAAGCCCGGACACTCGCCTCTGGGGATGAGACCTCCTTTTTCTCTCCGCTTCCTTCCTTCCTTTGATTTAGTAGCTTCGTACTAGATTATTCCCCAAATAACAGGGTTTATTAGAACCTTTACTGCTTTAAGCGGCACTGTGAGTCTAAAAGCTACTCAGCTGTTCTTGCTCTCGATGTATTCCCCGTTTGTCACAAAAACATTTCTTCTGAGGGTTAACACAAGGATCACAGGAACGCTTCTCTAAAACAGCATTATCTCCAGCACAGGCACAAAGCTCAAATGAGGGGAAGTGTTTTGATCTTAATTGTTGGTGGTGGAATTCTTCTGAGGAAGGAAACAGTCCTTGTTTGGGAAAATATTTTGATAAGGCGAAAGCATGGGAGCAGTAGCCCAAGAACTGGGGATTTATGCAGGCCAAGCAACTCAAGATAAGGCCCAGGCAGCTCTGCCGGAGACGGAGGGGAACTTGACCTGTGAGAAGGAGGGGAGGAAATTCAGGGAAGCCAGGGGAAGAGTCGGGAGAGATTCCTATAAGATGGCCGTGAGGTTAAGGCCAGCAATAGAGGGGCTGCTAGGACTGCCGTATGCCACAGACTGGGCCACTTAAACCAAAGAAATTTCTTTCTCACGGCTCTGGAGGCTAGAAGGCTGAATTAAGGTGTTGGCAGGGTTGGTTTCTTCTAAGGCCTCTCTCCTTGGCTTGTAAATGGCCATCTTCTCCCTGTGTCATCACACAGTCTTCCCTCTGCACATGCCTGTGCCTAATCTCCTATCCTCATAAGGACACCAGTCATACTGGATTAGGTCCCACCCTAATGACTTCATTTTCACTTCATCTTTAAAGACTCTCTCTCTAAACAAAAGTCACATTCGGAGGTACTAGGGGTTAGGATTTCAGCGTATAGGTTTTGGGGAACATAGTTCAGCCTATAACAGAAGGTAAAGGACATGTGAAGACCGCTCTCCACCCCCACAACCTTGTCTTCCTATGAACATCTTCACTAACTATTTTGTGTGAGTAGAATCTTTTGTAGAAGCCCAAGAAAAGATAAGCCTCACATTCGGGAGCCACGTGATGTGGAACAGAGGTAAGCCCTTGTGGGATCATAAGCTCTAAGAAAGTGAGCCTCCAGGGAGACAGAAGGAAACGTGGCATGTGCTTCGACCCTCCCCTGGGCCTGACGACCTCAGCAACCATCTGGTTTGCATCACTGATCATGTTTTCATCTTGGCTTTTATTGTCGGGAAACCCAGAGTCCAACTGGAGGTCCCTTAACATAGATGACCTTGTGCAGAGTTATTCCCCATGCTTTATCCTACTCTTTGGCTTTCATTTTCACTTACCTCTCTATTGCGGACCTTTCCTGTCTTTGTTTACCCAGCATCCTTTCCTTTGAAGCATTTCACCCCATTCCAGATAGCCCCTACAGAGCTACCGATCACAGTGTCTAGAGCCTTCTCCTACCCTCATGACCGGGTGGGCACCTGACTCGGGCTGGCCATGGTACCCCTCCCACATGGCCACACGGATGACCAGGTAACTCAAGATGGGCCAATCAGAGAATCACCTGTGATTAACATAGGGAGAGAGATATTCTCTGAGCTATTTACTAATTTGAAAGTATATGAACCTGAGGTTTCTAGGAGCTTTCTTTCCTGTCCTAAGGACATAGCCTCATTTAGCACGAGGCAAGCAGAGGCAAGCAGAGCTGAGAGAGAGAAGAGACAGAGCCTTGACCATATCGCTTGAGACACAAGATCTAGCTATACCTAAAGCCAGATCCACCTCTGGATACATCCTGCAAATGGAGCTAATAAATTCTCTTCTCCCTCCATGCACTGGGATGTAGACAGTAGGTAGGGATCAGATTAGCTCTTTTCTCATTTTAAGTCTAGAAGAAAGCCCTCAATTTGAGCATCAGGCCAAAGGAACAGTGCTTATCTCTGTTTAGAAACCAGAAGGCCAAGTTCAGTTCAACGGCTGTGACCAGGAATAGATTTCTGGGGTTAGTTAACAGTTAACAGAGTTTGTAACTCAAATAGAACAGCCACCCTCTAGGATTGTGGGGATATTATATTTCCAGAAAATCCCAAGCTTGATGAACAGTGGTCTGTGATTGCTCAGACCCCAGGGCAAGTCCCAGGTCCTGCAACTGTGCTAAGCGGAAGTGACCACTGAAGGAGCCCCCTGATTGGGAGTCTTCCCCTATGCCCTCCTCAGAAGTGGCCATGGAAATCCCAAGGCAAGGGGTGTCCTTGCAGTTAGTAGGAAGTGGAGCAGCTGTGTGGGCTGACCCAAAGACTGAGAGCTGTGCCTGGGGCTGCCCCTGTCCCTGCACTGCCAAGAAGGAGTATTTGAGGAACTGCTCTGCATGGTCTTCCCTCTCCCCTTGCCAAATGGGTGACATAGTGCAATGTTTCTGTTTTCCCCTAGGCATTGGGTCTCAGGGATGTTGAGGATGGTGGTGATGGGGGTTAAGCTGATCTTTTAGTTGTGAGCTGCCAAATCCATGAAATCCTGGGCTTAGGACTAGATGTGACAACTAGACATGGTTTTGGCTTTTAGTTTTTGTTTATGGAGTTATTGTATAATGTGAGCAGGGATGTTTGTAGAATTGCATTTCAGGGAGAAGGGTGATTTTGTTTGTGAAGTTTCCTTCACACGAGGGACCTCTTTTTGATTACATGTGTTCTTGGAGAATCTAGGAGTGAAGACACTCCCACTCTTATTTTCATCCATACAGAGGTAGAACCCAGCCCAGATCGGCCAATCAGACCCCATTTCTCTATCTATAGTGATTGGTTCAATATTGAACATGTGACCTAAGCAAAGCCAATCATCACTGACATATGAGCATTAGATAAGAGAGGTCCTCTTCACCCCAAAAATGCTTAAAAAGTAAAAAGCAACTTCAAATTCAGCAGTAGACCCCCTTTTCTTAAAGGCATTACCTTACATGGTAAAGGTTTTATAGATGTGATTAAGTTAAGGATTTTGAGATGAAAAAATGATCTTGGATTATTTTACAAGACCTAAATGCTATAACACATGAGTGTCCTTATGAGAGAAAGTCAGTGGGAGGTTAGACATATGCAGAAGAGAGAGCAAGGGGAAGATGGAGGCAGAGACTGGAATGAGGTAGCCACAAGCCAAGGAATGCCAACAGCCCTCAGAGACTGGAAGACTCAAGGAACAGGTTTTTACCCAGGGCCTCCAGATGTAGCCTGACCTTGCCAAATCCTTGATTTCATACTTTTACTTGCCAGAACTGTAACGAAATAAATTTCTGTTGTTTTAAGCCACCAAAGTTACGGGAATTTGTGATAGCAGTTCCAGGAAACTAATTTAAGAACACTTTGTTTATCAGCCATTTGGATATTCTCTTTTATGAAGTGCCTATTCAAGTATATTGCCTGTTTCTTATTGGGTTAGCTGCCATTATGTTAATTGAATTGTGGGTTTTTAAAAATATATCCTGAATATAAGTTGAACTGGTTTGCATTCTTTGGGAAGCAGACTAAGCTGGAAGGCTTAGGAAGGCTTATTGTGGCATAACACCTATGAAAGAAGGAAAGAAAGCGGGGTTGGGTAGGGGAATCATCAGACAAGACATGAAGGTCTCCGACAGCCCAACAGGGAGCTCTGGAGCAAGGCCTCCCATTAGAGGAGCCCCACAGGGGTAGAAAGGGCTAGACCCTTGTGCTCCTGCCTTGTATATCATTGGAAAGGAACACTCCACAAAGAACATGCCTTTCCCAATCATTGGTTAAAGACCGCCACAAGAAAAGCATGACCTTGGCCCAAGAGCTGATGTAGACCTGAAGGAGCTAACAGCATGAGGTTGAGGGTTGACCACTCTTCTCACAGCTCTGCAGTGAGTCCTTTCTTGAAGGGAGATCTGAACGGTGCATCCATGTCTAGTGTAAATATCTTCACCCAGTCTGTTCTTGCCTTTCTCACTTTTAATGGAATTTTTTGATGAACCACAGTTTTTTATCTTAATGTAGTCCAATTTATCATTTTTTCTCCTTTACAGTTAGTAATTTTTACATCATGTTAAGAAATATTTGCCTATCCCAAGTTCCCAGTAGGAGTGTCCAACCTATGGCCCATGGGCTGCATACGGCCCAGGATGGCTATGAATGTGGCCCAACACAAAATTGTAAATTTATTTAAAACCTTTTTTTTTTTTACTCATCAGTCTTTGTTAGTGTTTGTATATTTAATGTGTGGCCCAAGACAATTCTTCTAGTGTGGCCCAGAGATACCAAAAGGGTGGACATCCCTATATCTAAAGGATTACTTTTTAACCTTTCACATTGACACCTACAGTGTCAATTCTACCCAGAATTGATTTTTGTGAATGATATGAGATAGGAGTCAAGATTCATTTTATTCTGTGGCTATTCATTTGCCCTAGAGAAGAACATTATTTCCCCTGTCCCCCACTGCAATGGCAGGTGTTGCCTTTGTCATCAATCAGGTGAACATATATGTGTTGATATGCATTTCCCTGATAACTAATGATGTTGAGCATCTTTTCGTGTGATTATTGGCCATTTGTATATCTTTTGGAGAAATGTCTATTCAGATTCTTTGCCCATTTTTAAAATACTTTTCTTGTTGTTGGTCAATTACAGTTGTCCCCATTTTCCCCCCATTTCTCTCCCCTGCCCTACCCAGCCCCCATCTTCCACTTTTGGGTTATTTGTCACATGATTAACTGCGTTGTAGAGTCTCTTTATGTATTCTAAGTCAAGCCCTTTATCAAACATTATTTGAAAAATTTTTCTCCCATTATTTCTGGACTGTCAATTCTATCTCATGGATCCATGTGTACCATGCGGACCATGGATCGTTTTGTCTGGACTGCACTGCCTTGATTACTGTAGCTTTATAGTAAGTTTTGAAATTAGCAAGTGTGAGTACTCCAACTTCATTCTTTTTCAAGGTTATTTTGGCTGTTATAGGTACAGTTGATTTTGGTATATTACCTTTATAGCCCTCATCCTTGCTAAATTCATTTAATTATAATAGGTTGTTCAAATGTTCATTTGGGTTTTCATATACATAAATATGTCATCTACAAATAATAACATAGTTCTTCCTTTCTGTTTGGTCAATCTTGATGGTCTGTCTTCTCTGTCTCACTCCCTACTCTTTCTTTTATTTCTTTAAACATATTTATTTTCTATTACGTATCCAATGATTGCATATCTATTGTCTTTGGGGGCCTGATTCTGCATTTTATTGTTTCTGCTGACTCTAATTCATGGAGGATTTTTCCTTAAACATTTTATGATTTCTTTATTGTTATCTCATATTTCTCAGTGAAACATCACAGTGTGATGTTTCGAGGTGTGGGTTTGGCATGTGTTCCTCTGAGGAGTATTTGCATTTCTTCTGCCAGGAGCCTGGGGTACTACCAACCTGATAGTCTTGTACACTAAATTTTTAGCTTTGAGTTTGTAGTTACATAAAGAGTGTGAATTCCAGCCCTTAAAAAAGTGTGATCAGTCTTATGATTAGGAATTAGTAGTGGAGATCTTTTTTTCCATTCCACTTAGAGCCAAGACCTAGACAGAACTTTCAGCGTGTTTTTGTTTTTTTCTTTCAGTTACCTTTCAGAGATACTATCTTGAGAAGGAGCCCTGTTCCCAGATTGGCAGATATCTTCAAGGTGAATTTCGACATCAGCATTTGCTTACTTCTGTATTTGGATTTTCTCATCTTGGGCCTCTGAATATTTCTCTTGCTTTTATGCTACTTTAACCCTACACTTAAAAATGCTTTTAAAATATATTGTATTCAGTATTTCTGAGTACTCTACGTTGGCAAGGTTCCTCTGGCATCTCTGCTGGGAACAATCACTTCTGGGTGCCTGCTCATTGACAAATTCAGCACAAGCCGACCTGAGCATGTCCTGACCGATCAGGTGCCTTGGGCTAGCCAATAAGGCCCATTGCACAACAGATTACATTCTTTATAAGGGAGTTGTGCTTGATCATAGAATTTGCTCCCCTCTGTTACAGCTCATACAGAGGATTTGACAATGATCAGTTGCTCTCACTGGGCAGTTTTGTACCTTCCTTCTGCCCAGAGGACATTTGGCAAATATCTGAAGACGCGTTTTGGTTGTCACAGTTGAGAAGGTGTTGCTACTGGTATCTAGTAGGTGGAGGCCAGAGGTACTGCTAAACATCTTACAACATCCAGAACACCCCACATGCAACAAAGATTATCTGGCCCCTAATGTCATAATGTCAAGACTGACAAGCCCTGGACAATTATGATAATATCTTTTAAAATCTTCTTACAGAAGTCTCAAGTACAGGTGTGACTGGTGTTTTCTCTAACTCCTTTGGCTTAGATAAAAACTTTAAATGTGTATTTGTCAAAAATTAATGAAAGAGAACGGACGTTGCTACTACCTGTTGAATGCCTCTCCTGCTTCAGGTGCAGGGCTAAATATGTTAATGAAGACAGTAACATTTATTTCATCATATTCTCCAGGACTTTAGTGTTTTGGGTCAAAGGTTGACATAAAGGTTTCAGAGTAAATGGCAGGTACATTGCAGTTTTCAAGTAAATTACGCAGTCCAAAGCAGAAACTATTTAGACTGAGTTTCTGGGCATGAAAATACATATTATTTCAAAGCCGGATTTTAGTTTGAGAAACATATCACAGTGTGATTGACATGACCACAATAACTTTCCTCTGACTTTCGGAAAAGCTAGAAGATGCAAACACAAGCCTGACATTCACCTTCCAGCGTTGCGACTCAGGCAGCAGATAAGAAACATTCTTAGGAGCACTCCTGTATTTTCCATTAGAGATTCTACCTGTCTCAGCCTGTGATATCCTCCCAGGAGGGCCTTCAGGGAAGGGGAATTGAATAATGACTTGAAAACTTACTCAACAGCATCACGTGCTCTTGCCTAGTTAGAAAGGAAAAATCTTCACAAATATAGGGCCATTCGAAGAGTCCCACAGTATTGTCCAGGGCAGTGGACGGGGTGAGACAAGCAGCTATAAAGCAGAAATGGAATAAGAGTTTTGCCTTGATTGGCAAGGACTGTGTAGAGTGCTGAGAATGATTTTGAGGCAGTGGGCAAATACAGCAGGAAACAGTACAGTTATCAACTAACCATATTTGCTATGTTTGCCCTGATGTCTTACTTTCATTTGAGAAAGTTACAGTTAATCAGGAAAAGCTACTGTCTCAATTACATCATTTATATAAGATTAGGAAAGGGGTGACCCACCGGTATTAGCACCTACAGTAGGAAGGGAACTGATCCAGCTGAGTGCTGGCCCGTGTCACCCCCACTTACCCACACTTCCTCATTGTTCAGAATAATTTGCAACTCTCTCTCCTGGATCTCTCATTCTGGGTGGTGCAGTAGATCAGCTCCTGATTCTCTTTTCAAGTGTCCTCTTTGGCTTTTCCAAACCCTTTGGGGTACATGGCTTAGCACCTTTGACATTAGTGTTTTTGACACCACCCTGACAGTGAGCCTGTGACCATGTGCTTGGAACTGAGAGTAAATTACACAGTCAGTGGCCCTAATCCTGTCTCGGAGTAAATCAAATACTGGCAACTCTGATTGTCTTTTATCAGTTGGAGGAGTTTGTGTTGTAGTATATTACCAGGAGTTCAGGCAAAATATCTAGAAAAGAGATGATGTGGTAAGTAACTTAGGATAGGACACTCTGGTAGGCACAAACCTACTACGACCTCGCTCTGGCTGGAGATAGTCCTCAGATAGGTTTCCTGGGTAAGGCTGTCAGATCAAATATAAGATGCCTAGTTAAGATTTAATTTGAAATAGACTGGGAATAGTTTTTTACAGTATTATTATGTGCCGTTTAGTATACTGTATTATGTCATGTATAATGTGCACCCATGTTTTTGGCCCAAACTTTCAGGAAAAAAAAATCTCTCCTTTTAATTTTTAAATTCAATTTGTTATTTATTTATATTTAGGCACTTTTTTTGTATTATAAAGGAATTTTAGCATTTATTTTTTAACATATTATGGTACAAGAAGTTTTATGTAACAAATGATTACAAGACACAAGAACAGATACGAGGTATTTCAGGTACTGCCCATGTGTAATGCACATCCTTATTTTCCCCTCAAAAATTTTGGCCAAAAAGTGTGCATTATACGCGGCAAAATACAGTATATCCTATACCTGAGTGCAACCAACACTGATTCCCCAAGCCAGACTTTTGGGTGCCCTGCAGGTGGGCCAGGGCTCCTCAGGTCTCAGCCTACACTTCCCTCTCCTCGCTTGTTTCTGATGTGCATGCACATGCGCGTGCATGGGAGCAACCTGGGCACACACCACTGCCCCCCCTCGGGGGAGTGCTGGGGGGAGGAGCGCTGCCTCCCAGGCCTCTGTACTGGAAGGTTTCACTTCTTCAAGGTTCCCGTGGAGGGATTTTGCCAACTCTGGGTGGGTTTAAAGTTCTGCCCGGCAGCTAGAGAGTGGCTAGCAACCACTGTGGACACAGCCCTGGACACCAGCCAGAGGCATTACAGAGAAAGACCCTACCTGGACAACAGAATGGGCAGGGACAGGGGGCTTCCAGGCTCTCAAAAGGAACACCCTTCCCGGCCCTCCTCCCCAGGGTCTAGAGGAGGGAGAGACTTCCTCTTCCCACGCCCCCTGACCAACAAGAGAAATCCTGAGATACCTCAGGACAGGACCAGGCACACTTTCCATATCCTGCAGGTCTCCTGTACTGAGCCCCAGCAGCCCCTCCTCCCAGGGAAAATCCCTTACTAGCCTTGCCCACCCTCCTAACAGGACCCTCCGCCTGCCTCTGGGCCACACTGTCTACCTACATGCATGGCTGCTGACTTGACTTCACTGGTTTTATTCCTGAAGTCTGCCAGGCACACCTAGTGCATAGATCCTGGTTCACAATACCATTTTCCAGTAAAAGGAACCACGGCTCCTGGGTGGAGAAACTGGTTCCTGGGACTGGAGCAGGAAATACATAAGATGAGTCTAGAGCATCTTGTAGTGTCAGAGAGTAAGGAGTGTTGGAAAGGAGGGAGAGAGGGAGGGAGAGAAAGAGAAAAAAAGAGAGAGAGAGAGGAAGGAAGGAAGGAAGGAAGGAAGGAAGGAAGGAAGGAAGGAAGGAAGGAAGGAAGGAAGGAAGGAAGGAAAAAGCAAGCAGGCCACACACACACACAACAAAGCACACTGATGGGATTATGACAAAGAGGCTCGGGAGGCAAGTGACAGAGTGCCCATTGGACAAAGCTGGAACAACTTATACAGAGTAACAAAATAATTAAATACGGGATTGTAACCCAAAATATACAATAAATATCCATGACTTCATACTGATAAAAATGATTAAATAAATAAGTGGGGGAGAAGAGACAAATCCCTGATGCAGAAGAGCTTGTCAACAACATAAAAAAAAAGATATTTAGGCTGCAATAAAGAACAGCATTTATTTGAGCAAAAGAGGATAGCAATCTATGAGTCACAGACTCAGGCAGCAACCTCAGGGGAGCTCCAGAGAGAACAAAGGAAAAGAGTTTTATAGAGACAAAACCTACAAGTGTGTCCTCTGTGTAAATGAAGAATCCTGTCTAGGTTAACAAGGACACTGGGTTAGAGGGTGTATGGGAGCTCTCTACTATCTTCTCAAGTTTCTAAAAAACTATTCTAAAATTAAAAGTTCATTTTTAAAACAAAGAAATAGGGATATGATGTACAGAATGGGGAACACAGTCCATAATACTGTATTAATTTTGTACGGTGGCAGGTGGCAATGCCTTATGGTGGTGACCATTTCACCGCGTGCGCCAATGTTGAATTGCTATGTTGTACACGTGAAACTAATATAATGCCGTAGGTCAATTCTACTTCAATTAATAAATGTTAATACAAAGAAAAAAATCTAGCTTTATTGAGTTTCCGATCATGAAAATAGATAATAATGAAGATACAATGTAGGAAATAAAGGTAAAAGTAACAATCACTTGAAATCTCAGCCTGAATCAGTGCCCCCAATTCTGTGCTCCTGTAGCACGTCCACTGTTGCAGGAATTCCTCACTCTGTATTGCAATTGCCTTTTGACATCTCTGTCTTCCTGTCTGTTAGCATGAGCACTGTGTGCCTTCTCCCTGATGTTAATCTTGCTTATTGCTGTATCCTGAGTGGTTAGCACTGTGTCAGGCACATAAGTGCCCCATCCATACTTGTTGGAGAATGCATTAATAAGTGACTACTCACACTGCCTCCCTCAGGGTCAGTCCTCCCAGCCCTGCCTCCAACTCGTACCATGAGCACCTCCCACTGGATTCCTGTGTGCCTTTTTGGTATGTACTCACCTGGTAGTGGGGCCCTGCCTTCTATCTCCGCGGTGCTGGCTGCCGGCCTAGATCCTGCCTGCTGCTGCTGTCTTATTCTCCCGACCCACTGTTCATCTGCTGGGCTGGTTGTCCTCCCCGGGTCCCATGTCTGCCCTACCTGGTGAGCCTGTCTGACTGGTTGTGGTCCTTCCTGGCACTCTCATTTCACTGCCACCAACTGGGCCATATCCTACTGAGTTTCTAATGATGGCTCCATGCACAGAGAAGGGCTTAATCTATACTTAGATAAAATATGTTTGACAATCATAAAATAATGAGAAGTAGGCAAGGCAACCTGCTACCTTACCCTGTTCCCTGAGGACAGGAAGAGTGGTTAAAGTACACATAACTAGTACATCATGGACCGCAACTAATCACAACAACATCATGGGCTCCCTTGATAGGCAAAGCACTAACCATTTGGTTGCTGAATCTGAGAAGGCCCTGGAGAGATGCTAGAGGTACAGGGGGTATGGTCTTTAGGGAGCTCCTAATAGCAGGTGTTTACCAACTGGTAGAGAAGCATTTCAATACTTTAACAACCAATTATGTCATCTTGGTACCTTCTATCTGTGTGTATTGTTTTTTCTGCCAGTGACTTCCTCGAAGAGACCAGCGACAGCAGTCACTAGCAGGATATACAGAACTGGAACGGGTTGAATGATTGAAAAGACAGCTTGTCTGCTAGTTGCCTAAAATAACATTATTGGTGGGTACAAGGAAATTATTCATGGTCAAGAGGGGGAGATGGGCAATCAGCCCCCAGCAACATGTAACCTGGGGCTTGAGAAGCACTGGAGGCTTTGGGAGAACAGAAACCTGTACTCAGAACAACAGTTGAGTGTGTGTGTCTATACATGCACTGTATGTGTGTGATGTGTAGTTTGTGTGTGTGTTTTAGCGCTGTGGGCCATGGATGTCATATACGGGTGTGGTTGGGTATACATGTCTCTATGTATATGTAAGTTATGAAAGTGTTTAGGCAAGTATTCTTGATGAGACTGAGAAGGCAGTTAGCAGAAGAAAAAAGAATGGAAGAGACATTTAGCCAAACCCTTGAAGTGCATTATATATGATCATTCCAGCAGCCAAGTAAACAGGAGACTCGTGGGGACACTCAGCAACTGACAGCACCCAGTCATGATTCCCCCCGGTCAGGAAGGATCCCTTCCTTGGTGGGATGGGAAGGAAAACACATTCCGAAGAAAATTTGGAATGGGAGAAAGGACCCTCGTCTTCATTTGCAGCTTGCACACGTTTTCGTGTAGATTTTTGTATTAGTTCATGTTTTTGTTTTGTTTTATTTTTTCAGTATAGATCTGTGTCAAAAGAGCTTGCCCAGTTGAGCATGTGGAAGAAACCTCATGGCCCCAGTAGGTCCCAGGCCACATTAAACAAAGAAAGGCCTTGGTGCAAGGAAGATTTTTTTCCGTTCCTGGCAGGGACAACAGCATGGGAATTACAAAGGATTTGGGTCAAGGGAGTGTGATATTGAACATTCTGTTCCAGGGGTCCTGAGGCCCTGGGTAGGTTGTAGGAGTAGCAAGAAATGCCTTGCCCAAGGTCACAGCACTCTTTCTCTCCCGTTGAGTGTCAGCAGGACCCCAGATAGCTTTATTGGTCAGAGGAGGCCATTGGAAGGGAAAAGTCTCACTGCAGGCTTCTCGACTCCAAGTCCTAAGCTCTTTCCACCACCCCCGCAAACAGGATCCATAGTCCCCTCCAACTCTGTGATACCTTCAGAATTTCACATGTTGCCTGAGGTTAGAGAGGTGCTCTTTCTAACCAATATGTCACAGTCCCTTCAGACCCAAGATTTGAAGTCTTGGACAAACCCTGTTTCTCAGCAAAGGACTATCACGGTCCCTTGACATAAATGCCACCCATAATGACATTTTGAGTTTACTGAACAGAACCTGAGAGGCACCTGCAAAATGATCTTCAGGACCTAATTGGATGAACCTCATACTCCATTTTCAGAATATCTTTTCATAAATAATTGATGACAAAATGAGAATGTTACCAGTTGGCTCTGTTGATCATATGTTACAAACCACTTCTCCAGCTTGAAGGTCACTGATGTCTCCCTTAACATTCAGGACACATATTTCCTAAGTTTGATCTTGGGACATTTGAGAAAGTGGCCTGATTTTTAAAAATTATTTTTATCTATGTATAATTAATATATAGTAAAATGCTCAGATCTAACCTATAAAGTTTGATGATTTTGACAAATATATACATGGTATAACTGTTACCATAGGAGTTAACTACATATTAAAAAGGGGAGCAAAGGGAATTAGACACTGAGCTTTATAAACTGGGGAGCATAAGCCTGCTTGCTTGGCTAGGAAGCTACAGCATTTACAGACTCATTCACACACTCCAGGAGATGCTGCTGAGAAGACTTGATCCTAAGAGCACAGGAAATATCCCAGGAGCACTGTCCACCCTCCCTCTGGTACCAGATTTTTGGGGTTCAGGGGGAGGTAATTGACCAGAGAGGCCTGTCAGCCTAACTATGGGGTAGGCCCTTCAAAAAGTCATGAAAACTTGGGAAGTTGATTGGCTATTTTGAAAAAGAACCTGGTTTGTCCCAAACCCAAACAAATATAATTGCAGGTTTACAAAGAAACTCATTCTCCTTCACCCAGGAACCTGCACTCACCTCATACGTTTGCACATTCTCTCTCACCCAGGAGCACACAGCCAGGTAGGCCTAGCAGGTAGTGGGGCCACAACAGACTGTGTGGGCTCCAAAGGACAAAGTTTTAACATGAAGCAGAAACTGTGGACAATGGCCTTTGGTTTGGCCTTGCTGAAGACATGGCCAGACTTTTTCCATGGTGGGATTAAGGGAGACGGCACATTGGAAACCCAGAGTCAGATTTCCACCTGAGTAAACCACCTTGCCACACCACAATCTCCTATGCGCCGGTCCTTGGATTGCCTTCCTCTGATCCTGTGGAAGAGCCTGATTTTCACTGACAATATAACCACCACCCCAATCAAGACATAAAACATTTTCATCACCTAGAAAGTTCCTCCTCACCCTTTTCCAATCAATCCCACTATTCTGACTACTATCACTATAGATTGGTTTTGACTTTTCTACAGTGTCTGTTACAGACTAAATATTTGTGTCCCTCAAAAATTCATATGGTCAGGGCCCAGGGCAGGCTGTTCGAAGCCATTCCACAATGGCGTAGTAATTATTTCAACTAAAATCATCTGAGAAGCAGCCAGAGCAGGAAGAGCTCTCTGACTCCCTCTGTCCCCTTAAGAGCAGAAAATAAATCTCCTTGTAGGTGCCCTTTCCACTCCTGAAGGACTGAGAGACAGCTTTGTCTCATAAAAATCCAGAGTTGAAAAAAGCCTATATAAACAAACCTTCTAATGCCTTTACTAATTTACTACCCAAGCCCAAACTTTCCCCCCTCATTGATGAATACCCAAACCTGCTTAGATCCCTTTCTAATGAGCACTAACTTTCTTTGTCCTGTCAATTTCTCACGAATTTATTTTTTCTTTAGCTAAAAAGTATAAAAAAGTGCCTACTTCAATTGCTTTTTTAGCCTCATTTTATGTTCTGGGCATTATATTGATTCTCCTGTGCTTGTGTATTACGTTGTTTCTTTTTCACCTGTTAATCTTGCATCGATTTTATTATTTAATAACTAGTCCAGCCAGAAGAACCAACGAAGAGTAGAGTGGGGAATTCTCTTCTGCTCCTGGCAAATACTAGGAGTTGGGGCTTCTGGGAGGTATTTAGGTCAAGAGGGTGGAGTCATCATGAGTGGGATTAGTGCTCTTAAAGAGGCAGCCCAGAGAGCTCTGTATCTCTTCTGCCATGTGAGGACACAGTGAGAAGACAGTCATCTGCGAACCAGGATGAGGGCCCTCACCAGACACCAAATTGGCCTGCACCATGACCTTGGATTTCCAGCCTCCAGAAATAAATTTCTGTTCTTTATAAGTCATCTGGTCAATGGTATTCTGTTAATCAGACCAAACTGACTAAGACAATGTCATATGAATGAAATCAAACAGTAAATAGTCTTTTGTGTCTAGTTTCTTTCACTTAGCATATCTGTGAGATTCATGCACGTTGTCACATGTACTGGCAGTCCCTTCCTTTTTACTGCAGAAGAGTTTTCCACTGTATGTATAATTCCACAATTCATTTATCCATTCATCTGTTGATGCACATTTGGGCTTTTGCAGTTTTGGGCTTTTAAGAATAAAGCTGCTATGAACATTTTTGTGCAAATCTTTATGTGTGATAGAAGTTTCATTTGTCTAGGGTAAAAATACCTAGTCATGGAATTCCTGGGTTATAATTATATGTTTAACTGTATCAAAGACTTGTGGCTTGTTTGTTTGTTTGTTTAACGTAACCTTCCTGAAAGCATGTTTAGAAATCAGCTTGTAAAGACTACACCGAAATAACCTCCGCGGAGAGAAGATGGTAACAGAGAGGTGACAGCTCTTTTTGAAAAAAGCCGTCTTTCAATAGCTCTTGAACTAATTCTTGAGTAGGTTTCATAATTGGTGCTAATTTGGGGCTGTACTCAAGGAAGTGATTTGTTTACATTACCAGTAGAAATGGACTACACAGGGTAGTGATACTGAAATACACTGAAGGTTATTCACACTAAAATGTTGACAAAACCTTTTGGAATTTTGCCTTAAACTCAACCAGTTACAATTTAGCAGGGTGATTTATTGAGAATATTAACTATGGAAAGGTCATCCTTTGAAAAGCTAATCTGGGTTCTGAATTTTCACTGCTATAAACTCTTGTCCTACCCCAAGAAAGACAGACAAACTCTTCTGTGACTTGAGGGCTTTCACTCTCTGCCAGATGTATCATCAAATCATATTGTACAAGAAAACAGCATGAGATAGTTTTTGTGTTCGGGTGATTGAACAGAGGAAAGGAATCTGATCCTGTTTGGATCCCCGGGAACTGGAGCAAAGGGGTCTGACCACAGCTGATCCAGTATGGAGTAGTCTGGAACCCCTTGGAAGCCCTGCTTGTTTTGGTAAGACCTCAGAGGAAATGGGGAGGCCCGGAGCTAGGAATTCTGGCTTAGAAAGCTTATGTGAGAGGTTGTACTAACATAGTCCTCTACCTGGAAAGTGGGACCATCAAAAGTGGGAAGTTAGAGCCCTGGCCAAGTGGGCCAGTTGGTTAGAGCCTCACCCCATACGCCAAAAATGTTGCAGGTTCAATCCCCAGTCAGGGCACATACTTAGGTTTGGGGTTTGATCCCCAGTATGGGAGGTAACTACTCAATGTTTATCTCTCATACTGATGTTTCTCTCTCTCTCTCTCCTTCAAGTCAATAAATGTATCTTCGGGTAAACATTTTTTAAAAAGATGGTAAGTTAGAGCAGAAGACTACAATTTTAAGAACAGTGGCATCAGCAGGCCCCTGGCAGGTCTTGGGACAAGAAAACCACTGACACTGCATTTCCTGGCAATGTTGGTTGCCCTCTGTCATAGGATGCCTCATTGTTCATCATTCTTCAGACACTTTCTGTATTAGAATTTTATATTTACTCCCTTTGCCATGTGACTTTGCAGTATTTCCCATTAGTGTGAGTAGATACACCTGCCACTGATATTGGAATGGCCATGTGACTTGCTTTGGTTGATGGAATATGGGCAGAAGTGTCTCAAGAGGCCTCAAGTGACATCATGTGCTCAATTTCCTATGCTCCTGCAATTTGCCATGAAAAGAATACACGCTGGTAGGGCTGGTCCAAGGAAAATGTGGAGATGAGTAGACACACGCAACCTAAAGCTTTAATTCTGACCCAGCAGACCTGTAGCCTCAAGTAGAGATTTCTCAGCCAACCTACAGACCTAAGAGCAAGAAAAAGAAATGGTCATGGTTGTATATGCCATGGCAATTTGGTGTGGTTTGTTATGCAGAATTATTATAGTATTTGCTGACTGATATTAATACTGTTCCCCCTTCTTTCACAACAATGCAAATCTCAAGTTTTAGCTATTGGAATAAAGTTAAATTCCCTAGCCTTCCTTGCAGGTAAGGGTGGCCATATAACTGAATTCTGATCAATAAGATGTTAGTAGAACTGTTGTGTGACAGCTTCTGAGACAATTCCTTAAAGGCCTGTGGCATACAGTGTTCATGCCTTCCTGAGTCTTGCTATCTGGAGCAAGGATGTGATGGCTGGAGCTCTAGCTGAGATTTTGGATCCTGAGGAAGAAGCCACATCCTGGGAAACATGGAGCAGTCAGCTACCAGGAGCTACCTAGGCTATTCTGTAAGAGAGAAATAAATTGTGTTCTTTAAGCTCTTTATCTTTAAAATTCTATCACTGAGCTTATTCCTGACACCATTCTCAAGCTATCTTTTTTTTTTAAAGGTTTTGTTTATTTTATTTTTAGACAGAGGGGATGGGAGGGAGAAAAAGAGGGAGAGAAACATCAGTGTGTGGTTGCCTCTCATGTGCCCCCTACTGGGGACCTGGCCTGCAACCCAGGCACGTGCCCTGACTGCGGAATTGAACCAGTGACACTCTGGTTCACAGGCCAATGCTCAATCCACTGAGCCACACCAGCCAGGTCAAGCTATCTTTTAATAAACCTGATAAAAAATTGCAATATTACTTTAGAAGCAGACTAGTGTACAGCAATGATCAACAGTTACTATTAATCAGTGTTTTTATCCTAATCAAGGTGGGTATAGCACTAAACAGCTTAAAAATAAACCTCTGGGGGGAGAATGGGAAGTGACTGATAGGGGTACAGTTTCTTTTGAGGGAAATAAGAATGTTCTAATAAAAGGTAGTGGTGATGTTTGCACAACTCTGTGAATAATGAAAATCAATGGAAGTGTATAGTTTAAAAGCATGAATTTCAGGGTATGTGAATCATATCCCAATAAACTGTTAAAAAATCAGTGGCCTATTCATTGTTTACACCTGTGAGGCAGGTACTGGCATTTGCCTTATATCGCAGCGCAGGGAACTAAGGCTCAGAGAGCTTCGGTGACCCTCCCGCTTCATTCACTTCACAAACATCAGGGACAAGACTGGGCCTCAGGTCCCCCGACATCAGCAGCCCTCAGTATGTTGCCACCCTCTCTGTGGGGCCACAGGGAAGCTGCCCTCAGGACAACTTCATCAACTCTGAGCTGTGGGTACAGCTGCTTTTCAGCTCTTCTTTTTAGCACCTTCTTTCCTGACACTCTCTTCCCTTTAGTTACCTCGCTTATACGTCAACCACCCTGGCTGTTCAGGGTCCCTGTTCACTCTCCTTTACAAGCACTCTTGCCAAGAAATAGAAAAAGATATTTGACTGATATAAACTAATATATAACACAACTGCAAGTAGTTTCTCCCACATTGCCAAGCACTCTGACTTTCAAATGCTCCTCCCCGCTCTTAGGATAGCTGGAGGTGTGAGGCACTTTCCTTTGGGGCTCCATCAGCTGGGGGACTTGCAACTGATAGCAGCACACACTTACGGAAGCCTCCTGGGAACCGGCGATTTTGATGAATACTTGAATGCATGCTTAACTCCCCAGCAACCCATTGAACATGAGCATGGAGGGGCGCATTTCACAGATGAGGAAACTGGAGCTCAGAGAGGTTGGGTAACTTACCCGAGTTCTCACAGACAGTGAGTAACCAAGCCAGAGTTCTAAACCAGGTCCCCTAATTTAGAATCTGACATTCTTTTCCTTATTTTGTACATACGTTTTTTCCCTCAGAATCCCCCATGGGGGTCTACCACAGGCCTGGAGTACAGGAGGCATTCAAGAAGAGAATAAAAAAGAAAGAAAAGCCAACCTTTTACCAGCTAGCCTAAGGGCATCTTTTTTCCTTAAGCGAGATTTATGAATCAGCCCTCAGCCCCAGCACAGATGAGCATGACAGCAAGACTAACTCTAGGGCTTTCATTTCCAAGAGGAGAAGAGTGCCCATAGCCCTGCACTGGCAGAGGTTGGCATTAAATTGGCAGGGGGAGGAGGGGGGAAGAAAAGCTTCCCTCATTGGTTGCTTCTTTAAAATATTTTATTTTTATTTCTTTTTAGAGACGAGGAGGGAGGGAGACAGAGAGGGAGAGAAACATCGATGTGTAAGAGAAACATCGCTCGGTTTCCTATCACATGCCTTCAACTGGGGGCCTGGCCTGAAACTCAGGCACGTGCCCTGACCATTCAGTTTGCAGGACAAGGCCCGACCCACTGAGCCACACCAGGCAGAACTTCATCTTCTAAGAGTCAACAACCGGCCAAATATCTGCTGAGGAGCCAGAAGGCAAGCACCCTGAGAAAGAAATCCCCTGAGAGAGTTCGAAGGTAAATGAGTATCAAAGAAACTCGCAAGCAACAGAAAAGAGGAAGTTGGGAAAGCCATAGCCTGGCAAGATGTAGAAATTCCCTTGCAAAACTACCATCATATAATGTCATTTATTAATATCTTTCTCCCTTTCGAAATGGATTGTAGGGAGCTGGACACTGGGCCCTCTGCCAGCACTGTGCTCACTGTTGGCCCCAGGTGCCATCAATGCCAGGACACTGGATGTCCAGTGCCATAGCCATCAGCCCCACCAGAAGGAATTCCAATGATAGTGTTCAGTCTGGATTTAAAAGTCTCAGGTGAGGATCTGATTGGCTGTACTTAGTTCATATGCCTGTGCTCCAGCTGCCAGAGGTTAAGGGGAGCTTGTTTCCTTCTTAGAGTCCAGAGTGTGTGACTTGCCCAAGGTCACACAGCTATTTAGTGGCAGGGCCAGCTCCCAGATCCAGCCCTGGGACCCCAGTGCAGTGCCCTCTCGGTGAGAGCACAGCTCCTTGGCTCCTTTCAGCTCAGCACCTCCTACTCTCTGGACTCCTCCTTATACGGATTCTCACACAAGGGCAGATTCCTCACAATCAGGACACAGGCTCAGATGCTACACAATGATGACCAAAATATGTCTCCTATAAGCGAGACAACAATACCTACTTCTCAGAGTTGCTGGGAGCATTGATTGAGATCATTCATTTATTCTACTGTCATATGCTGAGCTATCTATAATATTCCCAGCACTGTGCTAGGTGCTGGGTAACATCTCTAAGTCTTGGCACACGATAAGCATTCAATGATAACTATCTTAAAAGAAGCTAAGAAACAGGAGAGGAAGAGAGAGAATGACACTTAGGAAGGTTTATCTGTTGAGCACTCAATGGAGCTCTGATCTCTGGGCTTCCTGGAAGCTAAGGGGAATGATTCTAATGACAATAACCATAAATGGCTGATTCACTGAGTACTTTCTATACACCAGGCACTGTGCTAAACATCTACATGTGTTATTGACTCTTAGTCCTCATAACAACTCTATAAACTAGATATCACTATTACTCTGATTTTAGAGATTATGAAAAAAGATTCCGCATGGTTAAATAACTTGGTCAAGATCATCTGATTAGTAAATGGTGGTGCTGGGATTTGATCCATATCTTCCTAACCCCAGAGCCCAAACTATTAATCACTGCTCTAATTCTCTCCAACACCAAATGTTTGGGATGAATTTCTAGGGGGCTGCCAGCTTCCACTGCTGTGGGTCAAACATTTGGAAAGCCCCCAAGGTCAGTTTGTTAAAGCTGCCATCTTTTCCACATTTTTGTTTGCTGGGCTGGTTTGCGGTTTGTGCAACTGATTTAAAATTTCCCTTTCTTATCTTCACCTGGGAATAGTAGCAGCAATAAATGAAAACTGAGAAGATGCTGAGGATGGATGCAGAGGGAGCACAACCATTTACCTGGTCATGGTATATTTGCCATGGCAGACAGCCTGGCAGGAGGAGATGCACATCAATTTCCCATTACCTCTTGGAACTAGACCCTCCCTGACACAATGGTAAGGAACCCAAGGTTGATTTTACGCTCAAAAACGTTGTGGCTGGAAGGGGCCTTAGGTTCACCTAGTTCATTTGTTTTCAAGCATTTTCAAAGCAGTGAAATCTAAGCTTTAAAAGAAATCTTCACAAAATCCCAAAGTCTAAAGATAGATCAAACTGGAGCTGCTCTGGTTAAAGTGAGGCTGGGGGCTCAGAGTGGTTTGATAATCACTGAGTCCAATTCCTGTGGTACAGATAAGGAAACTAAGGCCTAAAAATGAGAGTGACCTGCCCAAGGTCACACAGCTATTTAGTGGCAGGGCCAGCTCCCAGATCCAGCCCTGGGGCCCCAGTGCAGTGCCCTCTCCGTGAGAGCACAGCTCTTTGGCTCCTTCCAGCTCAGCACCTCCTACTCTCTGGACTCCTCCTTATACAGATAAAATAGAAGGAACCATTTCACTCAAAATCCTAGAATGCATTGAAGCACAAGCAACACATCTCCGAGACCCTCTAACAGAGCTGAATGGAACAGAGAGAGATGTTCCCTCCCACATACAGTAAGCAACTATACAGTGCCGACACCATGTCAGCTCTCCTTCAATAGCACACAGTGGAATTACTGGTGATGTGCAGGCGGAGGTCGGGTGACCTAAGGATGTGTATCTAGTGGAAATAGCAGCAGTGTCTGTGGTCAGGGCCCCAACAGGAAGAAAATGGCACCTATGGGATATCTGAAGACAGTCTGAAGGACCATCTATAAAGATGTGGACGCTGTTAAGGGTTCACAGGGTTAGCAGCAATAGAAAGTCTTTACCTCTCGTAGATCTGAGGGCACGAGCAAGAAAGTGGTTAGAATACGGGTTACACTGTAAGAGCTACAGAATTTCTTAGGGGAACCACTCACTGTAGGGAGGCAGCAGGACATAAATACCCTGACCTCACATACCTTCTCCCCCCAGAGCCTTTCTTGGCTGAACCTGACCAGAAGCCAGGGCAAAGTAGCCTGGATTATGCAATTCATAAAGGTCAGCATTGCAGGACAAGCGTGCCTGAGGAGAGGGGGGAGGGGATCTGGAGGGGCTAGCAGAATTTATCCAACACAGTGTCATCCAGCGGAAGCAATAGTGCCCATGGACTTCAGAAAGAGCACACGCAAGCCAGCCTGGACACTCCCAAAAATTCTTATGGGGGCACAGGCACTTTGCAGCAGGAGATGTAAGGAAGAACTTGAGAAATAAGGACCTAGATGTGACCCGATTCATACCTGTGAGACCTGGGAAAACTCACATAGTTTATTCCCAAAACCCAGATCCTCTGAAGTTGGCAGTGGAGGGAGAATGCCCGGGTTGCAAGAGCAGGTAAGGTCCAGAAAGGTTCTCTTTGCCCCTGGAGACCTCTTCATCTCCTTTACTCTTGCTACTAATGGCAACCTTGGGGAGTGTGGCTTCCTTCTTGCCTTTCATATCTGCAATACTGCAGTGTAGTTCTGACACTAAATACCTGGACTCCCCATGTTAAGGACACAGTCTCCAACAAAACTACCTAGTTTCACATAACAGCCACAAGTTCAGGGATCCCCAGGCCACCCACACTTCTGACCAACTGGCTCAAATTTGGGGGTTTCTACTACCCCCCTCAGGATGACAATTCACTAGAATAACTCACGGAACTTAGGAAAGTGCTGTACTTACAATTTTTATTTTATCACAGAGAATATAAATCAGCATAGCGAAATGAGGAGGCCCATAGGGAGGAGGCCCATAGGGAGAAGTCCGGGAGGGTTCTGAGTCCTTACCATGTGGAATCCAGGGCACACCATCCTTCCAGAACATTGATGTGTTCATCTGACAGGAAGTTTGCCCAAATCTCAGTGTCCAGAGTTTTTCTTGGGGTTTCACAACATAGGCACGATTAATTGAATCACTGGCCACATGATTGAAATCAATCTTCAGCCCCCCACTGCTGCAGATTGTTACCACCTAGCTCAGAACTCCACCTCTCAGCATAATGCCCTCAAGTTTCATCCATGTTGTTGCACATGGCAAGATTTCCTTCTTTTTCGTGGCTGAGTAATATTCCATTATATATATGTACCACATTTAAAAAAATCCATTCCTCCATTGGTGGGCACTTAGGTTGTTTCCATATCTTGGCTATTGTAAAAATAATTTGCAATGAACATAGGAACGTATATCTCTTTGAATTAGTGCTTTCAATTTCTTCAGATAAATATCCAGAAGTAAAATATGATCATTCTATTTTTAATTTTTAAAAGAACCTCCATACTGTTTTTCATAATAGCTACACCAGTTTACATTCTCACCAGCAGTGCATGAGGGTTCACTTTTGCACATTCTTACCAACACTTGTTGTTTGTTGATTTATTGATGATAGTCATTCTAACAGGTGTGAGGTGGTATCTCATTGTGGTTTTTATTTGCATTTTCCTGATAATTATAATGCTGAACATCTTTTCATGTGTCTCTTGACAATCTGTATGTCTTATTTGATAAAATATCCATTTAGATCCTCTGCCCATTTTTTAATTGGGTTATTTGTTTTAAGCTGTTGAGTTGTATGAATTATTTATATATGTTGGATATTAATCCCTTAAGATATAAGATTTTCAAATATCTTCTCCCATTGGATAGGTTATCTTTTCATTTTGTTGATGAGTTCCTTCACTGTGCAGAAGCTCTTTTAGTAGTCCCATTGGTTTATTTTTGCTTTTTTCCCCTTGCCTTTGGAGTCAGATCCAAGTGTCTTGGATCTCCAAATAAGATGAACCCAAAGAGGTCCACACCAAGACACATCATAATTAAAATGGCAAAGGTTAAAGGCAAAGTGAAAATCTTAAAAGCGGCAAGAGAAAAGCAGGTAGTTACCTACACAGAAGCTCCACTAAGACTGTCAGCTGATTTCTCAACAGAAACATTTCAAGCCAGAAGGGATTGGTATGAAATATCCAAAGGGATGAAAAGCAAAGACCTACCACCAAGACTACCCAACAAAGCTATCATTTAAAATTGGAGAAACAAAGAGCTTCCCAGACAAGAAAAAGCTAAAGGAGTTTGTTAACACCAAACTAGTATTACAAGCAATGTTACAGGGCCTTCTTTAAGAAGAGAAAGAGGAAGAGGAAGAAGGAGGAGGAGGAGGAGGAGGAGGATAAACACAGAGGAGCATAGTTATAAAGAATAAAATGGTAATAAATACATAACTATCAATAATCACTTTAAATGTAAATGGCCTTAATGCTCCAATCAAAAGACATAGGGTACCTGAATGGATAGGAAAACAAGACCTATACATATGCTATCTACAAGAGACCCACCTCAGAATGAAAGATACACACAGACTAATAGTAAAGGGATGGAACAAGATTATTTCATGCAAATAGAAATGGAAAAATATAGGAAAACAATACTTATATCAGACAAAGTAGACTTTAAAACAAAGGCTATAGTAAGAGACAAAGAGGACACTACCTAATGATACAGGGGTCAATCCAACAAGAGGATATAACCTTGTAAACATTTATGCACCCAACATAGTAGCACCTAAATATACAAAGCAAATCTTGAGGAACATAAAGGGAGAGATATACAGTAATATAGTCATAGTAGAGATTTTAACACCCTCTTGACATCAATGGATAGATCTTCCAGACAGAAAATCAATAAGGAAATGGCAGCCTAAAATGTCACAGTGGATCAGATGGATTTAATTGCCATCTTCAGAGTATTTTATCCTAAAGCAGCAGAATACACATTCTTTTCAAGTACACATGGAATATTTTCTAAGATAGGCCATATGTTAAGTTTCATGACAAGCCTCAATAAATTTAAGAAGATTGAAAGACTTAAATGTAATATCTGAAACCATAAAAATCTTAGAAGAAAACATTGGCAGTAAAATCTTGGACATTACTCATAGTAATATTTTTTATATAAATCCTCAGGCAAGGGAAATATTAAAAATAAACAGATGGGACTATATCAAATTTAAAAGATTTTGCATAAAAAAATAAACCATCAACAAACTGAAAGGATAAACTACCAAATGGGGAGAACATATTTGTCAATGATACAACTGAAAAGGGGTTAATATCCAAAATTTACAAAGAACTTATAAAACTCAACACTAAAAAAATTAAAATAAAAATAAAAATAAATAAAAAATCCAATTTAAAAATGGGCAAAGGGCCTAACTAGATACTTCCCAAAGATGTCACACAGATGGGTAGTAGACACATGAAAAGATACTCAATGTCACTAATCATCAGAAAAATACAAATTAAAACACAAAGGGATATCAACTTACACCTGTGAAATGGCTATCATTAACAAAACAACAAATAACAAGCACTGGTGAGGGTGTGGATAAAAGGGAATCCTCATGCACTGTTGGTGGGAATTCAGATTGTTGCTGCCACTGTGGAAAACAGTATAGAGTTTCCTCAAAAAATTAAATATGGAACTGCCTTATGTCCCAGTGATTCTACTTCTGAGAATTTACCTGAAGAAACCTGAAACATCAATTTAAAAGAATATGTGCATCCCTATTTTCTTTGCAGTTTTATTTTCAATAGCTAAGATTTGGAAGCAGCCCAAGTGCCCATCCTAGATGAGTGGATAAAAAAGTTGTGGTCCATTTACACAATGGAATACTACTCAGATGTAAAAAGGATGGTAATCTTACCTCCTGCGACAGCATGGATGTACCTGGAGAACATCATGCTAAGCAAAATAAGCCAGTCAGAGAAAAACAAGTACCATATGATTTCATTTATATGTGGAAAATAATGAACAAAATAAGCTAGCAAACATAATAGAAACAGACTCAAAGATACAGAGAACAGAGTGACAACTATAAGAGGGGAAAGGAGTTGGGACGCTGATTGAAAAAGGTGAAGTGATTAAGCAAAAAACAAACAAACAAACAAACAAAAAAACCTCATAGACATAGACAGCAGTATCATGATTACCGGGGGGGATGGTGTTGTGGGGAGATAGATGAGAGTAAAGTGGGGATAAATAATGATGGGAAAATATTTGACTTTGGTTACTGTTCACACAATACAATCTACAGATGATGTATTACAGAATCGTACACTTGAAACCTATATAATTTTATTAACCAGTGTCACCTCAATAAATTCAATAAGAAATTTTAAAAGATTTTATTTTTTATTTTTAAGTACATTTTATTGATTATACTGTTACAGTTGTCCCATTTTTTTCCTCTCCTAATCCCCCTCCAACCTGCACCACCCCTCCCACCACCACTACCACCCTCTTAGTTCATGTCCATGAGTCATACATGTAAGTTCTCTGGCTTCTCCATTTCCTATACAATTCTTAACCTCCCCTTGTCTATTTTGAACCTACCATTTATGCTTCTTATTTCCTGTACCTTTCCCCTTTCTCCTCCCAACCCTCCCCACTGATAACACTCCATGTGATCTCCATTCTGTTCCTGTTCTAGTTGTTTGCTTAGTTTGTTTTTGTTTTTGTTTTTCAGGTTCAGTTGTTGATACTTGTGATTTGTTGTCATTTCACTCTTCATAGTTTTTATCTCTTTTTTCTTAGATAAGCCGCTTTAACATTTCAAATAATCAGGACTTGGTGATGATGAACTCCTTTAACTTTACCTTATCTGGGAAGCACTTCATTTGCCCTTGCATTCTGAATGATAGCTTTGCTGGATAGAGTAATCTTGCAGGTAGGTCTTTGCCTTTCATGACTTTGAATACTTCTTTCCAGCCCTTTCTTGCCTACAAGGTTTCTTTTGAGAAATCAGCTGCTAGTCTTATGGGAGCTCCTTTGTAGGTAACTGTCTCCTTTTCTCTTGCTGCTTTTAAAGTTCTCTCCTTCTCTTTAATCTTGAGTAATTTAATTATGATGTGTCTTGGTGTGTTCCTCCTTGGGTCCAACTTATTTGGGACTCTCTGAGCTTCCTGGACTTGCATGTCTATTTCCTTCACCAGGTTGGCAAAGTTTTCCTTCATTATTTGTTCAAATAAGTTTCTAATATCTTGCTCTTCCTCTTCTCCTTCTGGCACCCTTATGATCCAGGTGTTGGAATGTTTAAAGTTGTCCCAGAGGTTCCTAAGCCTCTCCTCATTTTTTTGAATTCTTGTTTCTTCATTCTGTTCTGGTTGAGTGTTTATTCCTCCCTTCTGTTCCAAATCACTGATCTGAGTCCCGGTTTGTATCCTTTCACTGTTGGTTCCCTGTATGTTTTGCTTTATTTCACTTTGCATAGCCTTCATTTTTTCCTCTATTTTGTGGTTGTACTCAATCATTTCTGTGAGCATCCTGATTACCAGTGTTTTGAACTCTGTATCTTATAGGTTAACTATCTTCTCATTGCTTAGTTCTATTTTTGGAGTTTTGGTCTGTTCTTTCATTTGGGCCATGTTTCTTTGTCTCGGAGCACCCGTTACGTTGTAAGGGGCAGAGCCTTAGGTGTTTTCCAGGACCGGGCAACCCTCTTTGCTACATTGTCATGCCGTATATAGGGGAGTGGTCAGAGAGGGAACAATGGCACTTTCTGGACTCTTGGCCTGCTTTCAATCATTTCCCCTGCTACCCATAAGCAAATTAAGCTCTTCTGGTGCTGATTCCCATGTGGTTTGGTTTGTGTACATTCTAGGGCCTTGAGGATCTCTCCAATGAGCTCTCCTGTGAGGCTGGGAGTTTCTTTTCCTGCCACGACCCCCATAGCTTTTTACAGCCAGAGGTTTTGAGGCTTTATTTCCCAGTGCTGGAGCCCTGTGTTGTGCCATCTGTCTCACTCCCCAGTTGTTCTCCTTGCTTATCTGCAGGCATGTGTGAGAACCCTTGGCCCACCAGCCACCATGCTCACCACCCGGTCTGCCAGCTGCTGCGTTTCTGTGTGTCCTCTCTGCCCCGGCTTCTTGTGTCCACCCTTCCTACCAGCCTGGATGAATGTTTCTTCTTTAACTCCTTGGTGTCAGACTTCCATGCAGTTCATTTTTCTGGTATTCTGGTTGTTTTCTGTTTTTAAATTTGTTGTTGTCCTTCTTTTGACTGTGCAAGGAAGTAAAGCATATCTACCTATGCCTCCATCTAGGCCAGAAGTCAGGTTTTATTTATTTATTTAAACAGAGGAGAAGGGAGAGAGAAAGGGAGGAAGAGAAATGATATAAATTTCATAAAATTTTAAAAATATTATTAAACACTTCAAGATGGTGACAGCAGAACATTTAACCAAGCACACAACTCACCTGTACCAGATTCAGGAGGAACATAGAGTGTGACCAAGAAATAAATCAATTTAAGACACTGATATTGCAGGGTTGATTGTTACTGCAGCATAACTTAGTGCATCCTGATCAATATGCACCAATGCCCTACAAGTTCCTACATATTTTGACAGTCATCCTGCCCATATGGTTGTCTCCTTGACACCCAAACAGGACAACCAAGATAGGTTTTTTTTGGAAGGAATATGGTTGCACTGTTGTCAAAAATTCTTTCTCAAAATTACACAAGGCACAAAAATATTCCCAAACCTTATTTTTAATGCATGAACTTTGCTAGTATAATGAAAAAGATGCTTTCTACCAACATTCAAATAAAATAGCAAAATGTGTATTTATAAACTTGCATAACTACATCACCACAAAATAAAAGGATGTATGTTTTATTGGATGCTTTTCCTTCATGAGTGCCAGTTTCCTCTCACTTCTCCTGGGTCTGATGTGAGGCACCTCAAGGAGAAAGGGGAGAATAGTAATCAGTTTGGCATTTAATGATCACTGTATCTACCCTCCTTCCTGAAGGGGTATTGGGTAAACAGGAAAAAAGAACAAAGCCCTGAGGAATGCTAGCCTTGGCGGGGGGGATCTCCCAGCACCTCTACCCCCTCCCCACTTCTCCTTTTCCTACTCTACTCTGTGGATGAGGAGCATTGAGGTGGGTTAGCATCAGGGTTTGGAAGGAACAAAGTGTTTAGGATTAAAAAATAAACACAGCCAGATGTTCAGGGAAGGAGTGGAAGGAAGTGATCAAAGTCAAGCATGGGGAACTCTGTATGGTGCTGTCATGGTGGATAAATGTCATTAGACATTTGTCAAAACCCATAGAATGTACAACACAAAGAGTGAACCCTAATGTAAACCATTATATAATAATGTATTAATGTTGGTTCATCAATTGTAACTAATGTATCATGTTAATAATAGAGGAAACTTGGTAAGGATGAAGGTATATAAAGGAACTGTATTTTCCACTAAACTTTTCTGTAAACCTAAAATAAAACTACTCAAAAAGAAGTGGATTAATTTTTAAAATAATAGTAAATGTTTATTAGACAAAATGCTCTCATTTTTTTCTCTCACTGCCTGTAACTACTCTTTCTCAGCCAGGTCTCCCCTTACCAACAGAATGGAAAGATTAAAATGATTTTGTTGTGAACTCAGGAGAAAGGTCACTGGTGCTTGGAACTTGCTCAAATCTGTACCAAAGTAGAGAGAAGCCCAACAGCAGCAACTCCCAACACTAACAGCAGAAAATAAAATGCAGCTTGAAAGAGATTTAGTTGAATATAAAGCTTTGTGAAAGTAGATGCCGAGCAAAATGAATTTATTGACCAATTTATGTTTCAGAAATGAACTGAAATTTTCATTTTATAGCAGGAGGGCAAAAACATAAAATAAAACAAAACAACCCAAAACCTCTGCACCATTCCAGTGACTATGACTAATGACCCGAGTATGTCATGGAGATGGTGTGTAAAGAATGCAGCATCTGTGAAGGCGATAAAACAAATCCGGGCAAGCTTTTACAGATGGCAGTGTCTAGCTGGTGAACCCAGTGCCTGCGGTGGCTTAGGTTCTCCCCTCTTGCATTCTGAGTCTGCACTGAGCAGTCTGTAAACTTCCTTTTTGTTTTGTAAACTCACGAAGCTTTGGAAGAAAAAACAATAAATTGTTGCTTTCCAAAAAGAGAGAAATGAAAGAACTTTGGGTATAGACACAGGCTAGGGTGAGGCCTTTAAGAGAGGTAGTGAATGGGGTTTGGGCTAGGGACTGGGGCGGAGGTAAGGGAGAGACAGGAGATGAGGCTGGAAAGGGTATCTGGGACCAGCAGGTGCCTGACAAAGGCACCAGGGGGAGTGGGCACAACAGGGCTAACATCCAGGTCAAATTCCCCTTTCCAAGTCATGCACCCTGGACCTAGGGCTGCATCAGCCTGTGGAAACAGTACATCTGGACCTGGGTCTGTGCTGGCTGCTGCCCTGGGGACCAGATGGAACAAGGCCTCTAAGGCCAGGCTTAGGAGATGGAAGCTAATTCTGTAGATAATGGGGAGACTGATGAGAGTTTGGAAACAGGAGAGTGACATATACAATTGAGTTATACTGAAGGATGAATTCATTTATGAGCCAGACACCAAGAGAGACAATGCAGGGCTACCCCAAGGTCAACTGGGAAACTCTAAGATGAAGCAGTGCTCACAGGTATAGAATGAGGAGGAAACGAAAGAGTAGGAAACCAAATTTGCTTGAAAAGGATTTGAGCCCTTTTTTTTTATTGTATAAAATTTTTATATTTAGAATTAGCCAGCTGGACTCAGTTTAGATGATCCCAATTTTGCTGACAACATCCGAAGCATCATAGTCCGGAGCCAGTCAAACCCATGCCTTCTTCTCCCCATCAGGCCTGATCAGGGTGTTGACCTTGGCCACGTCAATGTCATACAGCTTCTTCACAGCCTGTTTGATCTGGTACTTGCTGGCCTCGACATCCACAGTGAACACAAGTGTATTGTTGTCTTCTACCTTCTTCATGGCTGACTCAGTAGTCGGGGGGAACTTGATGGTGGCACAGTGGTCAAGCTTGTTTCTCCTGGGGATGCTCCTCAGAGGATATTTAAGCTACCTTCAGAGCCACAGTGTCTTAGGCCTCCAGAAGGAGGGTGACTTGTGAATCTTCTTTTTTTTGTGGCTGTGGACACCTTTTAGCACTGCCTTCTTTGCCTTCAAAGACTTTTCCTTGGGAGCTCTGGGAGGACAGGGGCTTCCTTCTTCGCTTTGGGCACCATCTTCATGAAAAGGATTTGAGCCCTTTGGATGGGAAACAAGAACTCCAATGGAATGCACAAGGGCGGATTAAGCAAGCAAGAAAGAAAGCAGCTGCCAACCTATCTGAATGAAAACAAACACCTTGAACATGACATGAGGCTTCAAATGTTGCTAAACCTTTTGGCAGTTTTCTTCCCTTTAACCAGCCTAACACTGACTGGAATGCAAGGGAGGAATTATCCTCCCATCCTGCTGCTGTGGTGTTTTTAGTTAAAATGTTATGGAAAAATGAAACGACCAGACACCGAGGGGTTTAGGAGCACAATCTTTATTTACGTGCACGGGCCCAGAGGAGACAGACTCCAAATTCTGAGCCCAGAACAATAGCCCCGCATTCCCTTTATGCTGGGCTAAGTGGGGAGGGTCTTGGGAGGCATGGTATAGATTTGGCGCGAAAGGGCTTACAGAGGTGGGAGAGAAGCATTTACAGCATTAGTCAGGGCAAATAGCATTTCATGTTTGGTATCAGCCTTGATTCCCTCTACAAAAACAGCCTCACGAAAGCACCAACTGTGTACAAAGTGGCTGACAAAGGAAGCTTGTGAAGTTGGGTTTCCCACTGGGGGCTTTGTCCTTGGAAATCCGTTCCCGCACAGCCTTCTGCACAAGGGATTCCCCGAAGTAGATACCAAGGCCCATCTTTCACAAGGAGAATGGCAATACCAGCAGCGTGTCCAGTGAAGAAATCAGGACTTCTGCTCAGAAGTCACTCTTTGCTAGCCTGCCTGTGACTTAGGGACTAACCCTACTCTTTTCTTTCAATAAGGGCGCAGGAGATCATAGCTACAAGTACAAATAATTGTCTGGGAAGGGAAACAAAAATTTATTACTAACCATTTATAGCTCAGCCTGAGGAAGGAAGAGGTTCCAGGATAAATTATAATAAATACTGATCACCCTTTAGATAAGTTAAAGATTTTCACAGTTTTTATCTTGATCCTCAAAGCAGCATGGAGGGCCTTATAGATTAATATCTCCCTTTTAAAGCTGAGGGAGGTTAAGACACAGAGGAGCTAAGTAACTTGCCCAAGGATACACAGGTAGCTGTTGCCAGAGCTGGGACTTGAACCCCGAGCTCCTGATATCCAGGGTGATGCCTTTTCCTAAGTGTGGATGGTGGGGTGGATGCTGGGATGGTCTGGGGTGCGTTGCACTATCCCAGGGTGATGTGCGGTGCGGATGGCACCAGAGAACCTGAGAGAACAAGACCTGGGAGCTCTTGGGCATACCACCAGCTGCTAGGATTGATGCCACGGTCAGGCTCCCCTGAATTTCACCCACTGATAAGGCCTCTTCTCTCAGATCTGGGTAAAGAGGGATAAAGAAGACAATGGTGGGCAGTAAACCCAGGGCCACCCATCAATCTTAAAATCCAAACTTCCATCCTAGTTCTTTGTTCCTCTCAGGGAAAGTCTGCCCTGGAGTGC
This sequence comes from Mormoops blainvillei, assembly GCA_004026545.1. Lineage (NCBI taxonomy): Eukaryota > Metazoa > Chordata > Mammalia > Chiroptera > Mormoopidae > Mormoops > Mormoops blainvillei. Next base: position 308,707 of record PVJD01000040.1, read on the forward strand.
CAGTCTTATAATTGCTACAAGCTTCAACTTTCCCTACAGAGGCAAGATCACTGTGGAAGAGCTCGGCCCCTGTTGGAGAACTGTACACAGCCCCCTGTGCCACGTGACCACCGTAGCTCAAGGTCCCTAAGGTGCTTAGCTCTGGGAGCTGACTGCCTGTGAGTGAGTCCACTGTCAACAGCACGCATGGAGGTTGCTCTTGGTGTGGCAGCTGATATTCTCTACAAATAAGTTAGTTTCCAAAGCTCAGGCCCTGGACACATGCTCATAGGAACTATGTCTGAAAAGGAGAGGCATGACCATAACTCTGGATTCAAACACCTAGGTCCCAGATAAGCTGCCTCTTGAGGTCAAAACTACCCTTCCTCAAGGCCCTTGTTGGGGATCCATGCAGAGACGAAAAGGTCAAAAGGGACAATTTATAACTTGTGGGCATCCTGACCCAACCTTGGACATGGGGCCATTAAAACCTCCTTTATCGTCAAAGCTAAAGTAAGAAAGAAGAAAGGCCAAAATGCTCTTTGGAGTTGGATCCCTTTGGGAATTCAAAGAGAGCTTTGAGACCCCCTCATCCTGACACTCCCCTCACAGTACACACTTACTCAACAGTTTGCACACAATTGCTGAGGTTTATAGATCTAATGTTGTTTATCTAAGGATGTCAGCTGAACAACCCATGACTGGAAATGAAACTAGATGACCACTCCCTTGCCCCTTTCCATCAGGCTTCACAGGAGAAGATAAGAGACTGGGAAGTGGCCCCTACCCCACTTCCTGGGCTCAGATCTTATCTCCAATACATTATTTTCTTTTAATATATGCATTTTAATTTAATTTATTTTTTAGAGAGCAGGGAAGGGTGGGGGAAAAAGAGACAGAGAAACATCGATCAGCTGCCTCTCGCATGCCCTCAACTGGGCACCCGTCCCAAAACACAGGCATGTGCCCTGACTGGGAATTGAACTGATGACCTTTCAGTTTGCAGACCGGCACTCAATCCACTGAGCCACATCACCCAGGCCTCCAACACATTTTAAAATAATTAATCATTAAAAATTACCAGGATAGGAATTCATCTGTGACCCCTTAGAACATCTTTCACACTTAATGTTCTTGAAGGCCTTATGAATGCAATTTCATTCAACATAGCACTGTGAGGACCTATTTGAGTCAGTCCGTGTGGTGGGTGCTGAGGATAGAAAGAGGAATTCGGGGTGGCCATTCGTAGACGCAGTCAGAATGTAGTTGAGAAAACACATACACCACTAGTTACCAGTGGGCCAGTGCCAAGGTTGAGTAATGGGAAAACAGGAGAGGCAATGATTACTTCTAGATAGAGGGGGAAATTTAGGCAGCAGACATATAGAAGAAGAGATGTTTGGGTCAGACCTTTGCACTATTTTCAGGAAAGATTCATGGCCATAGGAAAGAAATGAAATGCTGGTGTGTCTGAGAAAAGGTGTGTCTGTGCTCCAGGAGGGCTGATACATGACATATATGTGTATTGTGCAGGGGGAGAAAACAATTGTGCTGTCTGTGATCCACTTAAATCTGGGGCCCAGCAATAAATGGATTAAGACAGGTGAGGCTGTATAGAGAGAGAGATTAGTAAGAAGACTTGCAATTTTCAGAACCGACCAGTTTCTCTCCTGGGGAGTAACATCTATGGTGAGAAATGCATTGAATCAGGGAGACCATTTCTAGCTCTGACATTACAGCCAGGGGGTCTTTGATAAGTGAGCTTCCTTCCTGGTTCTCAGTTAGCACCTGTACAGGTACAAGGAAGGTATGACATCATATCTCTCCTAGCGGGAATCAGGTGGCTCCATGAAAGTGGAAGCTGAGCAGGATTTCACTAAAGATTGTTTATAAAGGGTTGGGAACGATTAAGGGAGCCAACAAGAGATGGTAAGTTGCCAGGGAATTGCAACATCAGGAAGCCATTATTGTGCCTTGACCTGAAGGGACAAGGGGATGGAATTATTAGCTGTGAGGAGGGGCCATGTGACCAGACCTATAGTCTTTGATGGAGAATGCAACTACTGCCAACCTTGGTAGGACAGGGCAGAGGCCAGGGGAGTAAATACCCTTACCTCTAGCCACGCTCCAGTGCCTCTCAGTGCAACACAAGCTGAAGCCAGAGAGCAGGTTGCGGCAGCCTAGAGGTCATCTTCCCAGAGAGAGTTGGCCAGGGGAGGGCCAGGAAGAGGCAATGAAGAATATCTCACACAGGTGGCAGGAGGACAAAAGTTGAGTCATTATGTGCTTATTTAAATATGTAATAAAAAGGATATAGCTAGCACATGAGAGCTATGAGTTTACAGCTATTATTACTTAAGATAAACCTAAAGCAGGTCTTGAAACAATTGAAAATTAGACAATTGAAAGAAAACGATTAAGTGATAGTACAGATGGTACAAGAACATGGCAAAAGTCACAGAGATGGAATTTGTAAAACTGAAGTTTGGGAAATTCTCGGCTGAATGATATATATGGTTTCCTCCATCTCTGACTCTGTTTGAGTTTCCAAGTTTCTAAATTCAGTACAGCATTTCCTCAAATAACTTCATTTCATTCAACATTTTTTGTTATAATGTTGATGAGAAAGGAAAAATTGATTCCAGCAGGGCCACTGTCTGTGGCACATCCTACCCATCTGCGTGTTTTTTCTCTGGGGACTCCAGTTTTCTCCCGCATTCCAAAGATGTGCACATGAGGGGAATTAGTGTGTCTGTGTTGCTCAGTCTGAGTGAGTGTGGTTACGGGTGTGAGTGATCCTGTGATGGAAGCAGGTCCCATCCAGGATTGGGTCCCAGCTAATGGCCTGAGCTGCCAGAGAGGCTCTGGTCCCCTGAGACCCTGAACTGAAATCAGGGGGCTAGAAAATAATGATCTTACTTGTTTTAATTAATCTTTCTAAAATGTTATGTGTAGCTCACATTTTTTTCAGTGTTTAATATTGAAATTTTTGAATCTTTATTCAGAAGTCTGGGGAGACTTCCAGGCAAGATGGAGGTATAAGTAGGTATGCTTTGTTTCCTTGTACAACCAAAAGAAGGACAACAACAAATTAAAAAACAAAAAACAAGAACTGCCAGAAAATCAAACTGTGTGGAAGTCTGCTAACCAAGGAGTTAAAGAAGAAACATCCATCCAGACTGGTAGGATGGGGGGAGATGGGCAGCCAGGGCAGAGAGGACTAGAGGCAAGGCAGTGGTTGGTGGACCAGGTGGGTGGGATGGCAGTTAGCTGAGCGTTCCCACATTTGTGTTGCAGATAAACCAAGAGGAACAACTAGGGAGTGAGACAGACTGTGTGACACAGGGTTCAATTGTGGGGATCTAAAGCCTCAAAACCTCTGGCTGTAAAAACCTGTGGGGGTTACGGTGGCAGGAGAAACTCCCAGTCTCACAGGAGAGTCCATTGGAGGGGCCCACAGGGTCCTAGAATGTACACAGGCCCACCTACCCCGGAATCAGCCCCAGAAGGGCCCAATTCGCTTATGGGTAGCAGGGGAAATGATTGAAAGTGGAAAAGAGCAAAGCAAGTGGCATTGTTCCCTTTTGGACCCCTCCCCCACATACAGCACAACAGTGCACTGAAGAGGGTTGCTCCAGCCTGGAAAATCCCCAGGACTCTGCCCCTTACACCATAACAGGAGCACTGAGACAAAGAAATATGACCCAAATGAAAGAACAGATCTAAACTCCAGAAAAAGAACTAAGCGATGAGGAGATAGCCAAACTATCAGAAGCAGAGTTCAAAACATTGGTAAAACAGAAATGACTGAGTGCAGCCACAAAATAGAGGAAAAAGTGAAGGCTATGTAAAGTGAAATAAAGCAAAACATACAGGGAACCAACAGCGAAAGGATGGAAACCGGGACTCAGATCAATGATTTGGAACAGAAGGAAGGAATAAACACTCAACCAGAACAGAATGAAGAAACAAGAATTCAAAAAAATGAGGAGAGGTTTAGGAACCTCTGGGACAACTTTAAACATTCCAACACCTGGATCATAAGGGTGCCAGAAGGAGAAGAGGAAGAGCAAGATATTAGAAACTTATTTGAACAAATAATGAAGGAAAACTTTGCCAACCTGGTGAAGGAAATAGACATGCAAGTCCAGGAAGCTCAGAGAGTCCCAAATAAGTTGGACCCAAGGAGGTACACACCAAGACACATCATAATTAAATTACTCAAGATTAAAGAGAAGGAGAGAACTTTAAAAGCAGTAAGAGAAAAGGAGACAGTTACCTACAAAGGAGCTCCCATAAGACTAGCAGCTGATTTCTCAAAAGAAACCTTGTAGGCAAGAAAGGGCTGGAAAGAAGTATTCAAAGTCATGAAAGGCAAAGACCTACCTGCAAGATTACTCTATCCAGCAAAGCTATCATTCAGAATGCAAGGGCAAATGAAGTGCTTCCCAGATAAGGTAAAGTTAAAGGAGTTCATCATCACCAAGTCCTGATTATTTGAAATGTTAAAGTGGCTTATCTAAGAAAAAAGAGATAAAAACTATGAAGAGTGAAATGACAACAAATCACAAGTATCAACAACTGAACCTGAAAAACAAAAACAAAAACAAACTAAGCAAACTACTAGAACAGGAACAAAATCACAGAAATGGAGATCACATGGAGTGTTATCAGTGGGGAGGGGGAGGGTGGAGAATGGGGGAAAAGGTACAGGGAATAAGAAGCATAAACACTAGGTACAAAATAGGAGGCAGTTAAGAATAGTATAAGAAATGGAGAAGCCGAAGACCTTGCATGTATGACACATGGACATGAGCTAAGGGGAGGAATGCTGGAGGGAGGGGTGAAGATAGAGGGGGATAAAGGGGAGAAAAAAATGGGACAACTGTAATAATATAATCAATAAAATATACTTTAAAAAAAAGAAGTTTGGTGATGCTTTTATGACCAGAAATATGCTGTAGGAATTTAACTCATTTATATCAAATAACCTGTGGTAAAACTGGTTTCATTATACATCTTTTCACTTAAAACTGTGGTTTCCAAGAACCAATTGATTATATTAAGTGAGGACTTACTGTACATGGAATATGCCAAGAACACGATAGTATACTTTTGTGTTATCTTGTTCATTAAGATGCTGATTATGAAAGATATGATGAGATAGTCATGGGAATCCCCATCATCCCCCGACTTTCTTAAGATTGTTCTTCCTCTTCTTGAAGGTTAAAAAAAGAAAAAGCGCAAAGCCATGAGCAAGCACAGTCACAGCAGCACCATTTGTTACAGTTTCCAATTTGAAATAAGCCAAGTGTCCCTCTCGGGGGTAAAAAAAACTGCGATATATTTACACTATGTGGCATTGAAAATGAAAAAATTTAAACCGTATGCAGCAACATAGATAAACACCCAGATGTTGAGTGAAAGAAGCCCAAAACAGAGACCATATTGTAAAATTTCTTCTGTATAGAGTTCAAAAAGAGGCAAAATGAATTTAAAAGGTTTCCACCTTAGCTCTGTTTCCACCTCAGGAGAGTGGCACCATTGCAGGAGGAGGGTGAGGGTGGTGACAGGAAGGAGCCATGTGGCAGGCTTTGGGAAGGTAGGTATTGTTCTGCTTCTTGGTATATTCACTTAGAGATAAGTAACTGAACTGTACATTTATGATTTTTAAACTATGTGGTAGGTCTCTAATACTTCAGTAAGCAATTTTATTTTAAGTGTATAGAAAATGGAAATCTGTAATTTTTTGCCCTGTTGCACCTAGTAAAATTGGCCACGAAAGAAGAAGTGCTCTTCTGGGATAAGCAGAGGTGATGTGTCCCTGATGATTGAATGCTTGGTAATTTCTCCCATTTCCAGCGACTCCCTTCTCCCACCTCCCTCAATTTCCATTCTTGGTGGAGCTTCCACAGGTATTTCACAAATGCCCAGGAGCTCCCACTTTGGGGAAGTGAAATCCATAAGGTTGTTTTGATTGAAGTCCAAGTTTCAATATACCCACATGATGGAAGTAGAGTAAGAGGACTGGGAGGGGCAATGAGGCTGGGGAAGGGCAGATCCTAGATCGTGAGCATGAGCGAACGGGAGATAGAGAGCCGAGTGGCAATCACCCATTACTTATGAGGTGGTTAGAGAAGAGGTCCTAGTTTTTCAGACTTAGTTCTAAGTGGTTATTTTAAAAGGGAGTTCTGGCAGGAATTCTAAACTCAAGTTCTCATCTAAATGTCCAGGCTCTGGGTATGAATGGATAACTTCCTAGAGAGGCCGAGACCCATGCCAGTTTGCCTAAAATGCCCTAGGAAGTGGAGGACCTTCTATAGGGATGTCTATGGATGCCCAGGTACTGAGCACTAAATGCCACAGCTGTGCAGGAAGCTGACGTCCTGTGGTCAAGATTATGGCCGAGCAATGTGTGGTGAAGGCATCTCTGTGGGTCCTGGAGAAGCAGATGCCCAGAGCCAGAAATAAAGGTAAATGGTAACAATGGTACCAACCACAGGCCAAGGAGCCTCTCTAGGAGCCCAGCCACTATAGCTAAGGCAAGGGAAACCCAAATCCCTAGGGTACAGCAATGCTGAGAGGGTAGAGGGAAGAAACAATACCTTCAATGTTTTGAGAATGAAACTTAGGGGAGAGGGAAGAAGAGAGCTAATTTCTCACCGGGTTGTCTGTCCTACCCTCTAAAAACCAAGCAATAAACTCTACCCTGTGACATCATGAAGAAGATGAGGTCTCTGTCTATAAGGACCTGACAGAGCATCCCTGAGTAAGACAAACCCAAACCTGACGAGACAACATGGTTTTTGAAGAGGTAGGCAGAAGAGACCTGGGACCAACCTCTCAAGTTCCCATATCATCCTCTTCATCAGTCCAGAGGTCACAAACCTTCAGACCCTCTGTGTAGAAGCCTTGTTTCACCCATATAGTGTTCATCTGCACCGCAGTTAAAAAAAAAAAATTGAGTTTGTTGTGAACTTTTAAAAACTGAGGGAATTGGCCTGAAAATCCAGACTTTAAGCCTCTTGGGAAAAATCTGAAGTTCTAGCAAAAGGGTGCTCAATCACCACACGGCAAGACCTGACTGTCCCCATCAGGTGGGTCTCCCCAACTGCCATAGTCCACACATACTGTACCCACCTTCTATTGTCTCACACCCGGCCTGCTTCACTCATTTAAGTTACCTGTTTAGTCCTCCCAGACAGCTAATCTTGTCTTTTTTTTAATATAAAAATTCAATTCCTTTCTCCTGCCAGGAAAAGAAAGCCCAAATGCCGTAGGCTAGTAAATCTTTCAAAATCTGGTTCTAATCTAATCTCCCGTTGCTTCTCTACACATGTTTTTCTCCCACTATTAGAATGCATGCAAATAATCTTCATGGTTTTGTGCATTTAAGCTGGTTGTTTTCTCAGAATCAAGTTTAACTTTTCAACTCTTTTGCCTATGTCTTTGATTGATAGACTATTTCTGGCATCTCCAACTTTCCAAGATTATTTTCTTTCTCTCTAATAGATGACCCTTAGAAGTTCCATTACTTAGGATATGCTAATTGATTTTTGTTATCAGAAAATGTTTTCATTTTGCCCCAGATCTTGAAAGATGATTTTCTTAAATATACAATTGTGGGTTGATAGTTATTTTCTCCCAGAACTTCACACTTCTGGCAATTTTCAGCCTAATTGCTATTTCTCTGTAGGTAATCTGTCTTCTCTCTCTGACTGCTTAAGATTTCTTTTTTGTCTTTAGCATCCTGCAATTTCTTCTGATGTATCTATGATTTCTGTTAATTTTTCTGCTTATGATTTGTTGGGATTCCTGAAACTGAGGATTGTGGTGTTTTTTTTACCAGTTCTGGAAATTTTTCAGTCATTATTTCTTCAGTTATTATCTATATCTATGTTCTCTATTTTTTTTCTCTCTGGAAGTCTGGTTAGACATGTGCTTGACTTTAAACTTACTTATCCTACCCTTCATGCCTCTTGATCTCATTTTTTTTCTATAACTTTTTTCTCTTGGTGCTGTATTTTAGGTAATTTCTTTGTATCTATCTTTTAATTTACTAATTGTATCTTTACCTCTTTATTCTATCATTTCACCTGTCTACTGAGTTGTTATTATTGATAGTCTTTTTCTTTTTTTATTTCTTAGTATTACTTTCAGTACCTTCTTTTATTTCCATGAACATATTAAACAAATTTTTTTGATATTTTTGAATCTCCTAGTTCCATTCTCCGTTGGTTTTATGGGTCTGAGTCTTCATTTTATTATTTCTTCTGACTTTCACATGTTGTGATTTTTTTCCTTATGTGTACTGCAGTATTTTAAATCACAAAGTCAAACTCCTTAGAACTTTGTGGGAATTGTCTTAGGCTTGGTCTAAAAAGGCAGGTCCTTACAAGTGATTTGTTTTTTACAGGTGCCCAAGAGAACTATCAATTTAGGACCTCTTAAAAATTTTTTGGCCACAAAAGTGGTATGAATTCCAGCCCAAAACCTGCATGAATGCAGCCTTTTGGGTTTGGAATAATCAGGGGCAACTTTTACTTTTATTTGGTTCCACTCCGAACTAAAATCAGGTACCTCAAAGCAAATAATTATCTATGGCAAGTGTCCCACTGTTTCCCCTGGGGAGAAAGATCTGCCTACACCCACCGAAGTCTCCACCCTGAGGGCTCTAGGTATGCATAAGGATCCTCTATTTAGCCCACGTGGCCACAGTTAGCCGATGGCTCCAGGGCAAATTCTAGTTTCCACTGACCTCTTTGGGTTTATACATTCTTATTTTTCTGCCTCTGAGTAGTTCCTCCTATTCTTACCAGCTCAGCCTTGCTGTAAAAATATGTTTTTTATAGTGTCTCTAGCATCTTAGGGGTTTTTGACTTGACTGATTTTTTTCCATGACCTAGTCCACCATGTTGTTGGAAACATAGCACTCACTTTTCTTTCTTCATTTCCCAACAGCCTTCCAGAACCCTTTGCCTATTTCCTCTTCCTTGGTTGATCTTCATCTTCTCCATCTGCTAAATTTTACTGCTGATTATAGGCACAATTCTCAAAATGGTCCCCAAATTCCTAGCCTCTGGTGTATGCATACTTTCTCCCAGTTATTCAATAAAACACTAATCTAGGTGTTGCGGTAAAATAATTCTGCAGATGTAATTAACATTCCAAATCAGTTGATTTTAAAGTTGGTCGGTTATCTGGGTGGGCCCGACTTAATCACATGAGGTTTTGAAAAGCAGAGAGTTTTGTTTTGTGTTTTGTTTCGTTTTGCTTCCTGATTGGTAGAAGAAGAGAAGGGCATGGAGTTGTGCTCTGGCTGGCCTGGCAGAAAGCAAACAACCATGATTTGAATCTCCTATAAAGCTACATGGCAAGGAACTATGGGAAGCCCCTAGGAGCTGAGGATGATCCTTTGCTGACAGCTAGCAAAAATACTGAGGACATCAGCCCTGCAACTGCAAGGAAATAAAGTCTGCCCCAAACCAGCGAGCTCAAGTGAGGACTTTGAGAGTACATGAGAACTGCAGTCCTGTACAACACTTTGATTTCAGTCATGTGAAACCTCGAGCAGAGAATCCAGCAATATATCCTTACTTAAACTGTGAGATAATGAATTTTTGCTGTTTTAATCTGCTAAATTTGTGGTAATATGTTATGCAGCAATAAAAAACTAATACAACCTTCAACTAATATACCTACCAACATATCTATCTTATCCTTCAAAGACAAATTCAATTCTCACCTGTGGAAAAAAAAAACAAAACAGCAAAATGGAGTTGGTATTGTCAAGGGGGCAATCTGAAGTGGAGCCAGGAAGCCTCTGGGAAGCTGAGCTAACTCCGCCCCTTCGTGTGGAACTAAACTTCTGAACTGGGCTAAATCAAATGGCTATATCCTAATACAGTTCTTGGAACTGACTCTGAATCACTGAACTCTATTAAAAAATAGAATTTTCACCTAGCAATGGACATAAGCAATTAAACACATATAGCATACAGTAAGTCAGCTTACCAGCTCTAATCACATAACTTGTGTAATTCCTTTGAAAACTCTTCTTTTTCTGTCTTTATAAATTTGGTTCCTTCTTTCCCCTTCAAAACGCAGTTGGGGGGGTTCTACCCAAATTTGTGTCCCTCCAGTTGCAATTCCTAAAAAGACCAAATAGATCTTTCATTTGTATTGTAGTTCTTGGTTAAAATTGATTTCCGTTACGTGATATCAGAGAAATGGAATCCAGAGCGACTCACCTCCTCCTCTCCACGAATTTGGGTAAGGCACCTACATGAATCCATTACACTCTCTCACCACCCTGGTGGTCTCAGATCATTGTGGTCAGTCCTCCTGTACTCAAACCTCCCACCTTGGTTTATGTTCAGGCTCTGTTTGGGTGTCCTGTTACTGGTTTTTTGTCTACAGAATTTTAAACACCTGTCTGCTTGGTAATTACTCTTTTGAAAAATGGGAATTTCACTTTTTAAGGGAACAGCTGCTGAACCTTCTGGAACTCCTGCTGGATTTATGTACAAAAATGATGTGCCCTCGTCCTGCAACTTTATATCTTGCTGGATCATAATTAGCCAGATAGATTTACAGTTGAACCAGCCAGCTTGGGATTCTTTTGAAATTCCCAAATTATTCTATCTGTGTAATCACTTGGGAAAAGACTACAAAAAACGAAGCAAACTGAACAAGAAGCATATTTTAGCTGGCATTTTGTGGCCACTGTATAGATGCATATATAAGTGATTCAAAACTTGCTTCCCTCCAAGACACAAATACTAAATAAACAAAGCAAACTCTGAGTGTCTCAGAGGCTTACTAAACTTGAGAAAACTCCTAAATGTTATTCTGATATCTCATTGCACCTTCTGCTCTTTTGCTGCCTATCTGTCCTTCCCTCCTTATCCTTCACTCACTAAACTTTCTTTTTATAATGATGAGCCAGAGATGCCTGCTTTTACCACCCAATTTAAAGTTAAACCATTGGATGAACCTGGCCTAGGAAAACAATCCCTAATTTCTTATATTCCATGGACTAGCGCTGAGCTCCATTCCATTACTAAAGATTTTCTTAATCCTAAAGAAGGCCCATTGGGTTTGCGAGAGAATTTCTGTCCACTATCCAAGCACAAGAGTCGGGGTTCTCTGACCTCTGTCAGCTCACCCATATGCTTATAAGAGAAGGATGTGCCAGAGAACTTTCCCATCAAGAATGAAAGCCATGAACAAAGCCTCAAAGCTGATTAAACAGCTTTATGAGAAGACATCCGATGCTTTTCCTTGAGTTATTGACTAGAATACTCATAAAATTCAAAAGTATGTTCAAAGGCCCAATGAAGCTGTTTTTGATTATTATGATAGATTTTTAAGCATTCCAGCCTAGGTGAAGTTCATGATGACACTTCAAAGCTTTTTAATTCAGCTTTTGCTGAGGGGGTATAAGACAAACTTGAACAACACATAAAAAGAAAAATTACAACTTCATTGGATCACCATGCAAACCCATGAATCAGTAAACTATGCTGAGCAGCTCTCTGGAGCTATTCAAAAAGATACCAGGAGGAAAGCTACACACGCCTTAAATGCCCAAATTCAGGCAACTCAAGTAATGAGCCTACAACAACTACGATTGTCTAAATCTGCCTTTTAAGGTCCCCAAGGCAAATCACCATTTAAAGGAGTTTAAAATTATTGTGAAAAAGCCAGGATATTGGGGGGAAAATTTGTTTAAAGCTCAAAAGTCAATTACAAATTCAACAGCCCATAAAACTTGTGAATCCTCTTCAAAGATTCTAACCTAAGTTTCTCAGCAAAATGGGATTTATCCCATGCTTCTAACTAATTCTTTAGGAGAAATTGATCTAACTATTGGGAATGAGATACCCAAGGTCTTAGTAGATACTGGAGCCACCTTATCAGTTTCTAACCCCACCAGCCCCTTCATTCTTCATTGTGCTTATCATCCCCAGTCCTCTGTTCTTGTGGAATGGACTAGTGGAATGATCAAAACTCAACTGACAAAATTCATAGAGTCTCTTAATCTGTCTTAGCCTAAGGCTCTTCCCTTGGTACTGTTAAACCTTAGATCTGCACACTTCAGCAAACATAGACGGTCTCCACTTGGAATTATTACTGGCAGACCCATGAGATTAAATCAAGGAATGTATGAACCTGCACTGGTGAAAGCAGGCCTCCTGATCTACTGTGAAGAACTTATAAGGGCCCCTAAGACTAAAACTCATGGAGCAATCATTCTATATTTCACACCTGGGAGATGAAGATCTGCAATATCATGATCTATAATCCTAAAATAATGTCTATCGGAACACCATATCCATAAAGATGCCCTTCAGTCCCCATGGAAAAAAGCCATACCAACTACTACATACTAACACTTATGCTGCTAAACTTAAGGGCATTGACACATACTTTCACATTTCTCAGTTAAAAAGGAAAGCCACACCTGAATGGTCATCTAAGCCTATTGCAGACCTTAAGTTGAAAATCTCAAAACAACCCAAGGCCACCACTAGAGTTCTCATTCCAGGATTGACACAGACAGCACCCGATGTAGATGGCTCTCCAAAGACCCCAGACCAGGCCAGTCATACAACAGTCTACTCAGAAACCCTTGCACTTGGTCTTCCTCTTGACCACCTTTGTTTCGTTTACTGATTACATTGCTATCATAACCTAATTTTTGCCTGAACACAACTCTTGAGAAAACATTCTTCCTTTTCCTAGCTCTTTGGTCTAATCTTAAGATGAACATACTCACATTTTATGTCTGCTTACTGAAATGATTACCCTATTTGCCCTTTAATACACTTCTGCTACTGCCATCCAGCGATTATCCAACAGCACCAATTTAACTAACTTTTGGATAGTCACCTGAGGCCTTTAAACCTTGAAAGCTTACAAAACCCAATTGGGCATAAAGCTCAATTTAAAGTCCTGTTTTATTCTGAAACCTAAAAAGAAAAAAAAAAGATGGAACACACAACCTTCCTGCAGCTAGATTCATCCATAAAGTTCCCCCAACCCACGAGAGAAAACCCATAAATACAATCTGGACTCTTACTGATAACTTGTCTGCTTTGAAAAAGTAAATGGATCAGGCAGAATCTTGGGTTTTGTCCCTTTGAAAATGTGTAACTACACTCTTCTGTATGATTCAGATGAGCATGAGTGTACACCTCAGTGGGCCTTCAGTAACTACCGTGTTACTTCTTACAATGTCACTCTAATGTGCGGAAATTCGGGGAATAACGCCACTCAGTCCTGAAAAGCAGATGTCCTTCCACTCCCAAATACTACTTTTGGACTGGATGAAAAATCTAGTATTTAATGGAATATAAATGAAATCTATCTCTTAGGGGATGCCAACTGGAAGACTTGGGAGAATCAAAATCCTGGCCCAAAAAAATAGAGAGCACCTGAGGTTTATTATTACCCAATATATGGAGGACATGAAGTTACTGCTTCAGAAATAGGACTTAATAATTCCCCCAAAGTCTGGTTTGAAGGGCCTAATTATGCATTCTCACTGAGGGTATCTGATATTTCTTTTTTTTCTTTTCACTTGTTTTTCTTTAAAAATGTTTTTATATTTAAATTATAGTTGACATTCAATACTATTTTATATTAATTTTAGGTGTATAGCATAGTGGTTAGACATTTATATAATTTATAAAATGATCCCCCTAATAAGGCAGTACCCACCTGGCACCACACATAGTTATTATAATTAACTATATTCCCTATGCTGTACTTTACATCCCATGACTATTTTGTAATTACCAATTTGCACTTAATCCTTTCACCTTTTTTACCCAGGCCCCCAACTCCCTCAAATCTTGCAACCATCAGTTTTCTCTCTGTATGAGTCTCTTTCTTTTCTGTTTGTTCATTTTGTTCTTCAGATTCCATGTATAAATTAAATTACATGGTAATTGTCTTTCTCTCTGACTTATTTCACTTAGCGTAATACAATATAGGTCCATATATGTTGTAGCAAATGGTAAGATTACATTTGTTTTTAAGGCTGAGTAGTATTCCATTGTGTAAATGTACTACAGCTTTTTTATCCATTCATCTACTGATGGGCACTTGGGCTACTTCCAAGTCTTGGCTATTGTAAATAATGCTGCCATGAATTTAGAGGTGCATATTTCTTTTCAAATTAGTGTTTTGTGTTTATTTGTGTAAATACTGAGGAGTGGAATCACTGGGTCATAAGGCAGTTCCATTTTTAATTTTTTGAGGAACTTTCATACTGTTTCCTATAGTGGCTGCACTAATTTGCTGTCTCATCAACAATGAATGAGAGTTCCCTTTTTCCACATCCTCACCAACCCTTGTTTGTTGATTTATTGATGACAGCCATTCTGACAGGCATGAGGTAATACATCACTGTGGTTTTAATTTGCATTTCTCTGATTATTAGTGATTTTGGCATCTTTTCATATGTCTATTGGCCATCTGCATGTTCTGTTTGTAGAAATGTCTATTCAGGTCCTCTACCCATTTTTTAATTGGATTGTTTGTCCTTTTGGTGTTAAGTTATATAAGTTCCTTATATATTTTGGACATTAACCCCTTATTGGCTATATCATTGGTGAATATCTTCTTCCATTTGATAGGTTGTCTTTTGGTTTTATTGATGGTTTCCTTTGCTGTGTAAAAGCTTTTTAGTTTGATGTAGTCCCACTTGTTTATTTTTTCTTTTGTTTCCCTTGACCAATGAGACATATCCAAAAAATATTATTTAAAGCAATATCAGAGAGCTTACTGCCTATGTTTTCTTATAGGAGTTTTATGGTTTCAGGTTTGATATTTAAATATTTAATCAATTTTTGAGTTTATTCTTTCATATAGTGTTAGAAGGTGGTCTATTTTCCTTCTGTTTCTTTTTTTTTGTATGTATCTGTCCAGTTTCCTGACACCATTTATTGAAAAATGTCTGTACCCCATTGTATATTCTGCCTCCTTTGTCATAGGTTAATTGGCCATATAGGTGTGCTAGACTTTCTAATCTTTTCACTGATCTGTGTCTGTTTTTATGTCAGTACCATGCTGTTTTGATTACTATAGTCTTGTAGTATATTTTGATATCAGTTAACATGAGCATGATACCTCCAACTCTGTTCTTTCTTGTCAAGATTGCTATGGTCTTTTGTGGTTCCATATAAATTGTAGAATTATTTGTTTTAGTTCTCTGAAAAATGCCATTGGTATTTTTTTTTTACAGAGAGAGAGAAAGAGAGGCATCGAGCTGTCATTCCACTTATTTATGTATTCATTTGTTGATTCTTGCATGTGCCCTGATGGGAGTTTGAACCCATAACCTTGGTACATTAGGGCAACACTCCAAGCAACTGCTCTACCCAGCCAGGGGCCATTGGTATTTTGACAGGGATTAAATCTATACATTGCTTTGGGTACTATGGACATTTCAGTGATGTTAATTTTTTCTATCCATGAGCAGGTATATGCTTTCATTTATTTGTATCATCTTCAATTTCTTTCTTTGATGTCTTATAATATTTCGAGTATATGTCTTTTACCTCCTTGATTACAGTTATTCCTAGATATTTTATTTTTTGACACAATTGTAAATGGGATTGTTTTCTGAATTTTTCTTTCTGATAGTTCATTATTGCATAAAAATGCAACCAATATGCGTATTAATTTTGTACCCTGCTACTTTAATGAATTTATTTATCAGTTCTAATATATTTTTGGTGGAGTCTTTAGGGTTCTCTCTATATAGTATCATGTCATCTGCAAATAATGAAAAATAAAGAAGTTTCACTTCTTCCTTTCCAATTTGGATGACATTTATTTATTTATTTATTTAGTCCAATTGCTGTGGCTAGGACTTTCAATGCAGTGTTGAATCAAAGTGGTAAATGGGCATCCTTGTCTTGTTCCTGATCTTAGGGAAATGCTCTTAGCTACTCCCTATTTCATGTGATGTTAGCTGTGGGTTTGTCAATATGGTCTTTATTATGTTGTGGTATGTTCCCCCTATTCCCACTTTGCTGAGAATTTTTATCATGAATGGATGCTGTATTTTGTCAACTGCTGTTTCTTCATCTATTGATATGATCATATCATTTTTTATCCTTCATTTTGTTTATGTGGTGTATCACATTAATTGACTTGTGAATAATGAACCAACCTTGCATGCCAGGAATAAATCTCACTTGATCATGGTGTATGATCTCTTTAATGTATTGTTGAATCCAGTTTGCTAATATTTTGTCAAGAATTTTTGCATCTATGTTCATCGGGAATATCAGTCTGTAATTTTCTTTGTAACATCTTTGTCTGGTTTTGGAATCAGGATAACACTGGCCTTGTAAAATGAGCTTGGGAACCTTCTCTCCTTTTCAGTTTTTTTGGAATAGTTTGAGAAGGATAGGTGCTAATTCTTCTTTGAATGTTTGGTAAAATTCACCCATGAAGATATCCAGTCCAGGACATTTTTGTTGGCAGTTTTTCGATTACTGGTTAGATTTTGTTAGCAGTAATTTGTCTGTTCAGATTTTCTGTTTCTTCTTGATTCAGTCTTTGAAGACTGTATGTTTCTAGGAATTTATTCATTTCTTCCAGAATGTTCAGTTTGTTCACATACAGTTGTTTGTAGTATTTTCTTATAATCCATTATATTTCTGTGGTGGCAGTTGCCAATTTCCTCTTTCATTTCTAATTTTATTTATTTGACTCATCTTTCCTTTTTTCTTCATGAGTCAGGTTAAAAGTTTATTGATTTTGTTTATCTTTTCAGAGAACCAGATCTTGATTACACTGATATTTTGTTATTCCTTTTTTAGACTCTATTTTGTTTGTTTCAGCTTGATCTTTATTATTTCCTTCCTCCTACTCACGTTGGGCTTTCTATTTCTAGTTCTATTAGATATAAGATTAAATTGTTTACTTGAGAGTTTTCTTGTTCCTTGAGGTAGGTCTGTATTGCTATGAATTCCCCTCTTAGCTTTGCTTTTGCAGTGTACTATACATTTCAAGTCACTGTGTTTTCATTTTCATTTGTATCTAGGTATCTTTCACTTTCTTCCTTGATCTCACTGTTAACCCATATATTGTTTAGTAGCATGCTATTTAGCCTTGGTATATTTTATTGATTATGCTATTACAGTTGTCCCATTTTTTTCTCCCCTCTATCCCCTCCACCCTTGCACCCCACCCCATTATCCCCACACCTCTAAGTTCATGTTTATTGGTTGTACATATCAGTACTTTGACTTCTCAATTTCCTATAGTATTCTTAGCCTCCCCTTGTCTATGCTTTTTTGGGACTGCATTTTCCTGCCACCACTTTCCCCAGCTCCACCCATTTGGTGGGAGATGCAAATAAAAGCACAATAAGATATCACATCACACCAGACAAAATGGCCATCATAAACAAATCAACAAACCCTCAACCCTTCCCCCATTTGGCTTTGTCAATGGGTCCTTTATGCATGTTCCTTGATGACCCTTCCCCTTCTTTTCCCCTGTTATCCCACTCCCTCCTCCCCTGTGGTTACAGTCAGTTCGTTTTTTTATTTCAGTGTTGCTGGTTAAATTTTGCTTGCGTGTTTATTTTGTTGATTAGTTTACACTTATAGGTGAGATCATATGGTATCTGTCTTTCACCACCTGGCTTATTTCACTTAGCACAATGCTCTCCAGTTCTGTCCATGCTGTTGTGAAGGGTAGTAGCTCCTTCTTCCTTCCTGCTGCATAGTATTCCATTGTGTAAATGTACCATAGTTTTTTGATCCACTCATGTACTGTTGGGCACTTATATTGCATCCAGTTCTTGGCTATTGTAAATTGTGGTGCTATGAACATTGGGGTGCATAGGTTCTTTTGAATTGGTGTTTCAGGATTCTTAGGGTATAATCCTAGCAGTGGAATTGCTGCAAAAGGCAATTCCATTTTTAGTTTTTTGAGGAAATTCCTTACTGTTTTCCACAGTGGTCCCACCAACCTGCATTCCCACCAACAGTGTACTGGGGTCCCCTTTTCTCCACATCCTTGCCAGCACTTGTTGTTTGTTGATTTGTTTATGATGGTCATTCTGACTGGTGTGATGTGATATCTTATTGTGCTTTTAATTTGCATCTCTCTGATGGCTAGTGATGCTGAGCATCCTTTCATATGTCTCTGGACACTGCATATGTCCTCCTTGAAGAAGTGTCTATTCAGGTCTTTTGCCCATGTTTTAATTGGATTGTTTGTCTTCCTGGAGTGGAGCTGTGTTACTTCTTTATACATTTGGGAGATCAAACCCTTGTCTGAGGTATCACTGGCAAATATATTTTCCCATATGGTTGGTTCCTTTTTCATTTTGCAGATATTTTCTTTGGCTAAGCAGAAGCTTCTTATTTTGATGAAGTCCCATTTGTTTGTTCTTTCCTTCATGTCCCTTGCTCTAGGGGACATATTGGTGAAAATATTCCTGCATGGAATATCTGAGATTTTCCTGCCTATGTTCTCCTCTAAGACTTATGGTGTGGCAACATAAGTCTTTTATCCATCTTGAGTTTATTTCTGTTTGTGGTGTAAGTTGGTGGTTGAATTTCATTTTTTTTTGCATGTAGCTGTCCAGATGTCCCAATACCATTTGTTGAAGAGGTTATTTTTACTCCATTTTATGCTTCTGCTCTCTTTCTCAAATATTAATTGACCATAGAGACATGGGTTTATTTCTGGGCTCTCTATTCTGTTCTATTGATCTATGTGTCTGTTCTTATGCCAGTACCAGACGGTTTTGATTACAATGGTCCTATAACATAGTTTGATGTCAGGTATTGTGATCCCTCCTGCTTTGTTCTTCTTTCTCAACATTGCTGCAGCTATCTGGGCTAGTTTATGGTTCCATATAAATTTTTGAAATGTTTGTTCTATATCTGTGAAATATGTCGTTGGTATTTTAATAGGGATTGTGTTGAATCTATAAATGGCTTTGGGTAGTGTGGACATTTTGATGATGTTAATTCTTCCAATCCATGAACATGGTATATGCTTCCATTTATTTGTGTCTCCCTTAATTTCTTTCTTCAGTGTTGTGTAGTTTTCTGAGTACAGGTCTTTAACCTCCTTGGTTAAGGTTATTCTGAGGTACTTCATTTTTCTTGTTGCTATAGTAAATGGGATTTTTTCCCCCTGATTTCTGATTCTGATATTTCATTGTTGGTGTACAAAAATGCCATCAATATCTGAATATTGACTTTGTATCCTGCTGTTTTCCAAAATTCACTTATTAGGCTGCGGAGTTTTTTGGTGGAGTCTATCGGGTTTTCTATGTACACTGTCATGTCATCTGCAAACAATGACAGTTTTAATTCCTCGTTTCCAATTTGAATGCTTTTTATTTCTTTTTCTTGTCTGATGGCAGTGGTTAGGACTTCCAATAGTATGTTGAATAGAAATGGTGAAAGGGGACATCCTTGTCTTGTTCTCAAACTTATTGGGAAAACTATTAGTTTTTGCCTCTTCAGTATAATGTTGGATGTAGGTTTCTCATATATAGCCTTTATTATGTTGAGATATGTCACCTTTATTCCCACTTTGCTGAGTGTTTTTATCATAAATGGGTGCTGTACCCTATCAAATGTTTTTTCCACATCTATTGATATGATCATGTGATTTTTTGTCTTTTCTCATGTTTATGTGATGTATTACGTTTATTAATTTGCATATATAGCACCATCCTTGCATCCCTGGGATGAATCCCACGTGATCATGCTGCATGATCTTTTTAATGTATTGCTGGATGTGGTTTGTCAATATTTTGTTGAGGATTTTAGCATCTGTGTTCATCAGTGATGTTGGCCTGTAGTTTTCTTTCTTGGTTGTGTCTTTATCTGGTTTTGGGATTAGGATGATGCTGGCCTTGTAAAAAGTTTGGGAGTCTTACCTCCTCTTGGATTTGTTGGAATAGTCTGAGAAGGACAGGGGTTAGCTCTTCCTTAAATGTTTTATAAAATTCTCCTGTGAAACTGCCTGTTCCAAGGCTTTTGTGTGCCTGGAGTTTTTGATTACCGCTTCAATTTGACCAGCTGTTATTGGTCTGTTAGGGCTTTCTGCTTCTCCTTCATTCAGTTTTGGAAGATATTTTTCTAGAAATTTGTCCATTCCACCCAGGTTTTCAATTTTCTAGGCATATAGTCATTTGTAGTACTTTCTTACAATCCTTTGTATTTCCGTGGTATCACTTGTACTTTCTCCTCTCTTATTTATGATTTTATTTATTTGCATCCTCTCCCTTTCTTTTCTTGATGAGTCTTCTTAAAGGCTTGTTGATTTTGTTTATCTTTTCAAAGAACCAGCTCCTGGATTTATTGATCCTTTGAATTGCTCTTTAAGTCTCTATGTAATTCAATTCTCCTCTGATCTTAATTATTTCCTTCCTCTCCTCACTCTGGGCTTTGTTTGTTGTTGTTTCTCCAGTTCTCGTAGATGTAGGGTTAGGTTGTTTATTTGAAATGTTTCTATCTTTTTTAGGTAGGTCTGTATTGCTATGAACTTTCCTCTCAGGACTGCCTTTGCTGTGTCCCATAGGTTTTGGACTGTTGTGTGTTCATTTTCATTTGTTTCCAGAAACTTTTTGATTTTTTCTTTGGTCTCATTATTGACCCATTCATTGTTTAATAGCATGCTATTCAGCCTACATGAGTTTCAGTGTTTTTTGAATTTTTTCCTTGAGGTTGGTTTCTAGTTTTAAGCTGTTGTGGTCAAAGAAAATGCTTGATATGATTTCAATTTTCTTAAATTTGTTGAGGATTGTTTTGTGTCCTATCATGTGGTCTATCTTTGAAAATGTTCTGTGTGCATTCGAAAAGAGTATGTAGTTTGCTTCTTTGGAATGAAAGTTTCTATATATATCAGTTAAGTCCATTTGATCTAATGTGTCATTCAGTTCCACAATATCCCTGCTGATATTTTGTTTGGAAGATCTATCCATTGATGACAGTGGGGTATTAAAATCCCCTACTATTAGTATGTTTCTGTCTATATTTTTCTTGAAGTCCTCCAGGAGTTTCCTTATATATTTGGGTGCTCCTGTGTTGGGTGCATATAGGTTTACAATGTTTATGTCTTTTTGATGGATTCTTCCTTTGAGTATTATGAAGTGTCCTTCCAGGTCTCTTTTTATGGTCTTTGTTTTGAAGTCTATTTTGTCTGATATAAGTATTGCTACCCTGGCTTTTTTTTTTTCCTGTCCATTTGCTTGGAATATTTTTTTCCAACCCTTCACTTTCAGTCTGTGTAGGTCTTTTGTTCTGAGGTGAGTCTCTTGTAGGCAGCATATGTGTGGGTCATGTTTTCTTATCCATTCGGTTACTCTATGTCTTTTAATTGGAGCATTTACTCCATTTACACTTAAAGTTATTATTGATAGGTACTTATTCATTTTTTCCCTTTGTACTTGTATTCTTCTCTTTCTCACTCTTTTTCTTCATCTTCTTAAAGCAGTCCCTTCAGCATATCTTGCAACGCAGGTTTGGTAGATGTGTATTCTTTTAGCCTTCTTTTGTCTAGGAAACTCATTTCACCTTCCATTTTAATTGAGAGCCTTGCTGGGTAGAGTAGTCTTGGATGCAGGTCTTAACTTTTCATTACTCAGAATATTTCTTGCTATTCCCTTCTGGCTTGTAGTGTTTCTTTGGGGAAGTCAGCTGCCAGCCTTATTGGGGCTTTCTTGTATGTTACTTCCTGTTTCTCCCTTGCTGTCTTTAAGATTCTCTCTTTGTCTTTGATATCTGCCATTTTAATTATGATGTGTCTTGGAGTGGGCCTCTGTGGGTTCCTCTTGATTGGGACCCTCTGTGCTTCCTGGACTTCTGTGACTTTTTCTCTCCTCAAATTAGGGAAGTTTTCCATCATTACTTTTTCAAACAGGTTTTCTATCTTTTGCTTTTCTTCTTCTCCTTCCGGTATTCCTGTTATATGGATATTATTACATTTCACGTTGTCCTACATTTCCCTTAACCCTTCTTCATTTTTTTTAGCCTTTTTTCCTTTCCTTGCTCTTTCTGGGAGTTTTTTTCTATCATGTCCTCCAGCTCGCTGATTCAGTCCTCTGCTTCATCTAGCCTGCTTTTGATTCCTTCTACTGTGTTCTTCAACTCAGAAATTGTATTCTTCATTTCCTCTTGGTTCTTGTCCATAGTTTCTATGTCCTTTTTCATGCTGATATAGTTTGCAGTAAATTCCTTATAGTTTCCCTGTACTTTTTTGTAATTCTCACTGAGTTCACTGAGTTCATTGAGCTTTCTTATAATTATTGTTTTGAACTCAATATCTGGCGGTTTACTTGCCTCTATTTCATTTAATAGTCTTTCTGAGGATTCCTCCTTTCCTTTCAGTTGGAAGTTGTTTCTTTGTCTTCCCATTATTTGGTTGCTGGAGCAAAACCACAAAGCCCAGGAAACAAACCCATGACCACATAAATAAGTGTCCCCTGCAATCCCACTATCAACAGCAAGTGAACCAGTATTAATAAAGTTGTAAAGAGATTAAGACTATTATACGAAATGAGAGAGGTAAACTATAACGTAAAATCTGGTGACTTAATATGCACCAACTTGATGGACAAGAAATGAATGTTAAAAAGCTATGTAGTAAAGAAAATATCACAAATCATGGAGAAGACCACAGTGGATTTCATCTCGGTAGCCTCTGGTATTTACTGCTTTTTTTTTTCCTGGATCCACCTCTGGTGCTGTCAGATGTTGACCCTGTCTGAACTAAGGCGGCCTGTTCGAGACTTCCCAGGATCTACTATCTGTGGCTGTCTCCTTCAGTTGTTAACCTAGTTACTCTGTGCTCAGCAATCAGGCTTAAGTACCATAGGGCAGGGCAGAATCCCTCCTGGAGTTGGGGCTAATGTTTCCCCTCAGGCTGCTGCTGCTCGGACAGGAGTGCTATGTGTGCGCTCGGTGGCTGCTGCTTTATGGGGGATGTTTCAGTACCAGGATCCCGGAAGCTACTCTCTCAGTTCTCTCCCCAAAGCCTCCATCCCCAGTCTCTCCTCAAGTGTCTCTAGCCCACTCTGCTCCTGCCTTTGCTGGAGCCCTGGGTAAGTGGTTGTAAATGAAAATTTATGTGTTGGCCCTGTAAACAGCTCTTTCAGTCTCCAGCCTCCCAGCTCTGGCAAAGAGCAACCCTGCCACTTTTCACAGCTGGTTGTTATCTCTGCACTTTTTGGGCTTTGGTTCTGTAGACTGGAGATCCCCACTTATGGTTTAGACCCCACTCTTCTCAGGGAGATTCAACTGGCTGATTAAATATCCCTCTGGTGCTGCTGCCTGAGGATGCCCAGCCGTTCTTCTCAAGCCTCCTCTGCACTCCTTACCAGTCCGCTTGTGCTGAAACTGATTCTTCTGTCTGTTTGAGGTTATAACGCTTCTCTCTCACTGTTGTTCAGTTGTTTGTTCTGGGTGATTTCTCCACAATTTAGTTGTAATTTCAGATTGGTCCTAGGATGAGGTCAGTGTGACTTCCATTCACTCCATTGCCAACTTGACCTGTCAAAAAATGGTGACTTGCTCTAATGTCTTGATTCAACTAATCAAGAATCAGCATGCTGAAAAGAATAAATTTCTCTGCCTAAGTTTGCCAGCTCTGTAAGTCTAGTCAGGGATTAGAGAGAACACAGCTGCCATAGATTTAGATGAGTCATCACATCAAGGACCAGGACCTTAATTATAAAATACTTTATTGCTAAAAATTGCTAACCACCATCTGAGCTAGTTGGTAAAATGTTGCCCATTGACTTGCTCAAGGCATGGTTGCCACAAACCTTCAATTTATTAAAAAACACAAATCTCTGTTGCTTTCATTCTCAACCAAGTAACCCTTTGAGAAATGGAGTCATGTCAAGACTTTCCATACAAAAGAAACTTGGAGCAACAATCCAAGGCCACAACATAAAAAAGAGGGTAGAGTCAATCCACTTAGGTCTGTTTCGAAAGATAGTAATATTTTTTCCTCATTAATTATCACCAATTTCTCATCTTCTCTTGAGTCTACTGTCAAGCTTCAATACCCATCATTCTATATAACTGTTTATTGTTATGTTATTTAATCCTGTAATCAGTTCTCAATCTTCATCTGATCTATAGGTGTCCAACTTTTTGACATATCTGGACCACACTTTCACCAGTACTGTGAGAAATAAATTTGTGAGGGGAGTCCCAACACCTTTGAAGAACTCAGTGACTGCTCTTCTCTATAGGTCACACCCTACAGCAGGGATTGCAGTCACTCTATTTTATCATTACAAAATGTCCTTCTTTTTCTCTTATTATAGCCTTTGTTTTAAACTCTCTTTTTGTCTAACTATTGCTAGTCCAGCTTTTCCTTTTCATTTCCATTTGCATGAGATATATTTTTCCATCCTTTACTTTCCACCTGTATGTGTCTTTTGATCCGAATTGAGTTTTGTAGACAGCATATGTAAGAGTCTTGTTTGTTATCTCTTCAGCCACCCTTTGTTTTTTGATTGAAGCATTTAATCCATTTGCATTTAAAATAATCGTTAATAGATATGTAGTTATTTCCATTTGATCATTCATATTTATGTTCTTTTTTGTTTCTTCTTAAAGAATTCCCTTTAACATTTCTTGTAATATTGGTTTGTTGGTGATGAACTTGTTTAGCTTTTTCTCATCTGTGAAGCTCTTTATTTATTCTTCAGTTTTAAATGATAGCCTTGCTGGGTAGAGTAATATTGGTTGTACATCCTTGCTTTTAATCACTTTGAATATTTCATGCCAATTCTTTCTGGCCTGCAAAGTTTCTGTTGAGAAATTAGCTATAAACCTTATGGGGGCTCCCTTGTAAGTGACTGATTTTCTTTTACTGCTTTTAAGATTCTCTTTGTCCTTAACCTTTGGCACTTTAATTATGATGTGTCTTCGTTTGGGCCTCTTTGGGTTCATGTTGTTTGGGACTCTCTATTCCTCCTGGATTTGTGTGTCCATTTCCTTCACTAGGGTAGGAAAGTTTTTAGTTATTATTTCTTCACATAGATTCTCAAACTTCACATAGATTCTTCACATAGATTCACATAGAGTCCCTTGTTCTTCTTCTTCCAGTAGTCCTATGATAGTCCTTTTGTTATACTTCCCATTGTCCCAGAGGTCCCTTAAACTGTCCTCATTTATTTTTGGATTCTTTCTTCTTTTTATTGTTCTGATATACGCTTTCTGCTACCTTGTCTTCCAAATCACTGGTTCGATCCTCTCCTTCATCTCATCTGCTGTTGGTTTCTTCTAGTATGTTCCTCATTTATTTATCATAGTTTTCACTTCTGTCTGGTTCTTTTTTATGGTTTCTATATCCTTTTTTATCTCTTTTTACTATCTCTTTTTTGAAGTTCTCACTAAGTTCCTTGAGCATTCTTATAACCAGTGTTTTGAACTGCAGCTGGTAGGTTGCTTGCCTCCATTTAATTTAGTCCTTTTTCTGGAGTTTTGTATTGTTCTTTAATTTTGGACATGTTTCTTTGTATCCTCATTTTGGCTGCCTCCCAGTGTTTGTTTCTATGTGTTAGGCAGAGCTGCTACATCTCCCAGTCTTGGCAGAGTGGTCTTATGTAATAGGTGTCCTGTGAAGCCCAGTGGTACAGTCTCCCTCTTCACCTGAATCAGGTGCTCCAGTGGTGTCCATTGTGTACATTGCATGTGCTCTCTTATTGCAGTTGAGCCTTGATGGCTGTTTGCAAGTTAGTGGATGGGGTTGACAACCAGGCTGTGTGGTTGATAGCTGTTTGGAAGTGGTTGTGCTGTGATCTGTGGCTGGCTTCCACTAGTGTTGGGTTTGAAGCAACGTAGAAAGAGATATGGGGAACTCTAAGGCCAGCTGCTGCTTGTTTGGAGTTTGTGGACCTTCGAGAGATTTTAGGAAATTTCTCAGTGCATGGCCAAGGCTTGCTGCTTGTGTAGATTAGTTCTGAAAGAGGTTTCAACTAGGTGAATGAATTGGGTGGGGCGAGAACAGTGTTAGGCAGATTAACGGACAGCTCTGGTTTTACATGGCCTGTGCCTAAAGGTCCTGTGGGGTGAGGGTTCAACAAAAGCACAATGGTACCTGTGGTCACTTTAACTGGAGAGAGCTGCACCTCCAGCCCTTATCCAGTTCAGTTCCTTCTTGTACATAGCTGGCCCTTTGCTCCCAAACTCGGAGTTCAGAGCAAGTGAGTCCATCAGCAACTAAATCCTTGCTTGGTCCTTTAAAGTAATACATGGCACTCCAGCACTCCTCTGTCCCACCCAGATGGAGTCCCTGCTGATTTTCATAGCCAGATATTTTGGGGACTCATCTTCTCAATATTGGTGGTCTGAGTTGGAGAATCCGATGTGACACTGGGACTCCTAGCTCTCAGGGGGACATCTGAGGCTGAGATCTCTCTCCTTATTCTTAACCACCATGTATGGGTGTGGGACCAGCTCATTTCGTGTGGTTGCCCTTCCTACCAGTCTCCATACGGCTTCTTCTTTATATCCTTAGTTATAGGAGTTCTGTTCAGTTCGTCTTCAGGTGGTACTCAGGGATGGCTGTTCTATAACTTAGTTGTAATTTCGATGTGGTATGGGAGAAGAAAGCACAGTTTACCGACTCTGTCATCTTGACTGGAAGTCAAAACTGAATGTTAGAACTGAGCTAAACCAAAGGGCTACATCCTAATACCATTCTTGGAACTGGTTCTGCATCATTGAACTTTCTGTTAAAAAGTAAAATTTTTACCTAGCAATAGATATAAGTGATTAATCAGGAATAGCATATGGTAGTCTGCTTGTCAGCACCAATCACAGGTATTTCAAAACAACCTGTAATCCTTTTGAAAGCCCCCCTTTTTCTGTCTTTATATACTGTGTCCCTTTATTTTCCTCTTGGAACATAGTTGGTTTTCTACCCAAATCTGTGTCTCCTGGATTGCAATTCCTTAAAAAAAGAAAAGAAAAAAAAAAGAAAAGACCACCAAATAAAGCTTTTCTTTATCTTGCAGTTCTTGGTCAAAATTGATTTCTACCTCCCTTCAAGAGATGTCCTTGAGCTCTGAAGAATGTCCAGTCATGCTTCCCTTGAAACTTCCATGGCTCTTTGTTAATAGTTTTCTTACATCTCATCAGGTTACTGATTTTCTTGTTCATTTGTTTTAAAATGTCCTTCTCTTCAGTAAGACCATATGGTCCTTCAGGGCAAGACCCATGTCTTACGTGTGCTCTGGAGTCTGATGGCCTAGGTTCAAATTCTGGCTTTGCTGCTTCTTAGCCATAAGAACTTAGGCAGTTTACATCATTTCCCTAAGTTTTTGCAAGCCTCATCTTCCTTCGATAAGATATGGGGATAAGAAAATCCTATCTCAAAGGGGTGTTTTGAAGATAAAAATGAATTAATTTATCTAAAGCACTTAGCAAAATACCTGGCACATAATAGGCACTCAGCGAATGTTAGCGTAATTTAATATAATGGACAAAATGAGGCCCTGAGTTTGCATGTATGAAGACGTGTTCCACAGCTTCCAAAAGAATTTCATCAGTGTGTAGCCGTTTCTTCAATCTGAGCCGCCCTCTGCCAACAGAAAGCTTTCCCTGATGTTTTGTTTTTTGGTGTTTTTTTTGTCTCTTCCTCCTCTTTGTTTTACTCCTGCTTCTCCCGTGATTGCTCACAGGAAACATTCCTAGAAAAACCTCAAGGGATTGGCTTTCTTTGTGCTTCAGGGCAGCAGACAGAGTCTGTGTTCTGTTGGCTGCAGCTGTGCTCCAGGCCCCTTGGGGACTGAAGGAAAGACAGTATCTCAGGAGATGAGAATGGGAGTTGAACAAAAGGTGAACCCACCAGGAGAAAAAGATCAAGACAATGGCTGGGCCAGAACCCCTACAACAACAGCCCCTACCTGGTGGTAGAGGACCAGGGATTCCTGATCTCCTACTCCACAAACATCCACAGTTTTCCTTTCCTTCCTCTGGCCACCTGTAAAATAGTCACATTAGCATCACCCTTAACAGCTTTGAAAATGATAGGGCCCGGGGAAGGCAGAGCTTTTGTCTTGGTGTCAGATGAGAATCATTTGGCCGGCTCAAAGAAACAGGCCATCTGGAAAGGACTCCAAGGCCTCAGTAATTTGAACCAGCAATTCTTCTCATTTTTATTTATTGTAAAAAAAAAATAGTATAACAACATGAAAGGACATTTCTTAAAAAGGAAGAAGGATTACTCATGATCCCACCATCCTAACACCACAACTGTTTCCTTTTTCCAAGCTTTCTTCCT
The DNA here is from genome assembly GCA_004026545.1 of Mormoops blainvillei. Lineage (NCBI taxonomy): Eukaryota > Metazoa > Chordata > Mammalia > Chiroptera > Mormoopidae > Mormoops > Mormoops blainvillei. The sequence goes on from PVJD01000040.1 coordinate 336,985, forward strand.
GTTTGGGGCCAAACAGATAGAAGTTCAAATATAATCTATGTCCTATCTTTTGTTTTCACTTAATATTATATCTTAAGCCTTTTCCAGTGTTCACATAATCTGCACATTGGCCTCCCTCTCTCTCTTTTTTTTAAATTGCATCTATTATTCTTGATTTGATTGAGGCATACTTAATGGTTCCTTAACCCTTAGGGATTCTTGCTCATCCCCTTGAATCTTTGAGGCTGACTCTTTCTTTTCTTTTAAAAAATATTTTACTTATTTATTTTTAGAGAGAGAGAGGAAGGGAGGGAGAAAGAGAGGGAGAGAAACATCAATATGTGGTTGCCTCTCGCACACCTCCAACTGGGGATCTGGCCTGCAACCTAGGCATGTGCCCTGACTGGGAATCGAACCAGTAACCCTTTGGTTTGCAAGCTGGCACTCAATCCACTGAGCCACCCCAGCCAGGGCTGAGGTTGTCTCTTGGCAAACTGTAAATGAAAGGAAGTTTGTTTTCTGGGTCTATCTGCACTCCTTACAGATCTTTCCTTCCTGCTAGTAATTTTAGCTGAAGAATTCTCTTGGCATATATCCCAATCCCAACCTGCTCTCTGAGCCCATTCATGCACTATTAAAAAAATAGCCTTGGCTGGTGTAGCTCAGTGGATTGAGCATCTGCCTGCAAACCAAAGGGTCACCAGTTTGATTCCCCAGTCAGGGCACTTGCCTGGGTTGCAGGCTAGGTCCCCCGTAAGGGGCATGCAAGAGGCAACCACACATTGATGTTTCTCTCCCTCTCTTTCTCCCTCCCTTTCCCTCTGTCTAAAATAAATAAATAAATAAAATCTTTTTAAAAATCAATTAAAAAATAATAGTATTGTTCTAGTTTTTCCTTAAAATGGAAGTAATACATGTTGTCCAATTTGAGAAACACATAAAAGCAAAGAAAATTAAAAATATGCTATAATCTTGCTATTCAATATCATATGCCACTATCCTTATTGCTCTCAGAAATGTTGTTAGCACTTTTGACCCCATTTGTCTCTGCTTGGTTCCTTTTCTCAGAGACCCTACTCTGCCTTCTAACTTTACTTTAGAAGCTAACGTGTGTTTTAATGATAACGGCTGAATGAGTAAACCCTAGAAAGTATATTATCTGAGACATTAGCTACTTGTTCAGGTAAAAACAAGCACAAACAGGTACACAGCGCATCTGTTGGGGCACCTGAGGTTAACAAGTCTAACCTACGGTGGATTTCATAGACTCATAAAACTGGAATGTATATATAGCAAGCAGTTAGAACGGGCTGCAGGGTTTGATATAGTGGCTCAAAAAAGTCAGAAAGGAAATGGTTTCTTTCTAACCTCTCTCTCTCTGCTTCCCATATCACCATTCTTTTCCTAAGATAATCTCTTCCTATAGTCTAAAATAGCTTCCCTGGACCAGGTAGTCCCACATTTGCATGCAGATAAATTGGGAGGAGCAACTGGGGAGCAAGACAGACCGTTCAACCCAGGGTTCCAGCACCAGAAAAGAAAGCTTCAAAGCCTCTGGCTGTAAAAACCTGTGGGAGTTGTGGTGGCAGGAGAAACTCCTAGCCTCACAAGAGAGTTCATTGGAGAGACCCATGGGGTCCCTGAACATACACAAACCCACCCACCCAGAAGAGCCCAATTTGCTTGTGGGTAGTGGGGGAAGTGACTGAAAGTGGGGTGAGGGATAAGCAAGCAGCATAGTTCCCTCCATGACCCCTCCCCCATATATAGAGACAAAAGGCAGGATATGAGTTGCCCCGCCCAGGTGAATACCTAAGGCTCCTCCCCTATGACACAACAGGAGCGCCAAGACAAAGTAATATGGCCCAAATGAAAGAACAGAGAAAAACTCCAGAAAAAATGCAACTAAGCAATAAAGAGACAGCCAAACTATCAGATGCAGAGTTCAAAACACTGGTATTCAGGGTACTCACAGAAATGACTGAGTATAGCCACAAAATAGAGGGATGAGTGAAGGTTATGCAAAGTGAAAGAAAGCAAAATATACAGGGAACCAACAGAGAAGGGAAGGAAACTGGGACTGAAATCAATGATTTGGAACAAAAGGAAGAAATAAACACTCAACCAGAACAGAATGAAGAAACAGGAATTCAAAAAAATGAGGAGAGGCTTAGGGACCTCCAGGATAACTTTAAACATTCCAACATCCAAATCATAGGGGTACCAGAAGGAGAAGAGGAAGAGCAAGACATTTAAAACTTATTTAAAAAAATAACAAAAGAGAGCTTCCCCAATCTGGTAAAGGAAATAGACTTCTAGGAAGTTCAAGAAGCTGAGAGAGTCCCAAAGAAGTGGGACCCAAGGAAGCACACACCAAGGCACATCATAATTACATTACCCAAGATTAAAGATATGGAGAGAATCTTAAAAGCAGCAAGAGAAAAGAAGAAAGTTACCTACAAAGGAGTTCCCTTAAGGCTATCAGCTGATTTCTCAAAAGAAACCTTACAGGCAAGAAGGGGCTGGAAAGAAGTATTCAAAGTCATGAAAGGCAAGGACCTACATCCAAGATTACTCTATCCTTCAAAACTCTCATTCAGAATGGAAGGGCAGATAAAGTGCTTCCCAGATAAGGTCAAGGTAAAACAGTTCATCATCATTAAGCTCTTATTATATGAAATGTTAAAGGGACTTACCTAAGAAAAAGATGATCAAAACTATGAACAGTAAAATGACAACAAACTCACAACTATCAACAACTGAACCTAAAAAACAACAAAACAAAAGCAAACTTAAGCAAACAGCTAGAACAGGAGCAGAATCACAGAAATGGAAGTCACATGGAGGGTTATCAGCAGGGAGGGGTGGGGAGAGAAAGGGAGAAAAGGTACAGGGAATAAGAAGCATAAATGGTAGGTACAAAATAGACAGGGGGAGGTTAAGAATAGTATAGGAAATGGAGAAGCCAAAGAACTTATATGTACGACCCATGGACATGAGCTAAGGGGGAGGAATACTGGTGGGAGGGAGCAGTGCAGAGCAGAGGGGAATAAAGGGGAGGAAAAAAAAGGACAACTATAATAGCATAATCAATAAAGTATACTTTAAATAATAAAAATAAAATAAAATAAAATCGTTGCCTTATCAGCAGCTTCCGAGGCTACTTAACTGCCTTGCTCCTGTCTAGCAGGAAATGAAAGCATCTCTCTGCCACCAGCCATAAAATTCCTGAGATGCCCTCTGCTTGAATCAGCCTGATTCCTATAGCTGCCCATGAACCAATCCTAGAGGCAAGGAAAGTGAAACGACTCTGGTGGCTTAGCCCGGCAAGTCTCAAATTCGGGTCTTAGGACCCCACAACACTTTTAAACATTACTGAGGATCCCAAGTATCTTTTTAATGGAGGTTTTATCTATTGATATTTGCCAAATTAGAAATTAAATTCTCTTTAAGATTGGGTTAATAGAAGAGAGCTGAATTTTTATATCTGCTTCTGCACTCAACCCATTGCTTTTTTTTTTTTTTTTTGGTTAAAGTATATGAAGAGAATCTCCTTCACATCAATATGCAATTAGAAAAGAAGGGAATATTTTAATAGTTTTTTAAGAAAATTGTGGATATTCGTTTTGATAATACACCAAAACTCTCCAAGGGATAACTTCTTAAAGGTGTGTTGCACTGTGGAACCTGAAATCTTATCTTTAAACTTTTCCTATTGTTAAATTAAAATCCATTGTCTGCTTTTTATATAAAATTAATGATTTTGTAACATCATGCACTAGCCATTTGGAAAACATTGATTCACTGAGTAAATGCAGGTTTTCCAAATGTTGACACATTATACATTATCCAATATCCAAAATTCACATTCGTTACTATCACCATTGATCCCATCAGAAGAGTCCTTAAATATTGAGAAGCTGTCAAACTGAAAATGATACAAGTTTTCCAAAATTCTAAATTTCTTTTGAAAACTGGAATTTTTTCGTTATTGGTAAGTCAATTGTTTTCCTTGAACAGACAGGCTCACTTGAAATAACCATAATTTGTCAGTTGTTTTCTCAAGTAAAAATGGTGTTCCATGAAATAAAACAAACAGCTGGTTCAACTTGCAGTGCAAATGATTGCCCAAGTGCTTCTCCTTAGACAATTATCATACTTTAGTTTGTAGCGGAAGTATTTTATGTGCAGTTTTCATTTTGTCATTTGTTAAAAAGATGCATATTCAACAATTGAGATTTTAATAAAGTTAACAATTTTTACTGCTCTATCAAGAACATTCTTAAGTGAAACTGTATATTATTTTTTTTACCATGAGTATGTGCTGGTGGACAATATTAGTATAGTTTGGGGCCACTATCTTGATTTGCGAAGGCACGGGAAGTTTTGCACATTTTTGTTTTCGAACCATCAGCGAGAGAGGTAAGTAATGCCTCAGATTATTGTGAAATAATTTTGACTTTAGAGATTCCCTGAAAGGTCCTCAGGGACCACCAGGCATCCACGGACCATAATCTGAGAACCACTGACTTAGACCAATTCAACCCCACTCACGGAGCTAAGTGGGGCAAAATTACCTAAGAGAGGAAGAGTGGGGTGGATGCTGGCGACAACCAAATGCCTGCTAACAGAATGACTAGAGTGATGAGCATAAGGGTCTAAAGAATTAAAAAATCATGGTTGCTGTCCTGGATTTACAGTCTCTTTGCAGGCAGGGTCCAGAAACTTTTTTAACACCAGTCACTGACCTAAAGAGGTTCCAGGTGAGGCTTTGAGATCTGGTGACAGATCCTTATCTACAGTTTGGGGGTCTCTGCCTTAATCCAGAACAGTAGCTAAAGATGGTTCTGTGGCCAATGAAAAAGATGTTTTGTGGCAGGGCTTATCTTGTTGCACAAGTGGGTCAGCCTGTCTCCCCACCAAATGGGAGTGGGTTGAATGAGGTAATGGGTACAGGGTAAGCTAAACAGCTGGCCTATTAGGCTGAGGTAGGAGGCAGCTTCAAGCTCCCATTCTTCCTTGCCACCACCTTACACCCACTCTTTCAAGCCAGGGTACTGCTGGCCCCCAAGCAAGCCAAAATCCTTCCAGGGCCTGGTTCTATGGACAAGGAGTGTCTGGGAGAAAAGGGGAAAAGTAGCTGCGGCAAAGAGAGGTAGTGTCTAGTCAAGCAGGCAGGCCTCAGGCTAGTCTCCGACACAGAGAGGGTGGGGTGTTCAGCATTGCCCTTGCAGCTGTCCCTGAACCAGGCAGCTGCTCCTGCCTGGCTCGCTTTGGCCAACCTCCTGGATTAGATCTCCCAGTGACAGCTTTTCCTCCATTCCCCCCGCCCCCGCCATCCCCGAATGCTCAAGTGTCCTTGCGTTAGAATAATCCAGAAACATTTTTATGGCAAAATCTCTTCTGGAGGTGTGAAGGCAGTCCTCCTACCCTTTCCTTTCAAAGGCTTCCCTCCTCACCTTTGTTACCCAGATGCAAATTTTTTTCCAGAACTCCTGCCCCCAGAGAAGAACACAGACATCTTCAAACCCTCTTGGAAGTTGCGCAAACGCTGGACAAGCCCTTCTGGTGATAAGAGTGTAAAGACTCTCGCTTTACGCACATATATTTGGCTCAAAATCTAGGATCTTCCTTTTCAAACAGAAAGTGCTGTCACAGGCACAGAACCATGATACCGCTCTGAGTTCATTAACCTGAAAGGAAATTCTGAAAGCAGACCAACTTCACTCAAGAGTCAACAAAACTTTTTAATTTCTCAATTTTGGGATTCTCTAATATTTACTTTTTGTTTTTGTTTTTGTTTAATTCTAGAATCAAAGGGGACTCCAGAGGTATGGAAGTGGGTGCTCCAAGCACAGGTTTTCATTGCTCTGCCACTAAATGATTTGGGGTGACTCCTGCTCTCTCGGCCTGTTTCCCACCTATAAAACTGGAGGATAATCAGCGCGTTCTCTCTTAGCGTACACGTGGAACAACATAAGGCTGTTCCACAAGTTGCCAGGCATGTCCAGGCTGCCTATGCGCTGGTCTGGAGGGCCCCCGGAGACTGGAACCAGTGTCAGCCTGGGGTGCTATGCCGGCGAGTAAAAGGACTACGTAAAGCCCCTTCGTTCACTGCCTCCGCACCAACGAGTCCTCTGCGCAGTAAACGCCTATAACCAGTATGAACACACCTTTAGTTTCTTCCACCATCTAACCGCAAGCAGAGTTCGAGCGAGCAGGGGGAGCCCACGGGACCCCCACCCCAGTACGCCCACCGCCCTGGATGAGTTCATCTAGGGGCGCCCACCTCCCCCAACCCTGCTGGGTGGAGGGACTGCGCGTCCTAGGGGCGGGACCGCCGCTGCAGCACTCGCGCACTCCGACTGGTCTTTCGTGTCCTCGTGACGCGCGGTCCCGCCCGCACGCCCCTCCTCCGCATCCGCGCTGGGCAGCAGGCGGTCCAGACTGAATGGGCGCGAGCGCGGCGCTGGGGGCGGGCGGGTACGCAGGGCCCTGGGTTGGCAGTCGGCCGGCGCCCCCTCCCTAGTATGCGGATGAAAGAGGCAGGCGGCGTGGAGCGGCGTCCTTTGCAGCCGCGAACCAAGGCAGTGGCGGCGGCGGCTGCGGCACCTGCCGGCCGAGGTACGTGGCGCAGCCCCCTCCTCGGCGCAGTGGGGCCCGCGGGCTGGGGGCGGCGGCGGCGATCCGTCGTTGCCCCTGCCTGGCTGTGCCTGGCGGCCCCGCCCGAGCCCCCTCGGGCAGCGCCCAGGGCACGGCACCCCCAAACGCTCTGCGGGGTCGGGGGCTGAGAGTCGTGGCCTCGGGCCGCGTGGACGGGCGTGGGGCGCTGCGGCCCGCGCAAGTGTAGAGGCGGTGGAGGCGTAGGGATGAATGGTGGGGATTTCGAGTTCAGCCGCAGTGGCCCGTAACCCCCAGTTTTCCGCAGCGCCTCGGGGTTTAATTCATTGCTGGAAGCTTCCGAACCGGCAGAGCCGAGTTAACTCATTGCTCAGGGACGGGATTGGGGGTCCCATTACAAGGCAACTAGCAGCTCCCGAGAAACAGCCCTTTGCATCCAACGGGAGGGCGTAGTGTGTGATGTCTGCAGGTAGAAATTCCCCAGTGACCTTTCCTGCCTCCACTCTGTGCCCAGCCCTGCGGAATAGACTCGTTTTAGTGACCTTTGGTTTCTTCTGAATAGTAAGCAGTGACCTGACCTCCTAGGCATGCATTTATTATGCGCCTTCGTGCGTTAAGTAACACAAGGTTTTCGGAGAGCATCTCGGAGGAGCTGGGCAAAGAAGGAGAAGCGGGGTCCTACACGTACCTCAAACCAGCCGGGTGACCTTGGCCGACACCTATGCCTCCGTGGGGCTCAGTCTCCTGGTCTACTGGGAGGCTTTGACCTGCTCATTGCGGAGGCCCCTTCCAGGGTTCCGTGGTTCTGACCGCAAAATGTGTTTAGGAGTGAAGAACATCCTGCAGAATCACTGGCTGACTTGAAATACTGAATTTATGGCCTTGTATCTTCGTTTATGTGCTCTATGACCTCTACTTAATTAGGTATAGTTCGTTTAAACGAGAAAATTACGTACTGTGCCTTATCTGCCACCTTTGGGTTGGCTGCTCTTCGTGCCAAGCACGGTGCTGGGCATTGGGGTTTTAAGGAGGCTGGAGAATGATATCCTGCCCTCTGGGCTTGTGACTGCTAATGCTTTTCCACAGAAGGATGCTTGTCCTGAAGCTGTGGAAGAGGAATCCATGTCTGTTGAGTGAAGGGCACAGACTCAAAAACAGGCTGGGTTGTGGTTTCACTTGTGTAATCCTGCAAGCCTGACAGCTTTGAAGAATGTCGTATCTCTCCTGGTAGATCTGGGGATCACCTCAATTCCAGCCAGTGCTTGCTCCGGCAAGGAGAGGCTGCTGCTGTGAGCTACGTGAGCGAGAGTGCTGTAACCAAATGTCATGGGTCTTTTTATATGTCTATCCATTGTATGAGTGCTGCTGTTCCTGTGAGATGAAATGAACCTTACTTATAATTAGTAGCGTTTCTTCCTCTAGGCAAGAAAAGAAATGGGTGAGATAAGAAGGCATGGAAGCTTTATGGAAGAGAGAGCAAGAGGGCTAACAGGCATAAATTCTAAAAACTTGAATTTATGACTTTTTTGAAAATGCTTACAATTTTGGCACAAACTACCAAATTGTCACATGTTATCAAAATAGATTGGTATTGAATTTAAGGATATATTCAAGGCAGAATAAGAACAAACCCTTTGTTCTTTGATTTCCCTCCTCTAGTTCTTCCCTGCTTTCCTTGCTGGGCTATTGGGCAGCAATGAGGGGCATTTATCTAGCAAGTCGGCCCTTGGGAGGTGAATGAACCCCCAAAAGGGGATGTTAACAATTACCTGGCTGATGTTTCAGTCTTCATATTTTTATGGGGTTCCCCTGTATATGTATTAAATTTCTTTTTCTCCTGTCACTCTGTCTTATGTCAATTTAACTGTAAGGCCAACCAAAGAACCTAGGAGGGAAAAAGGGAAAAATTTGCTGCCCTTACACTCCCTTCCAGTCACTGCTTCCTTGAGGGTTATCCCTGTGTAACTTCCTGTGCTTGTATAAATGGAATCCAACCCTGTTTGTCTCCTTTCCTCTCAAATGAGGTTTCTGTCATAGTGTGTTTACTCTCTGATTTGGCCATTGGGTGAATAATATACCACCTATTTATCTGTGCACTGTTGATGGACATTTGGGCAGTTTTCAATATTTGGCTATTACAAATAATGCTGCCGTAACTGTTCCTTTCCCTGTCTTCAGTGTATATACGCATGCCTTTCTGATGGGAGTATTCAGAGGGCTGTGATTGCTGGGTCATGAGTGCATGTATGCTCAGCTTTGAGAGCTACAGACAAAGCTATTTTATTCCAGCTTTGGAATAACTACATTGGTAGTTCCTCACTACTAGCTGGTGACTACAATGTCACTTTTCACCACCATCTTTCACCAAGGAGGCTAAGGGAGGAGTTGGACCAGGACTGCCTGGCTGTGCCCTCTACGTTCTGGGCAGTCACCTCTAGGCCCCAGTCTCCCCTGGGTCAGGTAACAGGACAGGCTGAGCTGTGGGAACCCTTTAAGCTCCAAGAGTCCTCTGTCTTCAGGGAAGAATTTCTCTGGCCAAACTGCTTTGCTTTGTCTCAGCTCCCCTGCTTCTTAGTTAGCTTTTGTAATATTGTGCTTTTTAAAAAAAAAGATTTTATATATTCATTTTTAGAGAGGGAAAGGGAGGCAGAAAGAGAGGGAGAGAAACATCGGTGTGTGGTTGCCTCTTATGCGCCCCCTACTGGGGACCTGGTCTGCAACCCAGGCATGTGCCCTAGACTGAGAATCAAACCAGCAGCCCTTTGGTTCGCAGGCTAGCGCTCAATATACTGAGCCACACCACCCAGGGCGTAATATTGTACTTTCTATACCTTCTGCTTCTAGTTTCTACTTCTCTGACCCGTCTTCCTTGCACCTCTGGATTTTCACTTAAGAATTCCCCTGTGCCCTAGGGTTTTTTCAACTGGTGTGCTGCAAGAATTTTTAAAACATGCAATGCCTGACTATTTAGTCAGGGACACTGACCTCTTTTCCCTTAGATTGTCAAGTAAAAAAATGACAACAGCCAACACAACCATAGTTAGTTGTCTGGTATGAATGAATCCAAATTATACCAAATTTTTTTTTGGTCAGATGGGCAAAAATATTTTTTTTGGTGTGCCACAGAATTTTAATAATTATTTTATGTGTGCCATGAGATGAAAAAGATTGAAAATTGCTGCCCTAGAGGAAAAGCCTATTTTTGTTTTGTCTTTTGAGGGCACATAAGACATTTTTGCTCTTCTCTTACGTGCCTTGGAAAAACATCCAGGATTAAGCGATTGAATGGTTCAGCAGCTCTTACACCTATGAATTTCCCCATTTTCCTTCAAGTTTTTAACATCTGGTATCATAGTAGTTAAGTATTGTGATATGATTTGATTTACTCAAGGAGGGAAAATTGATGAAAACAAATTAAATTTCAAAAGCCTACGTTGATGAAATAGTCATTCTGTCTTTTGAGCTTAAAGCCTTTTTTAAAGGCTAGGTGTCATTTTCATAAGTGAAGGCTTATGTGAATTACATTCAGAGCAGGGCTGCTTTTCTGTTACGCATAAGAGTCCCTTCTTCCCTAGCCTTCCTCTCTCCTCGGCTTCTGCCTGTATTTGCTTCTGCTTTTTCGTTCTCTTCTATCTGTTCTTCACCTCCATTCTGTGGTACTTTGCAAGGCCGCCAATACGCTCCTCTCATTCCTTGTCATTTTCTGTAATCAAATCCTTAGTCATCCGGGACTTGGTGGCTGATGCAGGTTCCTTCCTTGCTTGTCCTCTGCTAGGTAGAGCTGTCAAATGGAAATAGAACCCAAGCCATACATGTAATTTAAAGTTTTCAAGTAGCTACATTTAAAAAATTAAAAAGAAGTGAGTGGATCAAAGTTTTAAGTTTCCAGGGAGATAAAATATTCTCAAGTTCTGAATATCTAATAACACAGCTTCAAACAATATAAAATAAAATGTGACAGAGTGACAATTGACAAACCTGGCATCATGGTGAGAGATTTTGGTATATCTCTTCAGGTAACTGATAGAGTAAGTTGACTGAAGACCAATAATGAATTATTCTAAAAAAACAACACAATTAACCCTGGGCCGGTAGCTTAGTTGGTTAGAGCATCGTCTTGATACGCTGAGGTTGCAGGTTCAATACCCAGTCAGAGCACATACATGAATCAACAAATGCATGGATGAATGGAGCAACAGGTATCTTTCTTTCTCTCTTTCTCTCTCTCTCTCTCAAATCAATACATAAAAATTTTTAAAAACCCAGCACAATTAATAAGCTTGATCAAACATTATATAGAAAACATAATCCCAGCAAGTGAAGACCATACTTTTAACAAAAATTGAATTTACACCAGGTCATAAAATACATTCCAACATATTTAAAATAATCAGTATTATAGAGACAAAGTTCTCTGAACACAATGCAACTAAATTACATATCAATTTTAAGACATAATTTTTTAAATTTTTTGGAAATTTAAATTTGAAAGTGTTTAAATTTGAAAGATAGAGAAGTAATAATAATGAAAGTATGTATCAAAACTTTAAGATGAATTGTACACTTCAAAAAACTTGTGAGAGAGAAATGTGCAATCTTAATTGCTCATATTAGCCAGAAAAAAAGCATTAATGAGCTAATCAGCTAAATTAAGAAGTTAGGAACATAGCAATTAAAATAAATCCAATGAATGAGAAGGAAGGACTTTTAAAAACACAGATGAAATTAATTTTAATAATATATTTTAGTTCACTCAGTGTGTTCAATATATTATCAAATCAAATTATAACAATATTTAATGAGCTACCTTACATTTTTCTGTTAACCTAGTCTTCAAAGCTTGGTGTGTCTCTTACACTTACATAGAGCACATTTCAGTTTGGTCGGACCACATTTGAGGCACTCAACAACCACACGGCGAGTGGCAGCTGTATTGGACAGCACAGCTCTAAATCTTCACGGGTAAACGTTGAACTGATTTGCCTTGATAACGGGAACAGTCAGAGCTAATGGTGGTGTTCAGTTATCTGCCAAACTAATCTAGAGTCATGATAATCTAACTGTTTTCGTGATTGGCAAAGAGAGGGGGCTCTTCATGAAAATCTTGATACTAAACACGCCCCCGCCCCCCAAACCCACATGCTATAAAAGGATAGGAAAACAAAAGGACGGGGAAAAATGATAAATACTATACCGACTCACTTTATCTTCACCTGTTCTAGATCGGTTATGTATGTCAGCCCACTTAATTTTCACAAAAGCCGTATGAGTTTGCTATCATTTTCTTCCCGTTTTACAAATGAGAATACCGACGCTTAAATAAGGTAAGAAACTCTAGGGGAGAGAGCAGGGCAGTCTGGCATGAGGTGACAGATGAGGCAAATGCTTCCGCATCTTTGTAGCATACAGTGCATTCCCACTCCACCCCTCAGAAAGGCTCCTGTGGAAATTCTTGGGAGCGTTTCGCTGAGGTTGGTGAAAGGGCTCTGCTTCCTGGTCCGGGTCATGCGTTCTCAGGCATACCTCCCGACCGGTCTCAGCTCACAAGAGGACTTCTCCATCACCCATCGAGCCTCCGGAGAGGTTTCTGCAAAATCCAGTTCCAGTTTCAATTCTCTCCCCCTCCCCTAGTTGCTACTTTTAGGATAATGGTCCAACCCCGCAATGGTACATTCTGCTTCCTTTTCTGGCCTCTCTCAGTACATGTCCCCTCCTGGGCTGGACCTTTATACACCCCACGGGGAGCTTTCCCCTCCATGCCTGCTGTCCTTGCTTAGGTGGCACCGGCACCCCCGCCGCCACCCCCTGCCCACCAAGTCCTACTCATTCCTTCTTGAGGGGAGCCTTTTCTAAGCTCACTCCCAGGCACACATGTACACACATGCACCCCAGATCTAAAACATCTCCTAACATTGCCCTTCCGTCCTATGTAGAATACGTTAAAAAGAAGTGCTATGAAAAAAATTACATTGGGGATAAATCTACTTGTCTGATTTTTAAAATGAGATTGTGAGAGCTTTTTAAAGAAGACTGTCCATGTTTATTTCTAATGAGCTAATGTTACTTCTAATGTTGTAATGTCTGTGCCGCTTATTTCTAAATGAGGTGCATGCCCCACGCTTGATTAAAAACTGGATACGTGAGTGAAGGTACGCCTGTTTGGGGGCCGCCCAAACGCTGGTTTCCCAGATTTTTGGAGCAAAGAGAAAAAGGGATGTATGGTGGGGATGTAAAAGAAAATTGGATGTTTTAGCCATGCCTCCTACAGACCTAAATATATGTTGTTGGCTTTAGGAATTCAGACATGTTTAATTTGTTCCGAGGTTAAAGTGGCCCTAACAAAACATTCTTTTGTCTTCTATATGACTGCTGTCTCCCCTTCAGCCTCTGAACTGCCAGGGCCCGTCACACTCCAGACCGCTTCCAGTGACTGTCCCTTTGCTAGGGTCATTACCACTTGCTGGTTTGGGGTTTTATATAACCAGTTTGGTCCTTTAGGATTATCGAATTCCACATTATCGCATAAGCTGCCGACGGAATCCTCCACCTTCCCTTACCCACCCACCTGGCCGGGTGCTCTCTGAAGAGCATTACTAAGGTCCTGTTTAGGGATGTCGCTTCATAATCCCACATCTTAAGAACCCATGCCCCTACCTTTTCTTTTTATGGGTGGGATCTTGGCTATTTTAGAACCTGCATGCACTCTTTCCCATGATGCCATTCCCTGTGTTTCCCATTGTACTAAGTTTGGGGGAAGGTCCCTGTGTTGGAGCCTGCTTATATTGGGTCCCGGAGTGGCTCTTGCTAACTGTTAATTCTACCAACTTTCACTTTCTGTTATTAAGGATTATATGTTCAGCCCAACTACTTGTATTTACCTTTAATTAAGAGCGAACTCGTTTATTAAAAAGGCAACTTCTAGATTTCTCTTTATTTGTGGCTTTCATGAGGTTGCCACCGGCTCGTTCTCCTTTGGCATATTCTGCACATAGACTTTGCTGTCACAAGGGCCCACCACCGCAGAGCTGTTACCTAAGGCCTTCTGTTAGGGCTTGGAGGGACCTAAGAGGAGGGGCAGTTCTATGAGCAGTTTCCTCAGTTTACCCCAATGTCATATCTTATTCCCTCTGGACCTCACCTCTGCTGTTAAATCACCTCAGAACGGTGGTCACATGTGGAACCTTCTTGCGTGCTCTTTTTTTTTTTTTTCATTAGTGGCCTGAATTTGTTATTAGGCAGGCCAGTCTCGGCTGACTGGGTGCTGTAGGTACAGTCCCCCCATTTAGTCACCACGTTCTGTGGCATCTTCTTCCAGCATCTCTCTCGGCCCCCCTCTTGCCATCCCTGCTCTGGTTCAGCTGCCCGCTCACCTCTGGCTGAAGTGATCTCAGCAGCCTCTTGACCACCCTCTTCCTGGGCCACCTTTGTCCTATGGTGAGCTCACCGTCCCCTGCTTAAGAACTGCTTAGGGCCACCTGATACCTCCTTTGGGGGCCAGTTTTTAGGGCCTGGGTCCTTTTTAGCCACATCTCCCATAGGCATGCTGTGATCTGGTCTGAACACACCTCTCTGGGCATTTGGCATGCCCTTCCTACCATCAAGAATGCCTGCTCCTCTCTTTCTGTCTCCGAAGTCTTGCCCATCCTTTAAAGATCCATTTACGCATCACCTCCTCAGCTTATCCTCCCTGATTTCCTCTCTTGGAGCTAGTGGTTCCTTGCCCAGGGCACTCCAGGTGCACTGCCGCTCCTTTATCAAGTCATTACTCAGTATTTGGGATATTTAGGTATTTTCACTTTCCCTGGCTGGATGATTCATTTAAAGAAGAAAGGAGTTGTGTCTTATTTATCTTTATGTTCCCAGTCCCTGGGGGATGGAAGGTGCTTATTAAATGCTTATTTAATGGATAATTAGGTGGACAAAACAAATTACGCAAAAATACAGACCAGCCCTCCTCAGTTGGGCTCTATAAGAGAATTTTCCCTTAATACTCTAAGGCAGCCATTGTATGTTATAAATAACTTGTCTCCTATGCCTCTGGAGTGAATCTTAAGTATAGAACATCCTTGGGACAGTTGAGAAAACAGACACTCAGGTCCTTTTCTCTAGTCATCCAGCGCAGCCCAGCTTGAGGAAGGCTGACACAGACAGCATGATCCCGATCCCAGTGAAATACACATACGCAAAGAGCAAAGACCCATAGAATATAGACCAGAATGTTAACAGTGGCTATCACTGGGCTGCAGTGTAACAACCAGTATATGATTTCGGAATGTTCTCTCTGCTTGTACATGATTTCTGAAGTTACTAACTTTCTGATAACAGTTTTAAAAAGTATTTCTAGAATAAGCGAAATGCGTTCCCAAACTTGGTTGTGCCTCAGTGTAAGGGGAAGAGGGTTAGAGTTTTTATTTTTAAATATAGCTCCCTGTGGCCTGCCACAGTAGACCAGAAATCACCAAGCTGAGCGACTCAGCGTTGCCCCTGGAGAACTGGGCCTCAGAGTGAGGATGATTAGCTGTGAGGTTTCCCTCTGCACCTGGGTGTCGCCTTTTGCTGCCACTGGATACCTTGTAAACCGAAGGGCTGAGTTAGTTCCCAGCAGGCATGGCTCACCAAGGGAGAATCTAGCATCTTCATGAATGCCCATGGCTGCTCTCACAAGCAAATCCAGAGGTGTTTTTTTGTTTTTTGTTTTTTGGGTTTTTTTTTGTAACAGCTAAGAGTCGACACAGCCTGTAGTCATTTGAATTAAATCTAATAGAAGAGTGTCAGATGCTCATCAGCTACCACTGCAACCAGCCCTAGTTTTTTTCCCTGAAGTTTGACCTTGTTTGACCTCATACAGAATTTTATCCAGACAAGAATCCACCAGTGGGTGGTAAAACAAGTAGGTTTGATGAGGAACAGGATATTTGCTTAGTCTTTAAGTAGCTCCCGTCAAGTTACTTATTAATTATAAAGGGAAAATTGTAACTTGACAGTGGCAAAACCTGCCTCACGCCACTTTCACCAGTTGACTAAATCTAACACCACCAATTTGGGGACAAATCAGCATCATGTGCCTCCAGGTAAAATGCATCAAGAAGGGCACAGGATCTCTTCCGTGATATTCCTGCTCGAAATGGGTAACTTGAATCTAATCGTGAAGAAACAGACAAACCTCAGTTTAGGGACATTCTGTAAAATAATTGGCCTGTACTTTTCAAAAAATGCCAAGGTCATGAAAGATAAAGGATCTATTTCAGATTAAAGGAGGCTGAAAAGATATGACAGCTGAATGCCACATGTGATCCTGTTTTTGCTCTAAGGCCATTTTGGGACGACTAGGGAAATTTGTATAAGGTCTTTAGAATAGATAACACTATTGAAGAAAAAGCAATTTCCTGATTTTTATCGTACCATGGTTGTTGTGTAAGGGAATGCCCTTGTTTTTAGGAAGTACTAAAATATTTAGGCATAAATATCATGTATTCAGCTTTCAAATGGTTAAAAAGTAATATGTGGGTTATATAATAGAATGTGGTAACAGGGCAGATGTGTTGAATGTGATCAACTGGGGAGTCTGGGTGAAGGGTATATAGGAATTCTTTGTACTACTCTTGTAGTATTTCCGTAAGTTTGAAATTATGTCAAAAAATAGAGCTTGAAAACTCGGAGACCTCCAGGCCATGGTGCTGTGGCCAGCCTAGCATCAGAGCCATGGTGGGGCTTCCCAGTGTCTGCTCTTCCTGTGGTCGGTACTGAAGTCATTTCCCATGGTACTGAGCTCTCTTCTAAATTGCCTTGGCTACCTCTGGCATTGGCAGAAAACAGGGTGGACAACCACTAAGAGTGGCTTCACCTGACAGGAAGGTTTCTTTCTTCAGCTGCTTGTAGTGGTGGCTCTTCCAGGAGACTTTACTCCTGCTGGCTGTCCTCAGGTATCTGGTCAACTGTCTCTGATCCACACATTTACCTGGTTTAGACGAGACCTACAACTGGCCTGCAAAAGGGACTTCTCAGGCAGAATGTGACTTAGGAAATATATTTAAATGCCGTCGAGAGTGTTTGTGCATGAATTCAGTGCACTTGATCAATGTCAATGTAAGAAACACCCAAACCTGTAGAGCATTTTTATAAGAGTTTATTTGAGCCAAACTGACAACACTTGCTGGGAAGCAAGATCTCAAGTGCTCCGGAGAATAACAGCTTTGCAGCTTCTTTTATTCATTTGAAAGTAAGGAGGGGAGATAAGGAAATTTGGAGAAAGCAAGTCAGGGATTTGATTATAGGATAGTTAACAAAATTATATCCTTTCTTGAGGATTAACGCGCCCTTCAAAGGGTATCACTTCTGGTATTTCAAAAGTCTGTTAACCGAGATGTGAAAAAAACAATGGACAGGGTTGGCCTAAAACTTTTCACGGAAGAAGTTATAGCCATGACTACCCACCGCGACCTGACCTTGGGTTCAAAAAGAGAACTATACGCTGGGACCTGAGGTTGGTTTGCAGGTGGGTCTGCTTATCAGAATTTGCAGAGAGGAGCTCCTCTGAAACTTGTCAGCCCCAAGAAACAGAATGTAGTTAGAATGGTGACAAAGCAGTTCCTCCTTTCTCTCTGTCCTTTCCAGCTCTTTCCCAGAAAGTCCTGTCCTTCATCTCACTCCATTTTCTCCTCTCTTGTGTCTCCCCTATCTCCTCTTTTATCTTTTTTTTTTTAAATCCTTATCTGAGGATATGTTTATTGATTGTAGAGAGAGAGGAACATCAATGGCTTGCCTCCTGTGGGTGCCCTGACTAGGGATCAAACCTGCACCCTATATATGTGCCCTGACTGGGGATTGAATCTGCAACCTTTTGGGTGCATAGGACAATGTTCCAACCAACTAAACCACCGAACCAGTGTTCCCTTTTTCATCTTTTTAAATCTGTCTTCTTTCACTTATTCTAGTTTCCTGTTTCTCTCTCCTAAGTGGGCGTTGAGTGTTAGCAACCATTGCATAAGCTAAGCTTTATGTTTCCTGTTCTTTGAAAAGTAGGTAAGCGAGACACAAAATTTTAGTGGAGGAGGGGGCAGTGAAAGTGTCCTCACCCAACCCTGCTTTTTATATATCAGCAAACATTCTCACAGAGGTGAAGTGGCCACAGTCAAACAGCCAACAGACGAACGGTTGAGTATTTTAATCTCTTTCCTCTTCTCTTCAGTAACAGCAGATCCCATTGCTCTTTTTTGCCCCATGGTGGTGGGTGGGACAGGCATTTGATTTTGTTTATCTCCTTCCGCTACAGTGATTCTTGATGAAAAAGATTCATATCCCTGTTCTCCATAGGCCAGGCATGTTGTGGACACTTCATAAACACCCAGGGGTTGTGGTATCTGGGTACATGGAAAGGCCCCACCTTCACCTCTGCTTTTGATAGGACAGTGCCAAATTTGGGTTCGCTTCTCTGTGGGGATCTAGGTGCTGGCCACTGATCAGTGCATTTATTCATTCATTCATCAGTTCATTTCATTCAACGAGTATTTGTTAAGTGCTTTCCTGCTCTTTTTACATGTTCGGCACTATGTTTTAGGTTCCAAGGTCATAGCAAGGAGCAAAATTGAGCAAGCCCCTTCCCTAGGAATTTTTAAATGGGGAGAACAGACAGTGGGCAGGTAGGTATGAGGAGCTGTGAGTACTCTAAAGTAGAGCAAAGCAGGAAAGTGAATAACAGGGCTTGCGGGGTGGGGATGCCGTGTTACCGAGGGCGGTCAAGGGAGGCGCCTTCTGAACAAAGGCCACAGTGAGAATGGTGAGGAACGGAGCTTTCTGGAGGAGGCAGAGGAAACTGCAAGTGGAGACCTGAGGTGGGGATGGACGGGGTAGGGGTATGAGGAACAGTAGGACATCTGCTAGGCTGAAGTGGAGTGAGGAGGAGGAGAGTGTAAGAAAGATGGGGAGGGCAGAGGGCTCTGGATTTGATCCTGCAAGAGCTCCTGCCCTTTTAACATCTTTGCCACTTCAGTGAAATCCTAGAGAAATACCATCTGTAGTTGCTGGGCATGGTCTAGTTTCGGTGAAAGTTTTTGTATTCTGGGGACTCAGAATTAGTTGCCTTGACATTTTTAAACATGTGAAAAGCACACAGCTGAATGGCAGTAATGATATATTCTCAACATTGGAGGAATACTTGTTGATTACAAGTACATTAAAAAGCATACCTCAGTCTCACTGAAGTGCCTGCACCTTGGCCGGTGGGCAAAATTAGTGGAGTACAGACTGCGCATTCACGGAGCGACACTTATTTTTCATCGCAGGAGACAGTTTCTGATAATTTTGCGTAGTTTGTAGGATCTGAAAATCCTTATGCTAAAATCTGTTGTGAATACAGCTGCGGAAGCTTGCTGGAGAACAGGGTATCCCAAAGTGCCACACCCACATAACTCAGGTGAAAACTTGCTTACAGTGCACATTGGGTGTCCTTACCTGGCCCTACTAGATGGGAGATTCTGAGGATGAGGTCTGGGAATCTGACTGACTACATCCCAGCCTCCTTTGGTGATTCTTGTGCATGGTCCGACTAGAGAATCACTGACTGAGAAGCAATCAAGATATTGGTACATTAAACTGAATAAAGACTATAAGATATCAGAGATAATTGGGTGTGATCTCAGCACCAGTGCTCTTGCCAGCAGTTTCTTTATGGTTTTAATATCATGGGTAAAATTTCACATTTCTAAAAGACAAATGAGACACTGCCTGACCAGTAGGAACAGGGAAGTTTCCCCTTTGAGGGTGGCGGTGAAATGAGATGGTTAAAGGAGCTCTGCCTGAGATGTATGGATCCAGGAATGAGTGTTGCCCTTCTACCATCGTGCACATCCGTGAACTCCATCCCGGCAGGCTGGTGTGCGAATGCGTGCCTGTGCATGTCTTTTGGCTCCCAATTAGATACTGACGTTAGATACTGAAGCCTAAGTATCATCAGTTTTTAACCCGCAGTCTTTAGTGTTTCATTTTCCGATTCTGCATTGGGGGTTTTATTTCGTTTTGTTTTGTTTTGTTTTGTTTTGTTTTAATCCTCACTCAAGGACATTCTTCCATTGCTTTTAGAGAGAGAGGAAGGGAAAGAGAGAAACATCGATGCTAGAGAGAAGCATCAATCGACTGCCTCCCATAGCAGCTACCAGCTGCCTCCCATGCGCCTGGACCAGGGATTGAACCCACAACTCTTTGATTATGAGACAGCATGACGCTCCAACCAACTGAGCCAACCTGGCCAGGGCTGCATTAAGTTTAATTACCTTTGTTAACCTATAAGTAAAAGGCCAAAAATAAGAGGCAATGGCCTGTATTAAAGGTCCGGAAGAATAGCTGCTCAGGAAGTGCTGATCAGGCAGAAACCCAAATGGTGTTTTAATTAGGTGAAGGCAAGAGGTATTTATGAGAAAGGGAAGGGGAATAATTACATGAATAGAAGGACAGGTGTAGATTAGCTAGCACAGTGATGCTAATTCTACACTTGATTTTAACCAAAAGACCCAGAGGTGATGTGATGCTAATTCTAAAGAGTATCTTTAATTTTCAGCCCCCGTAGTCATAACAGACCCCTTGTTTGGGATACCGTATTTTGCCCTGTATAATGAGCACTTTTTTACCCAAATTTTTGAGGGAAAAAGAGGGATGCACATTGTACATGGTTAGTACTGATTTGTTACTGGTACATAAAATTTCTTGTACCTTGTATCTGTTCTTGTGTTTTGTGACTATTTATTACATGAAATTTCCTGTACCACAGTATGTTCAAAAATAAATGCTAAAAGTCCTTTATAATACAAAACACAAGTATCTAAATATAAAGTAATTAATTAAAAAATTAAGACGAAAGATTTTTTTCCCCTGAAAGTTTGGACCAAAAACGTGGGTGCGCATTATACCCAGCAAAACATGGCGCAGCGCTGCTTTAGGCCCAGTTTGAAGGTTATTTTGCCCTATTTTAATGTTCCAAGGTTTGAGGAGTAAGATAGCAAGGTAGTTCCTCTAGGATGGCAGCTTTGATTCCATTTTAAAGTGGCTCTGTTTATGTTATTTTTTTTACACCTTCAACACTTTAAAGATACAGCAATGTTGGAATTTTAACATATGACTTCATCCCAGTGGATAAAGTTGGGGTGATTTTAACATATGACTTCATCCCAGTGGATAAAGTTGGGGATAAAACTGGGGTGTCCCCTCCCCCAGAGGACATTTGGCAATATCTGGACACGTTTTTGGTTGTCACAACTGGAAGAGAAGGGGAGGACCAGAGATACTAGTGGCCTCTAGCAGATAGAGTCCAGAGATACTGCTAAACGTCCTGTAACACACGAGACAGCCTCCTACAAGAAAGAATTGCCCAGGCCAAAATGTCAATAGCGTGAGGTAGGGAAACCCAGCAAGAGAGCAACTGAATGCTTCTGACCTGTGTTATATTTTAGGTTTCTAAATCTGCTTTCAGATGTGTAAAAAACAAAACGAAACAAAACAAAACAAAAGAGTTCCAAAGCTAAAACTGGTTTGAAATTACCTACCTAGACCGTACAAGGACGTCAGTCTGCTTGGGAGGAGATCGACCTCTGCAGTCAGTAAGAGAGAAGTAACACGTCACCAAGAGTTCCCTGTGACAACAGATAACCCCTGTGTTACCAGACAGGGGCCTGGCCCTGAGTGGGCCAGCTGTGGTGCTTGGGTTCCTGACTTTGTGTAGGGAAGATGTCACAACACGCACCCAGATGACCACAAGGATACGTTCATTAAAGCTGGAGGCAGTGAAACAAGGACAGGCTTAGCATAGAAGGGGCGAGGAGAGCCTGGGCCGGGCTGCCCGAGCTCACTGGGAAGTCAGAAGAGGGGACTCTGGGGACAGGTTTGGGGAGTTAGCCTGAGACAAGCTGCCAGCTGCCCACTGCCTTAGAGTTTAGGAGGCCGGCGCCTGCGGGGAAAGAAGCAGGGAAGGAGGGAGTGGCGCAGACTGCTCCCCAGACGGAGAGCACGGGTGCCTGCTGCGTGCTTCATCGTTAGGCTCTTAACCCTTTCTTACAGGCGGGGAATCTTAGGGGAGCTCTCCGGGGAGGGCTCAGTGGAATATTCCTCAGTTCTCCAGCTGTCCCCTTTCAGGGTCATGGTCGCCTCTGGTTGGTCAGTGACAGGGCAGGGGGCCCTTAGTCATTGCAGCTGGTCCTGGCCCAGCCCACCTGGTTTTGCTGCTTTTCTGGGCTTGGAGCTGAAATACACCTGAGACTTAGGTGTTATCTCCAGGGAGGAAAGGTCACCCTGGGGGCCAGGTCCTTGTTTTCCCAGTTTTGCCCCCTGCCAGGCCCTGGTGACCATCTGCACCTGACTGTAAATTGCTGGGCCATTGTATTCAGCTCTCTGACTCAGTTTCCCTGTTCCACTTGCCGGGGAATTTTCCTAGCCTCTCAGTGTCCTGTCTCACCTGGACTGGTATACTTTTGAGCATTTATAACTAAACCGTTGTCTCCCCACCCCCAAATCCCCCTCCCTGTTGGGCGAGGGCAGAAGAAAGTTTAGTTTAGAAGTACACTTGCTGCACTACTTTTGTCATAGCACCCATGGACGGGCTTTGGCAAGACGGCCGAGGGAGTCAGCTTTCTGACCACGCTGTGCCTGTGTCTGTGCTGGTGTCAGACACCAGACATCTGAGCAGTCGCCTTTCTCCCACAGCCCTCCCCACACTGCTGTCGTTACACTCCCGCTATCATTTCCCTGCACCTTAGGTTTCTGCAAAGCAAGGACCTTCCCATCTTGACAGGGTTTCCTCCTCCTTTGACCTCTCACTACAAAGGGCTCCACCATCCTCCCTGTCACTTGAGTTGTCCCTCCTGCCTGCTCACCACCCTGATCTGCCTCCAGCCCTGTCATTTCTGTGGCTGGGAGCCCTTCCTCTCACCCAGCGTCCACCATCTTTGCGGCAACAGGCAACGTGGGCCGTGAGAGTGCAGTGGTGGCCCCTCAGCAGCCTGCCGTCCCAGACTCGCTGCCCCCTCTGCCGCTGTCCCTGCTGCTTCCCCAGTGACTTTCCTCCACGTGTTTCCTGATCCCCCATGAATAAAATCCCCAAGGGCTTCTTGTGATTGTCCATGACCTTCTGTGATTTTCCATATGTTGACTCTGCTGACCTAATGTCTGTCTTAGGTCAGCATGTAGGTCATGTTCTCTAGAAGCAGAGCCTGAAACAGGAATCCAAGGCCTCCTGGTTTCTTGAAGGAGCTGCCGAGAGAAAAAGGAGTGAGGGAGAAAAGTGGAGCAGGAGAAGGAGTTGAGCAAAGCTGTGGTCTCAGCTGAGTCCTCACGAAGCTTTGGCGCTTGAATTGCCCTCCCAGGGTGATCCCACCTGAAGGCAGCGACATACCCCTGTCAGTCAGCCAGTCGTTGGCTGGGGACAGAGGGCAAGCCTGCAGAGAAGGGGACAGCTGTGTGCTGTTAGCAGCCGACACTCACAGCTGAGATACAGCACCAGCCCTGGGGTGTCCAATAGGACCGCAGTATCACCCTTAACTCCTGCCTACACACCCACCTCCGCCCTGTGCCACACTTTCTCAGATGTCCCAGTCGTTAGCTGTTCCCCCAAACTGACCAGGCCTCCGTGCTTTGCTCATTCCGTTCTTTCTGCCCACAGTGTGCATCTTTCCTCCACACTCAGCGCCTCTACCAGCTCCTGCTGCCGTGCTGTAGCTGTGGTGCATTCTCCTTGGCACTGCGACAGGCTTATCTCCGTGCACCGCAAGGCTGTCTTCTCCCTGAGGGCAGGCTTTCTGCCTTCTGCTCTCCTGTGTCAAGCAGAATTCTTCATCTAAAACACAGAACCCCAAACAGGATTTGAGTGATTTTCCCAACTTTCCCATGCATGGTATGGAGCCATACCTGTCCAGGTTTACAGGAAAGAGGTTAATTTGGTCCCTACCATGGATGCCTTAGGGCATAACTCTGCCGGACCAGCTGAGAAAGGCAGGCCGGTGGGATGGACGGTCTGTTGGGCCCCAGCCCACGTTTCCAGCTGCCTTCTGCACAACTGTGCAGTCATTTATCTTCTCAAATTCACCTCATCACGACTAACTACAAAAATTGATTTCCATTCCTATTTCTTTCTATAACCAAGACCCAGATTTAACTTTGCGTGCTTCTTTTCATCACCAGTCTTCCTGTCACCCTTTTGTCAGTAGATCTCTGTCCTCGTCCTTTGCTCTTCCTTCTCACTGGGACCGGCCTCGGGCTCCCCTTCCGCGTCGGCAGTATGGAGCATCGAGTATCCCGCCTTGTTGTCCCCAGGCAGCCTTGCGTGCAGTAGGTCAATCTTCCACCCCTCCTGCTATAAAGTCTTGCTCTCAAAATCTCCCACCTTAAAAGACATGCTCTTTTGGCTGCCATAGTAACACCTTCTTCACCTTCCCAGACAGTCCACTCCAGCGTGTTGGTTTATTCACTGTTTTCTCAACTTCAGGTTTTTGTTTATAATAATATGTGCCTTGATTATTAAAAACAAAGCAAAACCAACCAAAAAACGCTTCCCATATATTTTCCCTTCCCAACCTGTTCTAAGACATACCTTTCTGAGCACCTACAGGTAGAAGGGCATGGACTTCGAGGTGGATAGATGTGGGCTGGAATTCTCAACTCCTCAGTTAGTCATGTGTGGCCTTTGACAGTCTAAATGCCACTAGCAAGACAATGAAGTAGTTGTTTTTAAGACTTAGTGAGGTCATGCGCAAGCTTATTCCTCTGCCAAAATATTAATGCCCTACCCACCCTTGTACTAGTAACTGTGTACAGTTAATATGTCAATTCATCATGTACTACTTTGTGGTGTCTGTCTATCCTTGTTTTGAACAGTTAATTCTTAATTTGGAAAGTGTTAGTGCCAGTTCTGCCAATGGACTGAAAGCCCCGGCCTTGCCCTTATCTTTCTTCATCAGGGCCTTGATAAGAGTAATGTCTTCAGCAGGCATCCAGCCATTTAAGAGGAATCTGTTACATTTTTATGTGGGAGAAGAAATATATCATTTTTTTAAAACCAGGTCTCCCCTGCATAAAGATGGTCAGTGAAGCAATGATGTATGCGGAGGCTCTCGCTCTGGCAGTCTGAGCAGGAAGAGGCTCAGATTTATGACTCTTGAGGCGCTTGCTCATACAGTGAGGCTCTAAGGGCTACAGCGTTTTCCTTGTGGTTTGCACCGTAATTTACCAAGAAATTCTCTGTTGGACATTTTAGAGGTTTCTGTAGAGCGTATGCTTTATTCTTTGGTATTGTAATTTCTGTTAACAATCAATTTCAGTTTTAATCTTAAATGTAATTGAGAAAATACATTTTGTGTGTATGTGGCAGGAGTTTATCTTATCTAATGACAGGCTGTAGGCATGTGATGCCCGTTCCATTCAGTGTCAGATGTTTCTTGAGGGCTCGTGTGTGCCAAGCCCTGCCTCGATGATGGAGGCGCAAAGACGACGGAGCTCTGGCCTTGCAGCTCAGTCCCCCGGGTTCTTGTAAAAAGGTAGAGGAGACCTAAAATGTTAACAGAAAATTTCAGTTAATTGCGGTAAGCAGGTAGCGAAGTACCCAGCCACAGCTGTGGTGTTGAAAAATGGTCTTCACAGAGAAGGAGCACAGTTAGGGATGAAAAGTGGTCGGCCAGGCAGACTGTCGAAGGGACCCCCACTGGTTTGCAGACCGAGGCTACATCGTGTGCAAAGGCGCAGCTAGGTTTCCAGCAGCACTTCTTTGTGTTGATTTTTACAGCTGTATCTTTTGGAATTTTGCTTAGAAATTGAATATTTAAGAATAAAATTAACTCAAAAAGACAAGTAGACAAGCATACCCAAGAACATACTTTTTTTTAAAGAAAAATTTCTTTCAAAATTGCCATATTTTCTTTTTTTACTCAGTGTAACACTCTTCTTGTTGTTAATATCACACTTTATTTTAAAACTTCTTTATTATAGAGGACTTCATACAAAAGTATAAGAGGATCGAGAGTTTTATGAGCCTATGCACCCCTCTCCCAGCTTCAACAGTTATCAGTGTAAAGCTGGTCTTACCTCATCTGTTCCCCACCATATACTTATCCCCTTACTGATTCTTTTGAAGCAGATCTCATTTCTGCCCCTTTATCTATAATATTTCCATATGTATCTCTAACAGGTAAAGGCTCTTTTAAAAAGTTAGACTTTTTATTTTGGGATAATTGTAAATTCACATTCAATGGTAAGAAATAATACAGGGAGATCCTGTGTAATCTTTACTCGGTTTTCCCCAATTGTGGCATCTTGCAAAACCATAGTGCAGTATCACAACTGGGATATTGACGTGGATACAGGCAAGTTACAGAGCATTTTCATCATCACAAAGGATCCTTCATGTTGCCTTTTTATAGACATACCCACCACCCCTTATATAACTCCTGACAACTGCTAATCTGTTCTCCATTTCTATAACTTTGTTGTTTCAAGAATGTTCTGTACATGTATTCATACAATATGTAACCTTTTAGTCTTTGTCTCAGCATAATTCTTTCTAGATTCATCTGTTGTTGCGGGTAGCAATAGTTCATTCCTTTTGATTACTGAGTAGTATTCCTTGGAATGGATGTACCACATGAAGGTTCTTTAAAATCATCATCCACTTAACTCATCTCTTTTCCTCCTTCTGTCCTCTTGCCCTCTCTTCACAGCAATGCCAAGTGAGTATCACTGTGTGAAATTGAGAAGCGATTGCTCAAAACCCTCCCTGCAATGGTACACCCGAGCTCAACACAAGATGAGAAGACCCAGCTTGTTGTTAAAAGACATTTTCAAGTAAGTATGAGCCCTCAGGCCATAAGACCCCCCTGATTTGGGCCAACTGTGTAGAATTAAGAGTAGAATACAGTGAGAGCCCTAACGATGGCTCTTGTATTTGGACACACTTGGTCAAAGGATCATTTAAAGGCACATCAATTAGAGATTCAGTGCACAGATGCCCTGGGTTCATGCATCAAACTGTACTTGGTAAGAGTACAGTGCCCAGCCAGGGGGCCCCTTGGGCTCTGTACCTGAGCTTAGATACCCAAAGGGGCAGCCCTGACAGTGCACAGCTCTTCCTGCCATTATTTAACAAAAGAGGGCTTTTTCCCTTAGCTATTTTAAGTTAATCTAAAATATGATTAATTAAAGGCCCCTAAAGGCATTTGAGTCACATTAAATATTGAGTACTAAAAAGGATGACAGGTGTCTCAGCCAGGTCACGTTTATATCCTAATAAGCAGCAGAACCGTTAAAGGAGGAACTTGTCAGTTTTATTTGGTACCAGCTGAGCCATACTGAAAATTACCCCTTTTTCATGACTATACATAGAAATAGAAACCTGAAATCTAGTTTCCCTTCTCACTTTACTAATTTAGGAAGTATAGATTAAAAATGGTGAGAAAAGGAAATGTACATTCATAAACACTTACATCATTTTTCATCTCCTTTTAGTCATCAGTCATTGTTTATTGAAGCTTACATATGCCTGGCACTGTGTGTTGGGTACTGGCCACATGGCAACAAACAGAACAGACCTGTGTTGCACGCTTCTTACAGTGTGAACAACACAGACTCGTGACCAGGAGTTACAGTATAGTGGGATCAGTGCTGTACACACTGGGCTTGCTTTTAATACCATTTTTTCCTTTGTTTTTGTAAAAAAACAAATCAAAATAGGGGAATTATTACATGCACTGAATGTAATAACTTTCCCTGGGGGCCGAAGAGAGAAATAAGTAATACTATAGTCACGAGATTCAAAATTCAATAGACATTAAAATTACTCAATAAAACATTTCTGCTCCCCATATTTCCTCTGCCCAGTTACAGATAACCAATATTACCAGTCTCGTATATATAAGAAATATTGTGTGTATGTATATCCATCCCCCGCGCCAGCCCTTCTCCACCCCGCCCCGCTGCTTTTCTACACAAACTGTAGCATCCTATTCACTTAACATTGTACTTGATCCCAGAGAAAAATTAAGGTACTCGTCCAGGTTCAAATGGGGAACCTGTTAAAATGAGAATTAAAAAGTGTCGAAAATATTTCCTAGCAATATTTTCTTGCACCGGCATCCTCAGATTTTAAGAAATATTTAGCCCTGGCTGGTGTGGCTCAGTGGATTGAGCACCAGCCTGCAAACCAACGGGTCGCCGGTTCAATTCCCAGTCTACAGCACATGCCTGGATTGCAGGCCAGGTCCCCAGTAGGGGGCACATGAGAGGCAACCACACACTGATATTTCTCTCCCTCTCTTTCTGCCTCCCTTTGCCTCTGTCTAAAAATTAATAAATAAAATCTTTTTTAAAAAAGAAAAATACTTAGCAAACTATCAGTCAAAATGGCAGCGTAGGGGAACACAGCTTGCCTCCTCACACTACCACATCAAAATTACAATTAAAATATAGAACAGCCGTCACTCAGAACCACCAGAAATTGAGTTGAATGGAAACCTGACAACTATAGAATTTAAAAAACCACTTCCATCCAGACTGGTAGGAGAGGTGGAGATGTGAAACGGGCTGGTTCCACAACCACATATGGTGGATAAAAATTTGGGAGGGATATCAGTAGCGGGGAGTCCCAGCCCCACACCAGGCTTCGGGTTCCAGTGCCAGGGAGATAGGTCTCCATAATTTCTGGTGCCAAAAAACAGTGGGGATTGAGTCAGTGGAAGAAACTTTTAGAGTCCCTAGCAGGTCCTCTTAAAGAACCCACATTCAGACTAACCTACTCAGACTCACTCCCTCTGAGCTCCAGCACCAGGGTAGCAGCTTGAAAGGCACCAGTCACACCAGCTTGAAAGGTACCAGTGGCACACAGGAAGGAACTAAAGTGTCTGGCATCAAGATGAGAGCTGGGGGACAGCTTTCTCCAAGACACAAAAGTGGGCAGAGGCCATTGTCCCTTTCCTGAAACCTCCCCCAACAGAGCCACAGAGCCAGCAGGTGGGTACCGCATCTAAGACTCCATCAAACTGGCTAACATGGTTCCTGCCACTACTAATCCCCCGCCCCAGAGATTTTTCCATATGAATAGCTTGTTTTGGTTCATCTCAATTTCCTAAATCCTCTCAAACAAGCAACAGCCAGCCTCAGTGACCCCCCCCAGCCCCAGTACCTCTTGCTAAGTGGCCTCAGGCCCAGCAACTAGCAGCAGCCAGCCTAGATTCACAGCTTGGCTCCACCTGGGAATCTCCAAGCCCAGCACAAGTAGGAACCACCTCAGATTGCTTTAGAGCCCAGGCAGAGTGGCCCTGGGCAACACACAGGTTGGGGCTGGCCTTGGCCTGCACCACCCAGGAAACCTCAGGACCAGCACACTCCAGTGGACAGCTATAGACCATGTCAGAGCACCATCACCCTGCCCCTGCACAGCCAGTTCTCCACGGAGGGTGGAGGTTGGTGGTCAATGGTCACAGACAGTCCTTGCAGCCGACTAGCCTGGGTAACTCCCTCCCATTGGCCTGCCAACAGTAATCAAGGATCAAGTACAAGAAGAGGGAGTACTCAGCCCACATGAAGGGTACACTTCGAATACCCAGCTTGGGTGATAGGGGAGGCTATACCACTGGATGCTACAGGACACCTACTACATTAGGCCAATGTACTAACACAGGAAGTCACAGCAGCTCTATCTGATACAAAGAAACAAACACAGGGAGGCTACCAAAATGATCAGACAAAGAAACATGGGCCCAAATGAAAGAACAGATCAAAACTCCAGAAAAAGAACTAAACAAAAGGCAGGTAAGCAATCTATCAAATGCAGAGTTCAAAACACTGGTTATAAGGATGCTCAAGGAACTTAGTGTGGACCTCAACAGCATAAAAAAGACCCAGTCAGAAACAAAGGATTCGCTAATTGAAATAAAGAACAATTTACAGGGAAACAACTGTAGAGTGGATGAAGCTGAGAATCAAATCAATGATTTGGAACATAAGGAAGCAAAAAACAACCACTCAGAACAAGAAGAAGAAAAAGAATCCAAAAAAAACGAGGTTAGTGTAAGCAGCCTCTGGGACAACTTCAGGCATCCCGACATTCACATCTTAGGGGTGCCAGGAGAAGAGAAAGAGCAAGAAACTGGAAATCTATTTGAAAAAAATAATGAAAGAAAACTTTCCCAATTTAGTGAAGGAAATAGACATGCAAGTCCAGGAAGCACAGAGAGTCCCAAACAAGATGGATACAAAGAGGCCCACTCCAAGATACATCATAATTAGAAGGCCAAAGGTTAAAGGTAAAGAGAATATTAAAAGCAGCAAGAGCAAAGAGGTTAGTTACCTACAATGGAGTTCCCATAAGATGGTCAGCTGACTTCTTAAAAGAAACTTTGCAGGCTAGAAGGGATTGGCAAGAAATAAAATCATGAAAAGCAGGGACCTATAGCCAATATTGCCCTGTCCAGCAAAGCTATCATTTAGAATCAAAGGGCAGATAAAGAGCTTCCAGACAAGAAAAAACTGAAAGAGTTCATCATCACCAAACCACTATTGTATGAAACATTAAAGGGAATTATTTAAGAAAAAGATAAAAACTATGAACCTTAAAATGGCAATAAATACATATCTATAAACAATTGAATCTAAAAAACAAACTAAGCAAACAAGAACAGAGACAGAATCATGGGCATGGAGAGCATTTTGATGGTTGCCAGATGGGAGGGAGTGTATGGGAATGGATGAAGAAGTGAAGAGGTTAAGAAGTAGAAATTGGTAGTCACAGAATAGCCATGGGGATGTAAAGTACACTATAGGAAATGGAGTGGTCCAGAACATATACACAGGACCCATGGGCATGAACAGTGGTGTGGGGATTGCCCGAGGGAGTGGTAGGTGCTGGGTGGAGGGGGCAAAGGGGGAAAATTGTGACAACTGATAGCATAATCAGTAAAATACAATTTTTAAAAAATACAAGAAGGAGAAAAATATTTAGTATCTGTTGTGTACAGTATACTATGCTAGATGCCATATTTTTAAAACCACCCCTTTCTTTAGAAAATAGATATTTTTCCTGTAAGGTTATTCCTTAATTTTTTCAAACACAAATTATTTAAAGCATTGGTTCTTAAACATTGGTTTAATTTTTTTTTTAACTTTTAGTTCATTAGTATCACTTGGGGAGCTTATTAAAAATGAGATTTCTAGAACCATAACTAGACTCAGCTCTTCTCTCCAAGTCCTGTGTATGCGTGTGTCCACATGTGTTTTAAACTGTATAACAGTGTGAATTTATCAGACGTTTAAAAACAATTTTTATAGATGGTCTTAAGGGTGACTGGTGGCACTGTCTCCCCTCAGTCAGCCTCATTTCTGGGTAGAATTCTTAGAGAAATAATGAGTAGATTGTTTAAGGACTCAGTCTTTTCCCCCAAATTTTTATTGTGGTAAAAGACACATAACATACAATTTACCATGTTAACCATTTCCAAGGGTACGATTTGGTGGTGTTAAGTCCATTCACATTGTTATGCAACCGTCACACCACCCGTCTCCAGAACTCTTTGTATCTTGTAAAACTAAAGGTCTGTACCCATTCAGCACGAACTCCCTTCCTTTGTCCCTGTTCTGTCTTCTCCAGTTCCTGGCAACCACCAGTCTACTCCTGTGTCTGTGATTTTGACTACTCTGCGTACCTCACAGAAGTGAAATCAGACAGTATTGGAGGATTGGCGGCATTTAAAGCAGGAGAAAATTGAAACTGAGATTCTGTAGTTCAAAAGCTCGTTGTGTTTTTTTTAAGTCCAGTAAACTGCATTTTGATTCAGATTTTAATAGGGTGCCTTTGTGGGGAAAGGTTTT
Source organism: Mormoops blainvillei (assembly GCA_004026545.1). Classification (NCBI taxonomy): domain Eukaryota; kingdom Metazoa; phylum Chordata; class Mammalia; order Chiroptera; family Mormoopidae; genus Mormoops; species Mormoops blainvillei. The sequence goes on from PVJD01000040.1 coordinate 368,413, forward strand.
TAAAAATTTTTGTTTATAACAAAGGTGATCATAAATAACTAATTCATCTTCTCAGGAAGTAAGAAGTAGTGCCTTCAATTGACCGCTGAGGTCAGCTTTAAAGACGGTGCTTTTATGCTGCATGACAGACAAGCTCAGTTTGGGTTAGGTTTTCACTTATTTCACAATTGCTCCTGATTATCACGTAACTGCATCATTCTACCTAATTGATTTTTTTTCTAGGTGTATATTGCTTGTGTTTGGAGTGTGGATCCTTTATATCCTCAAGTTAAATTATACTACTGAAGAATGTGATATGAAAAAAATGCATTATGTGGACCCTGACCGCGTAAAGGTTAGATATTCCATTGGTGTGGTTTAAATTAAAACGTTTCCGAGCATACATTTAAACAGCAATATCATCTCTAAAGTATTATAAATAAATGTTCATGAAAGTTATACACAGAGGGGAAAACACTTAGTCTTAGCACTCTAAACCCAGGATCAGAGAGAATCCATGCTAAAAAAACAAAACAAAAAACCAACCAACTTAGCCACCTAACCCACAGTCTTCTTCCCTTTTACTGAAGTCATGGCCTGGTGCTGGGGGTGGTTAGCTCCATTCAACACCCGCTAGGACACCTGTCCTGTAGTTAATATACCATGATGCTGTCCGTGCACATGTTCTTAAAACAGAATGGGAAGAATTTCTTTTAGTATTACCTGTCATTCTTGTGTTTCATTTTTCTTTTTAATGATTTCACATTGTGCTTAATGATTTTTCTTTAAATTTATATTTATTTTTCTAAATCAATTGACCTATTAAATGCTAATTGCACTGATTATTTGAGTGATTAGATTGTCCAATAATGTTGAGTCTTGGATGAAAGAAGAGATTATTTTAAGTAAGGCAGCGTTGTAATAATGATAATCAAACATATACAGGTGCTTTACATTTATTATCTCGGTTATAGTCATGACTGGGAGGTTTCTCTGTATTCTCCCCATTTTGCAGATGATGGCCTGGGAGGTTAAGCTGCTTGCCCAAGTTCACATCTAGTTTAGCTAACTAATCTAGTTAATCCAGTTTAGTGTGTACTGTGTAACTGCTCTAAAAGTGGTTTAGTAATATAAACTCATTTAACCCTCTGACCAGTCCTGGGGTTGCAGGTACTGTCACTGACCCCAGCTCACAGCTGAGGAAGTGGAGGGGCAGAATATTACCGCCTGTCCGAGGTCACCGTAGCTGGTAAGTGAAGGAGTCAGGGCTTGGACCCAGCAGTGTCATTTTGGAGTCTGAGCTCTAGGTGACTCTGCTCTCTGCCTGGGTAGGGAGTGTCCACAGAGAAGAAACCAGAAGATGTGGGCAGTGTGACACAGAGAGAAGAGAGCTTAAGTTTCTGACCTAGATTCAAATGTAAATGTCACTTAGTAGCAACGAGACCTTGGGCAATTTACTTAATTGTTTTGAGACCCAGTGTTCTTAGCCGTGAAATATAGATAGCAGCATCTGTGTAGTTGGATAGTCATCCAAGTTGAGTTAGATAATATCCACAAAGCACCTTTTCTGATCGTGATTTTTATTCACATGTTTCTGATTTAACCTGTCTATCCTAGGTGCCTTAAAGTTTTGGTGGTATAGATGGGTATAAACAAGTACATGGAAAGAGTGTACTTAATAAGTGCACAGCCTGGACTATGCAGACCCTTGTGTCTCAGGGGACTTGCCCTCCTGTCCTTGCTGCGTCTGCCCTCGGGTGCTCGCTGACTCAGTTCATCAGCATTGGCACATCTGCTTTGCTGAAGCAGGATGCGTCCAGTAGCCTGTGCTCAGGCTTTTCCCTCTCCTCCAGATACGGCTGGCCTTGCAGACATGCCCGAGTCCCTTTCAATTCCAAGACCCTTCCCGTCTCCCTTGGATAAAGTTTTTAGACATCCTGTTTCTTTTTTGTCTCCCGTGAGCTCTTCCCTTTATTCCATTGCTGTCCTCCACATTCCCTATGCGTCCTCTTGCACACTGCTGACCACCTGAGCAGCTGCAAAGATTATCCGAGAAATGCGAGCTCTCTTGTGAAGGTCAAACCCACCATTTCACAAGTACAAGATTGGGGAAGTGGTTTAGCAACCCCCTGGGTGAAGGTCACCTTAGTGGTTTTAGCACCTAGTTACCTGCATCGGCATGTGCCGTGGCGCCTGTTAGTAGACCGGGGACGGTCTGCCTGTCCCTGCAGTGTTCAGGTAAGTGCTCTGAACACTACGGCTGTTGCTCTCTAAGGTTCCCCCAAGGAATCATAGTGACTTCGGAAAGTGACCAGAGAAGAGACTCAAGACCATGTCCCTGAGGAACCTTTGAAGGAATGGGGACATTTGTGTAGCCTGAGGGAGAGAAGACGTGGTACAGGGCACATAGCAGCTACTGTCAACAAGCCAAGGTCTGCCCCATGCAAGGGTCACCCTGCCTAGGTGGTCTTAATGTCAGAGGTGCAGAGCAAGGGGTGGGAGCCAAGCCGAAGGAAGGGTTTGTTGGTCCAAGGCTTTCAAAGGTGGAATAAATGGGCCACCTTTTTTGGCAGATCTCTGGAGGTCTTTAAGCAAAGCCAGGATAACTGTTTGGGGGCCTAGAGGTCGAATTCAGGCAGCAGACAGTGGGTGGCTCAGGGACCTTTTAGATCCTTTCTCACCCCATGGTTCTCTACAATTTACCGGTACCTGGCTGAAACATTTAGGCTGGTTTTGTAACTTGGGACTTTCTCTGTTCTGAAGGTGGGTACGTGGGCTCCACTAGTCCCCAACTCAGTGGCTTTCAAACTGGATTTCAATAGTACTTTGAAGCTTCTCTGAAACTTACCAGACTCCCTCTGGTATTATAATAATTTGTGTAAGCATTTCATTGCCCCATCTAAAGTCAGAGCCAGTGGTTATAAAAATACATAGTTTCTACACCATAGCCAGGTAACTTAGTTGGTTAGAGCATTGTCCCAATACACAAAGGTTGTGGGTTCAATCCCTGGTGAGGGCACATACAAGAATCAACCCAGAAAAAGTCCAGCCATTGTTAATATGAGAACAGTTTGCGTGACATCGATGTAACGTGGCAGCTAAGGAGAGTGGACTAGAATGTGCATGAGTGAACAATGACAGCTTCACTGTACTAGTCAGTGGGGGCAGTAGACACTTGTGAGTGAGCATGTGTACTGTGTGGCTGTTGCATTCAAAATGACTGAGCAAGTAGAGCCACAAATCTGCATCAAATTTTGTGTTAAGCTTGAACATTCCTCCACGGAAACTATTTGGATGAGTCAGAAGGCTTTCAGGGATGATGCAATTGGTGCAGCATGAGTAAAAGTTTGGCACAAATGCTTCAAAGATGGTTGAGAGTCTGTTGAAAATGATCCACATTCTGGAAGGCCTGCAACAAGCAGAACATGTGAGATTGTTGAACGTGTATGAGCTGCAATCAGCAAAGATCGGCAACTGACGGTGCAAGAACTAGAAGCTGATCTGGGAATTCCAGAAACTACTGTGTCTGAGATTTTGACGCAGGATCTTGGCATGAAATGTGTCGTGGCAAAATTCATTCCACGACTTCTGCTACCAGAGCAGAAGGAACATCGTGTTGCAGTTGCCAATAACTTGATTCAAGTGAACCAGACTTCCTCAGGAAGGCCATAATCAGAGGTGAATGGTGGGTCTATGCCTATGGCAATGATTGGGAAACGAAGGCCCCGTCGTCCCCATGGAAGTCGTCAGGCTTCTCCACGCCCGAAGAAGGTGCAGCAGAGTTGCAGCAAGATCAAGACCATGTTAACTCTGTTTTTTAATTGGGAAGGTGTTGTCCAGCACGAGTACGCACCTCCAGGCCAAACAGTTAATAAGGAGAACTACCTCAGTATTATTCATGGTTGAGAAATGCAATACGGTGAAAATGGCCACAGCTATAGGCACCTGGTGATTGGCAGATTCATCATGACAGCACGCCCACTCATGCATCACGTTTGGTGCAGAGTGTTTTGGTGAAACATCAAGTCACCCATGTGCCTCAGCCCTCTTACAGCCAGATTTGGCAACCTGCAACTTCTGGCTTTTCCCAAAACTGAAATCACCTCTGAAAGGGAAGAGATTTCTGACCATCAGTGAGTTTCAGGACAGTACAATGGGGGCAACTGATGGCGATTCCAACAAAAGATTTTGCAGAATGTTCTGAACATTCTGGAGTGGAGGAGGCGCTGGGTGAACTGTGTGAGGTCCCAAGACACCTACTTTGACGGGGACTAAGGCATCATTGTCCTAAGTACAATGTTTCTTGCATCTTGGGTCTTCTTCAATAAATGTCTCTATTTTTCATATTACATAGCTGGGTACTTTCTGGACAGACCTTGTAAATAAGCAGAACAATAAATCAACATCTCTCTCTCTCTCTCTCAAATTAATAAATAATTTAAAAAATTAAATATGTAGTTTCTAGGATTTCGGGGAAAAGATCATGATCTCAGGTTGCCCTCGGCTCTCACCCATTGCCCCAAATTCATGTCTCCTTGCTCACCTTTCTTTTTTCTTTCTTTCTTTTTTTTTTTTTTGAGAAATCAACAGTCAGTTTTATTGGACTCAAGTCAAGAGTCCATGGATCTTGAGGACCTCTGTGTATCTGTCAGTTTTCTTCTTCACATTCTTTTCAGCCTGTTTCTGTAGCCTCCTGGGGTGCTTTTTCTTTCGGTAACAGATCTTGGCCGTTTCCTTCCTCTTCCCCTCCAGTGTGGCTGTGACTGCCAGCCTCACGAGCCAGGCACCCTAGGTAGGCAGATTCTGTGTAGGCATCTGATGCACAACCTTGAGGGCGGCAGGAAACTCCACCCGCTCTTACTTGTCATAGGGGTGGTGGGGTCCCGTGAAACACATTGAGGTTCCCAGGGCCAACACACTTGGTCTTACGGGGCAACATGCCTCTTGTCCACCAACACATGCAGCTGGGGACTCAGAATTGGTAGGCCAAGTACTTCAACTTGTTTCTATAGAAATTGCCAGAAATGTTGATGCCCTCAGAGCACACGACCACCACCTTCTGGCTCAGCAGCACCCGGGTGGCCATGATGGCCGCCAGGCGCCCAGGAGATGGCCTTAGCCGCCGAGCACCCAGACCTGCCCCTCTGCCATCTTTGGCAGCTGCTGGGAAAGCCCTTTCCCTGCCTTCCTGCATCCAGGCATGCCCCGCTAATTGAATGTAGTTGAATCTAATGCTTCAAAATTTTTATTTCTCTTCACTACTTTGAGGAGAATATCCAGACTTCTTAGTCTGGCCTGTAGGGCTGTTCATGACTTGAGTTCTACCAGCCTCTTCAGCCTCCTTCTGCCATCTCCACTATCCCAGCACTACCTGTACCAGGCGCATTTAACCCCCACATGGGTTATCAGTTGAGCCTCTTTCTTCTTCCTCATTATGGTTGTGATTTGCATTTCTCTGATAAGTAATAATGTTGAACATGTTTTCACATGCTCACTGTCCATTTTTATATCTTCTAAGAAGAAATCTCTATTCAAATTCTCTGTCCAGTTTTTAATTGGGTTATTTGTCTTCTTATTATTGAGTTGTAAGAGTTCTCTATATATTTAGAGATAGAAACATTATTTATAAATAAGTAAATATATATTTATATTCTCTATATTTACCAGTCCCTTATCAGATAAACGATTTGCAAGCATTTTCTCCCATTCCGTGGATTGTCTTTTCACCTTCTTGATGCTATCATTTTTAGCACAACAGTTTTTAATTTTGATGAAGTCCAGTTTGCCTATTTTCCTTTCTGTTCCCTCTGCTTTTGATGTCATACCTAAGAAAACATTGCTTAATGCTGTGTTTCCTTCTAAGAGTTATGTAGTTTTAGATCTTAAAGTTTAGCTTTTTATAGTTTGTCTTTGATCCATTTTTGTGTTAATTTTTATATATGGAATGAGGTAGGGGTCTCGCCTCATTCTTTTGCATGCGGCTCCCCAGTCGTTCCCGCATCGTTTGTCGAAAAGACTTTTCCCTGTGATGGCTGCGTTCTCTCTTTCTTCGCCGCCTGGAGCCCTTCCCTTCCTTTGTCCCTCCGTTACTTACCTGTTACATGAAATCTCAGCTCAGGGATTACCTTTTTTGGAAGGCTTTTCTGCTCGTCCTTCTCTGGCTTCTGGAAGCCCCTTCGTACCTTAATCCTAATACTTAACAACTGTGGTATTTTGACTGTCTTCCTCACTGGAAGGGCTGGTCCAATAAACCAGCCCTTGGCAGGTAGGGGTTGTGTGCTAATTTTTTACATTAATGAATATGTACTTATCTATATTAAACTCCAGAGGAAGGGGGAGATATTACTTGAACCACAGTTTGGCGTCTCATTTTGAACTCCAAATTGTACAGAAAACCCAGTTAAGCAACAGGCACTTCTTTGAGTATCTTCAGTAATGCAGATTGCTTCAAATTCTTTTGAGGAGTAAGACAGGTACCTCTTGTTTCACTCTCTGTGTCTACCAGCACACAGTAGGCAGAAAAAAGTTCCCCAACCATTTTCCCTCTAAAACATGGAATACGAGTCCTCTACTTAGGCTTATGGGGCCAGTTTTAATACCCAGATTTACTGCTGGACCAGTAACAGCCTCTGACAGCTGCCGGTGCCCTGCCCTGGTTGGCGCCAGTGATGATTCCTGACCAGTCACTGAAAAGGGGGATGGGAGTAACTGATGGGCAGGGTCGGCCTCCCAAGCCCACTGCCTGGGTGGAGAAGGGGTGCACAGAACTGCGGTTCCCTAGAAAGAAGGCATGGGAAATGGAGACCCAGTAGGCAGCCCACGGTGACCACCACATCAGCCCAGTTCTAGAAGATTTCTAAAAGATTATTTTTTACAATTATAAAAGTTAAGATAATACAGAAATTCAGATAATACAGAAGTGGAAAGGCCCCTGTAATTTGTGGGGAAAGAGGGAAGAATAGGGGCCAGACATGTCCGTGAAAGCCTCAGTCCAGAAAATAAAAAGTAGAAAGCGAAACCAGCAATGACCGCGGTGGAATTAAGGGTTTCTTTTATTCGATTACTTGAGGCTTTTTTTTCAGTGTAGCTTTTTCACATTGTTGACCCTGTCAAAATGCCACACTTTCCACAACGGTCCTCACAGGTTGTCCTGCGTCATTCCAGGCAGAGGGAGTAGCGTGTGCAGAAACAGGTGCCTCAGAGGGCCTCCCAAATTAGAAGAAAGCAAGAGTCGGATGTCACTCAGCATTTGGGCTGGGGAATAGCAGAATAGGAGACTGAAAACGAAGGAGGGCCGGAAGTGTGAGGCCTTGAATGCCACGCTAAGCAGCTCCTAAATTTGATATGTAGTCGTTCGTCATTAAAATAAGAACAGAAACCCCCTCTCAAGTCCCCAGAATAGGGGAAATGGTCGCGGAAGCTGGCCAGGTGCTCATGGTATTCTCAGTGGGCACGAGATGGTGCTCAGCGCGAGCTCCCCACAAAGAAAACCCTGCCTGCCTCCAGTCACAATTTGAATGACTGTGAATGCATATTAGCAGAAGAGGGTCTCAAAGCCACGGGCTGTTATCTTTGTTGATGACATTCAGCAACTTGGAGTGTTAGTGGGCCCCTGCTGACCCCGTTGGACTCAGCATCTTGTGGTTGCACTGGGCTCTGCCTGCAGTAATACAGAGACATGTGGCCATGTTGGTTGAGGGTTTTGCATTTTTTTAAATTTAAAGATGTCCTCAATATGCTACTTGTTAAAAAACTAACAGTGGTCTCTGCAGGAATGCTTGGACATTCTGAAAGTATGGTTCCCACGTGAAATTGCACTTATGCTCTTTAGCATCCCTCTACCCCCTTCCCCTCTGGCAACTACCATACTGTTGGCTACACACACACACACACACACACACACACACACACACACAAAATGGAATACTGCTCAGCCATATAAAAGAAGGAAAGCCTGCCCTGGCTGGTATGGCTCAGTGGATTGAGCGCTGGCCTGTGAACCAAAGGGTTCGTTCGATTCCCCAGTCAGGGCACATGCCTGGGTTTCGGGCCAGGTCCCCAGTAGGGGGGACACTCGAGAGGCAACCACACATTGATGTTTCTCTCCCTCTCTTCCTCCCTCCCTTCCTTTCTCTCTAAAAATAAATATATAAAATCTTTAAAAAAAAGGAAATCCTGCCTTTTGCAACAACAAGGATGAACCTCAAGGGCATTATGCTAAATGAAATAAATCAAACAGAGAAAGACAAATGCTGTATGATCTTACTTATATGTGGGATATAAAATTAAAAGTGACAGACTTTAATTATTTTTAAATACCCTTTCATGAAATATCACACTGATCGTCTATGGCAAATCGCCAGTCATTGATGTTTGCAACTACCGGATGTCTGTTTATTTTCAACTCTGGGCAGCCAGCAAGCTCGGCCTGGAAGACCTAAAAACCGAAGCCCTCATTCCCATGCCTAGATTTGAGAGATGTGGGAGTTCCTTTGTCTTTGAGAGTCACCCATTCTCTGCTTCCCAGTGCGCCTTCCCCTGGGTCAATGCCATCCTCACCCTTCCTCCTCCTTCCTTGCTTACCTGCCTTGGGTCTGCCTGCAGCAGAGGGGAGGACGGCCTTCCGCTCTTTATCACAGCTCTGCAAGGTGAGATCCCCCAGGTGTTTTCCTTCTGGGCTTCAAAGCATGGAAGAGGGAGGAGAAAAGCTGGGAGTCTACATCTTTGAAGGAGTTAAAACAAAAGAAGAAAAAGAATTGCTGTGGCTTTAGGCATTTCTGGTGGCATTTGGAACATTTTTCTGCCTGGGGTTGATTTATTGCACCCTCTGTGAGTGAGGTCCAGGAGAGGTCACAGTCAGAAGACGCCTCCAAGCCTTGCGCTCTGCTCAGTCTTGAAAATTAAGTTTGAAGCCCGAAATGGAGCCCTGCCAACATGGAAATAGAATGAAATTTTCCTCTTTCCAAACGAAACTTCTAAAGAGAACATTTGGCAGCCCAGCAGTGCTGTGCACAGGTTTCCGGCTTGATCACCACCTACCTCGCTTCCCAGTCATGAGTCAGCCACTGAGCTTCTCTGGGCTTCTCTTGACACCTCTCAGAGGTTCGTTTCTATCCTGAGAGATTTGTCAAACCAGATGCTCGGGATGTCATTCTGTAGTGAAGAATTAAATCTTTGTCCTCTAAAAATTGCTGTTTCTAACCTTCAGACCCAGAGTCTAGAGACAAATGTGTATAGTATGCGCAGGCCCCCTGCCCTGCCCCCACCAGCCAGGCGTTAAGGACTCACTGGGTAGCAGGTCAGGTCAGGAACTGGCCCTGAGTCCTGGGGCTGCTCCGGGTCATGACCAGTTCCTTGCTGGGCTTTCCCACCAATTCTTCCTGAAGATGCCCATTTGTATTCAGACTCTTATTTCTTATTGTCTGGGGTGTTTGTGTGCTGCTCTCAGTCTACAGGGGCTGTAAGTTTTTTGGAATTTGGGACGTAATTATTAGCCCAGGTTAGCTTGGCAGCTCTGCCCTTACTGGTTATCCTACCCAGTAAGTGCACCCACAGAGCGACAGTAGTGGCGACAGTCTTGCAAGGCCATAGGCACCGTGAAGAGAACTGAGACAGTGATTATGCACTGTGTCTGCAGCATCATTTGAGGCTCGAAGAATATCAGTTTCCCTTGTCAGAATGGGACCCAGAGCCTCCGGATGTAAACAGGGTGGTCTTTCCAGGTACTGATAACTTTTTGAAGCTGTAATCTGTTTAAAAGGAGGAGGCTCTGCTACAATAAAATAGGTATGTTTCTAAAAAAGAAAAATTATTATACCAGCTGCAGACAAAAGTATGGAGGCGGTGGCGGCCAGAGCCATGGGCCCACAGCGGGCGGGCAGCCATGGAGGATCTGTCCAAGATGGGGGAGGCTTCACCATTCACCCGCGGAACAGGGAAATCTAAGGCAAAGAGAAGACTTAACTAGCAGGCTCCGTGAAGAGAATGCTGGAAACATTGTCCAAGAAAGGTTTTATCAAGTTTGCCAAGAAGTAGATGATGCTAATACAGAAAGCTAAAACAAGATATACAGGTATTGGATTGAAAATACTCATCTTCACCCCACTATCATTTAATCATGGTTAAAAATTATTTTTTAATAGTATATTGGCTTGCTTTGTTTACCAGCAAATCCAATAAAATCTTAATGTATTGGACTCTATTATTATTTAACATTCTAACCATTTGCCTCCAATTTTATTTTTTTATTATCTTATATCTCGAAACTGCAGTTACCTTTGAATTATTAAAGTCAGGGAGGGGAATTTTTTAAAAAATGATTTGTTAAAGTTAAGCACGTTTAGATTAAAGACCTAAATGTTAGAATCAAAACCATAAAAACCCTACAGGAAAATACAGGCAGAGGCAGTAAACTCTCCGGCATTGCTCTCAGTGGTATTTTTTTGGATGTGTCACTTTGGGCAAGGGACTCAAAAGAAAAACACATGGGACTGCATCAGATTAAAAAGTGTTTGCTCAGCAAAGGAAACTGTCAACAAAATAAAAAGAATCTATCAAGTGGGAGAAGATATTTGCCAATGATATATACAATAAGGGGTTAATATCCAAAAGGCAATAAGGAATTCAAACAACTGTCAACACCAAAAAAGGCAAACAATCCAATTAAAAAATGGGCAGAGGCCCTGAATAGACATTGCTCCAAAGAGGACACATGTGATGCTTACTGTCACTAATCACCAGGGAAATGCAAATTAAAACCACAATGAGCTACCATCTCACACCTGTCTGAATGGATATCATCAGTAAACGAGTGCTGGCGAGGATGTGGAGAAAACGGAACCCTCGTACCCTGTTGGTGGGATTGTAAATTAGTGCAGCCACTATGGAAAACAGCGTGGCGGTTCCTCAGAAAATTAGAAATAGAACAACCATATGACCCAGCAATCTCGCTTCTGGGTATTTATCTGGGTAAAGAAATTCAAAACACTAATTCAGAAAGATGTATGTATCCCTATGTTTATTGCAGTATTATTTACAACAAACAAGATATGGAAGCAACCTAAGTGCCCATGATAGATGATTGGGTGGAGAAGAATATTACTCAGCCAAAGGAAAAATGAAATCTTGCCATCTGTGACAATATGAGTGTACCTAGGGGGTATTGTGCCAAGTGAAATAAGTCAGAGAAAGACAAATACCATATGATTTTTACTTATATGTGGAATCTAAAACACAAAATTAGTAAACAAACAAAACAGAAACAAACTCATGGACACAGAGAACAAATTGACAATTGCTAGATGAGAGGAGGGTTGGGGGCTGGTGAAAAAGGCGAAGGGATTAAGAAGTACAAGTTGGCAGTTATAAAAATAGTCACAGGGGCCCTAGATGATGTGACTCAGTGGGTTGAGTGCTGGCCTGTGAACCAAATGGTCACTGGTTCAATTCCCAGTCAAGGCACATGCCTGGGTTTCGGGCCAGGTCCCCAGTGAGGGGTATGTGAGAGGCAACCACACATTGATGTTTCTCTCCTTTCTCCCTCCCTTCCCCTCTCTTTAAAAAAATAAATAAAATCTTTTAAAACAAATAGTCACGGGGATGTAAAGTACAGCATAGGGCATATAGTCAGTAATATTGTAATAACTATGTATGGTGTCAGATGGGTACTAGACTTATTGGAGTGATCACTTAAGTTATATAAATGTCTAATCACTATGTTTTCTGGCTGAAACTAATATATTGTATGCCAAGTGTAACTGAAAACTAAATACAAAAACCATGTTGTACAAAAATCTGACAATAAAAACAATAAGGCTTGAGAAAAAACGTATTTGGGGCAAACATTTAAAACTATTACAACAACACTAATTCTCACAGTAGTACTGACACAGTTCAAAAGATACGCTTGGTCCTAAAAATATGCCAGTAAATATAGCACTATGCACACACACACTCGCTTATGCTCACGTGCGTGTGAAGGTAGCTTGGTGGCAGAAGGTGTACGGCAGGACCAAGGCTGCTGAGTGTGGAGATAAGGTCAAAAAGCACAGTCGCTGGGGAGAATTTTCTGCCTGTCGTTTGGTTTTGAGGCAGCATTTGATCAGACTAAGCCAAGAGGAAAATTGTGCAGCAAATGGGCATTTGTAACACGTTCTTCTGTGACTTGCTGTGTTCAACTGGGCTAATGTACTTGGCATTCGATAGTTTCTTGTTGATGCAAAGTGTTAATATACAGGAGAAATTGTATATGAAACCAAGGCAACTTCTGTGTTGACATGACATCGTTCCCTGATTTTATTTCCAACGATATGCATTTTAGGCTATTCGAAGGTTATTACCCCAACTGATAAATAATCCTGTTTCTCATCCTGCTAGATTAGAGCCTGAAATAAGAAAACATTTTTAATTGTGGTAAGAAACACATAACATAAAATTTACCAACTTAACCATTTTTAAGCACAAAGTATGTTTACTGTGAAACAGATTCCTAGAACTTTTTCATCTTACAAAACCAAAATTCTACCCATTAAACTACTTCCCATTTCCTCCTCCACCCAGTCACTGGTAACCACCATCTTTCTGTTTCTGTAAATTTGAATAGTTTCGATACTGTATATAAATGGAATCACAAAGCATTTGTATTTTTGTGACTGGCTTTTCTTTTTTTCCCATTACTGTTTAGTCCTTTTGTACCCCCTCCCTCCTGCAATCACCACACATGACAGGCTTATTTCACCTTCACGGTTCATCCATGTTGTGGGATGTGACAGGATATTATGAAACATGAAATCTTAAACACCTCAAAATATATCTCTTATGCCCCAATTTTTTTTGAACAAGGTTAAACCGGGGGTGGTACAAGGTGGAGGACCTTTCTGCTTTACTTCTGTAATGAAAAAAAAAAAATTCTTCTGTCTATCTCCTTGTCATGTGATTCTCCCACGTTTTTCCTTTAAGTTTCTAGCATAAATTAACTCTTAAAAGCAGATGATCTGCGGTAAAAGCCAATTCAAAAGGGGAGCTACTTACAGAGGATATATTTCTAATGCCTGGGAGTGTTTTAAACTCCGATTGGTGTGATTTCATTCCAGAGAGCTCAGAAATATGCTCAGCAAGTCTTGCAAAAGGAATGCCGACCCAAGTTTGCCAAGAGGTCCATGGCGCGCTTGTTCGGGCACAGGTACAGCGTGGACTTACCGCCTTTCGTGAAGAAAACGCCTGAAGTGAATGAGGCCGAGTACAAGTACGACCCTCCTTTTGGATTCCGGAAGTTCTCCGATAAAGTCCAGGACCTCTTGGAAATACTGCCTGAGCACGACTTTCCTGAACACTTGAAAGCGAGGAGTTGTAGGCGTTGTGTGGTTATTGGAAGTGGCGGAATACTCCACGGGCTAGAGCTGGGCCATGCGCTGAACCAGTTCGACGTTGTGATAAGGTACATTAGCTTTCAACCAACCTTTCTCCTCTAGAGTAGAGTTCACTGCTGTCGGTCCGTGCAGCACCAGGAACAGTGAGGACACAGCAGCACTGCATGTCCCTGCCGTCAGGGGAGTTAACTGTGTAAGAAATTGAAACAAAACATGAAATGATATTTAGATGTTCCAAACTGCTGTATTGACCCCAGTTTGGCAAAACGCTTTCAGAAGAGGTAAGGTTTAGAAGGACGGATAGATTCAGATCAGCCAGCAAAGGAGGAAGGCTATGCCAGGTGGGGCCAAGAGGAGGATGGGGGAGACTGAGTCAGTGGGATGCCTAGTCTCTGGGAGCAGGGCTTGGTGTGGGGGAGCCCTGGAGGGTCAGCTGCGTGGGGTACAAAAAGCAGAGGAGTTTTTATGCATCCAACAGGCCATAATGCAGTCAGCCTAGCTTCTTCTTGGTTTAGCTGGCTATAAATTTTCCTGATTATAAAAGTAAAATGTTTATTCTTGAAGATTAAAAGTACAGGAAAATATAAGGAAGAAAATATCACTCACAGTGCAAATAACCAAGCACTATTAATTTGCTGTATTTTTTTTCACTTTTATTCTACATATACACTAATGAGTGCATTTATATGCTTATAGAGTATTTTACTTTTTTAACTTATCGTGAATAGTTTCTGAGGTCATTAAATATCTTTGGGAAACTAAATTTACTAAGTGTTTAATATTCCTTTAAGTGAGTGTATCATAAGTTATTTAGTCTTTCTCCTATGGCTGGGTATTTAGAATGTTTCCAGTTCCTTTGTTATTGTAAAAATGCCTTGCACATCCTCATACGTACGTCTTTGTATGCATCTCTGATTATTTCCTTGGAAAGAATTCCGAGAATTCCTAGAATTTGTTGGCATAAAGATATTTGAATGTCTTTAAGGCTCGTAATATATTTTAGTAAACCGTCCCTATCTTAAGGGTGTGCAGAACCAAGAACAAGATGAAAGGTGGGTGTTCATTAAATTTGTCGAGAATAGGATGTGGATTTGATTGAAAGAAGGATAAGATAGGGACGGGAGCCCGGGTGTGGAGGTTGCGATCAGGGCACGCAGTGTGGGGGGCTGGCGTGAGGCAGAGAATGAAGAAACAGCAGCATCCTGGAATATGAGAGGCAGCCTGGAAAAGTACAGTGCAGGACTTTCCGGCAGTTTGACAATTAATGTCAGAGGACACCAACATTGCCAGTCCGGGGATCGTGGAACCACTGGCAGAAATGGAGCAGTTGAGGAATATCTCTGGTTAGTGAGAGAGGGTGACAAGGTCCGTTTCAGATATTACACACCGGAAGTGGGGGTGTGTACACAGAATGCCTTTGTCAGTAGCTGAGATCTGGGGCAGGTCTCCTAACTGCCCTGTGCCTTCATTTCTTCATCTGTAAGTGGAGGCAGTACTAGCACATACCAGATAGGGTTACTGTGACCATAAACTGAGTTAAGAGATTTAAAGCACTTAGAATGGTATCAGGCCTATAGTAAATGCTCAAAACATGGTAGCTTCAATTTTGGGGGGAATGTGTAGGAATGTGGGGAATACGGAGGAGAGGACAAGGGGTATAAGGTGTTTTTAGGAAAGAACCAGACATTTGTAAGTTCCAAGGAATAGAAGAAACAGTGAGAACCAAGTTTTAAGGCAAAGCGGGTACCATAGACCCCAGTGACCAGAAAGCAGGAATGGTGTGAAGTGGGAGTGTAAAAGTTGGGGTGAAGGCAGATATATCCTCTGCCTTTCACTGGCTAATATCTGTGTGACAGTGCGTGTCATGTGCTTTAGATGTCATCATTCCTCTGTGAAGCTATCACTGTTGGCCAGTGTCATAGATCAGGACACCATAGGCCCCAGGGTCCAAACCAGACCCTAGCATTCCACGTGCAGGGTTTTCAAGCTTCCAGAACCTCAACCCTGGTCTTCTGTGAGCAGCTGAATGGTCTCGTGTGCACAGGCAGCACTGGGGGAGGCAGACAGGAGGACCCTGTGCCCATCTGTGGTGCATGACCGGGAAATGGGAGGAGAGGAGGTGAGAAACCAGGGTTGCTGATAGTGCACACTCTGTGCAGAGGGGAAATGTGGAAGAGATGGGCAGCGCTGGGCAGTAGAATAGTGGGGTTGGCTCTTCAGGGAGGAGGAGGGTGGGCGGCGAGAGCTGGGTGAGGCGCCTCACCTGGCAGGAGGAAGAAAGGGCCCTGGGAGAGCAGCAGTGGTGGCTGGGAAGGTGCCCGGTGGTGGCAGGCACCAGGCTGGGGAGCATGGGTTTTATGCACAGGCACTGGGAGGCTGCTGAGCACTGGGGACAGAGAAAGGACGGCTTGAGCATAATTAGGAGGGAAAAACTCAGTTAAGAAACTTTTGGGGGTAACTTTTAGACTTAAAGTGATCCCAGACCTAACAGAAAAGTTGCACAAATAGTACGAAGAACTCCCATTCATCCTTCTCCAAGATTCCCCAATTGATAACACTTTATCACATTGACTTTATAATTTTCTCTATATATACTATTTTTTTTTCTGAACACTTTCAGAGTTAGTTGCAAATACTAGCTCCTTTACTGCTAAATCCTTTAGTGTGTGTTTCCTGAGAACAAGGACACTCTATTATAGAACCAGGGATAATATTTAGAATGAGGAAATTAACACTAATACAATAGACCTTACCTACAGTTTTTATTCAAATTTCACCAGTTATCCTAATAATGTCCTTTATTTTTAAAAAGAAAAGAAAGGGGGAGGGGGGAAGCAGAAGGAAAAAGAAAAAATAACTGGTCCAGGATCGTGCTTTGCATTTAGTTGTCATGTCTAATATCTTTTAATAACCCAGGGATTAGGTGTCTGAGATCTAGAAGAGGAAGTGACAGTGGAATAGAAAAGAAAGGTTAGATACAGGTGACACAATAGAGGTGAACAACCACAGGCTACAAACCTGTGTAACAGAGTGAGTATTCTTGCTTTGGGAAGAATTCTTAGACTTTTCCCCCAAACAACTACCCTGGTAAAGCCTTCACTGATCGAACAGTTACAAGTGTCCCAAATCCTCGCTTAAGACCAGGCTCTGCCTGGGCCCATTGCTGCCCCTGGTTCAATCCTGTCCATTCATAACTGTCACTTGTGTCTGCCTTGCCCTCGTTTCTAGGCTTTCCTCTCTGGTTACCTTTTTGAAATTCTGTCAAGAGCGACTAACATCTGAGCACAATGGGAGGCTTTCAGGGAAACATTACTAGTGGCCAGAGAAAGCCCCAAATATGATACGCTTGGATCGGCTTAAAGTGGCAGGACTAGAGAGAATTGCTTGACGTTCAGAGCCCCTCACAGGGGACTGGAGGCCACCTGCATCAAGCACCAGGAAAGGGCTGAGCCGTAGAGGAAAAGAGGCTGCTGGGAGGGACACCCTACCCTGAACCAGTACTCATTCCCAGTCCCCAAAAAAGTGTGGAGAATATGAGGAGGGGATTTTTTTTTTTAACATGATAAGATACTTAATGTCCTGCTTTGTCATTTATCTTGTCCTTTTTATGTGAATAGGTTAAACAGTGCACCAGTTGAGGGATATTCAGAGCATGTTGGAAATAAAACTACTATAAGGATGACTTATCCAGAGGGTGCCCCACTGTCTGACTTCGAATATTATTCCAATGACCTGTTTGTTGCCGTTTTATTTAAGAGTGTTGACTTCAACTGGCTTCAAGCAATGATAAAAAACGAAACCCTGGTAAGCACTAGAAATTCAGCCATCAGATGTGCTTTGTGAAAAGTGAAGGGATCTCTCACTGTAATTACAGACTTGCTTTTAAAGAAACACAGCAGAAGGCATACTTTTTTTTCTTTAATAACCACTCCCTTTGTAGAAATGCTCAGATCTCTTTGCTGGAAATTGCTTTCAGAATTTGATCGAGTCACAGGTGGAAATCATGATCATTATTTAATGTGAATGTCAAGTTTTCACATTAAATAACTCTAGTCCAAGTTTTGGACCAGAAGAGTTATTACTAAGGTTGATGATCACCTTCTTCACCAGAATTAAACTTATATGGCTTTGTCTCTTTCTAGAAATTAGGTTTGCAAGGATTAACGTAAACCATTATTGAGGATATTCCAAAGAATATACATAAAATCTCCAAAGAATATTCTCAAAGAACTTCTCCAAAAATGCTTTGATTGGTGGTGTTCTTTTAAGAGTAAAGTCACAGCATTCCCCTGGGGCAGATCTGGAGGAGACACCCCTCACCTGGTCATATTCCTGTCTGTTTTTACAGTGACCGATCGCGTTACTTTATCGTCCCATCCATTATGTTGAAATACATTTCAGAGACCGTCATGGAGTGTGTGTGCATTTATATGCACTTGCACCAGCTAGCTGTCCACAAAATTAATAGAACATATTCGACTTCTCACATAAGCTTCATGTGATGGAGACTTGTATCTCCAGAACTTGACTCTGTCCAGGTTGTCATGGTCTTCTGGACTTCCTGTTGAGTGGAAGTTGTTCTAGTTGGAAGATGAAGCACATACGAAATGACTTAAAATCAGTTACCAAGAGACTCCACAGGACCAGGAAACAAAGTAGAGAGAAAGGATGCGGGATGAGGGCCTGATCAGAGCCAGACACTCCCAGCACTTAATACTCTTGAATTGGCTCTGTTTGCTTAGTCTTCCCTGAGTAAAATGGTGGCTTTCAATCCTGAAAAGACTATCATAGCAAGTCTCCCCCTAAAGAATTTCTTCCCCAAACAAGAGCTGCTTCTGCAGTTTCTGTCCATGTCCAATGCTACCTTCATAAATCAGGTCCTTTAGAATTACTTTTTTGAGTTGAGATACTGAATTTGCAAAGATCTATGACAGTGCTCCACGATGCATGCCCACGAGTGGTTGCAGTCACAGCTTGGCCTGATTGTCAGGGGATGCATTCTCTCCCTCCACTGATCGGATGACTGTTAAATAACCCTAATGATTGCTTCTTTTCTTTCCTTAGCCATTTTGGGTACGACTCTTCTTTTGGAAGCAAGTGACAGAAAAAATCCCATTACAGCCAAAAAATTTCAGGATTCTGAATCCAGTTATTATCAAAGAGACTGCCTTTGACATCCTTCAATACGCAGAGCCTCAGTCAAGGTTCTGGGGCCGAGATAAGGTATTTTTGTTGCTACAGAAAGTTAACTGTTCTCTACGTTTGAGGGGTGGCATCTGTACAAATTGCACTCGGGCTCCGCTGTATACCTGGAAGCGCCTTCCAGTGGCGAAACTAGTCCGTGACTAGAAGCTTCATCGGTATTCACCACTCCGCACCTTGACCTCAGGGGTTCGCATTGTTTGCTTGGCCTTCCCCTGCTGACTCATCTCTTTAGTATAATCAGCACATTGACACATAGGTCTCTGAGATGTTATGTAAAGTATTCTTACTCCAGGACTCCATATAACTAACTGTAGGATACTGAAAGGCACTGGGATATTTTGGAAGATTCTTTACATTTTAACTCTGTGGGCCACTCAGGTGAGAATTGACATTTCTCATCATTTTATAGGTGATAGTAAATAAAGTCACTCCCCCAGAACAGTACTTTGCAGTTGATACACGGGTCCTACCCCAGACACTCTGATTAAATTGGTCTGTGCTGTGGGCTGTACATTGGAATTTTCAGAGTTCTCTGAGTGATTTTATTTTGCAGCCTAACTTGAGAATCTTTGCACTATAGGCTGTTCACTGCAGTCAGTTCTTTACCTGCAATTAGCCTGTGCTGCCACCAGTGGGCGACGAGTCCTTTATTACTATTACTTTATGATCTGAGTAGCTAGACCTGTATCTTTAAAACTTGTTAGAGCACTGGAAATCATTCTTAAACAAAATTTTGAGCGAAACTTTTATAAGTAAAGGAAAGCAAGGAATTTTGAAATGTGGGGGCTGCTGCTCACACTGAGGGTCTGAGAGATTTCCTAGGAGGCAGAGCTGGTCAGGGTCACTATTTGCAAACACTGAACTAGACTCTTAAGTGTAGTCAACTGATAGGCAGATTAGCAGGTTCTTTTATTTGCCATATAAATCAAATTCCAATTGTAAAGATTCTTGAAAACAACTGTGTAAATTTGAAAGGAATAATTCTGTGGTTATTAAGGAAAACAAACACCTAAGTAGCTCCTTGAGAACAAAACCTAGTTCTTTACTATGATCAGTGACAGCTAAATACAACTCTGGCTTAAGCTCAGGCTTGACTGCCCAGCTCACCTGGGCATTTCATAGTGTTGAAGCTTTTCCCCTAGCAGGCTGCCATTTTCCTCAGTTGCTCTGCCCTCTTCGGTGCTTTCCTGCCTCTCCACCCACTGCAAGCCCCCAAAGGCCATATAATTCCTGCCCATTGCAGGAGCATGTCTAGGACCAGTTTTCCAGTGCAGAAGTGGTACACTTTCCCTCTCAGAGGAGAGAGGCTCTACCTCTCTCACCAGTGGCTGTCAGGGACTATGATTGGGATCATTTAATATGGTGCCTTAGCTGCTCTCTCCCACATGGAGCACATAGGAGGCCCCAGAACATGTTACTCTGTTAGCATCACTTTTAACAAGTGTTTTAAAAAGACTTAAACTGACTTTGGCAAGATTCTTAAACTAAGTTACAAAGATGGTTTACTGGCCAGTATGGCTCAGTTGGTTGGAGTGTTCGCGCATAAACTGAAAGGTCATGGGTGCGATTCCCAGTCAGAACACATGCCTGTGTTGCTGGTTTGGTCTCCAGTTGGGGAACATGCAAGAGGCAGCTGATTGATATTTCTGTCATGCTGATGTGTCTCCCTTGCTTTCTCCCCCATTTTCTCTCTAAAAGCAATGAAAAAAATGTCCTTGGGTGAGGATTAAAAAAAAAAAGACATTTTACTATAAATATACTTGGCTGTCTTTCATTTATTTTAGATTTCTGTATCTTGAAAGTAAAGGGTTGGAAAAAATATTCCAAGCAAATGGACAGGAAAAAAAAGTCAAGGTAGCAATACTTGCATCAGACAAAATAGACTTCAAAACAAAGGCCATAAAAAGAGACACAGAAGGCCACTTCATAATACTCAAAGGAAGACTCCATCAAGAAGACAGGACACAAATAAATAAAATCAGAAGTGAAAGAGGAGAAATTACAGCTGATACCATAGATTTCTGTATCTTTTAAACTAGCCTGTTTATTAAATTCCGTAGTATTTTTTAAAACATAGGCAGATGCTCATTTGTTTGTTTATAAGTAAGATTTTATTTGAAAGGTAGTCTTTTAAAAATGGACAGATTTGATTGCACAAAATATGAAATTGCTGAATGGCAAAAGGTATCAGAAACAAAAGTTAGAACAAAGCAAGTGGGGGAAGATAGCATGTGTGTTGCAGAGTAAATACTCTCAAAGTACAAAGAGATCTTATTAACTCAAAAAGAAAAAGATGACCGAACAAAAAATAGGGAAAGGATATGAACAGACATTTCACAAAAGAAGAAATTAACAGAACCAAAGAACACGTGGCAAATTGTTCCGCTTCACCAATAATCGAAAGCAAATTAGAACCAAGTGACATATTTTGTCTCTTTTCTTACCAAAGATTTAA
Source organism: Mormoops blainvillei (assembly GCA_004026545.1). Classification (NCBI taxonomy): domain Eukaryota; kingdom Metazoa; phylum Chordata; class Mammalia; order Chiroptera; family Mormoopidae; genus Mormoops; species Mormoops blainvillei. The sequence goes on from PVJD01000040.1 coordinate 389,419, forward strand.
AAGCTTGATAATGTCCGTGGGGCTTTTTGTTGTTTTTTCATTGTTGTTATTATTAAGAATATTGGGAAGGTAGGCAGCCGAAGAGCAAAAAACGTGAATGGAGCAGAACTGAAAACTGAGTACTTAACAAAATGGGCTTTTTGGAAACAGAGCAGAAAAAGGCATTGAATTTAATTCCTAGATTTGGGGCAGAACTTAGTCCTAAGCTTTTGGGTAGAATTACATGTTGGCACTATTTTTGGAGGATAGCCTAGCAGTATGTATCAATTTTAAATATGAATAATTTTTGAGCCAGTAATTTTACTGTTAAATGTTTCATATAAGGACATTAGAGAAATATGAAAAGATGGATATTCTAAGATACTTACCATAGCATTAATAGCAAAAGATTGAAAATAGCCTAAATATTCATCATTAGGGGATTGTATAAACATATTATGGTATAGTCACTGCAGCATTGTGTAACTATTAAGGATGGAGAAAAACTAAGGGAAGTGAAAACACCTCCATAATATACTAAACAAGAAAATTAAAATCCCGTTTTTGTTTGAAAATGAAAATGTGTATATAGAGATGCACAGGAAAAAGCTTGGAAATAAACATCAAACTCTGGAGAATGCCCTTCTCTGGAGGGTAAAGCTATGGAAGATTTTTACTTTCTACATTATAATCCATTTACTGTTATTTGAATTGAGTATTTGTTTATATGTATAGTTGACAAGATGGCATTTTTCTTTTGGATGAAAACAGTAACTTAAAAGATGACTTCTGATCTAAAAAATTACATTGTCTGACACTTCCCTCGTGCACGTGACCTTCCACAGAGAGGGAAGTCTGTTGGATAATGATCTTAGGGAATATGTTCTAGAGAAAACATGGTTTGGGTAGTTTTTGACAGTTTCTGAGTTTCTCTCCATTCATTGCCCCTGTGAACAGTTGATTTCATTCTGCTCCTTCCACAAGCTCTGAGTGCTCCCGACGGGCTGGGGGCCCGAGCTGACCACAGGTGCAGAGGGCAGAACACTGCCTGGGGTCCTCAGGCTAAACAGGAGGAAGGCTTCCTTTGGGTTAATTTCTCTTGGTTTCTACTTTCAAACACGTTGAGTTCCTTTTTAACAAGTAAGGTTGGCTTTGAGAGGAAGATGCAACACACTGAGGAACAGGAAGCCACATTCAAAGATTGATGGGTTCAGCAAATGCTGCCTAATCACACTTAAACTGTGAGCCCTGAGGCGTTCACTCTTCCGCTTTACAGAAAAGCAAAGCTGTTTCTGCAAACCACAGACTTAGCTAAGATGAGCAGATGAGGTCCATTCGCACCTGAAAAAATGTACAACAGAATATATCAGTTAGTAGATCAGCAGCGGCCTTCAGTGCAGGCTGAGACAGCTGCGGGGCCTTTTCTGTTCTTCCCCACCCTGTGTGCTGTCTGTCCAAGGCTGGGAGGGAGATCCCGAAAGCAGGATTCCAGATTTGCAAGTGGCAGGATATCAGCCATGAGGAGGAAGCGCTCATGCAGTCAGAATCCCAAATGGCTTGGACATTTTGAGCCTAAAAATGTATTTGCCCAAACAGAGGGTGAACAGAAACTGACTTAGCAGCTGTACATGTGAAAGTGGCCTGGGAGCGTTGTTTGCCAGAAAAGCAAATGAGGGCCTTAGATGGGCCATGATGGGCCTTCCGTTAAGGAGTGAGCACAGTCTTCACCTGCGTTACGATGCTGCTCTGTTCTCAGGCACAGCCTGTCCACAGGTGCCAGCCAGGGAGGGACATGTCCTGAGAAGGACTGTGGAAGGTCTTTCGGCCTCTTATGACAGAACAGACCTTAGACGTGTCATGTGAAAGAGGAAATGGGCTTGTTTTGCAATACTGGTCATCACATGTAGGACCAGTAGGTAGAAGTTTTAGGAAAATACACCTCTTAGCTTGTCAGAGAAAGAACTTGCAAGCTGCATCTTGGTGGTCTGTTAAAAGTATTCACACCGCAGACCATGTTTTAGAGTCTAGATTCTAGAATCTTGCCTTGGATGGGAAGTCAGACTTTAGAATTCTGTGATGTTTAAAATCGCAGCCCCCAACGCAGGCGTTATTACTTGGCAAAGCATGTATACTACTTGAGAAGCAGTGAATCGTGCTAAGATTTTTTTCTTTTTTCTTTTTCAGAATGTCCCCACTATTGGAGTCATTGCTGTTGTCTTAGCCACACATCTATGTGATGAAGTCAGTTTGGCAGGCTTCGGATATGATCTCAACCAACCCAAAACACCTTTGCATTACTTTGACAATCTCTGCATGGCTGCCATGAACTTTCAGACTATGCACAACGTGACCACGGAGACCAGGCTGCTCCTAAGGCTGGTCAAAGAAGGCGTGGTGAAGGACCTCAGTGGAGGCGTCCACTGCGAGTTTTGAACACAGAAAACCTCACTTGAAAATGCACCTCTGACCCAGAGGGCTGTTTTTTCATAGCCTTCTTGAGGGTTTTCAGCCTGCAAACACTTTGAAGTGCAGCTGGTGTTTTTAACTTTTAATTTAAAAAACAAAAGAACAGTTTAGGTCTTCCCACTTCCCCCGCTCCCACCCCGCCCTATTTATTTGAGGTCAGTGTTTTTGCACAGCATTTTATAAATTAATTTTGGGAACTCAATTGGAGAGACCTTTCAAAGCGAATTGTATGGAATGATGTTCTGTTGTATTTTAAGAAAGCCATTTAATCTGTAAAAACTCTGCCCACGTCTAGTGCACACAGAATACCAGGTAATGAAGTGGAAGGAGAAGGGAGGTCAGCCTTTGAAGAGAGCCCTGAATGCCTGATACTGGCTCTTGTTACTCCGTGTGGTGAGGCAGATGTCGGGGGCACTTTCAGGATGATGTGTTCGGTAGCTAAACCCCGGGTGCTGGTTGGGCCGTGCTGCAGTGGGAGGCCTGGGCCGATTGGAGAAGTTCACAGTCCCTCTCTGTTGGTCTGCCTCCTGCCAGCAACCTGCAGGAATCAACCAGGGGAACTGTCCTTGAAGGTTCCTGTCTGGGGAGAGACAGGGAAGACATTTCCTGTGTCCTCTGAGTTCTGCAAATCTGCCCTGGACTGCAGAAGCCCCTGTCTTCCCTGCAGTTATGGCAACTCTTGAATTTCTTGTGAGTTCTTAACTGCCCTTCTAAAGCACTTAAATGGAGATCTGAAGGGTTCCACTGTCTGTCCGAGGTGGCTTATAAAAATTAGGACAAAACCTCTGTTGTCCAGAGTCGTGGAAGAATAAAGCCTTTCCAGGAATAACCACATTTTCTGAAACAGTGAAATGCAATTCTCTCAGTGATATACATTGCCTATTTAAAAAAAATTTATTTTTTTTTTAATGTCTGCCTGGCAGTATGTACCAAGCAGTGTGCTGGTCAAAAAAGGAATAAAAGTTTTTGAGGAGTTCTCACAGCATAGTTAATTTGCGTGCTTTAAAAAAAATAAGTCTTTAAGTCTACCTGAAATGTCCTTTTTGGGTGCTGCCAGATGGAGGCCTCACTGGGTGCCAGCAGTGAGGGACCAAGAATCAAGGCTGCCTGTCCTGCATGGGGCTTTACCCCAGACGGGCACAAACTCGTCTTCATGGATGTTGGCTGTTGGTGGCTTCTTCCCAGACAACAGGCCTGTTCCAGCATTTGTCTCTTACTTGCTGTAGTCTTTGCTGGCAGAGATCTGCTGAATCTCTTCTCCCTCTCCATTGCGCCTGCTGCAGCCTCTCCCTCAGTTCTCATTTCTGTTAACTGCTTCTGCAGCCCCAGTGCAGTTTTGACTCCCAGGCCATCCTGGTGTCTCCCGTACTGCCGCCGCCTCGGCATGTGCGGGTCAGGGAGCCAGGTCACAGCTTCCCAGCAGAGTCCCTGGGATCTGCAGGGCTCAGGGGTCACTCTCAGATTAGCCAGCGTAACAAAATAATGTTTCTCTGGGTTTGTGTCTTACAGTTGGCTATAGATTTTGCTTTCTACTTTGTAAGATACTACTTATTTAAGATAAAAGGCTTTTAAATTCTCCCCAGTTAAATGACTAAAGACTTGAAGATTAAGGCTCAGGAAGATGGTCCACAGCTGTTCCGTGACTCAGGTATGGCCAGGCTGGTACCACACATCTCTAGTCCCTCATCCTTCAGGGGTTATTTAAAGTGTGAAATTTTTTTTTCTAAGTCAAGGCTTGTAACTTCCTCAGACAACTTTCCAGGGTTGTGGGCACCCCCTCGGTGGTTCATGTGGACTCCTGTTCTTGCAAGGCTGCTAAGAAGTGTGTAGCTCAGTGCCCAGCAAAGGTCACACCTAGTCTGTTCCCACCCCTCCTCATCTATGTCCTTTTTTGTATTCTTAACATTGCTTTACCCATGACTCTCGACTTCTAGTTACTAGCAGACAGTAAGTGCCCTACATGAATAAAAAGGCATATTCTTTTCAGACCTTTTATGGAGTCTCCCAGCCAATTGGGGTTGATCAGAGGCCACTCCCAAAACGTTAGCACTTTGGCAGTTGATCGTCGAAGTTGCTTCTTTGCTTCAGAGTGGCTCCACAGTCGCTTTTCTGGAAACAGACCCTTAGCTGCATCAGGGTATCACAAAGTTGATCTCTAGTAACTCAGGTTTTGCCATCACCCTTTCAACGTTCTATAGCTCTGTGGGCAAACGCTCGTCCCTCTCACATGGTCGTAATCATGGGTTTTGTGGCAGTTTACACATGTTAACATACTTGTTTCTGGAACTTTGAGCGACAGAAAATATCAGTGAACTTTATGTATTTTTTTGGTTTTTGTTTTTATTTTTATTTTTTTCCTCCTATGGAAATCTTATTCTTTCCAGAAACCCAGGCTGGCCTTAGAAAAATGCTTTGGGACTGGGATGGGTGCCTCCCAGTGACTTGTCTCACATTGTTAGGCAAAAGCTGAGTGGAGATCTAGACCATTGCATGTATTCTAGGTGTTACCCTGCCTGTTTCACTGCTCCTTTTCTGTCACACTGATTTTGTTTCATGTCCCAAGAATACATTAATGAGGCATTGACAATGTCTGTTTCCACAGAATGGAGGGCTCTCATCATTTGTTGGACCCATTAGTTAAAGTAAGTTGTCAAACCAGCTTTTTGACTGGACTGATTGTGTTGAACCACTTGGCCATCAAGCATCAGTCCAGCTTGTGTGGTAGGAGCTTAATTGTAAAAGAAAAAGCAGCGGTCACACCCAAGTCTCTCTAGGTTATTAAAGATTTCTGAAACCAAGGACCACTTTGTTTTAGTTATATTCTAACCCCAGCACTTTGGGACTTGATATCAAAAGGGTTGTTGAATTTGCCTTCTTGTCCCAAGAGAAACTTTCAGACCAGTGTTGTAGGAAGACTGAGAAATGGTGACTTAGTCTCTAACTTGGCAGGTTTATAGCATCCAAGCGTGGGTTATTTTTTCATCTGTGCTTTGGGACACTTCAGTTAAGTCCATTGAGAAAGAAGAAGAGGAACAGTACCTCTGATTTAGCAGAATTCCCCTGAGAATGAAGTGAGCTTTCAGTACGCTTGAGTAGTGAGCAAGAACTCTGTGATGCCGGGTCCTTCCTCTTATTCACGTACATGGTAACAAAACTTCCCTTACAGGACCCTGGGTTTGCAGCCTGTGAGATCAGTCTCCTGTTCGCAGACACTGAGCCTCCATGAAGGCACCCAGACTACCACACACTCAGCTTTCAGACTAGAACACGGGCAACAGGGAAGCAGATCCAGTACTGAGATCGCAACTGAAAACAGGTCTCCGTACCTGTTCCTTGGAGGTTGAGACACCCTGGCCCAACCTTCTGAGTCTTTATTCTCCCCTTTCCCACTTCCCAGGGTCTTTTTAGACAGCATAGATTTGTATCCTCAAAACATGGTATTTAAATGTATTTCCCTACAACCAACACAAATATAAGATAAGTAATTGGGAAAGAGAACTATTCATTAAACGTGCCCACTCAAATTTTATTCACTAGAAATTAATGTTCCCCAAAAGGAAATTGCAGTCTCAGTAGTTTGACCTTCATTATCGGAATGATTAGATTTGACTAATTTCCAATATTAAATTTTAACCCATTTAGCAGGAAGAAAAGCATCCACGTTGGCAGGCTGTGGTGCAATAAGAGTAAAGAGCGTATGCTATAAAATTCAGTTCTAACTTTTTTAAAACCAGATTTTCCAATGAGCTGTGTCCATAAAGCATAGAAGAATGAAGACACGTTTATAAATTGTCTTCTGTCTGGAAGCAGTGAGATGACAGGTGTTGCGTTGGTGACAGGCTGCCTGCCATCCAAGACTTGGCTGTTACAGCCTTTGTGCAGATGGAAATGTAACAGTGAATTTTCAGAAAACGTAGGCATTAAAGAAACTGACTATTCAGTAGATACCTCATAGCAATACTAATAACTGTACACTAAAAATTTGTAACTTCTAAAAGAACTATGCATCCACTGTGTCCTCTGTTAACCTGGCTTATGATTTGTGACTTATCAAAGAAAGTATAATGAAAAATTGGTATTAAAAATGATGAGTTCATTTAAAATGTTGGTTAGATGCTTGATTTGAAAGAGCACTCTAAATTACAATACCAGGCAGTAATGTGACAGTCCAATGCAAAAATAGTTACCCATCAGGCAAGCATATTTGGGGTGGGAAGAAACTGACCACCAGGCCTAAAGCAATGAGGATTTAGGAGTACATCTATAAGTTATAAAAGAACATTATTCTTTTATTCCATTTATAGAACCTATAACAAGGTATCACCTATTGTAGGTATTCTGTTTTATTTTATTTGATATCTTTAATTGAATTTAAAGATGGGCAGCTGATACTTGGTAAGATTGAATGTAATAGCTCTTGGGTCTAGAAGCTAGATGAAGAGTGTATTAGACAACATAATAGGCATGCTGCGACAAAAAAAAAATATGGCCCAAATGAAAGAGCAGATCAAAGCTCCAGAAATAGAACTAAGCAATGAAACGATAGCCAACCTAACAGATGCAGAGTTCAAAACACTGGTAATCTGGATGTTCACAGAATTGGTGGAGTATGATCGCAAAAGGGAGGAAAAAGTGAAGGCTATGCAAAGTGAAATAAAGAAAAATACACAGGGAACCAACAGCGAAGGGAAGGAAATTGGGACCAAAATCAACAATTTGTAGCAGAAAGAAGAAAGAAACATTCAACCAGAACACAATGAAGAAACAAGAATTCAAAAAAATGAGAGGCTGAGGAACCTCTGGGACAACTTTAAATGTTACAACATCCAAATCAGAGGGGTGCCAGAAGAAGAAGAGCAAGACATTGAAAACTTATTTGAAAATATAATGAAGGAGAACTTCCCCAACCTGGCAAAAGAAATAGACTTCCAGGAAGTCCAGGAAGCTCAGAGAGTCCCAAAGAAGTTGGACCCAAGGAAGCACACACCTAGGCACATCATCATTACATTACCCAAGATTAAAGACAAGGAGGGAACCTTAAAAGCAGCAAGAGAAAAGCAGACAGTTACCTACAAAGGAGTTCCCATCAGACTATCAGCTGATTTCTCAAAAGCCTTACAGGCAAGAAGGGGCTGGAGAGAAGTATTCAAAGTCATGAAAGACAAGGATCTAAAACCTAGATTACTCTATCCAGTAAAGCTATCATTTAGAATGGAAGGGCAGATAAAGTGCTTCCCAGACAAAGTAAAGAAGTTCATCATCACCAAGCCCTTATTACATGAACTGTGAAAGGGACTAATCTAAGGAAAAAGATGATGATCAAAACTATGAACAGTAAAATGACAACAAACTCACAACTATCAACAACTAAACCTAAAAAAAGACAAACTAAACAAATAGCTAGAACAGGAACAGAATCACAGAAATGGAGGTCCCATGGAGGGTTATCAGTGGGGAGGTGGAGGGTGGAGAATGGGGGAAAAGGTACAGGGAATAAGAAGCATAAATGGTAGGCACAAAATAGACGGGGGGAGGTTAAGAATAGCATAGGAAAGGGAGAAGCCAACAAACTTATATGTACGACCCATGGACATGAACCAAATGGGGGAATGCTGGTGGGAGGGGCAGTGAGGGTGAAGGGGAATAAAGAGGAGGAAAAAAAAGTGTCTTTTATGCTAAGAGGAACAGAATACAGGTAACTAAAGCAATAAATGAATATTTTTTATATATATAATTGTCCTAGTGATTTAAATGACATTTTAAAAGAATATGCCAAAAACTGAATAGGCCTATTTAATGGCTATATACATTATCCATACATTTTGGAAAACTAACATGTTGCTGAAGTATCAGAAATAGATGTGTACCTTATTTTTTCAAAGGCCTGCTGCATTACCGTGATTTATAATAAGTATATATTTGGTCTTTCTTCCCTGTCTGGCACAGAGCTCCCAAATCCTTGGAATTTCCCAAGTAGTCAGAGTGGTAAAGTGCCTGTTTCTATGTCAATGATGACTTTTGGGACTCACCTAAGGATGGGGGCTGGTTGCCCATGGAGCCAACCATGTGACTAAACAGCTGGAGCTTTCAGTCCCATCCCCCGACCTCAGGGGAAGGAAGAGGAGCTGGAGGTTGAATCATTTGCCAACGACCAATGATTGTATCATGCCTGTGTAATGAAGGCCCCATAAAACCCTGAAAGGGTGGGGCCCAGAGAGACTCCAGGTTGGTGAGCATGTGGAGCTGTGGGAGAGTGGTGCCTGTGGAGAGGACATAGAAGAACCTCACCCTTTCCTCATTCCTTGCTTTATGCTTCTTTTCCATCTGGCTGTTCCTGAGTTACATCCTTTTACAATAAACCAGTGATCTAGTAACATGTTTCTCTGAGTTCTGTGAGCCTCTCTCCAATTAGCAAATTAATTGAACCCAAGGTAGGGATCTTGGGAATCTCTGATAGGTAGCCAGTCCATCAGAAGGACAGGTGAAAACCTGGATTTGAGTTAAAGGGAGTTGCTGGAACCTCCAATTTATAGCCGATTGGTCAGAAGTACAAGCCTGGGCTTGGAATTAGCATCTTATATTGGTGTGGGGGGCAGTCTTGTAGGACTGAGCCCTCAACCCGTGGAAGCTGATGCTATTTCCAGGTAGATATTGTCAGAATTGCGTTGAATTCCCTGACGCCCTGCTGGTATCAGCATTGCTTGTCAGAGGTGTGGGGGAGCCCCCCCCACACACACACACACATTGAAATTGGGTGCTCAGAACACAAAGGACCTGCCATGGCACATCAAGGTATGGGTTGAGGTTTCAGACTGTAACAGGGTAGTTTCTGCATCAAAGGCTTTATGTTTTATACTCAAAGCGAACATAGTGAGTTTATTATATGGAATTTGGAAACCAAGATAATATACCACTATGGTATCTACATATTTGTCTGCTTTTTTTTTTTCCTATGAATATTTTACTCAGTAAAACCTTTGTTGTTGTTTTTTAAAGATTTATTTATTTTTAGAGCAGGGAAGGGAGGGAGAAAGAGAGGGAGAGAAACATCAATGTGTGGTCACCTCTCACGCCCTCTAGTGGGGACCTGGACCACAACCCAAGTATGTACTCTAGATTGGGAATCGAACCGGCAACTCTTTGGTTCATAGGCTGGAGCTCAATCCACTGAGCCACATCAGCCAGGGCTAAAAACTATTTTTAAAAGATGCTAATGCTAAAGATATGATCATTTTGAATTATGCAGCCCTATCTTCAAAATAATGGTGGACTAAAGACCTAACAGGTTTTATCCTGGAGCTGTTTTTTCTTCTAGTGTAATGTTCAGTATGAAGAATGAGTGAGATTCAAAACACAAACACACACACAACACCAAACAAGCTAGATTCTAGTCTAAACCAAGAGTGTTGTCCCAAAATGAGTGGAATGTCACAGCAGTGGCCTTTCCCTCCCCATCTTTTGCCTGTGGCTCACCTGTGTCAGTTTTCTCTGCAAACCTGACGTAAGCGTAAAAACACGGGTGCACTATGAACCCAGGTGGTGAGCTGAGGAGAGGTCAGAACCCTCTGCTTTCTTGCTAACTTTCCCTGCTCTCACAACATGGCCACCACTAGACATATAGTAGACTGACAGGAAATGAGGAACCATCTGGTGCAACCCCTTGCTTTACAGAGTAGCATTTCCTTTTAGGGTTCATGCACATTAGCCAGCACCTCTTATCTGGAAGAGCTAGGCAGTTCCAGTTCCAATTATACCATCCAATCATCGAGCCAAGTATTCTGATTTTTACTTTTGACAATATAACCCCATACTTGTGCTTTATGTATTGTACTTATTTCTAGTGACCCATTTTGTGTTTTTGAAGACACAGATGACATTTGGAGTCACTTTTACAGGGGTCCTCTTGACCACTTCCATCTCAATCTGCAGCTACTTCAGAGTTTCCAGAATTCTCCCCAGGACAATCTTCATAAAGAACTAGTCCTGATTTTCTTTCCCTGTCCTTCCTCTCAGCCCTGCTCATGTCCTGTGAACATGAACACTGATTTAGCTTTCCTCTTGCTAGGGAAAAAATCCTTCCTCTTTAGGAAGCCAGCAGAACTGGGCTGGCCATGAAGGAGATTCTGGCCAAGGACCAGAGAGGCAAGGACCACCACCTCGTGCCTGTTTGTCAGAAGTCAGAACAAAGGACTCCAATTTTTATTGTCCAGTTTTCAATACTCCTAAAAAAAAAGATAAGATTTTAAATATTATTTAACGAAATATGAAATAGAAGGAAAGCTTATTTATATTATTTTCCATTTATTTAGCCTTTTTGAAATCCCTCTGTGAATAAAGAGATAAGTGACCTCATAGGCCATGCTGAGACCCAGCTGCTCCACGTGCGCCCCACATGTTCCAAAACTTGGAACTAAACTCAAACCCAGTGATCGCTTTATTTTCAAGCACATTAAAATATACCACGTCTTAGACTGTGGAAATGAGACTAACGGTGGGAGCCTTTGTGCAGGACACTCAGTTCTGTGGTCCTGGCTGCCATTCTGGCAAACATTCTGTTCTAAACACCACTTGTGGAAATGCTGCTGCTCTGCCCACAGTGCCAGACAGACTCTGTTGGCTGTATCTCAGCACCCAGCCGAGCTGTCCTAAAGATACGGCCCCAGGACACTAGGCACCAACCAGCTCCTCTCCTGCTCTGCAAGCATGGCCATCCTTAGAGCCGATAGCCTCAGAGAGACGTGGCTGGACCCTGATGGACAGACTGCCAACAAAATGGACCTGTCCTACCACCCCGGTGTTCAGTCTAGAGGAAAAAAAAGTGAACATGACAAAAGATGTTAGAGCAAAGGGGAAGTGTGGTATGGAGAAGAAGAGGGGCATCAGGGATGTCACCCTGAAACCAAAGTGATGGTTAGAGGGGCGAGGGACCAGACGGGGAGGAGCATTCTGACAGGGATGGGTTTGCTGGGTGACGCAGCATGACAAGTTTTATCAGACAAAACCCAAAAGGCAAGATGGCTCAGGGTATGGCTTCTAGAGGGACATAGCCCCGCAGGCCAGGCTAAGGGAAACGTCAGGGTAAAGAGCAATTTGGAGCCACTAGGGGTGTTCATGGGGAAGTGATCCGATCCAGCTTGTACTGAAAAACATCGCTGTGGCTGCCGGTGTAAAAAGAATGGGGGGTGTGATGAGTGGGGAACTGGAAACAGGGTGCATAAAATAAGGAAGGCGACTCACTGTTGGCAAGACAGAAAAGTGGGTGGTGCTGGAGCTTTCGTTCTGGTGGGCCTCATGACCCTCCAGGCTTCCTTTGAGATCCTTCCAGCCATTTTTTCTAGATTCATCTGGAGAGAGGAGGGTGACAAGAGAGAACCTGGGATAGGAATCAAGGAGGCAAGGATGTAGGACTGCTTCTGCCATGATAACCATATATGCTCTGAGGCCAGTCTCAGCCCCCTCTGGGCTTCTCACCTGTCAAACAGGGCATTTGCAGGGCCCCAGCATACATTAATTTCTCTTTAACAAAAAGAAAACGGCCAGCACCAAAAGGAGTGGGCATTAGAGTGGGCCACAGTGCCACCTAGTGTCCATGAGGGGTGTGCCCCAGTGCCCTGCAGCCTCAGCTCCCCAGGCTCAGGTCCTCCTTCACTGCTGGTCACTTCCCTTCTTGTTGCACTCTCTCTGACTGCCTCTGGCTCCCTTCCTCCTCCCGCACCTCTGCCCTTGTTCCCTTTTTTCTTCCTTCTCCCCTGCTTGCTGTAGCCTCTTCCTGGGAGATCAGCCACACCCATGGGTGAAACTTGCCCCCTTTATTACTCTTTTTATTCTCATACCTCGGTCTGCAGTGGGCCCCCCATCAAGTCTCCAGACCCCCAGCCCCCCATATCCACCTTCTACATGCCCTGCTAACCACTAGCCTAGACCTCAGACTCCAAAGGCAGAAAATACTGGGCTTCCCGCGGAGCCAACACAGCATTTCCACAGCGCATGTTGTTCTGATAGGACCAACTCACAGGCACCGTGGCTCAGTTCTGGCAGGTCAGGTGGATTCTCCCTCTGCAATGTCTCTTACATCCAACTTTGTCACTTGTTAAACACGTGGTTTGGGAGAGCGATGCTCCGAAGACTGGAGCTCTCACAGTCCCTGCAGGACCCAGATCTGTCTGGACCTTCCTTGACCTGCTGGTGTCTGCTCAGCCATAGCATAACTCCTTGGCCTGCCATCAGAAACACCACTTGTCTTTTTTCTTTACGGTTAAAATAATACATGTGACTGGAGATACATTTAAACATACATTCTCACGGAAAGACAAAAATCACAAAATGAAAAATCATCCACGTTCCCACCCAGAGGTACCCATTATTAAAAGTTTTATGTATTCTCTGAGGGTATTTCTCTATGCATGTGCATACATATAATCTAGACAGAACGATTACATATAGATTAGATTTTACAAGTGGAATCACATAGGCCATATGTCTCTGATATACCTCCCACCTTTAATATACTCACACATGTTAATTCATAGAGATCTACCTAATCAGTTTTATGGTTATGTTTGAAATCACCGTAATTTATTAAACCAATCCCCTAAGAAAAGGTGGTTCAAGAGTATTCATTTTTAATATATATTTTTGAATTCTTTTAGATAGTTTTTTAAAGATTTTATTTATTTATTTTTAGAGAGAGGGGAAGAGAGGGAGAAAGAGAGAGAGAGAAACAGATGTGAAAGAGAAACATCAATCAACTGCCTCTCATATGTGCCCTTACCAGGGACCAAACCTGCAGCTCAGGCACATGCCCTGACTGGAAATCAAACCAGTAACCTTTTGCTTTGCAGAACGATGTCCAACCAACTGAGCCACGCCAGTCAGGGCTAGATAATTTTCTTAAGATAAATTTCTTGTAATACAATTGTTAGTTCAAAGGAATACTTTTTAAATAAATCTTGGGCCCTGGTTGGTGTTGCTCAGTGGATTGAGCACCAGCCTGTGAACCAAAAAATCGCCGGTTCAATTCCCAGTCAGGGCACATGCCTGGGCTACGGGCCAGGTCCCCACTTGGGAGCATGTGAGAGGCAACCACACATTGATATTTCTCTCCCTCCCTTCCCTTCTCTCTAGAAATAAATAAATAAATTCTTAAAAAAATAAATCTTGGTATATTTATCAACTTGCCCTCCGAAATGGTCATTGTAACTAATACTCCCCTCAACAATGTAGGAAACAGACTGTTTACACATGGCCTTGACAGTGCTGGGTATTATTCTTCTCTTTTCAACAATTTGGTAACAGAAAAATGATACATTCTTTTGAATTAAATATATTTGGCTCAGATATTTTGAAGAGACTCAATATTTTTCTATTTTAATTGACCATTTTTATTGCTTCTAAAGTAAATTGCCTCTCATACTTTGCAGTTTTTGTGGGGTGTTTATTTTTTTCCTAATAATTTTATATGAACATTTTATATGTTAAAAAAATTCTTTGGTTCCACTTCCAAGATGAAAGCATGAGGAGCTCCATAGCCCCTCCCCAGTAAAACAAGCAAAACTGATGAAAACTGTTAAAGACTTTCAAGTGCCTGTCTTGAAATTGTCCTAAGGCAGTGATTTACAACTGGTGTGCCCCAAGAATTTTTTTTCTTTTTTTAAAAAGATTTTATTTATTTTATATGTGGACAGTGGGGAAGAGTGGGAGAAATAGAGGGAGAGAAACATCAACGTGTGGTTGCCTCTCGCGTACCCCCTATCGGGGACCTGGCCCCAACCTGGGCATGTGCCCTGACTGGGGAATCAAAACAAACCCCTTGGTTTGCAGGCCAATGCTCAATCCACTGAACTACACCAGCCAGAGCATCCCCCAAGAATTTTTAAAACACACAATACCTGACCATTTAGTCAGGGGCACTGACCTCTTTTCCCTTAGATTATCAAATTTAAAAAATGACATCAGCCAACACAACAAGAGCAGTTCGGTGTGAATTAATCAAAATTATGCCTTTTTTTGTCAGATGAACAAAAGCGTTTTTTTGGTGTGCCACAGAATTTAAGTAATTAGCTTATGTGCGCCATGGGATGAAAAAGATTGAAAATCACTCTCTGAATGGTATATAGCAAATGAAGAAACATTTATTCAAGAAAATCTACTAAAGTTTGGTAAGGGCAGTAAACACTATGTGGTATTTGAGCCACTAATCTCTCCCTCCCACCCGCCCTCAATCATCTCAATTTGATGAAAGCTCCATCCGGGTAAGTGTAGCCAAAACAGATTTCTTCACCCCTCAGCAGCTGATCAAGAGTCATTGCGTCTCACCAGCAGCGACAGGCTACCAGCGTTTCTCATCTCCAACTGCAAATTGAAGAGGTGGGTGTCACCAAGAGGCTGGGGATTCCTTTCCTCCACCCAACCCCTGCCCATAAAACGGAGGCTGTACCCCAGGCACGGTAGGTAAAGAACACTGGGGCCTCAATCTCCTTCGCGTGGCAGGCTGACAAATTGAAGAGAGAAATCAGCAGTTCAACAATAATACCTGGAGACTTTAATACCCACATCCAGCCTTGGATAGAAAACTGGGCAGAAGACCAATTAGGAAATAAGGCTTACACAGCACTCTGCACAAACTCGGCGTGACCAGCGTCTATGAAACGCTCCACCCAACAGCAGCAGGGTACACATTCTTCTCAAGTCCACACGGAGTATTCTCCAAGATAAAACATATACTGGGTCATAAAACCAACCTTAATAAACTTGAAAGGATTGAAATGATACAAAGAATGTTCGCCAGTCACAATGGAATGAAATTAGAAGTTAGTAAAAGAAAGAAATTAGGGAAGTTCACAATGATGAGGAAATTAAATAACACTATTGGGTAGCCAAAGAGTCAAAGAAAAAATTATAAGGGAAATTAGAAAATACTTTTAAATTAATTAAAATGAAGACACATTGTACCAAAACTTATGGGATGCAACTAAAGCAGTGCTTAGAAGGAGATTTATAGCTGTAAATGCCTACATTAAAACAGATCTCAAATCAGCAACCTAAACCAAAAAGCAAGCAGAAAGAAGGAAATTATAAGGATTAGGGTACAAATTAATAACACAGAGAATAGAAAAATAATAGAATCAACAAAACCAAAAGTTGTTTCTCTGAAACTCCAAACACTATGTTCATTGCAGTGTTATTTAAAATCTCCAAGATTTGGAAGCAGCACAGGTGCCCATCAATAGATAAGTGGATAAAAAAGCTGTGGTACATTTACACAATGAAATACTACTTGGTTGTAAAAAAGAAATAAATCTTATTCTTTGTGCTGGCATGGATGGAGCTGGAGAGCATTATGTTAAGTGAAATAAGCCAGTCAAGTCAGAGAAAGACAAATACCGTATGATTTCACTTACATGTGGAATCTAATAAACAAAATTAACTAACAAAATGGAAACAGATGCATAGATAGAGAATAGGTTGAGAGCTGTCAGAGGGGAGGGGGTTGCCAGGCTGGGTAAACAAGTGAAGGGATTAGACCAAAAAAAAAAAACCTCATAGACAACAGCATGGTGATTATCAGAGAGGAAGGGGTATGGATGAGACTTGACTTGCGGTGGTGAACACACAATACCATTGTACACCTGAAACCTATAAAATTTTATTAGCCACTGTCACCCCAATAAATTCCACTTTAAAATAAACATTTCTTTAAAAATATCAACAAAACTAACAAGTCTTTAGCTACATTGATCAAGAAAAAAATACTAAAATTACTAAAGTCAAATATAAAAGAGGGGGCATTACTACTGACCTTGTAGGAATAAAAAATAACCGTAAGGGACTACTATAAACAACTGTATGTCAATAAATCAGATAACAGATAAAACTAAAAGGCACGCAGGAGAATACAAACTATTGAAAATATCTCAAGAAGAATTACAAATCTGAATAGACCTATAACAAGTAAAGAGATTAAATTAGCAATTAATAGATCTTCCACAAAGAATATCCAAGGACCAGATGATTTCACTGGTGAATTCTACCAAATATTTAAAGAATTAATATTTAAAGAATTAATTAATGTAGTCATAGTGCTACAAATCTTCCAAAACAGAAGAGAGCACTTCCTAACTCGTTTTATGAGGTTAGTATTATCCTAATACTAAAACAACAAAAGCCATACAAAAAGAAAGAAAACTATAAAACAATATCTCATGCATATAGATGCAAAATTCATCAGCAAAACACTAACAAAGTAAACCCAGCAATACAAAAAGGAGGAGGAGGAGGAAGAAGAGAAGGAGAGGGAGGGGGAGGAAGAGAGGGAGGAGGAGGGGGAGGGGGAGAATTATACACCATGATGAGGGATTTATTCCCAAGAATGCAAGGTTGCTTTAACATCCAAAAACCAATTTTTGTAATACACTATGTCAGTGGAATACACTATGATCATCACAATAAATTTAAAATATATATATTTGACAAAATTCAACACCCTTTAATGGTAAAAAAACACTCAACAAAATAGGAATAGAAGAAAACTTCTTCAACCTAAAAATGGGCAAAGGGTGATGAAAAGGCCACAGCTAATGATTTTTCAATTAATGGTGAAAAATTAAATGCTCTCCCACAAAGATCAAGAACAAAATAAGATGTCTCTCACAATTTCTATTCAAGGTTATACAGAAGAGCCTATCCAGGGCAACTAGGCAAGAAAATAAAATAAAAGCCATCCAGATTGGAAAGGAGCAAGCACGACAGTCTATTTGCATGACATGGTCTGTTTTTTTTTATTTGCTTAACACCTTCACTTTTTTCACTCAGCCCCCAAACTCCCTCCTCTCCTACAGCTGTCAGCCTGTTCTCATTACTTATGAGTCTATTTCTATTTTGTTTGTTAATTTATTTTGTTCATTAGATTCTACATATAAATGAAATCATATGGTATTTGTCTTTCTCTGACTGGCTTATTTCACTTAGCATAATGCTCTCCAGATACATCATGTTGTGGCAAAGGGTAAAATTTTCTTCTTTTTTTTATAGCCAAGTACTATTCCATTGTGTAAATGTTCCATAGTTGTTTTATCTACTGATCTACTGAGGGACACTGGGGCTGCTTCCATATCTTGGCGATTATAAATAATGCTGCAGTGAACATAGGGCTGCATATATTCTTTCAAATTAGTATTTTGGGTTTCTTCAAATATCTTCCCAGAAACTGGATCATAAGGTAGTTCCATTTTTAATTTTTTGAGGAAACTTCATTATTTTCCACAATGGCTGCACTAGTCTGCATTCCCACCAACAGTGCACGAGGGTTCCCTTTTATCCACATCCTTGCCAGCATTTGTTGTTTGTTGATTTATTGATGATAGCCTTTCTGACAGGCATGAGGTGATATCTCTTTGTGGTTTTTATTTGTATTTCTCTTATGATTAGTGATGTAGAGCACCTTTTCATATATCTACTGGCCATGTGTGTGTCCTCCTTGGAGAAGTATCTATTCAGGTCCTTTGCCTATCTCTTAATTGGATTGTTTGCATGTGTGTGTGTGTGTGTGTGTGTGTGTGTGTGTGTGTGTGTGTGTGTATTGAGTCTTGTAAGTTCTTCATAAATTTTGGATGTCAACCCCTTATCAGATGTATCATTGGCCAATATGGTCTCCTGTTCACTGGGTTGTCTTTTCATTTTGATAATGGTTTCTTTTGCTGTGCAAAAACTTTTTAGCTTGATGTAGTCCCATCCATTTATTCATTTCTTTTTTGATCTCTTGCCTGAGGAGATATATCAGAAAAAATATTGCTATGAGAAATGTCTGAGACTTTACTGCCTATGTTTTCTTCTAGGATTTTTATGGTTTTGATTCTAACATTTAGGTCTCTAGTCCATTTTTAGTTTATTCTTGTGTATGGTGTAAGAAAGTGGTCTAGTTTTGGGGGGATTTGTTTTGCACTTATCTGTCCAGTTTTCCCCAATACCATTTATTGAATAGATTATCTTTACTCCATTGCATGTGTTTTCTCCTTTGTCAAATTGACTATAAATGCACAAGTTTATTTCTGGGCTCTCTGTTTTGTTCCATTGGTTTACATGTCTGTTTTTATACCAGAGCAATGCTGTGATGATTACTATAGCCTTGTAGTATAGTTTGATATCAGGTGGTGTGATTCCTCCAACTTTGCTCTTCTTTCTCCAGGTTGCTGTGGTTATTCAGAGTCTTTTGTGTTTACATATCAATTTTTGGAATATTTGTTCTAGTTCTATGAAATACACCATTGGTATTTTGACACAAATTGTGTTGAACATATAGATTGCTTTGGGTAGTATGAACATTTTAATTATGTCAGTTCTTCCTATCCATGAACATAGTATATGCTTCCACTCATTTATATCTTCTTCAATTTCTTTCTTCACTGTCTTATAATTTTCTGAGTACAGATCTTTCACAACCTTGGTTAAATTGGTGCAATTATAAATGGGGTTGTTTTCTTAGTTTCCCTTTCTGAGAGTTTATTATTGGTGTATAAAAATGGAACGGATTTCTAGATATTTATTTTGTATCCTGCTACTTTACTGAATTCATTTATCAGTTCTAGCAGTTTTTTGGTGGAATTTTTAGGGTGGTCTCTATTCAGTATCGTGTCATCTGCAAATGACAGTTTTACTTCTACCTTTCCAATTTGGATGCCTTTTATTTCTTCTTCCAGTACTGTGTTGAATAAGAGTGGTGAAAGCAGACATCCCTTTGTTTTGTTCCTGATCTTAAAGGAAACACTTATAATCTTTGCCCACTGAGTATAATGTTGTCTGTGGGTTTGCCGTAAGTGGGTGCTGGATGTTATTAAATGCTTTTTGCTGCATCTATTGATATGATCATGTGGTTTTTCTCTTTCATTTTGTTTATGTGGTGTATCACATTTGTTGTGGATATTGTACCAAATTTGCATCCCTGGAATAAATCCCATTTGAATATGGTGTATGATCTTTTCAAATATATTGCTGTATCTAGTTTGCTAATATTTTATTGAGGATTTCAGCATTTATATTCATCAGGGATATTGACCTATAATTTTCTTTGTAGTGTCTTTATCTAGACACTATATCTAGGTTTTGGAATTAGGATAATGCTGGTCCCGTAAAATGAAATTGACAGTCTTCTCTCCTCTTGAAATTTTTGGAATAGTTTGAGAAGGATAGGTATTCTTTTAATGTTTGGTAAAATTCAACTGTGAAGCCATTCAGTCCAGAACTTTTGTTTTGAGGGAGATTTTGGTTACTGCTTCAATTTTATTAGTTTTAATCTGTCAATTCAGATATTATGATTCTTCCTGATTCAGTTGTATAAGATTATATGTTTCTAGGAATTTATCTATTTTGTCCAGATTGTCCAATTTTTTGGCATATGGTTCTTCATAATATTGTCTTACTATCCTTTGTATTTCTTTGATGTTAGTTGTTACTCCCCCTCTTTCATTTCTGATTTTATTAATTTGGGTCCTCTTTTTTTCTTGATGAGCCTGATTAAAGGTTTGTCAATCTCGTTTATCTTTTCAAAGAACCAGCTCTTGGTTTCATTGATCTTTTGTACTGTTTTTTTAGACTCTTTCATTTATTTATGTTTGATCTTTATTATTTCTTTTCTTCTACTCACTTTAGGATTTATTTGTTGTTCTTTCTCTAGTTCCTTTAAGTGTAAAGTTAGATTGTTTATTTGAGATTTTTCTGGTTTCTTGAGGTAGACCTGTAATGCTATGAATTTCCCTCTTAGAACTGCTTTCACTGTGTGACATAGATTTTGGGGTCACTGTGTTCTCATTTTCATTTCTTTCAAGGTATCTTTTGATTTCTTCCTTGATCTCATTAGTAACCCATTCATTGTTTAGTAACATGTTATTTAGCCTCCATGTGTTTTCGTGTTTTTCAAGTTTTTTCTTGTAATTAGGTTCTAGTTTTGTACCATTGTGTTTGAAGAAGATGCTTGATATGATTTCAATCTTCTTAAATTTATTGAGACTTGCCTTGTGACCAAACATGTGACCTATCCTGGAAAATATTTCATGTGCACTTGAAGAGAACATATATTCTGCTGCGTTGGGGTGAATGTTCTGAAGGTATCAATTAATTCCATCTGATCAAGTGTGTCATTTAAGGCCACCATTTCTTTGTTGGTTTTCTGTATGAAATATCTATTCATTGATGTCAGTGGAGTGTTAAAATCCCCTACTATGACTGTATTACTGTCAATCTCTCCATTTATGTCCATCAAGATTTGCTTTATATATTTAGGTGCTACAGTGTTGGGTGCATAAAAGGATTGCTCCTGCCCCGTCTGGTGTAGCTCAGTGGATTGAGCATCAGCTTGCCAACCGAAGGGTCGCAGGTTCGATTCCCCAGTCAAGACACATGCCTGGGTTGCGAACCAGGTCCCTGGGGGGGTGCGTGAGAAGCAATCACACATTAATATTTCTCTCTCTCTCTTTCTCCCTCCCTTCCCCTCTAAAAATAAAATAAATAAAATATTTTTAAAATAATTACTCCTTTTATCATGATGTAATGTTCTTGTCTTTTCCTGTAGCCTCTCTTTTAAGATCTGTTAAGTATTTCTACCTCAGCTTTTTAAAAATTTTTATTTGCATAAATACCTCTTTCTATCCCTTTACTTTTAGTCTGTATGTATGCTTCGTTCTGAGGTGGGTCTCTTTTCTTCTTTTTATCCTCATCCAAGGACATGCTTATTGATTTTAGAGAAAGCTAAAGGGAGGGAGAAGAGAAACAGAGAAACATTGTAGTGAGAGAGAAACACAGATCGGTTCTCTCTTGTTTACACCCCGGCCAGAGACCTGCAACCTTTCAGTTTATAGGACGACACTCCAACCAACTGAGCCACAGCAGCCAGGGCTGAGGAGGGTCTCTTATAGGTAACATATACATGGGTCTTATTTTCCTATCCATTCAGCTACCCTATGTTTTTTGATTGGAGCATTTAAGCCATTTACATTTAAAGTGATTATTGCTAGCTTTGTATTTATTACCATTTTGTTCTTTAAACTATGTCCCCCTGTTTTTTTTCCTTCTTAAAGAAGACCCTTTAACATTTCCTGGAATACTGGTTTGGTGGTAACAAACTCCTTTAGTTTTTTCTTGTCTGGGAAGCTCTTTATTTCTCCTACAGTTTTAGATGATAGCCTTGCTGGGTAAAGTAGTCTTAGTTATAGGCCCTCGCTTTTCATCACCTTAAATATTTAATGCCAATCCCTTCTGGTCTGAAATGTTTCTGTTGAGAAATCAGCTGACAGTCTTTTTGTAGCTCCCTTGTAGGTAACTGTCTTTCTTTTACTGCTTTTAAGACATTCTCTTTGTATTTAAACTTTGCCGTTTTGATTATGTGTCTTGGTGTGGGCCTCTGTGGGTTCATCTAGTTTGTGACTCTCCACTCTGCCTGGATGTATGTCTTTTTCCTTCACCAGGTTAGGAAAGTTTTCAGTCACTATTTCTTCAAACAGGTTCTCGATCAGTTGCTCTCTCTCTTCTCATTCTGGTACCCTATGATGCAGACTCTGTTATGCTTTATGTTGTCCCAAAGGTCATGTAAACTAGTCTCACTTTTTTTAATTATTCTTTCTTTTTTGTTGCTCTGATTTGTTGTTTTCTGCTAACTTGTCTTTCAAATTTGGTATGGTCTTACACGTAGAAAATCCTAATGAATCCACTGTAAATGATTAAACTCATAAATGAGTTCAGCAAGTCTGCAGCATACAAGATCAATATACAAATATCAATTGTATTTCTATACAGTATCTATGAGCAAATCAAAAATAAAATTAAGAAAATAATTCCATTTATAATAGCATCAAAAATGATAAAATACTTATGAATACAAAAGTACTCTTTTAACAAAAGAAGTGCAAAACTCATAGCCTGAAAACTATAAAAGACTTTTGAAAAAATTAAAGAAAACCTAAATAACTGGAAAGAAATTTCATATTCATAGATTTTAAAAAATCATTAAGATGACAGTACTCACCCAAATTGATCTACAGATTCAAAGCAATCCTATTAAAATCTCAACTGCCTGTTTTGCATTAGTGGATAAGCTTATCCTAAAATTCATATGGAAGTGCAAGAAAACCCAACTAACCAAAGTAATCTTGAAAAAGAAAAACACAGTTGGAAGATTCACACTTCCCAATTTCAAAACTTACTACAAAGTGACAGTAATCAAGACAGTGTGGTCCTGGCATAAGGATAGATGTATAGACCAATGGAACAGAATTTAAAGTCATACATCAATGACCAACTGATTTTCACTGAGCATTCCAAGTCCATTTAACAGGACAAGAATAGTTTCTGCAATAAGTGGTACTGGGACAACAAGATTTCCACATGAAAAAGAATGGAGTTGGATCCGTCTCACACTATATTCAAAAACTAACTCAGAATGAATCAATGGCACAAATATAAGAGCTAAAACTATATAAATCTCTTAAAAGAACACATGAAGGTAAATCTTTACGACCTTGGATTTGTCATTGTCTTCTTACACATGACACCAAAAGCATAAGCAAAAACAACAAATGAATAAATTAGATATCATAATTTAAAAGTTTTGTACTTCAAGACACCAACAAGAAAATGAGAATACAGCCCACAGTATGGGAGAAAATTTTTGCAAATCATGTATTTGATAATGGACTTGTATCTAAAATATATAAAGAACTATTACAACTAAAAAATGAGAAGACATATAGCCCAATTTTAAAATGGCCAAAGGATCTGAATAGATGCTTCTCAAGAAGATATGCAAATGGCCAAAAAGCACGTGAAGAGGTTCTCATTATCATTAGCTAGCACAGGAATGCAAAACAAAACCACAATGAGATACCACTTCACACCCACTAGCATGGATACAATAATAATGAAAGGTAATAACAAGTGTTGGTGAGCATGTGGAGAAATTGAAACCCACATGCATAGCTGGTGGGAATATAAAATGGCACATCTTGTTTTGAAAATAGTCTGGTAGTTCCTCAAATGGCTAAACAGACGGTTACCATATAATCAGCAATTCCATTCCAACTATATAACCCAAAGAAGTGAAAATATGTCCACATAAAAACTTGTATACAAATGGTTATAGAAGCAATATTCATAATAGCCAGAACATGGAAACAACACAAATTCTATCAACTGATGAATAGATAAATGAAATATGATGTGTCCTTACAATGGACTATTTTGTAGCTATCAGAAGGAATGGAGTACTGATACAACATGGGTGAACTCTGAAAATATGTTAAGTACAAGAAGCCAGTCAAAAAGGAACACATACTGTATGATTCAATTTATATGAAAAGTCTAGAATAGACAAATCTAAAGAGACAAAAGTAAATGAATGCTTCCCAGGGCTGGGAGTGATGGGAAGATTGGGAGTGATAACTAAAGGATACTGAGTTCTGTTTTGTTTTTGGAGTAATGAAAATGTTCTATAATTAATTGTTATGATGAATTAATGCACAACTCTGTGAATATCCTACCGTTGAATTGTACACCCTAAATGGATGAAGTATATGGTATTTGAATTATAGCTCAATAAAGATGTTAAAAATATTGTTCATGTTTTCTTCATCCTTCCGTTGGCTCAGCAGCCGCCTCAGAGCACAAAGCATCCGTCTGTGGCCATTTAGGTGCTGCAAGCCAAAGAGCGGTGATGCTCAGCCTCCTCCCCATCCAGCTGTAGCCAGTCTCCCAGTCTCACACCCCACCTCACCCCAAGGGTGGGTCCAGCTGTTCTTTCTGCTGCCTGGACCAGGCTCCACTTCTAAAAAGTACCCTGGAACCTCAAAGATTGCATATGGCTAACCTTGCAGCTGTCACTGCACAGCTGCCAATGGAAGGCATTGGGAATGGCCTCCAATCTGGCGCAATGTTGTGGCTCTGAGGCTCAGTGGACACTCGCCTACAGGCTCAAGGAGTCCAAAAAGCCAGTGGAGGTTACATTATCTCCTTAACCCAAGGAAGGGCTCTATGCACCTGCCTGCATGGGCCTCCAAGGCCAAAGGAAAGACTCTGATGCCTCTGCAGGACAACCCATGAGCCACATTTCCACTTCCCTGCATTCCTAACTACAGAAATCTCCTGTTACCAGATTACAGCCTTGGCTAGGCCCTGGAGGCCGGGTCACCTGCCTCATTAGAGACAGCCACGGTGGGAGGTGGGAGAAAGGCTTGCAAACGACAGCCACACACAGGTAGGCTGCTCAGTCTTGCCTGACGGGTGGTCATCAGCAGAAGCAGGTTTGCCTGAAGTCAATGGAGCTTAAGCTCCAGGGATCTCACTTTTATTGGCTCTTTCCAATTCCACTGTAGTCTTTTAAAAATTTTTTCATCGTCATTCTATTACAATTGTCCCAATTTGTTCTCCTTTGCCCTCCTCCTTCCAGCCCACCTCTGCTCCCACAGTCAATCCCCACATCGTTGTCCGTGTCTACGAGTCATCAGTATGTGTTCTTTGACTAGTTCCTTTCCCTTTTTTCCACCATTATTCCCCTCCTCCCTCCCCTCTGGCTGCTGTCAGCCTTTTCCGTGTTTCCATGCCTCTGGTTCTATTTTGCTTGTTAGTTTATTTTGTTCATTAGGTTCCCCTTATAGGCGAGATCATACGGTATTTGTCTTTCACCAACTGGCTTATTTTACTTAGCATAATAATCTCCAGTTCCATCCATGCTGTTGCAAAACATAGGAGTTCCTTCTTTCTTTCTGCTGCGTAGTATTCCATTGGGTACCAAAATGTACCATAGATTTTTGATCCACTCATTTACTGATGGGCACTTAGGCTGTTTCCAGCACTTGGCTATTGTAAATAATGCTGCTATGAACATAGGGGTGCATAAGTTCTTTTGAATTGGTGATTTGGGATTCTTAGGGTATATTCCCAGCAGTGGAATCCCGGGTCAAAAGGCAGTTCCATTTTTCGTTTTTTGAGAAAATTGCATACTGTTTTCCACAGTGGCTGTACCAGTCTGCATTCCCACCAACAGTGCACTAGGGTTCCCTTTTCTCCACATCCTCGCCAGCACTTATTGTTTATTGATTTTTTTTTTTTTATGACAGTCATTCTGACCTGTGTGAGGTGATATCTCATTGTGGTTTTAATTTGCATCTCTCTGATGGCAAGTGATGCTGAGCATCCTTTCATATGTCTCTGGGCCCTGTGTATGTCCTCTTTGGAGAAGTGTCTGTTCAGGCCCTTTGCCCATATTTTAATTGGATTGTTTGTTTTCCTGGTGTCGAGTTGTATGAGTTCTTTATATATGTTGGAGATTAAGCCTTGTCCA
Source organism: Mormoops blainvillei (assembly GCA_004026545.1). NCBI lineage: Eukaryota > Metazoa > Chordata > Mammalia > Chiroptera > Mormoopidae > Mormoops > Mormoops blainvillei. The sequence goes on from PVJD01000040.1 coordinate 415,184, forward strand.
ATGTAAAATTGGCAAATAGGTACTCCCATATGGTCAGTTCCCTTTTCATTTTGATGATGGTTTCTTTAGCCATGTAGAACTTTTTAAATTTGATGTAGTCACATTTGTTTATTTTTTCTTTTATTTCTCTTGCCCTAGGAGATATATTGGAAAAAAATACTGCTACATGGGATATCTGAAATTTTACTGCCTATGTTTTCCTCTAGAACTTGTATGCTGTCACAACTTATATTTAAGCCTTTTATCCATTTTGAGTTTATTCTGGTGTATGGTGTAAGTTGATGGTCTAGTTTCATTTTTTGGCATGTACCAGTGCAGTTCTCCCAACACCATTTATTGAAGAGACTGTTTTTACTCCATTGTATGCTCATGTCCCTTTTGTCAAATATTAATTGACCATAGAGACATGGGTTTATTTCTGGGTTCTCTATTCTGTTCCACTGATCTATGTGTCTGCTCTTATGCCAGTACCAGGCTGTTTTGATTAGAGTAGCCATGTATAGTTCAATATCAGGTATGGTGATCCTTTCTACTTTATTATTCTTTCTCAAGATTGCTGAGGCTATATGGGGTCTTTTTTTGGTTCCATATAAATTTTTAAATATTTGTTCTAGATCTGTGAAATATACCATTAAAAATATGGAATGCTTCACGAATTGGTGTGTCATCCTTGTGCAGGGGACATGCTAATCTTTTCTGTATCATTCCTCTTTTAGTTTATGTGCTGCCAAAGCAAGGACAATTCCACTGTAATCTTAAACTACATTTTTAAGGTTACTACTTTCTTTTCATTTGTTAAGTTTGTTTTATCGCTCAGAATGGGTCTTGCTGTTCTAGTCTATGTGGGCTGTTATAACTAATATCATAGATTTAATGACTTTAAAAAAAAATTAGTTTCTCAAGGTTCCAAAGACTGGAAGTCAAAGATCCAAGCACCTGCAGGTAAGCATCTGGTGTGGGCTGTTCCCTGGGTCTGCAGATGGCTGTCTTCTTGCCGTGTGCTCACATGCTATCTCAATATAAGGACACAAATTGTATCAGATCAGGGCCCCACTGTTATGACCTCATTTAACCTTAATTACTTCCTTGGAGACCCCATCTCCAAATACAGCCACACTAGGGTTAGAGTTTCAACACGTAAATTTGGGAGGACAGAGGCACCTGACGAGGGTTCTGTGTGAGTTTGAGTAGAATGTGTGTTCCGTTCAACTGTATAATTACTGATTTTCTGCCCTCTGGATCTGTCAATTTGCTCAGCTTTTCTCTTGTGAGGATGAGAGAAATGACCTCTAAGATCTTTACATGTTGGAGCTGAAATACCGCTGATTTGCTTTTTCAAGCCAAAGGGAGTTACAAAGGTGAAAAAGCATAGACGGTACTTCCTGGTGCCCTTGAGAATGTGTGCAAGATGCAAGGTCTTCGTCCATGTGTGTTGAAGCGGAAGAACATTGCCTTTAGAATGTGAAAAATAAAGGTAGGGTGGAAGTAGGGACAGAGAAGGAGAAAGAAAGTTCTACAGGGATCATGGGTCTGTGGCCTGGTAATCCACACCACCATTCTTTTAACATTATTTCTGAAAATAATGACCTTTTAGCTAATCTGTGATAAACATAACAGATAAACAGCCTGTTTGCTTAAGAATTCTAGGAACTGACTTCAAAAGTAACAGACTCAAATCTTCAGACATTCCGGCTCCAGGAGATTTGCTGGCATTCGACCAGTTATCTGAACAGACCGTGTTAACTTGCATGTAGTCCCCTCAATGGAGAACTCTGAACCTCCTCCTTTTGATTTCTTTGCTCCATTTTTTGCTCTTCCTCCTCTCTCCTTATAAAAATCCCTGCCTGCATCAAATTGTTAAGGTGGTCTTTGCAACCCTGGTCCACCCTCTTCCGAGGCTTGCTAGGTCGTGAATAAACCTACTTTCCTCCCACCAGCTCTCAAACGTCTCTCCATTATTGACTTTTGAGTGGCTGGCAGCTGAACCTGGATTTGTTATCAGCCTCAGGACCGAGGACAGAAGACAGACTAGTGTTCCCACAAGGCATTCTGAAAGAGGATTTACAAACTCAGAGACCCTGGAGCATAAGCATGAGGAGCTCTTGGGACCTTATGTTCAGTGTGCAGGTTAGATGCCAACCAGTCGAATCCACAGGGCATTTATAGGATCAGGCAGACAGAATATTCAGCATTGCAACTGCTGAACATGCCTTATCGGCCATAAAAGTCTCTACCAGGCACTGGACCAAGTAATTTGCAAATATCACTAATCCTTACAATAAACCTAGAAAGGTACATAATATCCCCCACTTCAGGGATAAGAAAACGCAGGCCCAGAAAGGAAAGATGACTTACCCAAGACACACTGCCGAGAAGCCTAGAGGCCAGGATTCCTTTCACAGCTGAGGCAAGAGGTTCAGAGAGGTGACATCATTGCACAAGATCACACAAAATGGCAAAGCCATTTGATTGTTGATTTGATGTTGTCCCCGTGGCGTGCAACCTTGCACATATGCTCCCCCACCTGACTGGCAGCTGGATCTCTGAGTTTCATCATCCTCAGGGAAGGACTTTGGATCTGTAGAAATCACGAAATCACAGGAAGGGCTCTCCCAGTCACTGGCTTTGATCACACAGCAATGGGGCAACAGACAGCCTGGAGAGGCCCTATTACCTCCATAGAGATCACCGGAGCAGTAATCAGGCAGTCTGTTAAGAATCCCCAAACTGGATGGTAAATTTAATGTTATGTATTTTTTACCACAATAATAATAATAAGAGAATTGTGAACTTCATTGAAGCATTGTTGAAAAACAGCAAAAAAAAGGAAATTACCTAAATGTCCCAAAAAATAGCTAGTGTTCCTTGTATTCTTGCTAAATGCCAGCAAATAGTCTGAACACTTTGTGTGCATCATCTCATTTAATTCTCTAACATCCTAATGAGGCAGGTACTATTATTATTTCCATTTTTTAAGTGGGTAAACTGAGGCATGGGGAGGTAAAGCAACTGTCTCAAAATCACACAGCTAGTGCACAGTAAAGCTGGGATTTGCAGTCTCATTCCAGAATCTGTTATCCTACACATTATTCAAGTTGTTTCGCCAGTAGCTCATTATAGTTCATACCTTAATTTTTTTTCAATTTACCACAGCTGGAACTGTATAAGTTTTTGTCTTACGTAAAATGGGAGAAATCCAGTAACAAAATTTGGGGGACGTGCAGCTATTCAGGAGCACGATCTTATAGTACTTAGTCAAATGTAGTATGGGCATACCTATGATCTATGGCAAAACAATTTCACTCCCAAGTATACATTTTCATTGCAGATAAATTCTCACACAGGTTTAAAAGGGGGACATGTATAAGAATATTTAACACAGCATATTGTCTCGCATTCTGGGTACAATGTGGTCGATGTACACCCCATAATGCACTATGCAGTAGTTAGAAGTGACAGACCTAGTATAGATGCTACAAGAGGGATCTAGCTTAAAATCAGAGAGCTGAGCACAAAAAGCAAATGACAGAATGAGATCTGTGTCAGCCAGTGTCCAATTAACAAAATGGAAACCACTGTAAACATTTTAAACGGAGAGATTTTAACACAGAGCATTAGTGATAAAGGAGTTGGAATTGCTGTAGGAACAAAAGTGGAAGGTCAGGATGCCTACAGTTTTGTACCTGCAGGAAACAAAAAGGAAACTGAGTTGTAAAGAGCCCACACTCTCCAGCTGTTGGTTGCTGTGGTCACTGCTGCCACCACTGCTACCATTGTAACAGAGAGAGTTGCTCCCAGACGCCCTATCCCCCCAGAAAGCTCCTCCCATATCCCCCTTCCAACTCCCACCATTGCCTCTCATTGGCAGAACCTAAGAGGTAAAAAGGCAAGACAGTCTGGGAGTATAGTTTTCAGATTTACAACCCCCTACTTTAGAGGATGGTACAGATGGGCAAGTGGGAGACACAGACCTGACCCAGCGCAGTCCGCCCTTTTAACTCCTTAGCACCCATACCACCCATATTTAAACTTCCAAGTCATAGCAATCACTACACCCCCCACGTTTCTGCCTAATGAGAAGCAACCACTGCTCATACAAATGAGAACTCCCTTGCCTTCTCCACAAAGTTTTGGACACGGATCCCACTAGTCACTGCCTCTGTCTCTGGGCAATGTTAATTCCTGTTCCAGTTCAGTCATCAAACCCACCGGAATTTTCTGTTACCTAGGAACTATATTGTTACATTATACCCCATTAACATCTCTTATATAAATGATTAGGAGAAAGACAGGAGGAAAAATAATTAATGCATACAACAAGGAAGAAAATAAACACACCTGTAATTGCTCACAAGGCCTTCGTGGGCATCAGAAGTTCTGTGTTTGTAGGACACACATATGTGGCAGTTCTACAAATGGTACTTTGGGGTTCGGATCCAAGCACTCACAAGAACCAAAGTGACTGGGCAGGTGGGCGTGCTGACAAGACAGCATTCACTGGTATAAATTAGAGAAGAGGTGATCCATTCTCCAGGGGTCTATGTGCAGACCCTAGAAACCCAAGCCCCAGAGATTATCCAACACTGTGGTTAAGGGTGTAGCCTCTAGAGCCAATGAGTCAACCCAAGTCCAACTTGTCCTACTTCCTAGAGGAGTGGACATGGGCAAGTTCCCGACCTCCCAGCGTCTCTCATCTATCGCAGAAGATTAAATGAGATGATCTCCGCAAATGTTAGCTATGAGTATTAATAGCTGTCACTGTGGGTTATTTTTTTATGTCTGAGGGCAGTCCAGAAAGGACTGCTTACCGTTACTTAGGTTTTAAATTAATGTTCCACTCATTAAAATAGAAATAATCTAGTTATCCTTAAGCTGTTATGTACAGCTTACAAATCTTGTTATTCTGTTTATAAATATGGCAAGATAAGAGCAGTGACCCTCAGTTTTCTTTGATTAATGTCCTATTACTCAACTTAAAGACTGTAAGCTTCCTTTAAGAATCATTTGCAGACATAATTAAATTCCCCTAAACACTTGGAACTACATTTATAAATTTAATATATTGCACTTCCTTTGTAAGCATTTCAGTTGCTTAACAAAGTAAACATATGACTCTAACAAGCATATAATAAGATATAATAGTATCTCCAAGTAATAAATTCTTATTCTCCTAAGAAATAAAATGTGTTAAAGTACCAGTTTTCTTTAAAATCCCACTAATATTTAAAAAGAAATGGAGTCAAATTTCTTTTTCTTCTTCCAATTTAAAATCACAATATTAAATTCTATTACATATTGCAAACTGGAAGAGGCATCAGGCTGAGCTGTTAGCCTTTGATACGTTAGCTTCTCTTAACTACTAAAATATTTTAAAAATACAAATATACCCAGGTTACTCCTACACTTTTAACATAAAAGTTTGATTCTTAGAGCTTAATTTGTTTTGTCACCTGCATGTTTAAGCCTAAACTTCCCCAGGTTAGAAAAAGGCCCTTGAAGAAGCAGCTGCACCATGTCTAGTAGGCCGAGGGGGCCCCATTCAGGGAACTGGTGGACGGCCGCAATGTGGAGGGTTTTCGTTAGAGCTTCGAGGCAGGATTGCAGATCTGAGAGCTGCAGAATCTGGATGGCCACAGCTGGATCCTCTAGTTCATCCTTTTAATACTTGGGATGACAACAGGGGACTCCGAGTTCATTCCTTTCAGATAGGACCGGCTTTGCAACCCATGCTCTGGGGACATTTAGCCCCTCATCCAACGTTCTGTGACTTCTCTTTCAACCTTAATTGGTTTAGTTGGAGAGTCAGCCTGCCCATTCCCTATGACCAGCCCTTTCCCCCAGGTTTCTCCAATTAGATTCAACCAACCTACTCACTGTCTATGTTTTTTTGGCTTTCGCTGCAGCATGAAGGTCATTCCAAGGACATAGCATTTCCCACCCCGCCCCTCACCCCTCTGCACGTGATGCTGCCTGGCACAGAGTTTAGAGGAGAAGGAACTTATCCAGAGATAACCATTTGTTGTTTGATCTTGATTTTCCTTCCCCTGTTCAACCTACTTTCTTCCTTTTATTTTCAGGATATTGGGCAATTTAAGGAGATTAGATTGGGTGTTGGGGAGAGGAGAAAGAGGTGGTTTGGGGAGAACTCAGTGGCCAGGAGTAGCAGTGCCCACCAAGGAGGGGGCAGGACCTCAGGCGGCAAGGCTGGGCTGTGTGGGCATCAGGGGAGGGAGTGGACCTGGCCCAAGGCCCAGGGCTGCCAATCTTAGCCAGGCTGCAGCAGAGCCCCCTGAGGCTTGGGCATGGAGCTCTCACAATGGTCTTGACACAATGAGAATTTAAACGCCCCCCACCCCACCCCCATTTTCTGGCATCACGTTAGACTCCTGGGCTCTTGCACAGACCCAGGGAAGAAGAATCCCACTCCCACCTCCAAAAGCAAGGGAGAATAAATTTTTCCACAGCCCTAGCAGAGAGGGAATCAGACATAATTTGATGTTAGTGCAATAAAGAAGAATGCTATTTCCAGTACGCCTGAGTTCTGTTCTATTCACGTGAAGTGATTCTGTCTGGCGTGGGAGGAAGGGTCCTGCAGGATGGGCCTGGCTCCGCCACTCAATAGCCATGGGACTTTGAGCAACTTGCGTCATTTCTCCAGCCCTCAGCTTTCTCATTTGTAAAACAGGAATGAGTTTTCCATCTACCAGGGTCCCTCGCAGTCTGGGGCCCAGCTCTCTCGCCTGAGTCCAGGGCTGCAGGGGAGTGTTCCCTGTGGGAGTGTTAGAGTCACCCTCACTCTGTGCCAAGGAGCAGCCTGTGCTGGCCCAGCATGGCCAGCAGAGGGCACTGCCCCGCCGTGCAGACTGCTCCTGGCCAGGGCTGAAGGAACAGGGCTGTATGGAGCAGGACGCGGCACCCATCCCCCTATCAGTGGAGCAGCCCAAATACCCAGACCCTCATGTCTCACCAGCCTGTAGGCATAAAGTGACATGTCTCCATGTTCTCTGTCCCCTGAGGCTCCCACTCACAGATCTGAAACCCCTCAGCTCTGTGCCCTGTCTGGAAGTCCCTGGGATGTCTCCCATGTGGTCACAAACCAGTCCACCTACAGGACACCATTGCAGCTCTGCCCAGCATGTGGTGTGTCTCTTACGGTATAGGTGGCACCCCAGACTCAAAGCATCTCCGCCTATACAGTGACCCTTCCCCCAGGGGTCAAAATCAACAAATGGTCAGCGCAGAGAACACTCTCCCCCTCCCTGTGAAAGCGATGAGCACTCAGCTATGAGTCCTGCAGGGGCTGGACCAGGAAACACTGGCCTTCCCATCATTAATTCCTCCCTGCTCACGGCTGGGGTTGAGTCACAAGGTCATCCCTGCAGGCCCAGCACCCAGATGATCTTGAGGGTCCAGGTCACCCCCAGTGTGTGACTCCTACTTAATAAACCAACATTTCAGCTCCGACGGTGTTCCAGGGCCTCTCCTGTCACTTAAATCTTGAGAAAATGAGATAGACAGTATCACACCCCCCCCATGGGGAAACTGGCTCAGGAGCGGTTAAGTGACTTGCCCAAGACTTCATGGAACTGCAGTGTGAGGACTCAAACCCAGACCCCTGTTTCCAAAGGCCATGGGATTCCTACGACACTGTCAAGTCTCTTGGGTGTGGGCACTGGGGGTTTGAGCTGCTTGAGGGAAGCCGGACGGGGGTGCTAACTACCCAGCAGAAGTTTGGAGGACCCAGCGCACAGGTACAAGCTGACACAGCTCAAGCTGAGGTTGGTGTGAGGTAGAGCACAGATAGGCCTAGAAAACAGATGCCCTTGGCAGGCTGCTGGTTCGAGGCAGCCCAGCCGGGAACTTGGACCCCTGTGAGGTGTCTGTCCTTCCCTGAGACTGAGCAGGGCTCTTGGGAGGCCCTGATGACAGGACCATTAAGGGGGAGGTGGAGGCAGGGGTTGGCAGGGCCCCACAAGCACCCATGAGTAAGGGAGCCAAGGTTACATCTCACTGCCCTGGCTTTTTCCTGGGTTGGCAGCGGGTGTCGGGAACACGGGGCCCATGCCCCTCTGGTGGTCCCTCACCTTCTTAAAGCAAGCTGGCTGGGGCCACGCCTCTACCTCCTTCACACGGGAATGTCACCCAACACCCTAGATTTGCCATCAGTGAAAATTAATTTCCCCCAAGTCAGGGATCCTGCTCTGCACAAGGAACCGGGTCGGACCTTCAGGGACCTTGATGAGCAACCGGACGGAGGAGAATAAACACATCCACAGACCAGCGTGGCCCAGGATCAAGCAGCTGGAAGACCTGAAGGTGCGGGGGTGTGGGGGAGGGTCGCAGCTCAGAGAAGAAATGAGCCTCTCTGGATCGGGTGGCAGAGAAGGACCTAACATACAGTCAGTCAGAAGACAGAGCTTGCACCAAGGGAAGGGGCTGAGCCAAAACCAAGAGGTGGGAGGGGGGACAAGCATTCAGACCCAGGGAGATGGACTGCAGGCTACAATGGGGTGTGCTTAGAGACACTTGGCAGGAATGAAACTGGGAAGGGGGGCTGGGGCCTGGGTGTGGGAGAGCCATGGGCACATACACCTGACCAGCAGTTCAGAGTGTCAACAAAGCACCGAAGACTCCGCAACAGAATACATGGCTTCAAACCCTGTCCCAGCCAATCAGTACCTGCGTGACCTTGAGTAAGTCAGTCAATTCCTATTGTTTTAGCTTCTCGCCCATAAAATGTGGTTAGACTATTACCTCATGGGCTACTGCGAGGATTAAATAAATTAAATGGTATGCAGCACTTAGCATGTGCCTGGCACATAATGATGCTATCACTACGACTTCATATAAATAATGAGAACAGCTGCCATTTGGTGAGCACTTATGATGTGCGAGATTCCGAGCTGTTTCCCTCCCTACATCATCTCTTTAATGTTCACAGAAAACCTCAGAAGCGGCTTGTCATCATTACACCCATTTTACAGATGCCCGCAGGCCTAGAGAGGCAAAGTGGTGGGTGGGGTTCCACTAGGCCTGCCCCGCTCCAGTGACCCCTAGGTCCTGGAGACCCTCAGCTGCATCTTTCTATGGGGGGAAGGCGCCCAGGCCCGTGGAGTGTGCGGTTTACGGAGCACCGCGATCCTGACCCAGCTTTGTGTGCCTGGGACACACACAAAGAAGGAGGGGGCGTCCATTCCCCACCCTCCCCCCCGTGCCCGCACCCGGGAGACTTGGTTTTAGGCGACACATCAATGCTGCCTGTTTAAAACAGAGCCAGGCGAAAGGAGTGGAACCCTTAACAGTACAAACGTGTCCCTCGCCGCTCCCGAGTCTCTGGCAGGCGCCCGCGCACAGACAGAAGTTGTGTACACAGGATTTTAGTGTTTCCTCTCCGGCTCCAGCCCCAATTTGAGGGCCTGTAAAAGCTTGAATGGCGTCCAGTGCGGCGTGGTTTGCCTGAGCTCGGCTCCAGCGCAGTCAGAGCGGCCCACACAGGGCTGGGAGCCCGCGGGGGCGCTGGGGAGGGGGGGCACTGTGGGTGGGGGCGCCCCCCAGCCCAGGTCTGAGTACAGGGGAACAGGGTGGGGGTGGGGGGGGATTCGACGACCGTGTGACCCTGCCCTCCCCCTGCGCCCTGAGAAAGAAAGGGTGGGCTGGAAACCTCTATCACTTTATTGGGTCGGGTGGGGCACTCCCAGTACCCCTGAGGCTTTTCTAGCTTGAGCTTTCAAACGTGCCCTCAGCACCTCGACCCCTGTCTGCAATCACCCAATCTTGGTTCCCTGACTAGTTGTGCGAGCCTATACAGCTCACCCTCTTTGGGTCTCAGTTCCGTCATCTGTATAACGGGGCTGGTGGGGCTCCAGCTTCAGCTCTCGCATCTTAAGACTCCAAGGAGGCTGTGCGCCGCCTGGGCTGCAGGCAAGGCTCTCTCTGAGGGAGGGAGACCCGGCTCTCCGCACCAGTCACTGAGGGGAGGAGTGTTTCAGGGTCAGGGACATAGACCAGGGGAACTATACGCTCAAGGGACTGGGCAGGGCCTTCCTTCCAGGAGTCACCCGCATTGGGAGCACGGTGCCCTCTGTGGAAACAGCTCAGGTCACAAAGGGCCTGGGCCTCACTCATTGAAGTCACGGTAGCCATATTCAGCCCGCACTTCACAATCACTGTTCTACAAATCCAAAAGCTCCAAAGACCAACCATAGGTGCCAACCATAGGCACACGTGTCCACACACGTGTGCCATTTTGGCGGCTAAATTTGAAAGTGAACAGAACTAGTTTGGTGACTTGAACTGACAATCTTACTTTGTGTTTACCCCTTTTACTGGGAGTATTCAGACATTGCATTAATAATTACTATTAATATTAACTTGTTTGATTATAGAGGACTGCCCAACCTATTGGTGGGGAGTTACATAATAAACACCATAGCACTACATTACTCTTCTAACCGGCCTTTAAAGAAAGAAAGAAAGGTTTTAAAAACTTCTGGTCCCAAGAGTTTCAGATAAAAAGCTATGGATCAGTGAAAACCACAAACCAAAAAGACAGAGGGAGAGAGAAATGGCAGTAGCAAAGATTCCAGTGGTTCTGCGATGCGTTCCAAACAGTGACACACCCATCTCACTTCCTGGAGGCCATCATATTGGGAACAGCTTGTAGATGTAAGAGTGACTTTGGTACTTAAATATATGGATACTTAGGAAGTCTAAGATGCAGCAATCAGACAAGAAAAAGAAATAAAAGGCATCTAAACTGGAAAGAAAGAAGTAAAACTGTCATTATGTGCAGAGGACATGACACTATAGAGAGAGAAACCTAAAGATTCCAGCAAAAAAAACTATTAGAACTGATAGATGAATTCAGTAAAGTAGCAAAATATAAAATTAATATTCAGAAATCAGCTGCATTTTCATATACCAATAACAAACTATCAGAAAGAGAAATTAAGAAAACAGTTGCATTTACAATTACATGAGACAGTACCTAGGAATAAATTTAACCAAGAAGGTAAAAGACCTGTACTCAGAAAATTATAAGACATTTAAAAGAAAAGAAATCAAAGAAAAATACAAATAAATGGAAGCATACACCATGCTCAGGGATAAGAAGAATTAACATTGTTAGGATGTCTATACCACCCAAAGCAATCTATAGATTTAATGCAATCCTTATCAATATACCAGCGGCATTTTTCACAGAACTACAATAAATAATCCTAAAATTTATAGAGAACCACAAAAGACCCTGAATAGCTATAGCAATCTTGAGAAACAAGAACAAAGTGGGAGTTATTATGCTACCTAATATCAAACTATACTACAAAGCTATAGTAATCAAAACAGCATGGTACTGGCATAAAAACAGATATATATAGAGATCAATGCAACAGAATAGAGACATCAGAAAAAGAATAAACCCACACCTATATAGTCAATCAATCTGTGACAAAGGAGGCAAGAATATACAATGGGGATAAAGCCAGTTTCTTCAATAAATGGCATTGAGAAAGGTAGACAGATACATACAAAAAAACTGAAATGAGACCATTTTGTTACATCATATACAAGGATAAACACATAATGGATTAAAGACTTAAATGTAAGACCCACGACCGTAACATTTCTAGAAGAAAACATAGGTAGTAAACCCTCTGACATTGCTCTTAGTTATATCTTTTTAGCTATTTCTCTTTGGGCAAGGGGTTAAAAAAAAAAAACTAACTAAACAAATGGGACCACATCAAATTAAAAAGATTTTGCGCAGCACAGGAACCCATCAACAAAACAAAAAGACAACCTACCAAATGGGAGAAGATATTCACCAACGGTACATCTGATATATCCAACGTATATGAAGAATTTATACAACTTAACTCCAAAAAGACAATTCAATTTAAAAATGGGCAGAGAAAGACATACAGATGGCCAATAGGCATATGAAAAAATGCTCAATGTCACTAATCATCAGAAAAATGCAAATTAAAATCACAATGAGATATCACCTCACACCTGTCAGAACAGCTATCATCCATAAATCAACACACAGCAAGTGTTGGCGAGGATGTGGAGAAAAGGGAGCCCCGTGCACTATGGATGAGACTGCAAATTAGTGCAACCACTATAGAAAACAGTATGGAGTTACCTCAGAAAACTAAAAAAGGGACCGCCTAATGACCTGGTTTAACTGCCTTAAAATCCCACTTTTGGGTATTTATCCAAAGAATCTAAAACACGAGTTTGAAAAGATATATGTGTCTCCATTTTTACTGCAGCATTATTTACAACAGTAACCTAAGCGTCCATTGATAGACAAGTGACTCAAGAAGATGTGGTACATGTACACAACGGAATATTATTGGGCCATAAAAAGAATGATATCTTACCATTTGCAACAACGTGGGTGGACTAGACAGGATTATGCTCAGTGAAGCAAGTCAGGCAGAGGAAGACAAATACCATATGGTTTCTCTTGTATGTGGAATCTAAAGGACAAAATAAACAAAGAAAACAGGAATAGACTTACAGGTACGGAGAACAAACTGAGGGCTGCCCAAGGCGATGGGGCTGGGGAGCTGGGTGAGAAGGTGAAGGGATTAAGAAGTACAAATTGGTAGTTACAAAATACCAATTTGTATTGGTGGATTGATTGGGGATGTGAAGTACAGCATAGGGAATACAGTCAATAGTACTGTAATAACTACATATGGTGTCCCGTGGGTACTCGACTTATTGAGGTATCACTTTGTAAGTAATATAAATGGCTAAACATTAGGCTGTACACCTGAAACAAATATATTGAATGCCAGCTGTAACTGAAAAATAAAAATAAACATAAAGCCACATTTTTAAAAAAACAAAGAATTATGTTAACCAGGCTTACAGATCATGGGAATGGAGTGTAACAGGGAGTGCTTTTGCACATCACCAAAGAGACGGCTTTTTGTGGTTGTCATCAGTACCCCTTCATCAGAGGACCCCTTTAGCTGATCACCTGAGTCAGGTGGACCTTACCAAGCTATTAAAATTGAGATTCTGCTGTTCTGAGTGGGCGAAAACAGGAAAGTGCTAGTCCCATTTCTCTTAATAGCCTTCTGTCCAAGTGAGTCTTGGTTCAGTCTGGATGTGTGACCATGACCATCATCAGGGAGAAATGACATTATTAAACAGCATATGCGAAGATGGAGTGCGTCCATCCCAGTTCTGTTGCCACCTCTGTTCGTGAGGTGGGCAGATCCCAAGAAGGAAGGGAGCAGGAGTCAAAGGCATCTAGACTGAAAGCCGTTCTGGTTCTCTGATCCCAGAGTACAGAGCTGATCCCTGTTGTTTACAGTCAATGTGATGTGCAGGCAGGCTGAGTGATGACCAGTGAGGTGGGGCCTCTTGGATATGGGAAAATCCTGACCACCTGCAACACCCGCTAGCCTCGTCCTGCCAAGTTCTTACAAACTCCTTCGGGGCATAACTACACAGGTACCTTATTAAGGAGAGTAACATATGTTAAATTGTACTAAGCAAAATCTCATTTTTCAGGCTATATTTGTTCAGATAAAACTTGGCTGTTGTGACAGAAATCCAAAGCTTCCCGAATTTTATTCTCATTATGGCACACAGAGAAAATGATAACAATTGTATAGCTCGGTGGGGCGAAAGTATAAAGCCGCTTGTGTGAAGAGGCCACTGGCCCAGGGTTGGAGGTGATCAGTAGCTTCACACACCTGTAACCCATTTACACACACGGGGGAGGCCCAACATTGGCTGGGGAGTTCTGGCTTAATTAATACAGATGTTTATTTTCCTCTCATACATTGTAGAACAGTGAATTGTTAGCGGACTCTGCTCCATGAAGCCCTCAAGGGCCCAGACCCCACCTAGGTGGTTGCTCCTCTGTCTCTAGCATTTTGCCCTCATCCGTAAGACCCACGATGGTGCACCACACACCCACCTTTGATCCAGACGGGAACAAAGGGGAAGGAAGGTCCCCTTCATCCTGTTAAGGACATGTATTAGTTGTCTAGTGCTGCATAACAAATTACCCCAAACTCAGTTACTTAAAACGATAAATATTAATTACCTCAGTTTCTGTGAGTCACAAACTCAGAGGCTGCTGTCAAGATGTCAGTCGGGACCACAGTCATCCCAAGGCTAGACTGGGCCTTAAGGATTTGCTTCCGTGACGGCACACTCACATGGCCGTTGGCAGGAAGCCTCAGTTCCTTACCACATGGGCTTCTCCACAGGGCTTCTTCATTGTTCTCACGCATGGCAGCTGGCTTCCCCATACTGTATGATCTGAGACAGAGAGAGAGAGAGGAGGAAGCCAACTGCTTTTTCTGCCCTAATCTCGGGTGTCACACACAATGACATCATTCTATTCATGAGAAGCAAGTCCCTAAATACAGTGTACACTTAAGAGCAGGCTTCACCTTTAATGAAAGAAGGAGTGTCAAAGACTCTGTGGCGCTACATAAAACACCACAGTGCATACATACCCAGCAGGTTGTACATATACCTCTTCTGCTCACGTCCCATTGGCCAGAACTCAGTCACATGACCACATAGTCCACAGAGAGCTGGGATATGTTGTCTTTATTGTAGTGGCTGTACACCGAACTAAAAATTGTTGATCTATTACTAGTGGAGAGAAATGGGGCATGAATACATTTTCTGCCTAAGAAGAAGTAAAAATGAAGATATACTAGGAGGGAAAAATTCCTGTGGAGTATAATTTACATTCTAGGAGAGGGAAAACACATTTTTCATCATTGGCACTATTTAAGATGCTCATGACATATGGGTGAGTGAAAAACCCAGGCTGAATAACAGCATGATCACATTTAAGACCATTTATAATACACATATCTCAGTGAGTGTGGAGGCAGAGAGGTGACTGGAAGGATGTTCGCCAGCACAGTAACTGCGGTTATCTCCAGGTGGTTGAATTAATGACAATATTTTCATACATTTCTATGTCACTTTTCTGTATCTACGGTTTTTCCAAAAACAGGAAAAGCTATAAAAATATCTCTTCCTATTCTTTCTGATCAACCGCCCCACCCCAAGCTGGTCTAGAGAAGGTAGGACGGTGAGGAATTCCTGAGTGTCCTACAGTGAGCCTTGCTGGTGAATCTGTCAGCTCTGAGTCAAGCCAAGTAGAGGGCAAGTAGGAGGGGCAGGACCAAGGGTCCGGTTAGACAGTCAGGATGTGCCAACGGGCACATCATGGCATGAAGTCACAGCTGGGACCATGTGCGTGGGGGGTGTCATGCCAAGAATCATGAGAGCAAAAGTCAGAGGTTAGAGAGTCAGGCCAAGAGCAGCCAGGGTGTGGTGCCCGAGGGGATGTGCCAGGGTCTGGACAAAGTCACACCTGGGCTGAGGACCATATCCTGGTTCCAACAAGCTCCAAGGTCCAGGAGGAAAAGAGATTCCAGAAAGTGATGAGAGCAAGGGCAGGTTGAAAGATCCCGGGTGGCCCAGCCCGGGCACACTGCTGGGCAGGAGCAGCCCACTGGACCGCAGCTGCAACGCAGCCACGATGCTGCTGGGAAGCAGGTCCCCGCCCCGACAAGAGGGGCCTATGCAGGGCGCGTGCTCGCGGCACTGCCTTCTGCCCATGGAGGTTGGGTGATCTTGCCCGCCAGCTCTGATCTGTCACTAGTAGCTCCCTGGACTACTTGGTTGAGAAAGACTGAGTCTGGGCTTTGGAGTGATGGATTAGTAACGTCTGCCAAGGCACAGAGGTGAGGGTTATAACCTGAGTACTATTATTCCAACAACTCATCCTTTTCCATTAGGGCTTCACTGTCATCTTCCTTGCCTGCCTCCCACAATTACAGAAGAAGTTACCCACAGTAAGAAAAAATTACCCACAATCCCCCCGTTTTTTTTGGTTGATTCACTGCTAGAGTTTCTATATAGAGAGAGCCTTTTTATATAGCTGTCATCAAAAGTACGTCCTAATTGTAAATGCTTTTTCCATTTGTTATTACAGCACAAAGATTTTCTTATGACTGTTTTTTAATATCTTTTCTTTTTTAAGGAACACCGGTTTATTGTACAAAATACAGAGAGCCAACTAGGGAAAAATGTTAAAATATCTTTAGTTCTGAAACACATGGGAGACCCCAGGGCGTGTCAGGCAGTGGCAAACCAAGAGTGTGCTTACTCTGGAGCAAGAGCTTCAGAACCTCTATAAGCATGAGAATTATCTGGGATTTTTGTTTAGGATATGAAGATGCCCTCTACACACTCACAAGAAAAGATCGGCTATCCCACCCCCCAAAAAGACTGAGACAAACGAATTCACAGAAATAGAAATTCAAGTGGTCAATAAACAAGAAACATGTTCTTCTCTAATTAGTCAGGAAAATGAAAATTAAAACAATGAGATGCCTTCCCCTTCCCCCAGCACACTGGCAAGACTCCATGGGTGATGACATCCAGCACAAGTGGGAAATGGGCATAAATTGCTAGAACCGCTGGAAAAGTAATCTTGGAAAATAATCTAGAGTTGTTTATTAAAGTTAAAGACACTTTATATGAACATTTGACAGAATAACCTGACTTCCAGGACCTACTCTGCAAAAGTAAAAACACCAGAACATGAAAATATATGTACAAGGACATCTATTGAAGAACCCACTCATCTGTTCAATAAATATTTGTTCATCAGCTACTAAGCCAGGCACTCTTCTAGACACCAGGGAGACAGTAAAAAAAACAAAAAACAAAACAAAACAAAAAAAACAATCCGCCTCTGATGCCTCTGATCCCACGGAGCTTACCCTCCAGAGGAAGGATATAATCAATAAACAAATACATTTAAAAGACACAGCTTGCCAGTTGGTCATGAGTACTATGGAGAAAAATAAAGCAAGGAAGAGAAAATGCCGAGGGAAGTGGGGTGGGGGGGTGCGTGGTAATTTAAAGGAGAGTCATCAGGGAAGCCCTCGCTGGAAAAATGGCTTTTGATCAAAGAACAGATTGCAATGTGGGGACAAGTCGCGCGGTATTTATGGGCAGATGGAGGGAATAGGCAATGCGAAGGCCCAGAGGCAGGCCGAGTCTGGTGTGTCGATGAACCGCAAAGAGGACCGTAGTAGGCAGTGAGGCCAGGGAGGTAATAGGGGCGGGGGTGTAGGCTTTGGAGGTCATCATAAGGACCTGGCTTTACTCTGAGTGGGATCTAACCGTCTCTCAGATGCAGATAGGCATTTGTAAATCAATGGTCTACAAAGAGCATGACACCCTGAGTGAGGAAGGGGACAGAACAGAGACCTGAGGACTGAGTCCCAGGGGATGACAGCAAGCAAAGGAGGTTTAGGAGGAGCAGCCTTCGGCAGCAGGCAACCCAGAGAGGCTGAACTCGAGTTCAGGGAGGGGGATGGGCTGCGCCAAATGTGCCGACAGATCAAGTCTGATGGGAACCATAATGACTGTGGACTTCACGTCATAGACAACGCGAAGGTGAATGACTGGAAGATGCCAGACCTAGGAAGGTCTTCGATCATTGAGAATGGATACTTGGGCAAGCCCCGCAGCGAGGGAAGTGTAAAGGCCACTGAGAGCAAGGAGGAGTAAGAGAGTCGCAGCTGACGGACCCTGAGGAGCAGTTGCACCGGCCGCCGGGTTTCTCCGAAGAACAATGGAGTACCCTGTGTCCTTGAGCTCTGCGGAGGCGCCTCTCACCAGGCCAGGAGGAAAGCGGATTCCTACGTTAATTAAGTCTCATCAAGGGCAAGTAGGCGCTTGCCAAGCTGATCCAGGCCACGCCTCTGAGGAAGCATGCAGGCAGCAGGGACAGGCACTGGCTCCTTGGGAAAGTGCTCGGGCCTGGAAGAGGCAATGAGTCCCTGACCAAGAGCCCCGGCTAGAGGAAGGCCACAGCCCGGGGAGGGGCCCGGAGGGCCTGGGGAGAGGACAGGCTGGCTGGGGCCAGTCCTGAGCGGAAAAGCAGATGGACTGAAATGCCTTACTTCCCACTGCGGGTGATGCCTAGTGGAGCAGGGCAGCCTTAAAATGGTGAATTAAAAGTAGAAGTTAAGCAGATTTGTCACTCAGCCTGGTGTTGAGTAATATTTTCTAGATAGAATTATGTAGCTGGAAGAGGCTTCAGTCATCATGTCCTTCAACAACATATTTTACAAATGGAGAAACTGAGGCTCAGAGAGGGAAGTGATTTACCCTGGGTCACACAGCCAGTGAGTACAAAGGCTGAAAACCAGCACCCAGGCCCCTGGCACCTGTGACAACCTGCATGTCAGGGGATGCCTGGGAAATGTTGCTGCCACCTGAATCCATACTCTGAGGACACCAGGCTGGGAAAGGGATGCAGGACCCGGGAGAGGCAATGGGCTCAGAGAGAGGACGGAGAGGTGCAGAAAGAAGCCTGGCTGGGAGCAGGGGTGGGCTCCGTGAGCAGAGAAGAGAGGTCCTGAGAACAGGCCTGGCCAGGTAGAAGAGGGAAAGGGTGCTCTGTGAAAAGGCAGGTCTCAAGGTGGGCTCAGCACCTGGGAGAGGGGTGCAGAGAGGCCTGGTAGGGACTAGCACCTGCACCTTGTCCTGCAGGTGAGGCAGCTGTGCTCGTCCTGGACACGGCTTTGGGCTGGAGAAACTCAGTCCTCACAGGGTTCCCTCGGGGTGTTGCACGTAACTCCCACTCCTTATTCGTTTCACAGACTGCGGCCACTCATCCACTTAATACTTTGCTCCCTCACCTGAATCTCTGCTGGGCTCTGCAGGACCACCTCCGGGCTGGAGTGGAATGAGCAGGGCACTCACCCTGCAGCCCCTTACCAGGGCAGAGGACTCCCAGGTGTCCTCCTGGCCCAGGCCAGCAGCACTGTGCATCCTCAGGTCCCGAGGGCTGTCCCTACACTAGGCAACAGCCAGCCATGCACACCAGCCTCCAAGAGTGCACGACCGAGCCTGGAAGGTGAATGGGGAGGCAGGTAACACTGCCATGAGGTGAAAAGGGGTGTCCTGAGAGGCCCAAGGTATACGGAGTTTGGACAAAGGTTAAAGGTCCTTCAGTTGAAAGGCAGGCACATCGGGGGTCTGGGAAAGGAGAACTGTACCTAGATTAGAAAGATGAGCACTCATTTATTTGTAATTTCTCTAAAGATGCTCTGCTGTTTTTGTTTTGTTTAACAACTTCAGAAGGTTTTTGCACCCTCAAATAATTATCTGGCTCCAAAGATAATCCCTCAGGAGGAGAAATAAACTGTTCTAGCGAGACGAGCATTCAGGCTCCATGTGGTGGCAGAGCTCCTGCGGGGATTGTCATCTGAGCCCTGAACGCAGCGAGCAGGCAGCACAAGGCAGTTTGGGGCCTGGGTTGGAAATCGCTGTTAGGGGGCTTGGGGGTCACAGAGCCACTGTCAGGAGGGGTCACACACAGAGTTGAAGGTCAGGCCAAGCTGGCCTAGGCCTCCAGGTTCCCAGGGGGGCCCACGTTCCCCGCCAGTTACAGGGCTCTGGGCATTTCCTCACTTGCCTGCTCCAGATCTCTCCCAGTGGGAGAGGAGCGCTGTGGCAGAGGCCCTCTGAAAGGGGGGCTGCCCCCCGGGGCTCAGGTCTGCTTGCTAGAAAGGGACGTCTGTGGGAAGTGCTGACAGGGAAGGGCAGGGAGGGGCAGTGGTTGGGAACAGCCCGTCCAGCGCCCTGGAGAAGCAGGACAGGGCGCACCTGTGGGGCTGCCAAAAGGGGGTCAGGGCCTCTCAGGCAACTGCTCCCCTCAAGCTTGGCTGCTGTCCAGTCCTGTCATCAAAGCCAGGGAAGCCATCCCCGACAAATGTCACCACCACTGAGCTGTCAGTCATCCCAGCAGGTCCCCACACCACAGCAGGGTCATATGTCCTGTGAGGGTTAGAAGACAAGGCTCTCCCTTGCTTCCCCACTCCTGGGGGCACCACTGACCACCCCTCCTGGGTGCTTTCCAGGTGGCTTCACCCCTCCGGGCTCCAACCTCTGCCTTGAGTTTGGAGACCAAGCAAACCAGAGCCCTTCATGCAGCGCCTGGGGCAACTGTGTGGGTAAGAAGACCCTGGCCTATGCCGAATCCAAACCTTCTAGGGGCTCCACGCGCCAGCAGTCCCCAGGCTGCGTTCCAGGGACCCTCTTTGGTGTCGCATGAGAGAGATGGGAGCATGAAATAAAGAATAAGTGCCCTCTAACAACAGATGAACGGATACACCAAATGTTTATGCATACAATGAAACGTTACTCAGTCATATAAATGAACAAAGTTCTGATACTTGCTACAATGTGGATAGACCCTGAAAACACTATACCTAGTGAAATAAACCCAACAGAGGACCCTATTGTAGGAGTCCCCTGTATGAGGTGTGTAGGACAGGCAAGTTCATGGAGACAGAAAGTGGAATAGAGGCTACCGGGGGCTGGATGGAGATGGGAAGGGGGCAGTTATTGTTTATTGGGTACAGTTTTTACTGGGGATGATGAAACCTTTGGGCTAGTGGTGAAAGTCACACAGCATTGTGGATGTATTTAATGCCACTGAACTGCATGCATTAAAATGGATGAAATTATAAATGTTATAGTAGGTATGTTTTTACCACAATAAAAAATGTTTTAAGCAGTAAGTGCTCAAGTAAGTTTGGGAGGTAGTTTTCAAATTTAAGTGTTGGGTGTTGTTTTGTTTTTTTTACTGCAGGACTTTTCAGGGCCTTTACAAAAGGGAGACATTATGCTGTGATTCCAGCGGAGAGGCTCATTGAGCCCTTCTTTCTCTGAAAGCTAGTCCTGTTCATCTGTAGAGTTTCATCAAGGTACAATATCTGACTTCCAAGGCTGCGCCTCACACATGGAAGAGGCATGCAAATCTTTGTCGAACCCCTTGCCCTGATTTTTATTTAGAAAATAAAGGTCAGCACAGCTATTCCAGAGTACCCAAAACTTGCTTTTTTATTCTATTTTGTTCCCCAAAAAATGAAGATTTCTTTCCTGGGATTTGGAAACATTTTGAGTTCTTTCTTTAAAAAAAAAAAAAAAGCATTTGTGTTGCCTGCATATGTGTATGTGCAAAGGGAAATTCCCTAGAAACTTCTGGATACAGAGGTGGGAATGAAATCCCAGAGGATGAATGCAAGGTGTCTGTGGGCCAGACAGGTTTGAAAGTCGTTTGGGGTATGAGCTTGGAACAGGCTAAGTTCAGGGGCTGGAGGTGATCTGGTTGGTCCGGGGCCTGAGTCTCTTCCAAAGGGGAGGTCCTGGATAACTGCTCAGCTGAGGGTGGGTGAGTGCCCCAGCCATTGGTCATGGCCTTCCCATTGGGCACCATATTTCATAGTCTCATGTTTTCAGGCCTGGGTTTGATGGTGACCTGGAGTGGGGGTGGGAGGGGTGGTGGCAGGGCACACGGGAGAGGCAGGTTAGATTGAAGAAAAGAGACTAGATTCAAGCCCCAGCTGTAGGACAACTTCATGTGAGTCACAGCCCAGAAATGTAGTGTCAGGAAGTGAAGCCAGAGGGGAAAATATTTTTAACTGCTTGAAACACGATGAACCTGTCAAAAATAAATGAAATCAGCTAAATAAATTGGGGGGAAATGGCAAGGTCTTGTTTATTTTTGTGTGTGTGTGCATATAAACATTTTTTTTTTAATCATTAAGAAAGAGAAAAATAATTCCTATACACACAGCTGCCTGTGTGAGTGATATTCTAGGGGAATCAAGGAAAGGCGGCTACGTCCCGTTAAGCTGAAGCAGGGCAGAGAGAAGTCATCAGCCACAGAAGGTAGTTGAGAGAAAGATTATGAATTCAGACGGCCCAAAAGATCAAAGCCAGGGAAGACCAGGGGGTATAAGCCCCTGAGAATCCTCAGAGACCTGGAGCAATGCTGAGCTGCCCACTGAAAATGGGCGGATAGGAGATGTTTTTATTTACATACGAACAAGAGCACTTAAGACGGGGGACAGGCACCTAGGTCCCTGCTGTTAGGGGAAGTAGGGTCTCTCTGTCTGCCCAGGTTCTGAGATTGAGAGAACTAGAGTTCCAGAGACACCAAACAGCCTGGATGGACGCCATGCAGAAGCAAGTTAGATGAAAAAGGACCCCTTGTCTCTTTTTTGTAGCGCCTCTGAGGTGGTCAGCTGCTTCAGGATGAAGCTGAACATCTCTTTTCCAGCCACTGGCTGCCAGAAACTCATTGAGGTGGACAATGAACACAAACTTTGTACCCTTTATGAGAAACGTGTGGCCACAGAAGTTGCTGCTGAGGCGCTGGGTGAAGGACGGAAAGGTTATGTGGTTTGGATCAGTGCCGAGAATGACAGACAAGGTTTCCCCATGAAGCAGGGTGCCTTGACCCAGGGCTGTGTCCGCCGGTTGCTGAGCAAGGGGCGTTTCTGTTATAGACTAAGGGGGGGCTGGAGAGAGAGCACAGATCTGTTCAGAGTTGCACTGTGGATGCCCATCTCAGTGTTCTCAACTTGCTTGTTATAAAAAAGGGGAGGAAGATATTCCTGGTCTCACTGATACAACTCATTGCCTGGGGCCCAGAAGAGCTGGTAGAACCCACAAATTTTTCAATCTCTCTAAACAAGATGATGTCCGTCAATATGTTGTGAGAAAGCCCCTCACCAAACAAGGAAAGAAACTAGGACCAACGCACCCAAGATTCAGCATCTCGTTACTCCACACACCCTGCAACACAAACGTCGGTGTATTGCTCTGAAGAATCGATGTGTAAGGAAAATAAGGAACAGGCCACAGAATATGCTGAACTTTTGGCTAAGAGAATGAAGGGGCCAAAAAACCCTGCCAGGAACAGATTGCCTAGACACACAGCCTGTCCCCTCTGAGAGCCTCCACCTCTAAGTCTAAGTCCAGGTAAAAAGGAGATTTTCTAAGAGTAACAAATAAATAACAACAGACATTAAAAAAAAAAAAAAAAGAACTGTTTTCACTGCAGCGAACAGCAGGGTTCAGGAAGAATCTTTTTTCATGGGCAGCCAGAGAAGTGGAAACTTCTCGGAGAAAGAGGGGCTGTTAGGGTGTCAGGTCGAGATTCAACCAGTGCCCCCAGATGGTCAGACTGAAGGTCATGCAGACTGGAAAACTGTTGAAGACACTGAAGAGAGGATGAGACCACCCGTGATAGGTCCAATGGGCAGCTAAGGAGCCTGGACTTTGACCTGGGGGTGATGTGCCCAGCGGAGGGGCTTCAGAAATAGACCTCTCTATCAACCACAGTGAAGGAAGGTGCAGCCAGGAACTCATCAGAGATAGGGAGGGAGGGAGCCCCACAGCCCCATGAGCAATAGTGAAGGGGGACATCCTCATATCATCCTGGTGGTGCCTCAGGAGGCTGACCTGAGGCTGTCCCCACTGTAACTTACTCCAAGACAGCCCTGAGACCAGGAGGGCAAAGAGAGCACGACTCTTAAATTGATGAACGGTGACCGCCTAGAGCACTGCCAGGGGGCTCAGGCAGCTTCAGGGCCCCCCAGGAAAAGAACCACCACTCATTAGTGATGTATGAGGTGGAGAGTAAGGAAGCGTGGCAGCATTTTCTCATCCATCCACACACATTCGATAAATGTTTATTCAGGACCTACTTTGTGCCAAGCACAAACGCTTGAAGCCATCTTCTTTTCAGGAGCTCAGTTCTCAAAGGCTCAGCTGCGGGAAGAGCAAAGAGCCCCAAGCCCAGACTCCACTCCGCTCTGGACCTTCTCCCTTTGAGTTTCTTTGAGGCCTTGGAAAAGGCCCGTGTCCCATTCCAGGGGACCAGGGAGGAGGTGCGACAGGTGAAAACCCATGGAGCAAAGGGTGAGGCCAGGTGCCACTCCCCCCACGCCCTGCCAGATCCAGCCCAGGCAGGGCCCCCTCCGTGCCTCCCTGTCCCCTGGAGCCTAGAAACAGAACACAGCTGTGCAGGTGGGGTGTCCGAGTGAGAATGGCTATACAAACCCCCTTAAAGGAAACGCTTGGGGCTATCCAAGTCTTGCTCCGAAAAGGCCAGGCTGTTTGTCGCTCTGGCGGCTGGCGGTTGGCAGTGACCATTCTGTAGCTCAGGAAACAGCATGGAAGGAGGAAGGCAAGTGCTGTCCCTGCTCCAGCCCCCTAGCAGTCTTTCCATGGCGGGCCACAGCGCAGCGCCGGTCTCAGCCGAGGCAGCCCACGTCTGTACCCTTATCACAGGCACAGTGGGGCTCTGTCTGTTCCTCCAGCTCCCAGCTCAGCCCCTGAGACCTGCCCACTCCTGTCTCACTGGCTTGTGAGAAAGGGGAGAGGGAGCGGTGGTAATTAGGGCAAGAAATAGGGCAGCACAGGGCCCTGGAGGGCATGGTGAGGTGGCGGGAGGGAAGGGGGAGGTCCCAGGGCCGAGGGGTGGGCCATGGGGATAGGAAGGAGTACAGTGTGGGAAGATGGAATCCACCCGGGGCCCCAGCCAAGCCGTGATCCCAGAATGGGACCCAGAGACTTGTGGAGCCCCCTGCCCAGAACTTAAACCTCTCTTCTGGGACAATCTGAGACCAGAACCAGGAAGCAGTGCAGCTTATGTGCAGAGAGGTTTTGAAGAGCCTCGTGAGGCGCGGCCCGTGAGCTGGGGAGATCGCTGACTGTGGGGCCATTCTTCGGTGGTTTCGACCTGCCGAGGCGAGGAAGCACTCGTGCTGCAGGAACCAGGCGTGCACATGGAGGTACACACGCGGGCTTCTCACATAGGTCCCCGTGTCCCTCTGTGGCTGGCGGCTGATGAGCCATCGCTGGCATTTGGGGCCAGGCCCAAGCAAATGACAAAGCAAGGAGGATGTGCTGAAAACAAATCTGCGGATGGCTCAGGGACCACCAACCCTCAGCTGTCCTGGGAATGCCCTCACGAGGCCTCAGAAGGGTGGCTCTTCAAAATGTTTCTTTTGGTGAGGGTCTTCTTGTATGGATGCTTACAGAAAACTGTATAGAGACTGATGATGAAATCTGAATCTATCTGAAATGAAATTCCATTAACAGGAAATGTACACAAGTGTGTGTCCAGAGGTACCCGTGGGCATAAGAAGGCGGGGGGTTGGGGCGGGGGGGCGTGTGCACAAGACCACAAGCTGCTGTACTGGTGAAGAAGCTGGAATAGAAAAAAACAGTATGAACATTTAATCCTTCATATACATGCATGTGCGAGCACGCGCACACACCTCTCGCGTTTTTGGCACAGCCTCTATCCCATATCACTGATTCTAGATCACTTTTTTGTTAGAGACCTAAGCCTGCTTAAACCAGCGGCTCTCAAACTTGCCTGCATATTAGACTCACTTGCAGAGCTTTTACAAATCCCTGTGCCCGGCCACACTTCAGACCAATACATCAGGATTTCCAGAGATGGGACTTTGGCATTAATATTTAATATCAGTATTTAATTATCTCCTCAGGTGATTCCAATGTCCTGCGAGGGCTTAGTATTCATCTGCACAGGAAACTTCTATTTATCCTTCAAGATCCAACACTCCCTGCCCCTTTCTAGGAAAGGTCTTTTGATACCTCCCCAGGGAGAGTGAGTCTTTTCTTTCTGGAAGCTCCCAACAATATCTTACTCACCTGACTGCATCATACTTATTTTCTTGTCTTTTCATACAGAACTATGAGTTCTGTGAAGACAGGTACTACATGGGATCCATTTCTGTATTACCGGCACCTAGCTTAGTGTCAACATGCAGCTGATGATCAGTAGATGCTTTGGAATGAAAGGGAGGTGAGTCATAAAGGTCATAAACAGGAGAGAAGAGGGGAGTGGAGGCCATGGGTTGTCTCTGGGTGGTAAAGCCATGGGTCTGGTCCCCTGGCAGTGGGATGGGGGTACTCCCCTCCCAATCCTTTAGTAACAGAAAGGGATCCTCCAGTGCCAACAAGTTTGGTGTCAATTGGTCCACATTTCCTGCTTCCCTAGAAAGTGCCACAAGTGTTCAGAGGTTCAGAGCGACGACTGAGTGGGGCTGTGACCTGTGTCTACAGAACCTGCATGTCTGACCCTTCCTAACTGTCCCCCATTCCAAGTCCACTCTGTCTGATCAGCTTCCAGGAGCTTATTATATTGGAATCTATCTGAAATGGAAACCCCTCGCCTGGGAATGCACACGAGTGCGTGTCTGGAGGTGCATGTGCACACAAGAAGGCGTGCGTGCGGTGCGTGCTCCGAGGGGCACTTGAGCAATCTCAGTCCCCGGTTCTGGCCCAGATCTTGGTCCTTGGCAAAGGGCCATGCAGGGGAACCATGAGTACAAGAAGAGGAGGCTTCCGACAGCCGCTTCCACCCACAGACACTCCAGCCCCAGGCCAGAAGCCTGCAGAGCAGACAGGAGAGGGCAACACTGGGAGGAACGAGGAACAGGTGGGCATCCTGCATGAGTACAGCCTTCTTTCCTCATCACCGCCCTTCTCCTCGGGTAGCCCTGCCCCACATGCACAGCCCTTCCCCAGTCCTCTCCTAGTTCTTATGACCCTGCCCCCATCCACAATGGGCCCTTAACTGTCCGGGTCTTAGGCATGCCTACGCATCAAGGCTACTCTGGGACTTTGAGCTGGGACTGACTATGGAGCTGGAATGGGGTTAAGAGCACAACATTTGGAGTGAGGTCACCCTGATTTGAGAACCAGCTGTCACTGAGACTGGCCCTGTCTCCTTGGGGCCTTAGTTTCCTCATCTATAAAATGGGATTGAAAATATAGCTCCCGCCCCCCCATCTCATAAACTAGTGGTACGGCTTACGTGAGGTACGAAGTGGAACGAGCTCTCCACGTGTTCCTGACCAGGCCTCTTGGTCATCAGTCCAGGTTGAGGCCATGGTGAGGGCACCCTCGACCCCTCACACACGCACACTTACACACTGCCCGCTTCCTGAAGGGCTCCCAACCTCCAGGCAGAGACCAACCTCTCTCCTCCCCCAGCGGCCCCCCCACAACTGACCCGCCAAAGTTCTGGTCACCCACAAAATCCACTCAACACAAGCAAGTGTTTTCTTTACATGTTGGGACTTTTACTTCAATTTGAAGCAGATGGTTGAGCACAGATGTGAACAGCTTTGGCCTTTTGAGCAAAGAAAGGAGCAGGCCTTGGCTTTGAACATGCCCTACTCCTCCACATACTGGCCCATTCCCCTGGTCCCTTCCTCCTTTCTGCTCCCTGCATAACTAGTAAGAGAACACTGGCCTCCAAGCAGGGCGCCATCCTGTTTGCCCAGCCAGGAGGGCGGGCCACGGGCAAGGAGTGGCTGGTGGGGAGCAAAGACCCTTAGGGAGGTCGCCTTACCCCCTTCCCATGGTGCTCGGGGCCCAAGAAGAAGCCTGGGCCCAGGAAACATTGAGAATCAGGGTCAGAGGCCTGGGCAGCCAATGGGAGGAAGCAAAGGGGGAGGGGGTCTCAGATCCCGCTCCCTACAGGCACCGCCTGCCCGCCTCTTACAGCCCCCAGGAGGCTTATCTTGAACCCAGCTAGCTCAGGGTCCAGTGTAGAAAGAGAGGTCCAGGTCAGAAGGTCAGGTGCTCCCAAGGGTCGCCAATGCCCATCCTTTCTGTGAGTTTCCGGTGGAGCTGCTGACTTCGTCTTTGGCTTGAGATGGCACTCAGGCGACAGGAGGACAAAAGTCCTAGGGCAACACTGCGGGGTTTTCGCCCCCATTTTACTCGGTGTCTCTGTGGTGTCTTTGGCAATGAATGTCTGCAGCCGGAGGCTGGGCCTAGGGCCCCAGGCAAGAGGAAGGCTGAGCTCTCCCCTCCCCGCCAGGCAGAGGGCAAAGTGCAAAGTCCTGTGGAGCGGCTGGGGGAGTGCGGAGGGCATGAGGGAGGCAGGCGTGCTCCTGTCTGACCCTGAGAGACAGTGGTCTGAGTTTCTGGCGGCATCTTGGAGAAGAAGACGAGGCTGGACTTGGTGAGCTCACCTTCTCCTCCGGCTCTGCTGAAAAGAGGGCACGCAGCTGTGTCCTTGGTCTAGGCCAGGGCCAGTCACTCCTGAAAGAAACAGCCAACCATCAGAAGCTGCCCCTACTCATCCTGACTCTTATTTCCAGAGGTTGACTGGTACCAGGAGCCAGCACCCCCAGCACTTCCTCTCACTCAATCATCATAGCTGCCCTGAGAAGGACTAGTATGGCTCAGGCAGGGGGCTGTGTCTGCAAGGCTTCAGAGAGTGGTCGGGCCAGCATTTGGACCCCGGACTGGCTGCCCCCAGGGCCTACACTGTCCCCTTACCCACCCCCCTTTAGCATTTCAGAGCCACTGCTGATGTGTGTTGGCTTGGGGGAATGGGCAGGGCTGCAGAGGGGTAGAGGGAGCTCAGGGACGGGTCCTGAGACTGCAATGCCCCGTCACACCGCTGAGGGATGTGACCCCCACAGGAATGGCTGTCCGCTTCCTGAAGGGCTCCTTTCCCTACACTTTTTGACAAGAGCACTATAGCAGGTGTGAAGAGGCAGGCTAGATGCAATCCATCCACCTGACCGCTGGATGACCTGAGACAAGCCACTTAACTTTCTGCACCTCAGCGTCCTCATCTGTAAAATGACCCAACTGTAGCAGGTCAATAATGTTCAGGCTTTCTTTCATGCATTAGAAATGAAGTCTGAGTTATGGACCCTAACACAGAAAACATGGTTCTGGTCTACTTGGAGCATCAGCGTGAGGGGGACACATTGAGAGGGGGACCCTGTGTCCGACGGCATTCCCTCCAGTGCTGCATCCCCTGGGACGTCTTGAGAACCCGGGGCTCTAAGAAGCACGGCTGGAAACCCTAGGTAGACCACCCTGAAGTTCCTCGCAGTCCACACCTTCAGAAACTT
Organism: Mormoops blainvillei; assembly: GCA_004026545.1. NCBI lineage: Eukaryota > Metazoa > Chordata > Mammalia > Chiroptera > Mormoopidae > Mormoops > Mormoops blainvillei. The sequence goes on from PVJD01000040.1 coordinate 443,977, forward strand.
CACTCTGGCAGCTGAACTTGGTGCTGCTTGTGAGAAAACAGACCAAAGGGTGCGACCTGCTACCAGGAAGGGCCAGGAGATGGGGACGGCCATGGGGGCTGCTGGGGTTTGAGATACGGGGGAGGTCGGAGCTGGTGGAGGGGCTCCCCGAGGGCTCCAAGTCCACCCCAAACACGTGGATGAGGAACGGCAGTCCCTCAACCCAGCTCAGCAAATCCCTAATAAAGTGGTTCCAAATGCTTCTCTCCTGATTCTGTAACAACCCTGAACAGCTAAGCGCTTGTTTTTGAAACAACACCTCGGTGGGGCACCTCCCACGTGCCAGGGAGCCGCCTCACAGCTCCACCTCAGAGGTGAGCATTCCCCGGCTCAGGCTCGGAGAAAGGAGCTAGCAATTGGCAGCATCAGGATTTGAATCCAGATCGGCAGGGTTGCTCCTGCTGGAGTGGAGGCCCAGGGAGCCGGGACGGAGCCAAACCATGAGGCTGGAGGGCCTACGAGCCACAGACCTGGAGCGGCCTCGCTCAGCAGGCAGCCAAGGTGTGAGGTTGGGGCAAGGCTGAAAGTGGGGTCCGAGGAGGGCAAGGGAGCTGGGCCAGGAGGAGGGCGTGTCCTCCAGCTAAGCGAGGCTAAGAAGCAAAAAGGGAAAAGGCGAAGGAGGGAGCACCTTGATGTGGTAAGTCCAGACTCACATTCCCCCAGCCCACTGGCGTGGTGGCTGGCCCCAGCAGGAATCTGCTTTTTGTTACCGAGTCTGAGGAGGAGGATTAAGCAGTAGGAAAGGAAACCCGTGGGGATGACATGGGGTCTGTGGTCCACGGGGTGATTTACAGCCCACGTCATCCTGGCACTGAATGCCTGGGCGGGCCCTGACAAGGACGGCCGAGCTCCTTGCTGGTTCGGCTTGCCTGTGATCTGGGGAAAGGTGTAAAAGGCTGGGTCAGCTGGAGTGGCCCCAGAGGGCTGGGGCCGAGCCACAAGACCTCTATCAGCTCTTACATCCTACTGAAGCCACGGCTACCACCCAAGAGCAAAGGAGATGGGGTTTCTCTTGCCAAGGTCTGGCCTTCAGTTCTTGACACCATGTTTTCTCTCAGGTCTACAATGGACCCGTGTTCCCACCACCCACCTGGGCCTCAGAATCCCGGCACATACATCACCCATCCAAGGAACCTAAAATCTTTCGGGGCGTGGTGGGAAGAACACTGGGAGGTCTTAGGTGCCAGGACCTTCTCTGTGGTTAACCAGCCGCGTGACCTTGGGGACTCCCTCCCTCTCTGTGCTTTAATTCCTTCACTTGTACAGCAAGGGGGTTGTATGTGGATTCATACTCCCCAAAAGGCGCTCTGCAGACACTAGCAGATGAGATATATCTCATGAGTTTGGGAAACACCACAGACCTTGGTGCCATCCTGCAAAGTCGCTATGTCTGCTAGCATATTAAAGGCTCTGGAAAGTCCTGCAGTAAAGAAATTCCTGTAGGTTTATTTACGCAGTATTTTCTGAACCTACGTGATTGACGATGTGATTGCGACTACATCATGAGTCGAAACTCACTCCATCTTCTCGTAAAGTGAAGCTTATTTAAGGCTGCACAAGGGCTAGGGGGAAGTCTCAGGAAAGGCAGCAAAGGGCTTGCAAACGTCAGTAGGAGCCATGTGTGGCCCTTACCTCTAGGTGACAACTAAAACCAGCATGAGGCCACTTTCAGGAATCTGTTTCACTACTGCCTGACAACCAACTGGCCCAGTCTCTCCACATCCCAACCCCAGGCCCCTAGTGGAGACACCGATTGGTCCAGCCTCAGTCATATTTCTTCCCTTGAACCAATCAGCTGTGACTGAGGAATGGCAGAAAAACTTGTCTGTGCCATCCCTGCAGAAGGAGCTGTGGGGCGGAGGTGGGGGGGGCGGTGTGAGGGTCTGGAGAGGGGCGTGAGTGGTATGCATAACTGACAATACAGTACTGACAAGTACTCCTCACTATGACAACTACACCACAGGCACCTGGCAACATCACCTCTGTGTGGGAAGCACAACTTGGGAGGGCCTCTGGCATCCCTCCCACTTTGGCCTTTTGTGGGTGCTATTTCTGCTGGATGCCAAGGCTCTGGGTATGGCTGGGTAAGGTTCTTGGCTCATTGTCCTAAGGAGCCCCTTGCATCACACCATAGGAGATGCCCTTTCATCACAGGTTCTGCTGCTCACACAAACTCTGAAAACACCTAGACAAGTCAGCCTCTCGGTCCTTTTCAGCTGGTCTGACATGCTGAGTCTGATCAAGGAGATTTGGTTAGTGTGGCAAAATGGTTGAGTTTATCACATTCAGAAATCATCTCTTTCTTTGTTTAATCGTTTGTAGTCAGAACATCAGCTCCACGAGAACAGGGACATGGTCCATTTTGTTCGCTGCAATAGTCCCAGTGCCTAGAACCGTGCTGGACACACAGCAGTATCTCCATAAATATTTATTGAATGAGTGAATAAATATTTCTAGTTTCAGGGATTTTATTTATTGGGGCTTTTATATACCACGGGATATGTTTCCTATTTCAAATGTAACATTTGAGCATTTTTGTAAATATGCCTGGGCTTTAGGGGAAATTTTAGTATTTATCGTGAACTCTGGAATAATTTTGCATCTTTTTTGCTTTTGTTCACTTCCAGTATTTTATTCCTAATTATACATTCTCTGCTTACTAAGTTTGCCTCTGGCTTTAAGTACATTGGGTTCCTCTCTCCATCACTTCTGTGTGTTACAAGGTAATTTCACCACACAGGGGGCACTGAAAAAAAATTTCATCTGCCTTCTAAATTACATTACCCTTTAAATTCATTTTTAGTCTCTGATGTCCATTTTGCCTACTTAACCATTTTTCACTATTTTCAAATTAGACATTTTCTTATATTTAAGCAATTTGGATACAGCCCTCTACGTGCAGAAAAAGTTATCCAATATGATTTAACTCCAAAAGATTTTTAAATTGTTTTGTCCTAAAAAGAGAAATCAGATTTCAAATGTTATTTTAAAACTAAAATATCAAAGACTAGCAAGGAGAGCGTGGGAGAAGTCTTTCTCAAGACCCACACTATTAAGCATTATTTTACTGTTCACTTTTAGGTACACCAATATGTGGTCTAGAAAGGGGGTTTGATGTCCCATTTTGAATGCTGAACACTGGGATTCATTCATCTTGGCCACAAAGTCAGTGGGCTATGGGGCCCTGGGTAGGCCAGATAATCTTTCCAGGCCTCGGTTTTGTCGTTTTTAAAATGAGCACCATAGTAGTACCCACCTTCTAGGTCATTTACAAAGAATCAATGAGATAATGGAGTGGCCTTTCGGGGCCTGGGGCATAGTGGAGGTGCTGGAACATGCTGGCTCACATCCCCACAAAGAGCTGGGTCCTCAGTTTGACTAACTGGTATTTGAAAACGCAGAATAAACAGGTTAAAAAGTCTCAAAACGAGTAATCAGAAATAGTCACTTTGAACTGTCATCTTGACTGGTTTGATTTCAATGTATTCTCTTAAAAAAATAAACACAATTTTAAAAATTACATATGTCTATCATCTAACAAAGGAATAACCAAAGTATGGTATATCTATACAATGGAATATTATTTAGCCATAAAAAGAAATGAAGTACCAACATACGTGATAAAAACGTGGATAACCCTTGAAAGTATGCTAAGTGAAAGAAGCCAGACACAAGAGACCACATATCATCTGATCCTATTCACATGAAATGTCTAGAACTGGGAAATCTATAGATTAGTGGTTGCCTAGGGTTGGGGAGGAGGGGGAAGTGGGGTAGGAAGTGACAGCTGAAGCATACAGGGTTTGTTTTTAGACTGATAAAAATGTTTGGAAATTGACTGTGGTGACGGTCGCACATATCTGTGAAAATACTAAAAGCCATTGAATGGGTGAACTATAATCTTGATAAAGCTGTTAAAAATTTAAAATTTTGCATAAGTAGCACATGTTCATTACAGAAAAATTAGAAAATACAGAAGAGTGAACAGGAAAAGAAAATTAAATCACCTCAATCTCCCCACCGAGAGAAAACCCTTAATAACTCTGGGGGACTGTCTCCCTGTGCTTAAGCGCACCTCTACAGCATTTTATGACAGTAGGGTTCCACCGTGCAAACTGCACCATAAGCTGCCGATTGTATTTTCTCTAACAGCCCATACATCTTCGCATTTGGCAGATCTGCTTCCACATCTTCTCGTTAGGGCCAGGCTTAGCTGAGGTTATTCTGGGCACAAGCACAGGCTTGGGCTTCCAGCCTCCAAACTTCCCAGGGAACTGGAAGCAGGTATGACCAGGCCACCCCCAGCGCCTCCCGCCCCGCCTGGCCTGGGCGCCACGGGTGACAGGCAGGAAATTTATGAGCAGCCGGAGCTGGCTGCTATTCGCCGAGGGCAGGAACGTGGCGAGAATCAAGGATCACACTGTGTCCAGGCTGGGAGGGCCGTCAGAAGTCTGAGGCATCTAAGAGCTGAGAAGTTACGGCCAGAGCCCCTTGTGAGCCAGAAGAATCTCCCTGATGACCACGACTTGGGAGACAAATTCATTTACTAAAAAAGATTTATTGTGTTCCTACTGGGTGCCAGCTCTGTGACAGACACTGGGGTTACAGCCCCTGTCCTGGGGCAGTTTACGGTCCGGACCCAGGGCAAAGCTGAAAGCCACTGCTGTCCCTAACTGCTGTCGGTCCCGCCCATTCCCTGTCCTGCTCCCCCGGCTGCTGACCAGCGCAGAGACTGGGCTGGCTGGGACCCCGGCTGCGGCGTGCGTGTGCGAACAGCTGCCTGCCGTGCTCGGGGGCTGCCCTGCCCCGCGGGCCCCAGATCCTCAGGCTGGGGTACGGGCGGGTCTGGAAGACCAAACCCCTCATTTACTGAGGCCAATGGGTATGTTCAGAGTCAGTTAATGACACACAGAAGAACTTTCCTCCCGGTGAGAAACAACCACAGCGTCAGACAATGTTGAGGATGAGAGCAGGTAGCCCTGGGGACCTCTCCAGTGCTAAGACGCCAGGGTGGAGCTGGGTCTCAGGTTTCTGGTCCACACACCCCATTACACGGAGTTACTCCCGCCCACTGGAACAAAAGCTCAGCGGGGAGGAGTTCTGTTGGCTGTGTCCATGCTGCCCCCACCCCTTGCCCCAGTCCAGGACAGTGAAGGGCCAGCTCCAGGGCAGCCTCTTAACCCCCTGGCTCCCACCTCCCACTGCAGCCTGGGGAAACGTGTTTCCACTCTGAACTCCAGAAGCACTTCATACCACCTCCTCCTGTATCCCTCGGTGCCGCGAATTATTGTCAGTGCGATTGCCATCATTCTCTCGCTCCACGCATCTCCCCCACCAGAGCTCCCAAGGGAAGGGGCAACATCGTCTTCCACACCTCTGTCCTCCCAGGCCTGGGAACAGTAGAGAGGCTCGGTGCTCAGAGCTACCATTATTCAGGTGGCCTCGGGCCAGGCCCCTCCCTGCACTCCTTTGTCTGTGTTGTCTCACACAGCCCCTCGGGCGGGGCCACCGCTGCTCTCATTTTGCAGCTTAGGAAATGGGGGCCGGAGCAGTCGCCTCACTTGCCCTAAGTCACACTGCTAGGATGCAGCAGAGCAAGGCAAAACCCCGACCCCGAGAGAGTTCAGCTTCTTCACTGGCAAACGGGTCTGGCAAGTCCCCAAACCACCCACCCAGCCGCCACCTTCCTCAGTTCTAAGAAAATCACAGCCTAAGGGAAGGTGGCTGGCCACGGAAGTCCTGGCACTGCCAGGGCCAGGGCCGGAGCTCATAAGGAGCCTAGTGGGCCTGCAAGGGACATCTAGGGAGACCCAGGGCCACCGCCGTGCTGACTCCTTCTTGGGCTGCAGGCCACTCTCTCTGGCTGCCAATTTCTGTTTCTCTCTCCATGCTCTGCCTGTATGTCTCGGTGCCAACTCTCTCTTGGCCTCTCCCATGTTTATCTCTCCATGTCCATCAGCCTATCTGTCTCTCTTGGCCCCCACCCCACCCACAGTACAGGGCACCAGGAGGGTCTAACTGGCCTGGTGGCGCCTGAGGCCCAGCTGCTGCAGCTTCCCATCTGCTTCCCATCCTGTGACGTTGTCCAGCCAATTCCACTTGGCTTCAATGCTGCTCTTCCAGACCTAGAAGCTCAAGGAACTCATGACCTTGCCCCCTACACAGAGGAGGCACCCAGGCTGGAGGGGATCAGACAGCTGGGCAGATACATGGACCAGGCAGCTGAGAAGGGCCCTGCTTCCGTGCAGCATCCCAGCAGGCGCTGCCTCACGACCCCCCACACTACACACACACACACACACACACACACAACCACGGCGTCGAGGGACCCCTGTCAGGCCTGCCTCTGCCGGGCCAGGGACTGCTCCCCATCACTCCCTGCCTCTCTCAGTGCCCCCCTCTCCAGTCCTCACCACAGAGTGACAGCAGGAGTGATGGGGCGCCAAGCAAACAAGCCAATTCATGCCAAAGTGCTGGCCGGCCAGCCTGTGTACAGACCACAGTGTGTCTCCCCCCAGGAAGGAGTCTAGCTCTGGATATTTCAGTGGCAGCAACAATGGAGTGGCTGGGAGGGGCCACAAGCCCCCTGGACAGCCCAAACAATCAAATGATTTCTTAAAAAGCAGTGTGAAAATGCAGTTTTAAGATGAGGAAAACACTTCCCTCAGCCCTTCCCATCATCCCAAAGCCCTTCCCAGATAGAATCAGGAGCGACCGTGGGTTTCACAGAGGAATGGGACATCTCTGATCGGGGCTCTTCACTCACTACCCCTGACCGTTAGTGACAACACCAAAGTAGCTCCCAGCTGCCTAAGGGAGCGGCCAAGGTTGGGAAGAGAAACAGTTCTTTCACTCATACTCACGCACATACAAACATGCACGTGTACACACATACTCTCCCCAACGCACACCCACTGACATGCGATTCAGCACGGTGGTTAAAATGCACCAGCTATGGCATCAGACAGTCTCTGTTTGAGTCCCGATTTCCCCATTCTACCAGCTGTGTGACTTTTAGCAAATTACTTAAGCTCTCTGTGTCTCCGCTTCTTCATCCATAAGGTGGTAATTACAGTAATCTGCTGCATGAGGTAGCAGGCATGATTCAAGAACACAGTGACTACGAAGCCAAGCACTCAGCATTGGGCAGTCACATGTCAGAGCACACACATGTGTGTGGGTCTGTGTTTACATGTGTCTTTCCCCATTTGCCCATCAGCTCAAGGTAGGAACTGTGTGTCCATTTCAGATTGCCAGGGCCCCACTCAGTACTGGGCACAGAGGAGTTCCCCATTAGCTACTGTGGAAGACAACCGGAAACTCCTTATTTCCTCGTGCTTCCATTCTTTCATTCATTTGGCAAATATTTTCTTAGTGTTTAGACCAAGGGGGGCTGCATTCAAAGCATTGGGGATCCTGCGGTGAGCAAAGCAGACAAGGAGCCTTGCGCTCCGCACACTGACGTCCTAGGACGAGCAGCCCCTCTGCAGAAGCAAGTTTCCCTAAAGAAAGGACGCCTCTTGCTTTCTGTGCCAAACAGCATGGGCAGGTCCTTTCCCCATAACTGATGTACTTCCCTGCATTCTCAGCCAGATGTTCCTGGATGTACTTTAGCTTCCTCTTGACAACTCAAGGTCAAGCCCACCCTGGGTTCTTAAGATTTCCGGGGCCCTTTGCCCCGACAGTCAATGGCCCCAAGCCTCTTGGCTCTTCTCAGCCTCTGGCGTTGCTCCTTTTGTTTTCCTGCTTCTTCCCAGACGATTAGGCCACTGGCTGCGATTCTGGGTCTGTCACTGCACCTGCTCCAGGAGCTGGCCTCCCACTTCATAGGTCGTTTCTGTTCAGCTGCTCTGATTTGATACACCAGGGAGTCGGGCTCGCGAGAACAGACTGTGAGTAGTAGGCTCCAAAGAAGGTCCAGACTGGGCCCTCCTGTGAGCTTTCAGGCATGGCCTTTGTGTCATTTAGCTCTGTGTTCCAAAGGGTGGGGTCTTTGTCTGTTTTGTTCTCCGAAGGACCCAACGCCTAGAACAACGTCTGGCACATAGTAAACGCGCAAAACGACTTTTCTTAAGTAAATGTGCAGGGCCTTCGTGCTTTCTTCATCTTTTTCTGCTCATGTAACTAAAGAGGCTGCACCAGTGAAGAATCGCTGTGTGCATGCGTAGAGGGGTAGGCTTGCAGATAACCATGCAGGCTGCCCACCCACGTCCTGTGTGTGCGTGGTGGGCAGGGGTAGGGTGGCAGGGGCGCATCACTGTCATGGAGGGGGCAGGTAAGTAATTCTCAGCAATGATATGTGGTTGTTCTACATCTTCTGGGTGGGCTCATGGGGCTGCCCCATGGGCCCAGCTGTCTGGCTCTGCCGTGCATGCTACCAAAGGACCATCTCTAAGGGTTCCTGACCCCTGGGGGAGAGGGGCAAGTTCTGAAACTCTCCAAGGTCTTCCCACCGTGACAGGAACTTGGTCCACCACAGGGGAGACCCTCCATCTGATCCTGGCAGACGTGCACACCCCACACACCCACAGCAGACGGCAGAGAGACAGACCTGGTGTCATCTGCCTGACAATGGAATCAAGTCCTTGGTGGACAGCCAGGCTGGTGCCCACTTGCTAAGTCACTGGGTGGGGAGGGGACACTCGGGGTCCCTCTGCCCACCTTCCCGAAGAACCAGCAGTGTCCCCCAGGAACACCCCAGACTGTGCTGTGCCTCTGGCTGACAAGCCCTCTCATGGCCACTGTTTCCATGAACCTCTTCACCGACGAACATTTTTACTCGTGTTTTATGAGGAAAGTGGGGCTTGGAGAAGGCAAGTGACTGATGTTGCAAAGCTCATGAGTGGCTGGGCTGGCGTGCAGGCCCACTTCTCCCAGCTCCAGGCCCTACACTGCCAGACAGCCCCTGCAGCTCACGCCTTCCTCTTGCCAGGAGCGGAGGACGGCGACGGTCTGGGTTCAGGAGCGCTCACTTCACGGGCCGCGTGGGCCCGCCTGGGCTCCATCCAGCCCTGCCGGCTTTGTGACTCTGGGCGATTTCACCTCTCTGGGCCGCAGCCTCTTCATCTAGCCCCCTGGTTAATGGTGTGGCCCTCAGGCGGCTCAAGAGAATAATGGGCATGAAAGAGTTCTGCCAACTGTAAAGCACTGCGCAGAGGTACCGGGCTGCTGGGTTCTCTGAGCCTCGATCAACAGAAAATGGGGTGGATAGGCACTCCAGCCCTGGCACTCACTTGGTAGTGAGAAGGGGCAAGCTGGTGAGACTGGGGTTCTGCCATTGTGACTAAGGTTAAGACACCGGTTAGCACCACTGGGAAGAAAATCACCTTGTCACACGTCAGGGTCAACCCTCCAGGGATGAGCCATGTGGCTGTTTCCCCTGCAGCCTTCCCAGCTGAGAGACCCTCATGTCTCCCGAAGTTTCGGGAAGAACACCCCAGCAGGGGATGTCTGGGCAGGAACAACCAAACTGGTGAAGAGTAACGTTCTTTGAGGTGAGGCCCCCGCCCTGCCCGTGGAGACAGTGCGCGGGTGACGTGTGCCGTGCCAAGGCAGCCACCAAGTAGCCATGAGGTGAAGACCAAAAGATGCCTGCAGCCCCGACGTCACCAGAGCCTTCTGAACTGTGAGAAACAGGGGCCCCCTGGTAGTTTAAGCTGCTGCTTGAGGGTTTTCTGTGGTCCGAAATAGCTTTCATCACCAATTCAGGGGGGGAAAGGGCATAAGCTGCCCAAACAGAGGCCTGGGGGAGCCCTGACCTTTCTCTAGCTGTGTCTTGAAGCCCCTCATTCATCCTTCCCTAGAGTTCTTGCCTTCGGCACAGGAATATTCATTCCCACAGTGTGGATTTCAACTGAACGAACAGTGTGTAATTATTTGGGGGCCTACTGTGGGACGGGAGCTGGGACACAGAGATGAAAAGGCTCACGGTCTGGCTCAAGAGGTAAGCACCAAATAAACATTGTATAACTCATGTACTGTACTGGCTATATCCCATGATATATCACGTAACAGATCTCCCACAAATATAATATAATGTAATGATATAAAATGAACTCTATTATATCACATAATGGAGTATCTCATAATAGAACATTTTATATCATTACTTCATAGGATATCATATGTCGCTTTCCTGAATTAGACCGCACACACCCCTGTGGGAAGGGCAATGAGGTGGTCATGCCATGGGGCCCTGACAGGGGGCTGGGGTAGGGGTCAGAGAGGGCTTCCAGCAGGAGCTGAGCCTTCCAGAATGAGCAGGAGTTAGCCAGACTGAAGAGGAGAAGGGCATGCCAGGCAGCAGGGATGGCATGAGCACAGAGGTCATAAATAGCCCCTTTGGGAGAGGAGTTCCGTGTTGATGGAGTGTAAACTGGGACACAGGGAGTGACTGGCTGGAGCCAGGTCACTGGAGGGGGAGGGCCAGGTGTCCTATAAGGGAGGCCAGCCTCTACCGTCAGCCTGTGGAGAGCCCCTGAGGGTCCTGAGCAGGGGAGTAAGGTGGCGAGACCTGGCTTTCAGCAGAGCGGCTGGGAGGGGCTCAGGCGGGGACAGACTGAGCAGGGGAGCAGCTGGGGGCCAGCCCGGCCCCAGGCGGCTATGGCTATCTGGGCAGAGAGCGGAGGGCCTTGAAGGAGGGAATAGTTCCTATTTTGCCTTCTAAAATATTTGTACTAGGAGCTCAAGGAAGGTAAGGATTCGTATTTCCCCTGGAACCAGCTTTCTGGTTCACTAAAGCAGGTAGGAAGGGGACAACGTGCTCCAGGACAGGCCGGGAACCGGGTCCTGATGGTGCCGCTCCGTTGCAGGCCTCCCACTGTCCTGGGTGGGGGGGCTTCAGGCTGGGCAATGGGCAGGGCAGGTCCGGTCACCCCTATCTCCCCACCTTCCCCCTTTTCAATTTCTGGTCCCCGGGCCAACTCCACATCATTGCCAGGGGCCTGGACCAGTGGACACTCCTCCTTGCCCAGGTCTTCCTCACCATGAAGACCAACTTCTCAAGCAGGGGACATGGGAGGGAGGGTGGAATTCACAAAACAACTTCAGATCCTTTTGTGCCATCGATCTCTACATAGATCTGGAAGGCAGGGTGGGCATCTCTCAGACAACACACCTGAACAAGGCCGCCCAGTCGTACAGCCCCTAGGGCAGAGCCGACAACTGCTTCACAGTCCAGACACCTGCCCAGCAAGGCTGCTGTGGGGAGGGTGGGTCTCGCTGGCCTGCACTGAGGCCTTCAGATGAATGGTCCTGAAATTGTGACAAACATAAATATTTGGTCCTGCTGGAGCTGCCATCTCCTCAACTGAAACTGAAGGAGAGAGGGCTGCAAGAGAAATGAAGTGCAGGGGCCTGAGTAAAGTGTAGACGAAATGCGCAAATACCCTGCAAAGCCCAGAATTTCTGCTTGTGAAAAACTGGCCACCCACCGCAGCACAGTTGACAGGCTTTTTCCACTGCCAGGGTGAGGGGCTGCCAGAGCTTCTGGGTCTGATAGAACAGTGAGGGTAGGCAGGCAGTGTACTGAAGAAAGGCAGGGGACTGAGAAAGTAAAGGGGAGGCCCTCAGTCCCCCGCCCCTAGCCTATGGCCCCCGCCCTATCACATCACCTCCATCTGACACTTGGAAGGCTTCTCCTCACTTCTACCTGACGGCCCCAGGCCTGACTCTCAGCTCCTCCTCAGGGGCCTGGGGGTGTGAGGAAGGTGGCCAGGCCTCGCCCTCTTCCTTTTTCCCCCAGTGCCGGCCTTCCAGTTGTCAGCCCTGCCCCCACACCTCCTAGGCCCCCCATACGCCACCCGGTGACTGCTCCCAGGAGTTGCCCAGATTCCAGGCAAATGTCTCCCAGAAGTTTCTGGCAGTGGCAGCAGCCAGTTCTTTAAAAAGGCTTCATGTCATACGGCAATCAGCTGAGGGCGCAGGTCCTGGCGTGTGTATTAATGCCACGATTCTCCCAAAGCATCCTGGGTTGCACTCGGATGCGCAGATGGGGGTCTCCCTGCTATCTCTGCCCCCACCCTCCCTCTGCACAGGCACTGTTCACATCTTTATGCTCAGCTGACGACTGCGTTCACTTTCTGCTGAACACATCGATGGGCCTGGGCCCTGCCCACACCGTGCCCTCCCAAGCACCTTTCTCGCCTGTCCCCTCAAGCCAAGGTGTTCTGAAAGCAGTCACTTCCAACCATCCCCAGTTTTAACGGCTTTGACCAAAAAAAAAAAAAAAAAAAAAGTTAGGTAGCATCCAGGGGAACTAATTAGGTGGCCTTCAGGCACCTTAGAGGAAGAAGAAAAGTCACAACTGGTGTAAGAGGAAGAAACAACATTAAAAGAAAACAAGGGGGAACAAAATAAAAACCAGAGATAAAAAGTCAAGAGAAAACAGCGGCGCCTGAGAAACAAGAATTCCAGCCGCCAACTTTTACGGCGTCCAGCCCTGTTATTCATAAGCGAGTTTCCTCTCTCACAAAGGACCTTTTGCACGGTTTTCCCTGCTGCCTCCAAACCAGCTGCTCACGCTGTTGTATCCTGAGTGATGATGAGGCTCTGAAAGGGTTTTTTGGGAACAGATGGCCAGGGGAGAGCTGGGGAATGTGCCAGCAGAGGGCTGGGCGGGCTGCCAAGGCCTGCGGTGACTGAGTGCTTGGGCTTCCAGCTCGCGTGCTTTCCCTGCCCTCTGCCCTCAGTGGCGCCAGCAGGCCTTCCCAGCGAGAGCTCGGAACATCTGGAGTCTGGGGCTGCCAGGAGGGGGGGCCCGCAGCGGCGGCGGGCGGGGGACCCTCTGTTCCAGCGGAGCTCCCATGGACTCACCACCAGGCCCGCCTCACAGAACAGCTAATCAAAACCACAGCGCCCGAATGGGAACCAGGCGCGCTCCCAGCTGCAGCCAGAGGCCGCCAGGCGTCTTAACCCGGTGTCAGACCTCGCTGGTGGCACCCCCTAGCCCACCCCACCCCGTACCACCCCCAGGGTCACCCCCAGCGGGCTCTTGGCTCCCCGCAGCTTAATGAAGCCTCCACGTGCTGCAGCCTGGCTGCGTACAGAAGAGCTGTGGCTCTGGGCAAGGCCCTGCACCGGGCATTTGCGGGGCGCCTCCCGAGTGCGGGCCACCCTGATGAGCAGTGTGTTCGCTTCAGGGCCGGACAGGCCTCAGGAGGCGACAAGCTCCGACTCTGGAACCAAGAGACACAGACTGGCAACAGCTCCACCACTTCTAGTCTCATGACCTTGGGCAAATGCCTTCCTCTTGGCCTCAGTTTCCCTTCTGTGCTATATGGGGGAAGGGGTTAGTGTCATAAGGATAATGTATGTAAGGTGCCTGGCACACAGTGTATACTCACCACACGGTCAATGTGATTGCTGGTGGTGATCTGTTTACTAGCATTATTACTGTGTACAACCACTGCCACGCACTTTTTTGGTATGAGTTCCTGACCGTTAGAAGCCAAGGGATTTCTGGTTTGGCTGCACGCTTGTCCCCTTCAAGGGTGCAGGAGCAGCGGTTGGCCCTAAAGTGCTAAAGAGGGAGGGGTCCCCCACTCCGAACTATTTGCCCTCACTTGCATTTCAGCTGGTCAGTCATTCATCCAGCCCTGGGGACTGCCCTTTTCTGAGATGTTCCCTCCTGGGGTTCCACATGAAGTTGTTATCTTGTAGCTGTAAATTCATGAGATTTCCTTTCTGGCACTCACTGAGAAAAATGCCAGCCCTTTCTCATAAGGTAGGGATCTTGCCTGATCCTTCCAGCAAGGTGGCGGGGAAAGTATGCAGGCTCTCGCTTTAAGAGTGAGAGAACTGGGGATTAGAGAGGTTAGGTAACATGCCCAAGGTCACACAGCTAGGAAGTGCCAAGATCAGAACTCAAATGCAGAACTCCAGCCCCAAAGCGCTACACTTTGCCTACTTCACAGTCTTACCAAGGGTCTTCCCGTTGTATTTTTGGGCGCCTTCCAGTTAAATGACAGCACCACAGGGAACTGAAAAGAACTGTCGTGTTCTCTGAACTTAACCCCCAACTACACACTCTTCCTCCAGGCTCCAGGAGGGTGGGGAACACAGCCTTTGCAGGGCTTTCCAGGGGGGCCCCTTGGCTCAAAGAGGGACACCAGAGGGGGCTCTGAAGAGTCTCTGTGTTCCAAAGGGCGATCAGTTGGAGCAACGGAGTGGGGGCCTCCCACATCTCATGAGTGGTTACTTCTGGTTCACTAAGCCCGAGACCCCAAATTTTCATTCATGCACAATATGTTGGGAGAAGAGCGGGGTCTGTGAGCACATGTCAGGAGGGGAGCAACTGGAAAAAGGAGACGGGGTGGAGGGTGAAAGAATGTGAAAAAGGAGAGGAAAGCAGCGCCCCCAGCCCCTACCCCGCCTCGGGACCACCCGGGGAACATCAGAGGGCAGCAGGAAAGCCGGCTCTGAGCTCACCTGTGAGGCTCCCCAGCCAATGATCCCTCCAGCCCCGTCCCTGCCAGACTTGTGGACTAACGGTGTCAAATTGAGAGGAGAAACAGCAGCTGAGAGAACACTCCGTGTTAGAACAAACAGCTGGTGACAAACGTCTATGTAATTGGAATGCCAGAAAAAATAAATTGCATCCATTTTTATGACAAGAAGGAAATTTGATGGTGATTTCCCACCCACCCCCCTGGTTCCCCCCAGTAAATGGCCTCTGTGGGCTTTGAAAGCAAATGGTATTTAACTGAATAACTTGGCCAGAGGATTTGGAAACAGAACCTCCTCTCACCCAGTGCACTTCCATTGGGGCGGGCAGGACAGGAAGTGGTAGGAGCCCGGATACACCTCTCTTGCTGGTTGGGTGCCCCCGGGCAAGTTCCTCAGGCCCTCTGCCTCGCTTTCATTATTCGTGCAGTGGGGCAACACCAGCGCCTACCTGGCAGGGATGGCAGGAGCAGTCCCATGAGGTGATGTGTCAGAAACACTAAGCACCATGCCTGGCACGTAATCCAGGCTCTGAGAACGTCAGGTGTTATCAGTGATCTCAGGGCGCACTGTGCTGGGGTCTCAAGGGTCTCTGTGAGTGACTTCCATATCTGTGTGAAATGCCTGTGACGGGCAGAGGGGCAAGTGAGAGTAACACATTCTGTCATTTAGACAGGAAAAGGGGCTGAGGTGACCTCAGCTCAGAAGTCTAACTGAAAAGGGCCTTAGAAATCACTTAAATCAACTCAGTTTACAGAAGTGGAGACTGAGGAGGCCCTCATGAGGGTGACTATGAACACGGCAGGTGTTGACAATGCCAGGACAGTGGGCACTCTGGAGGCTCTACACCCCGGGGGCTGGATCCTGCCAGAGCAGGTGCTCTCCAGGCTCTGCCCTGCACACTCGGGGGATTGGGAATAGTCCACTGAAAGACGAGGTGCCACTGGGTCCTGCTGGAGGCCTGCGCTCAGCCACTTGGTCAGTAAGGAGCCCTTCAGAACACCCTGAGCTCCCACTGACCCCTGACCTAAAACCAACATGCCACCTCAGCTTGGCCCCAGCACTGAAGCTACAGACGTCAGCACCTGAGACATTCTTCTGAAGAGGATTCGGGCCACCCTCAGGCTTGCCATCACCAAGGAAGACCTCTTCTTCCCAGAAATCAGCAGGAAAAGGGAGACATAGGTCAGAGGGAGCTGCACCGGCATCGTGCCTCCTCTGGCCCCAGGTCACTCGCAGCGTGAGGAGCCACCCCTGGCCTTGCAGGGCCCCCCTTCCCCAACTATGCCAGCAGGCTACGGTCACGTGAGAGCAGGAACCGACTGGCCATTTATCACCGGGGCTTAAACTACGCCAGCCATCCGTGTTAGTAGTAGTTGTTGTTGATGTTATTACTACTCAATGGCTTAAAATCCCTGGAGGCAGGTGCCCTAGATGGTGGGAAATCGGTCCTTCCCTATTTCTCAGGTCTGGCAGGGCCCGCCCAGTGCAGGTGTGAAATGGTTCTGCTGCTCTTCCTCCTCCCCCTCCCCATCCTCCTTTTCTTCCTTCTCCCTCCTTTTCTTCCTTCTCTTCTTCCTCCCCCCCCCCCTCCTTCTGTGCCCTCCCCCTCTTCATCCTCCTCCTCTTCCTTCCCCCACCCCCCGCCTTCCTCCTCCTCCTCCTCCTCCTCATTCTCCTCCTCCTCCTCCTTAGCTTTCAGGAGTTGCTGCTTTAAAAACAGGAGCTGCGGAAACATGGCCCAGAGCCAGGTGCTTAACGTGCATTATCTCCGGCTGCAGCCGGAGTCAGAACGGAGCTCTCCAGAGCCCCTCAACTCCTCCCGCCTGTCTCTCTGCTGGGCGGCCTCTGACACTGGCCTCTGCACTGCTGGGACTTCCAAACGGGGCTCTGAATCCCCAAAATCACATCCTCAAGGTCCAAAGATGGAAGACTCACTGGTCAAAGGATGCAGGTCCATCCCTGCCTCCCCACTCCACCCCACCCCCACCCCACCCCCGCCCGCACCAGGTAGGAAAGACCTGAGATGGGTAAGAAGACCGCCTGGGGCCTTGGGGGTAAGCAGGGTTCACTTTAAATCTCATTCTTAACACAGGTCCGGGGAGACCGGACAACTCATCAGAACTGCAAGGAACGTCAGAGGACCTGAGCGCAATCTCTCAAGGTGCCGACCTGAAAAAGGATCCCCTGGCCTTTTGGGGCACAGTAACTGTGAGGGAGCCATCCTCAGCGGGACAGCTCAAACCATCATCCATCACATCGGTGTCCATTACCATCCCAGCTGCCATTTATCAAGGACCCTCTTGTTTTCTAGTTTCTTCCTTTCTTTGCTTTCTATCTCCCTAACCCTTAGGCTGTCCTCAGTGGCTGCAAGGGAAGGGTAATAGGGGCTTGATCTGGGCCCCAACTCCATACCCTCTGTCTACAAGGACGATGGAGGGTCAAGCCTGTTCCACTATTAATATCCCATCACAGTGCCTATGGGCTCAGTATAGAATTCCCCATTGTGTAACTTGCTTTAGGTGCTCAATAAACATTGAATGAATGAATGAATGAATGAATGAATGAATGAATGAATCTCTAGAGACACTGTGCCCCTTGGTATAGGTAACAAAACAGAGGCCTATCCCAGCCACTCAGGTCCACTGGGCTGGTCACTGGAGACCATCCCTGAGGATACTTTGGAATTCGCACACCTGCATGGTGACAGACGCAGGAAGGCATGGCAGCAGAAGTGGGGTAGTCCTGCGAGCGCCCAACCTGCCAGTGTAGGATGCTGGACCCCGAGAAGCCCACAGAGGTCCCAGCAGCCCCAGGACCTTGTCCTGTCCCTCCACCTAAGTCCTCTTGGCGGTGGTGACTTCCCAGGCTCAGCACTTGGCTCAAAGAAGTTAAGAAATAGGTCCAAGTTGACACAGCTGGTAGGTGACAAGCCAGGACTTTGAAGTCAGAGCTGTTTACCATCATCTTCCACCTCAGCCTCCCAATCTGGACAGTGGGGAGGTTGGACCAGACAGTCTCTAAAATGTCTTAGATTTGGTGACTTCAGGGGAAACCAAAAGCTCGTCTCCACTGGGCATCTTCACTCCACTCTCCCTCCTTTCTTCACCTTACAGGGGTCAGCCTCCTCCCCAGCCCACGACACTGTGTGCTCCAATAAAGGACCGGGGAAGGGAGGGGGCCCAGGTGCTCTGTCTGTGGTGAGTAAGGGGAGTAATTGGAAAGAGGGGGCAACGAGGAGCAGAGATGGAGAAAATGGTGCCTGCCCACTTTGCCCATCCAGACCTCCAGACCGCCCGAATGCCAGGGGAAGTTCACAGAGAGTTTACAAACGTCCTTTGTCACAGAGCGCTGCATGGAGCCATCAATCACACCCTTAATTTGCCCGTGTCACTTTCCAGTGGAAAGCCACCCTGTGAGCAGCCATTGGCACTTCCTTTCTCACCCTCTTGATGAAGATCTCATCTAACTGGTCCACGTTAATCGCTCCCAGGAACGCAACGTGCAATTATCACAGCAGCGGCAGCCGGCTGGCTGTGAGGGCGCGCCAGGGCCGTCCCTGGCATAGGCAGGAGACTCCGTGGGGAGCCTTTCTGGCAGGAGCCCGGGGGCCCCTGGGAAACCTGGAGAACCCCAGAGGGCCTGCTGGGAAGAAGGGAGGGGGAAGGGCAGGGGGAAGGGCAGGCCAGGAAGGAAGAAGCCCATGGAGAGTGCCAGTTAGTTGGCTCCCCACCCGCCCCATGTCTGAACGCCCAGGGGAGCCAGCCACCCTCCTCACGGATACAGGCCGGTCCCACCCTCTGTCGCTCTTCCTCAAGCCTTGTGGGAACAGAGATCCAGAGGGCTGACACAGGCCTCGCTTAGCACTGCCTGGCACTGGACCCCAGCTGGAAATACTGAGGCGCAAGCATCTGGGAACCACAGTTATACCCAACACCTTTCCTCCTGCATATATTTCTCCAAAGATGTCGGGCTTTCTATAGGCTGTTTTCTCTGCCTCGTCTGCCTGGTGACCTCTTGGTCGTCCTGCTGGCCCCAGCGCAAACACCACTTACACTAAGATGCGCTTTCAAACTACCCTGGGCAGGAAAGGTAACCCGTCCCTCCTCTGCCCAGCCTTCCACAGCCCCTAGCACAGACCTCAGGGTCAGCCTCACCATGCTGTCCTGCCTTTGTCTACTGGCAAGAGGGTCCCTCTAACCACCCTGTAAGGTGCGTGGGGTCTGGGACCATATGTTTATCATCTTGATAATCCTGCCTGGCATACTCAGGTTGAGGGTCAGCAAATCCGTCCAAGAATAAATGAGTGAATGAATGAGTGAATGAGTACCATCCACCTTAACACATGGCCTCAAATAACCCACGGGCCACGTCATATTCCCAAAACATGCCCAAGGGTTCTCTGGGCTGTCATCTGTTCAGGGGATCCCATCCTGATACAACATCTGTCAGGGCCCCCGGGGGGAATTCAGCACCAGAGCACAGAAGCCTGGAAAGAGCTTCAGAGACAAGTAGTCCTTATTTCAGTGATAAGCAAACCCAGGCCCAGAGGCCCTGGGTGACTGCCTAAGGTCCCCAGCAGTCCCATTACCAGGAGTAGGGTCACGTCCACAATTCCAGGACTGTGAGGGGCTCTGAACCTGGGGCGACCCCAGCCGAGCTCCAAGAGACTGGCCTTGCTGGCCCTTTGGAAGCCTGGGTGGGTGTAGGGCCCCCCAAGTTCCTGTCCCCACCTCCCCAGTCCTCTCCCAGAGGCTGCTATCTGAGTGGCTGGCACATACCTTGCGCTTCTTAGCACGTCCCTCGGCCTGCAGGGTGCGGGTGCAGCGCTGCACACACTCGGAGAAGCTGAGGTTGCTGCGGTCGGCGCTGTAGTCGAGGTCAGCCAGCCGCGCCAGGGACAGGATGTAGTTGCAGGCAATCCTCAGGATGGCCAGTTTGGATAGCTTCTGCCCATATGAGTAACACGGCACCTGGTGGGTGAGAAGGCGTCAGGAGGAGCCGCCAGGGTCTCTGTGCTGAGCGTGGCCCCGCGGGCAGCCTGGCCAGGCAGGCACGGGGCTGCTCGCCGTGTCGTCTGTACCACCCGAGAGGGACTGCTGGGCAGCAGAGCTGGTCTGTCTAAGCCCATGACTGGATTTTATCGTCTATTCTAAACACCTGCTGTTTCCTCACACACGTCTCAGCTCATCCACTCACAAACTTGGGGAGGTATACAAATTTCCATCTTGCAGAGGAAGAAACTGAGGCTCAGTTCGTGCCTGCGAGTTCGCGTGAATGAAGCACAGTGTGTTCCCACCATGACAGAGCTCTGTCCCCAACCCTCCCTGAGAACAGACACTTTTTAGCAGCTCCGGGAGAATAGACGCTTTTCATCAGCTCTGATATTCCATTCACTCACTCATTCATTCAGTGAGGCTGAGCACTTGAGGCTCTGACAATGAATAATGTGATTCCTATCCTCATAACAGAGTTAGGGACTCTGGGAACATAGAAGAAGGAGAAGTGCCAGTGCTCAGCAGGGAGGGCACACACATGGCCGGTTTTCCTGTTCTTTTCTCTTTTTCTTTTTTATGCCCCTTCTGAACCTGGGATGCCGTGGACAACACATGCATAATAAATATTTACAGCCCCAGCCCGACTTGACCCCTTTGTCAGTGGCTCATCACCAACTAGGCACTCACTGTTTGCACAAGGATTTGTACCAGGCAAAGCGATGGAGGCTCTAATTTTTTACACTTGTCCACCAACGTTTGTGCCGCACGAGCAAAAACCTATGACACCTGCAGCACACTTATGTAATGTGGAAAGGCCACCACAAAGTCCATCTGACAGGAGCTCATCATCAGAGCTGTTGCTGCCATGAGGTGTCCTTCACCTAAATGGCCAAAATGTGCTCCACCAGCCACCAAGGCTCCAGGTTTCTTCCTCTCTCTGGCTCTCCAGGGTCTATACACAGCAGCTCTATCTGCCACCAATACCTGGTACTAACTAATCCTCATTCCACAGAGTGGGCTCGCCATGGCACATCCATTCAACAAGTATTTAGTGAGCACCACCCTCCCCGCCGCCCGCCATATGCCAGGTACTGTTCTAGGTCAGTGGTTCTCCACCAGGGACAATTTTGTTGCTCTGGGGACAGTTAGCAACATCTGCAGACATTCTTGGCGGTTACTACTGGGAGCAGGGGGTAGGTACGGGCCTAAAGTAGGTAGAGGCCAGGGATGCTGCTAAACATCCTACCCTGCGCAGGATCCTATGATGCCCCCACAGCAAATAAATACCCGGTCCAAAATGTTAAAGATGCTGAAGTTGAGAAACACTATTCTAGGCCTTGGGGATAAAGCGTGAACAACATGATCACCTCAGACAGGGACCCTAAATGTAACAGCCACTGTGATCTCACTTTGAACCTCACTTTGCCCATAAGCCTTCTCTGACTGCCCCACCCCAACCCTAAACCAGGAGGTTAAAGGTAAGGTGGGAGGTGCCTGCTGTTGGTAGTACTCTAATAGCACCCCAACTGCCCTTAACTCCTGCTAATTGTGACTCATTTAATGGACAGTCTCCCTGTTAGCTGTAGGGAAAGGCCCCCGTCTGCAGAGCCCAACACAGGTCCTGCCCATACCAGGACTCAAAAGAGCTTGTGGAATAAGAAAAAGAATGAGAAAAATGAATGATCTCCTTCCATATTCACCACGTGACTCCAGAATGTTTAGAACTGGGTTCAAAAATCTTTCTTCATTCTGAGGATGAAGATTAAGCTATTTGGCCTAGAGCTTAAGCACGCAAACTTTTTGGTCACCTGCTTCAACTCCTGGCTCTAGCCTTTCCTAGCTATGAGACCCTGGGCAAGTGGTACAATCTTTTTGAGCTTTGGTGGCCTCGACATATTGCTAACAGGACTGACCTCACAGCACGGTAGGGATTAAATGAGATGACACATGCACTGCTCAGAGTAAGGCCTGATACAAGTCAGCAAAACAGTACAGTTGGTGTTGCAGGCCTCCGAAGAGCAGTTCCAGAGAGCTCGAGGAGCAGGAAATCTGGAGCCAAGACAGTGACTGCTTGTCCCCTACCCCCAGGGGATCCTGAGACACACCCATACCATAAACAAGGTTTGCTGTCACCTTTTAAAATGCTCCAGCAGCCAAGGAGTTGCCCCTCACCAGGCTAGGAAATCCAGGGAGGGGTAGGGAGGTGACAGAGAGAATGCCAACCTCCAGTGCATTTCCCCTTCCTACCTCCCACTCCCAGCCTGGCCACAGCTCCAAACCCATCCAAGAAAAGCCAGCAGAACAATGTGCTTTGCCTGTTCCCAACCAGAGGCCAGAGAATCCTGCTTTATCAGCATGAACAAATAAACAAGGTCTGTGGGACAGAAAGGTTCCTGATAATCCTGGGACAGAGGACCCCAGGGAGGGGGTGCCTGCCTGGCGGAGGCCCGGGACAAGGGACACGGCTCTGTGACATAGGCCCTCGTGTTGTTTTCACCCAGAGGCCACGCTGGGAGTTGTTCAGCTCTGTGAGCCCTTGGCCCCTGAACAGCGGCTGCCCTGCCGGTCGGGAGCAGGGATCTCAGGAGGGTTCTGCACAGGCGGATCCAGGACGACTGCGGGAATACAGAGCAACAGATGAGGTCAAGGCCAACAGAGGGGCTCCTGTGCCAGGTTCTGGGTCAGTTTTGTCCCAGATTTGTCACTCTGTCTCACTGCTTCTGTCAAAGTCCAGGTCTAACAAGAAAACTACCTACTGAGTTCTGGTCGTATAAGCTATTTACAAGTAGTTTTATCCCATTTAAAACCTTCCTCCCAAAAAAGATTATTAAACCATCTGCACAGGAGGAAACAGAGAAGTGACATATTAGGCCCCAGGTCACACGCTAAGATCTGTTTGGGACCAGAAGTTTGCCTGTCTGGTGCCCAAGAAAGGCACATGGCCACTGGGCTCTCCCAGCTCCCACCACTAGAGGTGGCCATATACGGGATACCAAGGGCAACTTTTGACCATATCATTCCTCCTCCTCCCCCCTCCCCCGGTGAGGGGTGCGCTCCTCCACTAACGTGGCTAATTCCAGATCTTCCTGGTGCCCAAGGTGCAGATGTAGCACCTGGGCTCCAACAGCCCAATGCGGAGGCACCCCAGCTTGGGCCGTTACTGCAAAGTGAGAATCCATTGGCAGGTTCTAATTCTGGGAAGCCAAAGTAGGGAGGAAAAAGCTGGTCTGGATCCCAGGCACTTACCAGCAGTGTGACTCTGGGCAAGTACCTTTCACCTCTGAGCCTCGGCTTCCTCATCTGGAAAGTGGGGCTAATAATCCCGGCCCGCCCTCCCCGGCCGCTTGGACCAGGCCACCCCTTGCTGCTTATCATGGTCTACTAAGGCAGGCAGAGGGCTGAGTGTTTTGCATACCATGCCTACATTCATCCTAAAACAGCTCCAAGAGGTAGAAAGCATCACTTCTACTTGACAGGAGCATTAGATAGTGGGTAAGAACTTCCCATGACTCTCAGCTGGTGGGAGATGTTGGGGGTTTTGAACTCCCACATGAGCTGGGCTTTTTCCAGTTAGCCAAAAGTAACTGGTTGGGGAGTTAGATGGGCATCTGTAGCCTCAGATGGGGAGGTGGACAGGCCGCCCTTCTAAGTGGCAGGTGGAGAGTTCCAGGCTGCTCCCACGGGACCCCAGCCATTGTGCATTATGCTTTTGAGCATCCATAGCTGAAACCCAGAGCCCAGCCACCCCAAGGCCTGCAGAAGACCCTGTGGCAGTTGTCTGCTCACTCTGGTCAGAGGACACAGGCCAAAGGAGGCGGCAGCATCACTTGGCCCCGACTCCTGAGAGACTGCCCAACTTCCGGGAAAGTGAAAGGACCTGCCTTGTGCTCACCCCACAGAGATTTTTCAGCTTCAGATGAGCAAGTTTGGGGACTGCAATGAGGGCCTATATGCCCCCAGAACATACATCCCACCCACTTCAAGTTGGACCCTCTCCAGGTTCCAGAGAACAGAAAAATGCGACAAGGCACTGGCCCGGGAGCCTGAGGGCCTGGCTCTACCCCTGGTCATCCACATGACCTCAGGCAGGCTCACAACCTTACGGGACCTGAGTTTCCTCACCAATAAAATGGGCACCAGCACACCTGCTACCTCAGAATGGGATCGCTGTGGGCAAACACGGGGCGGTGCTACACAGACACCAAGCCAAGAACCTACTAGCCAATGCAGGAGAGGTCTGGAAGCCCTCTCCACTCTGGCCTCTATGCCAGCTCCTACCCGCCGCTCACACTGAGCCCAAGGCACCCTCCTAGAAGCCCGCTGAGACTCCTGGACCCACAGAGCTCCAACACTGCCCATTTTGGAACACAGCTCAGCACTTGATTCCACTTCAAATTACTGTCAAAATTACTATGTCAGTGAGCACAGACTTCCTGAGACAAAGACACTCTCTGTAGAGCTGCTCAAGGTCCTTGTTGAGTTCTACACAGCAGCAGGCCAGACCCTGAGAACCTGAGTTTTAATAATTAGGAGCCATGGCCCCACAGTCAGATAGGTCTGAGTACAAATCCTGGTCACTTGCTTAATCTGTCTGTAAGCGTCCTCATCTGTAACAAGGGAGGTAGCACTACAGATCCGTACCGCAGGCGCGCTCAGTGAGGCTGCTGAGCGGCTGCCCTGGTGACTGTGGACATGAGGGGACAGGATAGAGGGGTCTGAGACTGAGAAAGGTTCGGGAGCAGGGGCACTGCTCCTGCAGCCCATCCTGGGCCACCCTGAGCCACTTCGGTGAGGGTCCCCTGGGAGACTCCAGGGGCAGCAGAGGAGGGGTCCAGGCCCCACCTGCTTGGCACCTCCTTCGTGAAGAGTCACGTCAGCAGGTCCTGAGGGCTCCTCACCGACAGCTCGGGCCTCTGCCTGCAAGGCTGCCACCCCATCAAGGCTGAGGAGCTTCCCGTTTTCAGGGGAGAAAGGCAATCTACACACACACCAGATGCCCCGAGAGTGAGTACAGTCTGTGAGCCAGAAGGTTCTGCCAGGAGCCTGAGGCCCACAGCTCTGGCCCCCCTCTCACCTACCCAGCAAGGCCAGGCTTCCCCCTCAAACCCCTCCCACCTGGTCCTGGAGCAGCCCTGCACATGGGCCAGGCCCAGCTGTGCACACATGGTCTTCACATGAGGGGGTGGGGAGGGCCTTATGCAGCTGGGCTGGTGGCATGTGCTGAGGCCTGACCATCTGCCCCACACACCCACCAACCTGGCCTTGCTATCACCTACCCACCCCCCGCCCAGAGGGTCTGTCTCCGACCTGCACTTCTGTGGCTAAGCAGCGCCCCCCACGAACTCTCTTCCTGGTTGAGAGGACAGTGGGATGGACAAAACAGGAGACTGCCTGGCTTCCCTAGTGCTGAGGGTGGACAGCTCTGGGGTATTCAACAGGCCGAGGAGCAGACGTATAGAAGCCAGAGTGCTGAAGCGACTCACTGACACCGATTCAAAGCCAGGCTCTGCAATGACAGTGGTACACAGCCATGCAGGCTGCGGCTGCGCCACGCCAAGCAGGCAGCAGCACACTGGAGACTAGTGAATGGTACGCCAAGGGGGTGTGTTGTGCAAAACCCGCGAGGCTTCGATCACCTGACATAAGCTCTCTGAGCCTGTCTCACTCCCTGTAAAATATTTTCTCCACACTGAAAGAGGAAGCCGGAGGGGTAGAACGGGCCTTGAACTGGCACTCGAAGGGCCTAGGTGCCAGCCCTGCCCTGCTACTCATCAGCTGTGATGCCTTGGGTATGTGGCCTCCGCAGTCTGGGAAGGGTCCCCCTAGTTGCCAAATGTGCAGGTGGACAGGCCTTCTGTCACCCTTCTTTCTCGAGGGGTGAGTTGCACTGCACTCTCTATAGGCTGTCGCTCTCCCCAGGCATCCAGACACTGAATGCTCCACTGGGCCCACGGCCCACTGTCCCAACTGGCATTGCTAAGGTCAGTGGCCCAGCCTGGTCTGTGTCAGCTACTTGACCCCTCCACTCCAACTCACTGAGCAAACATCTTATCAGAACCCAAGCAAGACACTTCGGCTCAAAAGTCATAGGGGTTCTTTTCCCCAGTTCGCTTCCCTTCCCATGGATGGACACAGGCACTGCTGCCCACCCCACCCACAGAAGGAAGAGCAGAGTTGCATCCAAAAAGAAGATCATGTTTTCTGAACAGTTTTGTTGCTGGCTAAAGCCCAGAGAGGGTGAGTAACTTCCCTGGAGTCACACAGGAAGTCAACTGCTGAGCAAGGAAAAAATCTCACTATGGTTACATCAGTAACATCCAGCCCCTGCCCTACTCCATTCCCTGTGTGGGTGGGAGCAGGGGCACTTATTGCCTCTTCTTAGATCTCCCTTCTAAGAAAATGAGAAGCCTAGAACCCCAGGGCAATCTTGTCTACAGTGGTATTGTAAAATTGCCCCTCCCCACCCACTCCCTTCCCCCCACCCAAGTCACTGTGGGGGGAGGGTAGTCCCCACCAGCCCCAAACTGAGTAGCTCCTGACCCACCCCAGAACTAGGCTCTGAAGGTCCCCCAACTAACCAGTCCCCCCAACAGACCTGTCTGCTTCACATGGAATGAAGAGCAGCGGTGAACGGGATCTCCTAGGAAGGCTATCGTCAGCCAGTATCTGAGGCCACCCCTGGGAAGGAGGGACAGGCTTGCAGCCCGGGTCATTAAGGACACCAAGGCAAGGGGTGCAGAGCACAAAACGAACCTGCGTGTGGGGTATCCCTACTGGGAGCTAGGAACTGGAGAGGGAATGCGGGACCCTTATATTCTGGCTACTCCAGGACCCGGACCAGGCCAAATGCCTGAAGGGAAGGTCTTCTCTCCTTCCCCGCCAGAGACAGATTCCCACATTCCCCCTTTCCACTCCCCACCGCTCCCAAGGAACTCCAGGAGACAAATACTCACTGCCATAAAAGTTAACTGTGAGTGCTGAAGTCAGACGCACAGAGTCACCCCGTGGGGAGGGGCGGGGAAGGCCAGGGCATGCGCTGGGGGGACCTTCACCCCCCACTTTGCAAACTAAGATACCTACCAACGCTTGGCAACAGTCACTACTTCAGGAGGTCCCAAGCCTGTCATAATGCTGGGGCCGATAAGGGCGGGGACAGCTCGCCACTCACACACACCCTCGGCCTCCCTAAATTCCCCCGGGCATTCACCCACCCACTGGCAATTTTCCCCCGGGTGCAGTGAGAGTGTGTGGCCAGTAGCCGGTACCTGCTTCCGTAGCGCCTCGAAGGCAGCGCTGATGGTGTGCACCCGCGTCCGCTCCCGGGCGTTCGCCAGGAGCCTCCGGGTCTGCTGCAGGGCTTTGATCTCGGAGGAGGCGGCGGTCGCTTCGCCCGGCCGTTTCCTAGGCGACGCGGAGGAATCCGGGTGGTTATTGTAAATTACGTGTGAAATTGACGAGTAGGAACTTTCCCCCGGGCGCGCTGGGGGCGCAGGGGGCGCAGGGCGCACTGAAGTCTCCGGAGGCGCAGGGGGCGCGGAAGGCATGGGGCGGGCAGGCGGTGCGCACAGCAAGATGCGGGGACGCAGGCTGGGTTCCCGGAAAGGTTGTACCTCGGGACCCCCAGGTGCCTGGCCCTGGGGTGCTGGTGGCGGCGGTGGCGGCGGCGGCGGCGTGGACAGTCCGGGTCCCACAGCGCTCAGGGCGAAGCCGCGTTTCCGCGCATCCAAGACGTCCGGCGCCCTGGTGCCCCCGCGCTCCCCAGCGGTGTCCGGGCCCGCACCTGAGGGAATGGCCGGGACCACTGGGGCTGGCACCGGGGCCGGGACCGGTTGCAGCCGCTGGGTCCTGTCCCGCAGCCCGTTGGTGGCAGTGGCGCCTTGCTCGGGCGCTTCCAAGTCCAATCGGAAAGTTTTATAACCATTCGCACGCCGCGCCGGCTCCTTGCCTTTCCGCTTGAGCTTCTTGAGGCCGTTCAGCTCCTTCACGCAGACGGTCTTCCACGGCCCGTCCTCGAGAACTGGGATGTGCTTCATGGCGCGGGCAGCGCGCGAGGCAGGGGCGTGGGGCTGCCCGGAACGCGCGCCCGCCGCGCTCGCTCTGCACGCGGCGCCCGGCTCTGCCCGGTGGCCGTCGCTCTCGGCGCCTCGGAGGCTCGGGCTCTCCCCCGCCCTCCCTCCCTCCCGCCCTCTCTCCTCTCTCCCCCGCGCCCGGGGCAGCTGCGCCGCCGGCTCCGCGAAGCCGCCGGGCAATCCCTTCCCGAAGCGCTCAGAGTGTCATCTGAAGTCGCTGCCGCCGTGCCAGCATTTCTGGAGCACGCCCGCTGCGCTCCATCTGTGTTTGTTTAGCCTCAGTTTACACAGAAGCCCAGTTCGCGAGATCAGTCAGCGCCGCCGCCCGGAGAGCAGGCAGCTCCCGCCGCCACCGCCTCCCAGCCCGGCCGCCCGAGCCGCGAGCGCCTTTAAAGAAACAGGAAGCATTTTTCAAAACAGCTGGGCTGCCGGCCGCCTCCTTTGTCCGCGTCCTCTCTACCTCCCCCCACCCCCACCCCTTCTGCCCAGAATCGGCCTCCTCTGGTTCTCCCTCCCCAGCCCCTCCTCCAGTTGGGAGCGCTGCTCTTTTCCAGGGGACGGTCAGCTCTGCGTAGAACTGCCCGAGCACGTGGCTCCCGGGCCCTTCGGCCCTTCCCCTCTTCAGAGCGGGGCCTTCTCTACCCGGCCTTGCTGACCGCTCGGGGATGCGGCATAGACAGTGCGCACCCAGCGCCTCACGGTTCACCCCTCCACCCTAACTCACTCCAAGCAATAGAGGGAAAAAACGGAGCAGCAACTTCGGGGGCGAGGGGCGGGGGGCGCGGTTCAACGGGAGAAGGGAAAGGCTCCGGCGTGTCCGGCACTTGGAACCCCTTTCTGCCACTTGCCGGAGCAAGGAGGACAGAGGCAGAAAGCCTCAGTGATAGGGAAACTGAGGCTCTGAAAAGGAGTGTGTCTTCCCATAGCCACACAGCGAGTCAAACGGGCCGTCAAGAGGCCAAGTGGGGTGCAAGCTTCGGATTGAGCCAGATTTAGCATCTGTGAGAATCTGGAGCTACCTCAACCCGAGCTGCCCGCTAAGCCTGGATTTGCTCACCTATGAAATGCGGAGAACATCAACGCCTCCGTCACTGCCTTGCTGTGAGGAACAAAGTACCAGACACACGCCAGGTAGAAACCAAACGGCAGCTTTGGTTATTATTATTAATAACAGAGGCAGAATAGCTTTTAGAGGCAGGTTCTCTGGGTTCAAACCCCAGCTCTGCCACTTACAAAGAGAGTGACCTTGGGTTAAGTCACTGAACTTCCCTGTGCCTCCGTCTCATCTGAAAACTGAGGTAATAAGGGTACCTTCCTCCCGAGGTGCTTGTGAAGATTCATTGTGCACATGTGTGCAAACCGCTCAGAGCAGCATCTGGCATAACGAGCAGTACCTGGCACTTTGCAAGTGCCCACTGTTATTGGTTCGGAGCACAACTCCCCGGACCCTCAGTTCCCTACCATTCCCCTGGAGATTCTGGAAGAAGTCAGACTAGTAGGCCCTCCTCCAAGACCCACGCGGGAGGCTGCCCTGGAGGACCAGCACGGGGCGTCACCCCCATAGGTCCCTTCTGTGGCAGCCCCTCCTAAAGGCAGCGGTGGTTGATCAAAGCAGTTTGGGAAGAGAAGATGGACCTAGACCTGGCCTTGAGCTCTGGCCTCTGCAGCCACTGGGATCTTCCTCTTTCTGGTTTCACTCCTGCATGCCCACCCCTAGACCTACCAGACCAGGGGGGTGGGTTTCCTGTGAAAGTGCAGGGCTCACACACAGTCCAGAGTCCAGGGGAGAATGCCCTGAGAGTGGGGGTGGCCTGCGGCATGCCGAATCCTGGGAGGTATGATGGGGTCTGGGCAGAAGGTGCAGGGGCAGGAGCATAGAGCTGGGTCCAGGAGCCCGAAATCCATCTTGGCTTTTCAACTGTTGAGCCCCATGACCCTGGGCGAGACATTTTATCCCACTGGGTTCCTGTTTTCTCATCTGTCCTTAAGGATATTTCTGTCCGGCCAAACTCTCAAAGTAGTTGGACGAGTAAAAAGAGATCATGGATGTAAAAGGACTTTGACATAAGGCTTCAAATGTACCTTCACACGCACACATTCCCACAGGGACACACAAAGAGGAGGCATGCAGTTTTCTGATTCTAGTAAATGCAAAACCTCATTTTTTCCACTGAGACAGGTTCCAGCATCATGGTGTATTTGCTCCTCAAGGCCCCCCACCCTTCCCTGGACACCCAGTGTCTTCCTGCACTTTATCTATGTTCTGAAGGCCAAGGGTGTGCTCAGGGAGGAGCACTGATCCTCCTGCTGTTTCCCTACCCAACCCAAGACCCTAATGCACTGGCCTTTGCTCAAAGGTCCCCCACACCGCTTCTCTGCAGAGCATGATCTTCCTTACCCTTTGGGGACCATTTCCATTCTCCCCTCTTCCTGTAAGCCTTGGCTGATCACCACAGCCCCCTGTCACCCTTGGTGGCCTCTGCACATGCTCACTCACAGGTATTGCTGCCACTCATCCTCCACTGGGGACCTGTCTGAGCTCCTGGGCTTGTGAGCTCCTGGAAGGCCGCTATTTCCTTCTTCTCTCTCTCCAAGGGTCGATGCCCAGGAAGCGTTTGCTGAAGAACGACCAGCCCTCATGCCCTTTTCATTCTCTGGGTCCCAAGCAGACGCTAAGACCCCAGCTTGCCCCTTCTTCAAGCATCTACCCAGTCAGTGGCAGAAATGGGGAAAAGCCTCCTCTCCACAGCTTCTAAAGTATGCTCTGAGCCTCAGTTTCCCCTCTGTAAAGTGGCGATCATCTCCATGTGCCTCACAGGGCTGGCATGAGGGTTAAATGAGGCTCCGTGTGCAGTGCTCAGCATGGGGCACAGCACAGAGGGAACGGTGGCCTTCAGCACCCTGGGTTAGCACAGCTTCCCAGGCTTCATCTAGCCCAGCACCTACCCCCAACTGGGGGTGCGATTGCAAACTGAGGGTGTCCATGGCTAGTTGGGGCATGGGAAGTCTCTGGCATGACTGAAAATCGCCCCTGAAGAGGCTAGGCTCTGAGTCAGAAAAAGCACGTGTCTTGGTTGAGTATCAAGGCCATCACTCATGCTGATCCTGAGCCCCTCACCAACTCCCCCAAATAAAGGAAAAGCTCCCTGAGGTCCCATCCATGGCTTCTCAGGAGGGGAAGGGGGTGGATAGGACTGGTTACTTGTACGGGGTGGAGGTAGAGTGGGATGCAGACCCGCCTCCAGTCTCCCAGAACACATTCCTTCCCCCTCACCATTCAGCCTCTCCTGCTGGTCAATGGCAGAACCCCAGGGCTGACATCAGGCAAGCCGAGGAGGGATCTCTGCTTTGCCACCACCAGCTGTGTGGCCTTCAGCACCCTTTCACGCCTCTGAGCCCCGGCTTTTTGTCTGGGCAATATCCCCTTAGTCGTAAGATGGAATGGCCTTTAGAGGAACAGGAGATTGACTGTAATGGGTTCAAGAGATGTGAAGGGTCCCGGTTGTCATTCCCAGCCCGCCTGGTGGCAGACCTTCAAAGTCCGGTCTACCTACGGGTCCACAACCCCCTAGCCAAAGCTTCAAACGGAGGACTTCGGATTCTGCCTCCTCGAGAAGTGGGAAGAGAGAGCCCAGCCAGGCTGCGCCCCCTGGTGGTATAACACCGCCTGTCCTGCACACAAAATTGCCGTCTCCTGCAAGGAACTTCTTCATGGCAGAGCCAGGTTCCTGGCCCTGCAGTGACAGTAATGTGGATTTCATGAATTCAGAGTTGCCTGGATGAAAGGCTCTCAAGGCTCCAGACGGTCTCACTCCCTGCTTTGGATGGATGGGACAATGCAGACACCCCAAGAAAACTTATACCCTACTTTCTTTAAAAGCGCCCCCCACTGAATCAACTGTTTGAGGCTAGCATGGTGGTGCCACTGGGAGGTCCCACATCGCCTGGACCACTGGTCCAGAGGACAGAAAAGAAACTAAAAAAGGAAGGGAAGGCAAGAGCTTATAGCTTAAGCCACTGGGAACAAATGCTAGAAAACCAGACAGCAATAATTACTGCCACACAGGGAGTGACTTCACTAAATCCATACAGCAGCCCAAGGGTAAACCCCTTCTGCAGATAGGAAATGGAGGCTCCTAGAGGAAAAGCCTTACCAACACACAGGAAATAAATGGAACTTGAACCCAGGCCAGCTGACCCCAAAACCCAAGCTTTGAACCATGTGCTTTGCTGCCTCCTGAGAGTTCGGTGACTAGCACGAAGGTGGGAGGTCACCTATAGGCCTGGCCTATTTGGCAGCCTGGCTGTCCTTGCATGTGCTGCCAGCCTGGGCTCGCTCATTACTGTCCACCTCTCAGCGAAAGCTGCTGGCCTCTGTTGGACCAGCCCAGTGCCCCTCCAGCTCCTTCCAGGTAAGGATCAGATGGCAGGGGCACCACCTCTGGACACTCAAGAGTCTCAGGCATATGGATCCCACCTCTTGGTATCTAGACACTGGTGCCATTCCACGGGTGAGGACAGGACAGCTGTGCAGGGTGGCATCCAGAGATTGCTGTCTTCTTGGGCAGGTGAGGTGAAACCTTGGATACTTATTCCATGAAGCTCTATATTTCTGAATCTAGAGTCCCTGTTTCTGAATGTTCAGATTGTCCCAAAGTGGGTGTGTCACCCATTAGAGAAAAGGAGAAAGAATGGCAATTAGAATGCTGGGGGAAACAGAACGCATGTGATTGGTGCCCCCTGGAGTTATACTCTCAGCAGCTCTGGACAGGACTACCTACGGACATGAACAGAAAGTAGAATACCATCAGCCCGGAGGCCCACAGCGATAGCACCCACACTGCCACCATTAAACATCAGGACATTGGATCCAGAGGGCACTGATAAGGCATCCATGTAGGAAGCTCCCTGGACTTACCCTCCAGTCTCTTCTCCCTCTACCTTCCTCTATCTGTGTGACCATACCCATTACGGAAAATTCAGAGTCTTTGGGGCTGGGACAGGGGCCGGATGAGGGCACTGCAGGAGGGAGAGAAGGAGGCCTCCAGCACTCTTTCTCTGAGACCTAGCTAGGGCACAGCTTCTCAGCAGTGAGCCTGTGGTCTTCTGTGAATGAAGCAGGTTCCCCTGCAGAGGGCGTGGCTGCGGTGGG
The DNA here is from genome assembly GCA_004026545.1 of Mormoops blainvillei. NCBI lineage: Eukaryota > Metazoa > Chordata > Mammalia > Chiroptera > Mormoopidae > Mormoops > Mormoops blainvillei. The sequence continues at coordinate 476,676 of PVJD01000040.1, forward strand.
GTCAGGGAGAAGGAAGGTACTCAATAAGCAACAGGAGGGGCCTGGCATGACGGGCAGGTGGGTACCAGGTTTCCACACAGTTGGCTAGCTATCCTGTTAAAACATAGGACATGTCATGTCATTCCTCTGCTCCCAGGCTCCCAGTGACTGTATTTTTTCTCAGATGTGTTAGGGGTGCCATCAGTTTCTTCTCTCCCTGCCTGTACAGAGAGGTGCATCTATTCCTCCACCCCAGTGAATCTGCGCTAATGGAGCCCTGCAAAAGTGGAAGTGATGCTGTGCTTTAAGGGGACTGGCTGTTTCTGATCCCTGCCAGTGGGAGCCCTTAGTCACCGTATGAGAAGTTCAAGTTGTTATGCTGGAAAGGGAGGTCACCCGGAGAGCTCCATGGCGTTGGGCCTGTGAGTGGAGTCTTCAGATGCCTCCAGTAGTAGCCACTATTCTGGCTGCAACCGCATGGAAGAGCCAGAGCAAGAATCGCCCAGCTGAGCCCAGTCATCCCACAGAATCATGGGAGCAAATACTAAAATGTGTGTTAAGCCACTGCAGTGTGGTGTGTTTGTTATGCGGCAGTGGCTAACTGGAACATTAGAGTAGGAGCCAAGCCCTGGCTGGGTAGCTCGGTTGGTTACAGCAGCGTCCTGATATACCAAGATTGCAAGTTTGATCCTGGGTCAGAGCACATACAAAAAGCAACCAATGAATACATAAATAAGTGGAATAACAAATTAATGTTTCTCTCTCTCTCTCTCTCTCTCTTTTCCTCTATCATTAAAACCAATAAATTTTTTTTTAAAAATTAGAATAGGAGCCAAAGTCGACGTCTGTTCTCCCATTCTTCCATGACCCTATTCCCCTCCATTCTTTCCCATCCCCAACCCCGCCCATCACTCTGGCCCCACCACGCTGGGCTCCTTTCACTCCTCAAACCTACCCAGCAATTCCTCCGGCCTCAGGACCTTTGCACTGGCAGTTCCCTTTGCCTGGAATGCTCTACTACCAGGTAGCCTGATGGCTTACTCCCTCACCCACTTCTGGTGTTTCTATGTTACCTTCCCAGGGAGGCTGTCCCTGAGCACCCCGCATAAAACTTGTACCCTCCCTGTTCAGTATTTTCTACCTCTTCCCTATTTTAATTTTTCAAGTGCTTACCACCAGCATCTGACACTCTCTATATATGGTATTTTTGTTTATTTGTCTCCCCCGCTAGAATGTTAGCTCCATGAGGGCAGGGATTTCTGCCTGTCTTGCTCACTGCCATGCCCCAGCCTCCAATGCAGCCCCTGGCACACAGCAGGCGCTCAGTAAACACTTACGGAATGAAGGCAGGCCCACTGCTCAGCTCCGACCAGGACTCGCTCAGCTATTCAACCAGCCACTTTGATAGAAGAAACCGGAGGATTCAGAGACAGAGTTAACCACATCACCAGAACAGCTGTGCTGACCACTGAGACCTGGTGGTCGCATTGAATTCCTTCCCTTCCCTCTGACTTTGGGTCTCCCGGTCTGATCCATTGAGTGAGGGACAATAAGTCTTAATCAATAGCCATTCATTCACTTGGCACATCTTATGCCCTGCCTAAGATGGGACTGAGGCAGAAAAACAAAGTGTCTACTGTCAGGAGCTCAAGTGCTGAAGACGGACGACTTCCATCCCCAACTGGTCCAGCTCCAACAATTTAATAGGCATTTATGGGCCACCTACTGAGGCTGGGGTACAGCAGCAAATAACCGAAAACCCCTGCTCTCAGGAGCTGATGTTCTGGGAGAGGAGACAGGGTACTCTGGCTCCAGGTCCAGGAGAAAGAGAATACAAGTCTGAAAAGAGCTGTGAGACACAGTACGAAGTGATACACACTGCAGGAGAAGCTGTGGGAATTCTAAATGGGGGAGACTTTCTAGAAGAAGGGGCATTCGAGCCATGCTAGGAGGACAGGAGGACTTGGCCAGGAAGACCACTTCCCTGACAAATGCCATGGCTTGTCCCCTCGCCTGCCCCAAGCCTCTGCTGTTAAGTCACCTCCTCCCTGAGACCTCCTCTCCACATCCATTTACAACAGGACCGCCAGCCTTTGCTGCTGGACCGCACCATACGATGTACTTACCATCATGCTTTTGGCCTGTGTTGTCACCCAAAGGAGATAGGAAGAGGCAGCAGGGACAGCATCTGCGCCTTCACAAAACCCAGTGAGGGTTCTTCCCATTGGTAGGTTAATGGCGGGGGAGAGAGGCGATGACCACATGGCATGGACCTCACTGTCGAGGACTTGCTAAGAAGTGGCCAGACGATCGGAGCCTCAAGGAGACCTGTCCGTGGAAGGAACACTGCAATCCAGGCTGTGCTGGGCAAATAACCCCCGAAGAAGACAAGGGCTCCCCAGAGGCAGCTACATCTCTCGGCTTCCTCTGACCGGCGTCCAACTCGGTCCTGCCTTCTCCCGCTGACGCTAACTTTCCCCGAGGACCCTTCGTTGTAGTGGCTTCTGACCGGAGGGCCCTGAGTCTACTGTTGCTCTTTCCTGCTCCTCTTCTGTACCCTACGGGCTCTGTTTCAGCCAAGCCGTTATTATCCATCATATTAACTTAATGGTGTTCATGTGAATTTTATCGTCTCTGTGGTTTTGTTTATTAATTTAATAATTTGTTTGGGTTTGTAGTTACATAAAAATTAAAAGTATAAAGCATAAGAGTATAATTATATCCTAGGGCTCTGTGACTACGCGCTGCCTTTTAAGAAAGGGGTATATATTACTGTGGTTTGAGAAGCTCTGGTTTAATGCTATCGGAGTTCCTCTGCAGCTTTGACTTGCTGGTCCGGGAATCAAGAGATGCGTCCTCTTCCCAGGACCAGTTAACATGCCCTTCCCAGGAACGAGGTACCTGCTTCCCCTGTCCCCCATCCCCTGCAAGCCTCAGTTTCTTCAACTGTAAAATGGGGAGAGTGAGGAGGAAGTGAAGCCTACATACCTTAGGACCCTCCCATCCCTAGCATCTTGGCACCTGTGTCGAGTTTCTTCATAATCCAGAGCACCAGTGGGGAAAGTGAAGCATTCACTCGCTAGAAAGAAAGCTCTCCTCCATGTCTAACCCCCATCACAGGCGAGATAAGGCCTCTCGTGGAGCCATCAAACCCACTGGATCACGGAAGCTGGAATGGCCAGGGGTGGGCGGGGAGCGGGAGGTTCATTCGGGCTTCGTTCGTCAGGACCCAGTTGTCAACCGACAGCCTAATGGGACCCGACTTCGGTCAGTGATCTCCTGGGGGCTGTTACCAATCCTCACAGACACGCTCTGTGGCTCGATGTGAAACCAGAGTGTGATAACTTCTTTTTTTTTATTTTAAGAAAAACAACTTTAAATTCTCCAAGGAGCACATTCCTTCACTGTGAAGTATTCCCTACCCATCTCCCCCATTCCCTCAGAAAAGAAAGGAAACAAAAAGGCTTGGCTGCTTCTTCTGTGCAGACTCTTCAAAAAAACTATTTTTACAGCTCTTGAAAAAGTCCCTGCTGATGGCGGCAGCCGGAGAACAGGAGGGGGCAGGATGGAGCTGACGCAATGCACATTTATTAGCAGTGAGGAAAATTAATAAGGCACCAGCTCAGCCATGGCCTCACTCAAGGGCAGCTCCACAGACCTGGGAAGCCTCAGGGACAGCTGGCGATCTGGTGGTCTCCAAACTGAGGCCTCAGACACCTAATCAGTTGCAATTCTAGATCAGCACAGCTGGAGGGAGGCTTGGAGATCATCTAGTGCTGAGAGGACAAAAGCTTTTTATCACACATGCCAAATCTAATTGATTGGTAGGGTTTGCCTGAAGCCCTGTGTTGAAAAGGATTCTGAGGCTGCAACTGGGTCTCATGGGGATGAGTGTTGTAATTGATTGGCAATGTCTGCTATAGATGGAAGAGGAAGGGTGGCAGTATTCACACCATATGTTTGCTACTGTGGGTCTAGTCCAACTTTCCCATTTTATTGAGGGGGGAGACTGAGTCCCAAATCCCGTTGCTTACAGGGTTTTTCCCAGCCTTCTTGGGGACCTGGCTGCTGTGGAGAAGTGGCAGGTGGCCTGTCTCTTGAGAACCAAAGATGTCAGATCCAGACTGTCTCTGAAAACCAAAAACCGTTATCGGGTTTGGTTCATTTCAGTCAATTCCCTGTTTCCTGGAAATAATTGGTAAAAATCAGTTGTCTCATGGAATTGATGAGTCAGTTCAACCAATGTAGATGATCTAGCAGGTGACCCAAGCCAGTGTTTACCTAACGCTAGTGGTCAGTTAGGTAAAAAAAGAATCGGTGGGCGACACTAACAAACTATTTAGCCTCAGGACAATAAAATCCCCAAGTGGTCAATGGAGTTGTTCTTATCAGGCCAATTCCTGTCCATCTGATCTCCACCAAACAAGTTTGGGCCTAACTGTCCCGACCGTGACTCCCGCTCCCTTGCTCCCATCTGCTCCTGGCTTCTTTCCCTCTCGTCTCCTGAGCCTGTAACAGACCCTGCTCCCTCGGGCAAAGAACCCTCCTACGATGGGCTGGACACCTTAAACAGGTTCCTCTGACCCCCGCACCCAATACCTGCATATCAATTCTGCCATCTTAGAGTCTTCCCTTCCATCTGTGACAGCTCAAAGGCCATCCCAGCCACTCCTCGTTTTAGAGCTGAGGAAACTGAAACCTGATCAGGGAAATGACTTGCTCATCATCACTGAAAGGTAGTGGCAACTCCCGGTCTCCTGACTCCAAATCTGGGGTCATGCCGGTTGCGCTAAGTAAACCCATTCTGTCTGGTTCACCCCAGTTTCACGCACTACTCGGAGTAGCATGGACAACTTCTGAGGATCCCCCCAAAGTGGGCAGTCCCAGAGTGAATGTCTGGGGTGGGAAAGAACTTTGCATGTGAAGGGCGTGTGTTCGGGAGTGCAGGAGGCGACATGGGCCGCCAGTGAGGCGACCCAGGCTGTAGGGGAGGCCTGGCTTGGTACGAGACCAGCAGGTTCCTCTCCGATCTCCTAGCGCCGGCCACACTGCCCTCCGGACGGTCTGCCCTCACACCTCAGATCCCCACCTTGCATCTAACAGTTCTCTTCCCGGGGACAAAAAACGGGGGGGAAAAAAATTAAAAAGCAAAAATAGGCCTTTACCCAGGGCACTTGGCTACATTAAATGGAAAAGGACCCTAAGTGTGGTGAGAAAAGTCAGGTGTTAGAGTGGAACAGCCTGAGTTGAACCCTGGGTTTACCACTTACAAACTGGGAACTTGGCCAAATCTCCTAATCTCGCTGGGCCTCAGTTTCCTCATTTTCAGTGTTTTAAAAGATAGAAAGATTACTGACCGCTGTTGTCGGGCTGTTGGGAGAATTAAGATGGGTCATCAATGTAATGGGCTCAGCACAGGGTTTGGCACATGGTAGCTACTAACGTACCTGGAACAATTCCCCTTTTCTTTCAAAGCAACACTTCGTGCTTCACGGCTCGGGCCCTGAACCTCCTCCAGGAAGCCTTCCTTGAACACCCTCAGCCATTTACACAGCTCTGGAGAGCTTTCGGGCTGGCCTACCTGCACTCTGTCCCGGGAGCCTTGTTTCTCCAAAGAGCTCATGAGTCTCTGGGGGCCAAGGTGGTTTGCCTCTTTCCTTGCTCCCAGGAGCCCCCAGCTCTGGGCTGAGAACACAATGGGTGCTGGGTAAAGTGGCCGCTCTGATCCTGGCACCCTCCCCTCACCCCCGCCCACTTAATCTCGCCAGTTCCCTGATTTTCCAACCCCCTGTCTAGTTTCTTCCTAATGCTTCTGTCTCCACGTCTCCGGGGCTCTGTTTGCATGAGGGAAAAAAGCCTCCACACACACACACACACAGCCCAGAAAGCATCCAGTTGCTCCCGGGCAGGCTGCCAGCGATTGAGTGACCTGCAGCTTCCCCCCCAAATCACATTCCACTGGCACGGATCTTGCCCCGCCTGACGCCAGCCTCCGAACTCGCCCCCAGAGCAAACATTTCCAGTTGGCAGCTCGGCCTTGTTTTTCTGAGGCCCAGATTCAGGCTCCCTTTTAGAAAACAGAAAACAAAATGCTAGGGACCAAAAATGAACTAAAATAAAATTTGAAAGGAGGGGGTGAGATGGGGAGGCATTCGCTCCAAGGCACATGGAAAAATAGCTTCGGGATATGCAATGAGTTCCTACGAGGCAAACACACATGCTCACACCAGCTTTGAGGCTCTGATCAAGTCACCCAGGCCGCTGCCTCCTGCTAGAAGACACACTCTGTTCTCATTCACAGCCGCCAGGGGAGGGCAGGGGAGAGGGTGGTCGGCGTTACAGGACTGCTGTTTGTTCTAAAGGGGAAATGAGAGAAAGCAACACAAACAAGGCCAGCAGGATTTTCACGCCAGTGCGCGAGGCAGCGGGGCAAAGAGGGGTGCGTGTGTATGTGTGCTAGCACGTGCAGATGCCTGTGGGCACCGCTGTGTTTGCCTTCTCAAAATTAGAGTCTCTCGGTGGAAAGATGTCATAACCCAGGCTCAGGCGGCAGTGGGGACAGGCCAACCGGGGAGGGCCAAGGCTGGTACCCAGGCCTGCCCATGGGGCCAGGCAAAGGTCAAGTTTAGGGGTCAGGCAAAGGCTTTAGTCATGGGTTGGACGTGTGGCGACGGGGCTCCAAAGGTCAGCCCCAAGCTGGGTGCTCTGTCCCAGGGGAAGAGGTGGGTTGAGGAGCAGTGCTACGGAACGATGGGCTCAGGCTGGGAATACGGGTGCTCTTCTCAGCAGAGGAGGGCCTTGAAGCAGGGAGGGAGTGACAGAGAGAGAGAGGCCTAAGGGACAGGAGGAGCTAGGAGAGGCGGTAGGGTGGGAAAGGACAGTGAGGGCAGTTAGCAGACCCCAGCGGGAAGGCAGGCCAAAGGCAGGCCAGCCACAGATCTGGCCGAGCCACAGAGCTGAACGGCAGGGCTGCGAAGAACCTGCCGCCTGGGGGACAAGGGTCCCATGAGGGGACCAGCAAAAGAAAAAAAATCCCAGGACTGAGGACACCTCAGGGCCTGGGCTGAGATGGAGGGTCCTAGGTTTCGCAGAGCCCGAGAAGCGTAGTCAATCATCAGGAGCCAGGAGTGAGCAGACTGTCACAAGAGAAGCTGGGCATGTCAGGACAGTGTGGGAAGCCATGAGAGAGGGCAGGTAGCTCAGAGCTCACACCGGGACCCATGTGGCTGCGTCTCTTCTCCGTGGTGCCAGCTTCTCCATGCAGGGAAGGGCCTGGTATCTTAAAGGGACCAAGCAATAATAGTAAAGAGGTCCCAGGGTGAGGAGCCCGGTGAAGCTTGCAGAGGCTGGAAGGGCTCGGCTGTGACAATGCAGCTCTGCTGGAGCAGGAAGTCATACAGGCCAACAGGAGAGATCCAGGAGCCCTGGCCCAATGTCCCCCAGAAAACAGTGGCAGGACAACATGTGTCGGAAACCCTTGGCTGTGTAAGAAAATGTACATCTCTGCCATTCGTTGCACCTGCTGGATCAGACTCCATCTGATTTGGCTACCAAGGAGCTGAACCCTGGATGGCCGGCCCACGGGGCTCACCTGCCCTCCATGATGTTGCCACGCCGTTTGCCTCTCCCCACCCATCCCCTCTAGCTGTACGCCCATCTGTCCAGGCCCCAGGAACCATAGGACTTTCCCATTTTCCTCTATCATAATTTGTGAGAAAAGTAATTAACAAGTCTTTCCCAAGGGTACTTTCACTTTGATTCAAGGCCTTTCTTAGCCCAAAGAAATGAGTCTCTAATGGTGGAATTCAAGCCTGAAGAAAGCCAGAAAGAGAGTTTGGGGAGTACGTGGGAAGCCCTCCCTCAAATTCACTGTGTCATTGGAAAGCCCCAAAGTGAACTTTTAAGAAACTTCTTGCTTTTATTTATTTATTTAAACTTTTTTTTTTTATTGTGGACACTGTCACGGCTGTCCCCATTTCCCCCGCTTTGTCCACCTCTACCCAACCCCTAACCCCTTTCCCCTCCAGCCATCACCACACTGTTGTCTGTGTCTATGTGTCACGCATATATGTTCTTTGGCTAACCCCGTCACCTTCTTTCATCTGGTCCCCCTTCCCCTCTGACAGCTGTCAGTCTGTCCCATGTATCCATACCTCTGCTTCTATTTAGTTCATCGGTTTATTTTGTTCATTAGACTCCACATAAAAGTGAGATCATATGGTATTTGTCTTTCTCTGACTGGCTTATTTCACTAAACGTAATAATTTCCGGGCCCGACCATGCTGTCGCAAAAGGCAAGATTTCCTTCTTTTTTTATGGTCGAGTAGTATTCTATTGTGTAAATGTACCACAGCTTTTTTATCCACTCATCTACTGATGGGCACTTAGGCTGTTCCCAGATCTTGGCTACTGTAAATAGTGCTGCTATGAATATAGGGGTGCACATATTATACTTAGTTCTCTCTAAACACCCTCCAAATGTCTTTCTATTGTTATTATCATTTGAACCTATGTGTTTTTAAAGTATTTGATGTGTTTCAATACACTACAGGGTTTTTATTTGTTTGTTTATTTTTGTTTTTGACACACGGATGACCCCTTTTGGTCCAGTATGAGCTCCTTTGAGTTGACACCTGAGTCCTTTTGTCATGACCCCAGTGGTGGTTGATAGCTTTCTTGCCTTCTGATGTAAGATGTCCTGGGTTCATCATGCATATTTGTGCTCTGAAATTGGAAATAGCCAATTTTCCAAGAAGCCTTGGTTCCTTTCAGTGAGAAAAGATGTTTAGAGACCACAGTTTGGTCACTGTGTGCACTCAATCAAAGCTTATTTTCTTTCAGTTTCTCAGTCTTCTCCGAGCAGGACTCGAGTCCGGGCCCAAGGCCATCTGAAGGATACCGTGCCCTGCCTCATCACGTGTGTTGCTCCTGGCTGCCTCCTCCCCGGAGCGAAGCTCTCTACCTACCTGAGGCAGCCTCCACCCCTTCCCTCCCCTCCCCAAAGATTAACCGCCCTCTGCCAGGGAAGGTCAGCAGCCCCCAAGCCCTCCTTACCCTCTCTCTTGGGTAGCACTGTAATGTGAGAGCACAGACATGAAATCGGACCCCAAGGGAGTTGCTTACCCCTCTATGCCATAGTTTTCTCATCTGCAAAGTGAGGGTCAAAGTATTTTATTTTCTTTTGTTATTTTTGAATTCTTACCTGAGGATATGTTTTTATTGTTTTTAGTGAGAGAGGAAGAGAGAGAGGGAGAGAGAGAGAGAGAGAGGGACATTGATGTGAGAGAGAAACATCAATCGATTGCCTCCCATACACATCCTGACCAGGGACTGAGCCTGCAATCCAGGTATGTGCCCTGACTGGGAATAGAACCCTCAACATTGACGACACTCCAACCAACTGTGCCACTCAGCCAGGGCAGGTTGAAAGTATTTTAAATGGGTGAGTTCAGACAAGTCTTAGCACAGTGTTGGGCTAAAAAAAACTAATGCACTAAAAAACTTTATGCATTCATTCTTACCTGCCAGATGAGTCTCGGTGTGCGCAAATAGAGTTTCCAGTAGCCTTCTCTGACAGTCCCAAAGCAGGAGAGCCTGCAGCTCCCCACCTTGCTGTAAAAAAGAGACACAACGATGATTTGTGCTGGCTTTAGGCTTCAGAGGTAATAAGAAGTCATGGAAGGGTGTCTTAAGTTGCAAGAAATAAGCAAATGTGTGTGTAGAGGGTGGTGGGCATCGCAAGGCCTGCTTGGGGCAATGAGAATGATGAAGACATTGTGCGAATATAAACCAAGGCCACAGTGTGGCAGGGCCTTTTGGAATCTGGATGTGCAGCATCTGAGGCAGTTCTAGGGACCAGCTCCCCTCTCTGTGGACATCGGTATGGTGGTCGCAGATATTCCCGTTTCTCCTCTTTTCGTGCACACAATAGCATCGCATGACTTTCCTACCTTTAAAATTTGGCACAGTCATAAGGCTTGCTTTTGCCGGTGAATTGCAAACAGGAGTGACATATGTCACCCGTGGACAGGAGCCTTAAGAGCTGATGAGCAATTAGCTGAATTTCCTTCCCCTGCTCCTGTGATCATGGAAGTATGTGTCTAGGCGGAGGATCCATTGGACAGGTCATGGGTAATAAACTCTGGTTGGGTTAAGCCACTGAGATACGGGGGTTGTTTTTTCCCACAGTAACATCTAGCCTATCCTGACTAATTGGTCTCCGTCTCCTCAGTGGGGCTCTCCCTCTCTCAGGAAGCCTGTTGACCCTGTGAATCAATTCCATGCCTTCTCACTAGCAATGAGTTTATTCTTGCCCTGGACCCTAGGATGGTTATTTCCTTGCAGCTTCGCCTGCTCCTCATTTCTGCTCCTACATAACTTTTGCTTGCTTCACACTCTCCCATGGCCCTATCTCTGCTTTGTGGTTCTGTCTGTAACTGCTCCCTTCAGGATGTCTTAGTTCAGAGAGACAAAGACAGGTTCTGCTTGCTTCAGATCATTTCTTTGTGCCAGGTCGCTCATGGGTTGTTGTCCAACCTCTAGACTGGTTCTCTAGGACAGATACCAATCCCTGTCCCAAATAGTGGAACTGGTGGTGGTTGGTGGTGGAGTGGGGGGGGGGGGCAGTCACATGACACCTTAATATGAAACATGGCACCTGCCCGAGGACTCAGGTGGTACATGGCCACCTGGAAGTGGGCAGGCACCAGACAGGGAGGAGGAGGGGGAGAGAGGGATGTTTGCTTTTAAACACTAAATCATGTTAACCTTCCATGTACAAGATACTCAACATCTGGCTGAAACAAGAACGCTTTAATGGAAACATCTGGATACTCTGCACAGTATGAAGCAGCTGGATCCTTGGCAGCATCTGTGTGAGTAAGCGATGTGGGGTCTCCTCTGTGTGTTTAACATCACAGTTGTGCTTTCCTTTGCCTGTAACAGAAAACCAGACTCAAACTGGTTCAAATGCTTAAAAGGGAAATTCTTAGCTCACTAGGCTGAAAAGTCCAGCGATGAGGCTGGTTTCAAGTGAGCATTAACCTAGCAGCCGAACAATACCACCAAGGACCCAGTTTCTCCGTATCCTGCCCCCAAACTGGCTCCTCTCAGAGGGCCCAAAAAGGCTGCCAGAAGTCCTCAGAGTTACACTTACCTTGTTCAACCAGTATCCCTAGCAAAAGGCTTGACATCTGCCCTCATTGGACCGGATTGAACCACACGTCACAGTTGATCCCATCACTGTGACCTAGGGGTACTGGAATGTGCTGACGGACTTTGTCACACATTCCCCCCTGGGAACCAGAGATGGAGCCAGCTTCTTCAGAACCCAGGTTCCCTACAGGCAAACCAGAGGGTGTTGAAAATGGAAAGTGGACAGAGGTTTATGTGCTGCTGGACACAGGGTTGGGGCTACTGTGAGGCAAGTGAGGAACCTAGGGCTCAGAATTTAAGGAGGTGCTTACTCTCAGGGCTCGATCTCAAATATTGTGCCCCAGGTTCCTCCCTTGTTTCACCCTAGTCCCAGCCCTGACTGTATAACAGATTGCCCCGTAGCTTGGTGGCTACAAACAATAAACGTTTATCACGTCATGATTTCTGTGAGTCAGGAATTTGAAAGCAGCTTAGCTGGGGGCTTCTGGCTTAGGGTCTCTCATGGGATGGCCCTCAAGATGTCAGCCAGGACTGCAGTCATCTAAAGATGTGACTGGGGCTGAAAGGTCCACTTCAGAAATGGCTCCCTCACGTGGCTATTGGCAGAAGGTCTCAGCTCCTCCCCAGCGGAACGTCTTCGCAGGGCTGCTGGAGCTGGCCTCCCCCAGAGCAAATGATCCAAGGGGGAGAGACGCAAAATCTACATGCCGTTTATAATTGAGTCTCAAAATCTACTCAGTATCATTCCTGCCATTTTCTATTAACCAGAAATGAATTACTAGGTCCAGACCATGCTGGAAGGGAGAAAAATTAGCTGCAATGCTTAAAGGGAGGGTTGTTGAGGAATTTGTAGACATATTTAAAGGCACCACATGAAGCAATGACAAGATGACTGGGTCACTAAAGATGCCCTGAATTATGAGTTCTTACTTCCCATTGTCTGAGGCCAAGATGACACATACGCTTTATCTCCTGTGCCAACGTTGTTCAGTTGGTGAAGACCCTGTAAGAAAGAGGGTGATAACTGATTATTAAAGTCTGCCCTGACCCCAACCAACAGCCAAGGCTCCCTGTTTATCTGAAAACAGAGTTTCTTTGTTCAGGATCCAGCTGCAATGTGCTCAGAGAAGGTGGTCCCGGATGACAGATCATCATGGGCCTGAACCAGCCACCCCATGGGAGGGCTCATCCCATTCCCCCTTGCCAGTAGCTGATTGAGAGATGGAGACACAACCCAGTCTGGCCAGGAGAAAGGGAATTCTGGGGGACAGGTTTTGGGAAAGTATTTCCTCCCAGATAAATGGCGCTGGTGAGAAGAAAACTTCCTTCCTTTAAGCAAATTTAGGAGGACCAGCTACGATCTTACAACCAAAGGGAAAAGTTATGAAATTTTTGAGAAACGGAACCAGAGCTCAGACATCATGAAGCTATTGACTGAATCAATCCCAGAACTGCCCTCCTCTGGATCTCTTGTTTTCAGAGATAATAAGTACTCTTATTGAACAATGTGGTTGAGTTTCCTGTTACTTGTGGCCCAAAGTAACTTAATTGATATATGAGATGATCCCACTTTTTATGCGCCCTCACACACCTTGAAAAAAACTGGAAAAGTTCCCTCCTTAGAGCTTGAAAGAATAGGACTCGGCATGACTTATCACATCTTTCATCACACCACCGGGTATGCTCTACAGCCTCTTCTCAGCTAAGTAGTAAAGTAAAATCCTGCGCTTTGGAGTCTTCCCTTTTGTTAGATACAGAACCTTTTTCCAAAGGCCCTCGTCGAAGTGTCCACAGCCCACTTCAGGTCTGGGCCCCATAGCACACTAATCAATCTCTGGGGAAGGGACAAAGCTCCTGGCCCCCGGGAACTTTTCTCTGAAAAACCCCCAGACCTGGTCACCCTGGGACGGAACCAGGTGTGCTGGGACACCGGGTCTGACTCTGGGTACAAGCTGCTCCAGAGAGTCTTTCTCTCCTTCTCTTCCTACTTCCTCCCTCCTCCTTCTGAGAGCCTCTCTTCCTCTTTATGTTTCTCTGCTCCAATCTCCATTGTCTCCTTCTTTCTCATTGAGTCTTTTACTATGAACACGTGGAAGCCCAGAACAAAGATTGTATTTCCCAGCCTCCCTTGCAGCTAGCTGTAGCTCCTGTGACAATATTCTGGCCAGTGAGATGGCAGAGGAAGTGACGTATGCAACTCCATTCATGTCCCTAAAGTAAAGGGTGTGCCTTTCTCCCACCCCTTCCTCCACACTGAAGCTCGGGGTTATTAGGAATGGTGGAAAGAGTAGGAGCTTGGGTTCCCGCACTAGCCCTGGATCAACCACCTAGAACTGTATGTAAAGGAAATCACTCTCTTGTTCAAGCCATTTTTATTACAGCCTCTGTTACTTGTAGCCTAACCCTTCCTCTTGCCTCGCCTCCCTTTCTTTCTCCTCTCCCCTCTCATGTTTCTCTCTTCCTTCTCTTTTTCCCTCCTGATCTTCAAATCTCCTCACCTTTTTCTTCTCTCTTCTCTCTAACCCACTGACACCTTCCAAAGTAACAGGTGGCAGGAGCAGGCAGCGGAGGGCCCTGACAGCTGCCCCACTCCCCAGCCCCTGTGAATGGGTTCCCATCCTGACAGCCCCGATCCGTGGGGGTTTGCGCTCACCCAGAGGAGCCTCTGGCCATGTCCAGCTCTGTGCTCTGAAGATGGCCTGCTCCTGGGGAGGAGCAGAGAGCCAGCCAGGGCACCAGCCCCAGGCAGCCCAACCTGTGGCCTGATGCCCAGTGCCCAGCTCCTGTCTCATGATTCCGTGGTGACCCTGTGATGCCTGGAACTGGATGCTCGCCTGGGCTGGAAACCATCTGGCTGTGCCCTCTGGCTTCCCCAGAAGGGAGTGCTCTTAGATATCAGGGAAGTTCAGGCCAGCCTAAGCTGGGGGCTGACCCCTTCGAACTCTTTTCTTCTTCAGCCCCAGGTCCAAACTCTGCACAGGTGGGTGAGAGTGGCAGAGGAAGAAGGGACAGTAAGGGTACTCTCCCACCGGGGGACTTCCCAACCACCGGGCAGGCCCCCGCGACTCCCCTCTCCCAGCCCTGCCCCCTGAGCCCCGCTGCCAGCCTTCTGTCCCTACTCAGCCCTCCCAGGCGACAGATGGTGCCTTGAAGACAAGTCCTGGGTCTGGGCCCAGGGTGCGGATGTCAGCTGTGACAGGGCGCTCCCCTTTCATCCTCCGGCATGCAGCTAGGGCAGCCCCAGCTCTTCACTGGCTGAGTAGGGCTTAGCAGGGCAGGGAGGGCTGTGTTGCAAGAGGCCACATGCAGAGCTTTAGTGGCCTGTGGGAGTGGGGACCTGGCCTGGGGTGAGAGGAGATGGCCCTGGTCTGGGGTGGGGGGTGGGGCGCACAGGAGAGCCCAGAGCAGCCAAACTGGGCCTTGCCCACAGCCAGTGACGTGAGTGCAGGGCCTCCACTGGGCTCAAGTCACAGGGGTGGATGAAGAGCATCAGTTTACCTCCAGGTTGTTCTCAGCGATGCCCTGGAAACCCAGAAGACCCCTCCCTTGGTTCTAGATTCCCACCCACCAAGGCAAGGTCCTTGATCTAAGCCAGTCCTTGACAAAGAGGCAAGGTTGTGAATGTCTTCACCTGGCCACTCCCAGATCAGTTACTGTCAGCACAATGTTGTGAAGGGGTGATGTCACGTCAGAATTCTCGAAACACTTTCCATCTGGAGTCAACGCAGCTGCTCCAAGGGCCATGCCCCACTGCCAGCCATGGGGTGGGATCAAGTGTCCTTCTGGAAGCCAAGCTTCGGGCAGGCTTGGGAAGAACCAAGTCAGGGCGCGGAGCTGCTGAGGGAAGAGGGAAGCACTTGAGGGCTGAAGTGCAGGAGCTCTGAGCCCAGAGAGGAGCAGGGAGAGACCCACAGAGTTCAAGGCTAGGCCAAGAGTCCGGGGAAAGACTCAAGGGGGAAGCCAGACGCTGAGGAAAGAGAGACCACAAGTAAGAGTCTCTCTCTGTCTCCGTCTCTGTCTCTCTCTCAGGCGCGCGCGCGCACACACACACACACACACACACACACACACGAGCATATTCCTTCATACCCACACCTTCCTCTAAGCGCTATGTGCCCCCAAGCCTTTGAGCTTTGCTCATGCGCTTCCCTTGCCAAGAATGCCCTCTCGCCACCTGGTGAATTCCTTTCATCCTTCAGAGGGCAGCTCAAATGTCACCTCCTCAGTGATAATTTCCCCCCACCCCCTACTGACCCTGCCCTGTGCCCCTCGTCCACTAGCAATTATGAGAGCCCCCTTCTGAGCTCCAGTAGCTCTTAACCACACTGAGTTCACACCGCTGTGTTAGCAGATGGGTTCATAGCCTGACAGCCCATCTACCCACTGAGAAGGGATGCCTCAAGGGCAGGCAGAGGCAGCCTGGCAGAGCTCGGGGGTGACTCGGTCCTCACAGGAGTATGGTCACTAGGGCCTGCCCTTGTGGGTTTACAGACAGGCATGAGGACACACTGCAGGGGACTACCTTGGTGACCTGTTTTCCCCTTTCGGAGTACAGTGGGGCTCAAATAGTTACTGATTGAATGTATTTAAATAGATCATAGACCCACACACAACCCAGAAGTCTCGCTATCTCTTCAAAGTCTTCTAATTATTTGGGGGTTGTCACTCTGAGGGGAGAAAAGATGCAAAAAAAAAAAAAAGTCTGATTTTGTTGGAACACCCAAAGCTAAAGCTGCCTGGTGTTTCCCACAGCACAGAAATCGTATGAAGAGAGAGGCATGGGGACCAAGCCTCAGGGGGCGTGACGGAAGGCCCCACTGCAACCCACTAGACACACGGTGCCAGGCAAGAAGCTTAATCAGACCCTCAGTTTCTTCCTTGGCACAATGAAAATATCTATGGTGATAATATCCCCAGCGTTGAAGCAAGAATCAAATGAGATGACATGTGACAAAGTACTTGGCCAAAAAATAGAACACACCAATGGCACAGGTTCTCACTCAGCCCCAACTCCCAGTTCTTTAATTGTGTCACTTACAAAGGCCCCGGGGAGCTCTGTGAAGTCGCAAATTGTTGGGGTGAGAATCCATTCATGCTCTGGAGGTGACGATATAAAGGCAGAGAGACAGGTCCACATTAGGAATTCATTGAATTCTTGTTGACGAGATTATGTTTTAGAATAATTTCTAACTCCAAGAGTCTAAAATTTTTAATATATTGAGAGTAACCCTCAATATATTAATAAAATGGAGGAAATTTTAACCAGAATGTTTTGATTAACCAGAACTCCAACCCCTGAGCATTCTAGGTGACCAGAAAAAAACCTCTTTGAGAGAAACCAGGGGCCAAGTCACAACAGCGTGATCTGGCCCTGCGCTGTCCAGGGCTGCACATGGGGACACGAGGCCAAGGGCAAACATCACACGCCTTCCGGGAAAGCCAATCTTACTCTGAAGTTTTTTTGAGGCTGAAAATTACCAATAAGAATGTCCCTAATTAAAAAGTGTGCATTTTCTTCATATATTAAATTCCTAAAAATCTGAATGCATTGATGTGTTTATTTAATTTGTCCATGTACTTTGCTTCTCAAAAAATTAAACTAAATTATATGTCCTTAAGGCCATGGTGTTTCTTGCAATTGGCAGTATCTTAGAACTGAGAAAAACAAATGAGCCATTTAACTCACTTTAAATAGCACTATAGCCCTAGCCAGTGGGGTTCGGTGTGTTGGGGTGTCGCCCTGTAGCCTAAGGGTTGTGGGTTTGATTCCCAGTCAGAACACATACCTGGGTTGCAGATTGGATCCCTAGTCCAGTCACATACAGGAGGCAACCAATCGATGTTTCTCTCTCACATCGATGTTTCCCTCTCTCCCTTCCCCTCTCTCTAAAAAGGCAATGAAAAAATGTCCTCTGATGAGGATAAAAAAATAAAATAAAATAATTGGAACTGTAAGTCATTTAAAACATTGTTTTTATGCTAGAACTTGCCAGGGCACACTAAAAAGTAGAAGGTGAAATGCACACGAACTTTTAAGAAAAAATATAGGAGGACAAAACTGTTCTGCCAGCTGTTCTGCCAGCAGACAATGCTCCCTTGGGTCACTTTTGAGCTAATTCCCTAAATTATAACTCTGCCCCTCTTTCTCCTGCTTTGCGCTGCCTCCACATCTCACACGTACATCTATTATTGCACTTTACACAGGGTACCTTGGTTACTTGTTTACCTAACACGCTTCTTTGCAGGCAAGACCTGTTTTTATTCTGTGTTAACCCCAGCACCCAGCCCGGCATCTAACATGCCGTCCTCAGGAGCTGTGTATCGGGGAGCCCTTCTCCCCACCAGCCAGATAGGTGGAGGAAGACAGAAAAAGTGCTCTGGGAGCAGGATTGTGAAATGATAGGGATGACGTGAGGGGCTTTCGAAACCCTGGGAAGGAGTACCCACGTGAACTAGAGCCCCTTGCTATTCTCAGCCACCAGCGGTTCAGAGTTGACTCAGGACAGCCTGGGAGCTGCAGTCAGCTGGGGACAGGGCAGCCTCACCCGTGCAGTCCTCTGCTGCCCCCTGGTGGCTTCCTGGGCGTCAGCTGAGCAGAAGAGGCCAGTTGTCTGGAAAACTTCTCAACCCTCTGAGAGCCTCAAGGCAGAGATTTCCCTGGAGTCCCCACTTCGCAGCTATCCCGGCAATGCCTCTTTGCAACATGGCATCGGGAAAAGCTAAGAACGGGGCATTAGATGTTTTTCAACTCAGAGTTTCAGTTTAACTCATGGTTTGATCTTCAGTGGCTTCCTTCACTTATCTAAGCCTGTTTTCTCATCTGTAAAATGCAGGTGATGGTATTCTCAAGAGATCAGCCCCTGGAAACTCTGGGGTGGAGGGCGTAGGGGGCCTGAACTGAGGGGATGAGCAGATGCTGGGTGAGAGACGGCGGCTCCCTGGCCTCCTCCCTTTCCCTGCAACACTAGGTTGCAGCACGCCCCCACCTGGCTAAACCCAAAACCGTCTTCTCTGGCAAGAATGAAACTAAGGGTCGCTGGACTAGAGGTCAGCTGGCACAGGCAAGGGTGTGGGCCCCAAAAGAGAAACAAATGGTTTTGCTGCCCCGTACACTGAATGTCGAGGCCCCTGGCTCTCCTTCCCCCCGCCACTGGACCCTGAGAGTCACCCAGCCAGACCTTCACCTCCAGGTGTGAGATTTTTAAAAACTTAGAATCTGAGGAGCCCATGAGGAAAGACCTAAAGCCCGTGACACAAACAAGCAAACAGAAAGGAGAAAACAAACAAAGAAAATCTAGCACAGTATAGGAAACCATCAACAAAATGAAAAGACAACCTACCTAATGGGAGAAAATATTTGCAAATCATATATCTGATAAGGGATTAATATACAAAATACATAAATAACTCATACAACTCAATAGCCAAAAAACAAAAACCCACAAACAATCTGATTTAAAAATAAGCAGAGGATGTAAATAGATATTTTTCCAAAGAGGACATACAGTTGGCCAACAGGTATATAAAAAGGTGTTCAGCATACTAATCATCATCTCACACCCGTTAGAATGGCTATTATCGAAAAGACAAGAAATAACAAGTGTTCACACGGATGTGGAAAAAAGGGAGCCCTCACGCACTGTTGGTGGGAACACAAATTGGTGCAGCCATTATGGAAAACAGTATGGAGAATCCTTAAAAAATTAAAAATAGAACTACCGTATGACCCAGCAATTTCACTTCTGGGTATTGTTCAAAGAAAACAAAGACACTAACCTAGAAAGATATCTATACCTCCATGTTCATTGCAGCATTATTTACAATAGCCAAGACATGAAAACAACCTAAGTGCCTGTCAATGAATAAACTGGTAAAGAAAATATTGTATATATAATTCAGCCATAAAAAGAAGGTAATCCTGACATTTATGACAAAGAAAGACAAACACTGTATAATCTCACTTCTTTGGGGAATCTAAAAATAAAATAGCAAAAAAAAAAAAATCCCACAAATACAGAGAACAGATTGGTGGTTGCCAGAGGTAGAGGGGAGTGGGTGAAATGGGTGAAGGCGGTCAAAAGCACAAAATTCCAACTATAAAATAAATAAATCATGGGGATTTAATGAAACTACAGTTAATAGTATTACAGTTAATACACCAAACTGTTTATGAGACAGTTGCTAAGAGAGTAGATCATGAAAGTTCCCATCCCAAGAAAACAATTGTGATTATGTAAGTTGATGGATGTGAACTAGACTTACTTTGGTGATCATTTCACAATACATACACAGTACAATCATTATGCTGTACACCTGAAACTAATATAGTGTTATATGTCAATTACATCTCAATTTAAAAAAAGAATCAACATGAAAAAACAACCTGGGAACGGGCAATTGTGTGCGAGGAAAGGACTAGTAGTAATTTTAATAAAATTAATTTAACATCCTCAGAGAGATGAGAAAAGCTACTGTATCCATCAAATAAGAAGAGACTGTTTTTTTTAAAAAGGAGCATTAAGCAGATTTCTAGAAGTTTTTAAAAGTAAAATTTTAAAAACTCAACAGGAAATAAAAATGGAGGAAATTTTTCAGAAAGCAGAGCAAAAAGGAGAAAGATAGAAAATCAGAGAAACTAGAACAGAAAGTCTAACATCCAAACCACTCTTTCTGAGTTCCAGAGAGATGAGCAAAAAAAAAAAAAAGGAGGGAATTAATAAAGAAACAATTTAATAAGAGTGAGCAGAACTGAAGAATGCGCAATTTTTGGACTGAAAAGGCCTGTATGTTCCCCAAAAAATGGATAAAAATGGACCCCCACCGAGGCGCACTATTGTGACGTCTCAGAGCTCTGGGGGTAAGATTTGAGAACCTCAAGGAGGAAAAACAGAAGACAAGATGCAAAACAAGGATCAGACTCAGAATGGCTTCTGACTGCATAAGCAATCTTAAAATCAAGAAGATAATGAAGCAGTTTTAGAAGGAAAATTATTTCCAACCTAGATTTATAAATCCAGAAAACTCTCAAGTCAACTGGGGAGGGGGGAGAGGTCATTCTCTCTCTCTCTCTCTCTCTCTGTCACACACACACACACACACACACACACACACACACACACACACACACACACAATTTACCTGGAGCACACTCTTTTTACAGAAGTTACTGGAGGATGTGTGGACCACAGCAAGAAAGAAAGTCCGGAAGGAGAGAGGCAGGAAACAGGTGTTCTCAGGCAGGAGCAAGGCAGCCCAGGATGACGGATGGGGAAGGGAGAGGAGGAAGGGAGCTGGGTGCTTGACGTGGAGAACAACGGGTGCCAACTGGACACAGGCACGGTAAAGGCTACCACCACCATAATGCTCACTACCTAGCCTTGCACCATGTGTTTCACCTGAGGAGAGAATGATGCCCAGGGAGACTGACCTGGATTCAGCTGCTTGTCTGGACTTGGCTGGTCGTGACCGTGTGCCCATGAAGTTCCTGTTCTCCCCTCCAGCAGAGGTTCAGCTGAGCACCCTCATTTCACCCTCCAAGTGTTCTGCTGACCTGCTCCTGGGAGCTGGGTTCAGCCACAGTGAGCATCCGTCCTCTGGCCACATCTCTGCTGGAAATCCACCCTGGTCCCTACGACAACCCAGTCAAAGCCGCCTCTGTGGTGGCCCTGAGTTCAAGTTTCACTCATGGCCTCACCCGATGACTTTTCCAAAGGGTCTCTCAGAAGCTCTCAGGGAGGCTGAGACAGACTTTGTTCAGCTGTTCCTCTCTTAGGAGCTTCCATCCAATGGTGCAGGCGGTTCTCTCCTCACACAGTGAGGTATGAGCCTGCTGGTCCACATTCATCACAGTATACTGCTAAGATGGGAATAGATGGATTGGGTGTTAAAACTAGAGAAAGGCAAAAGGATGATCAAGACAAAGGCCCAGGTGGTAATACAGGGATGA
This sequence comes from Mormoops blainvillei, assembly GCA_004026545.1. NCBI lineage: Eukaryota > Metazoa > Chordata > Mammalia > Chiroptera > Mormoopidae > Mormoops > Mormoops blainvillei. Next base: position 497,755 of record PVJD01000040.1, read on the forward strand.
GATGGAATGCCACACAAAGGGGACCCAGGAGCTTTGCAGTACTGGGGAATGTCCTGTCCTTTCACCTGATACCTGGTCACACTTGAAACTAACTGCACATATACGGTTTATGTTCTCCTCTGTATACATGACATTTCACAATTGTAAAAAGTTTAAGCTAATTGGAAACTCTGTGTGGAGGTACAGGGTTTGTCAACACTGCAGATCACTCTAGGGTTATTGAGTGGGGACTCAGCCATTTCTTCTACTAATTTAATCATCCCATTTTTAAGTCCTTGTCTTGTCCCTGCCTCTGCCCTACATGGAATCCCCAAACCACGTCCCTCTGGCTCAGTTTCTCCAGAAAAGAAATGCTTGGCCTTCTGCTAGGGTCAGGGTGGGGCTCTGCAAAACCAAATACAAACTTTTAGTCAATCCTCTTGTATTTAGTCAATCCTCCTTCCCCTAACACCTCCCCACATTTAGAGAAGCCAGAGCCTCCAATCCCCCGAATGGATCAGAGGTTCTGGGCAGTGAATCAGCTTGCTTTTCAAAAAATTGAACTATAATTGACATATAAAAAATATTGTGTATATTCAAGGTGTACCAATGTTGATGTGTTATAGTTATATATATTGTTACCCCTTGCAGTGTTAACATAATTATGTAATAACTATCCGATTACATAATTATCATTCTTTTTTGTGGTGGAAACAATTAAGATCTAGTCTCTTAGCAACTTCAAAGTTTATAATACAGCATTGTTGACTATAATCACTATGCTGTGTGGAAAAAAAAACTTTTAAAAAAAAATCCTTTTTTCCTCCGTACCTAGTTGGGTTCTTGCCTTCCCCCATCACTGAGTTTATGTTTCAGCCATAAATGTCCCATCTCTGAATTACCGACATCTCTCATCTAGGTTACCTTTGCCTGTATCCTCTTTGACTGGCTGCTCATTTTCTCCCCAAGCTCCTGTTGACAGAGTCCTCATCCCTGCACCCTCTTATTTGTCTGCATCTCTCCCTGAGGTGAGTCTATTCATTCCCAAAGTGTTCATCTGTCCCCACTGACCCCTGACACTAGCTGAGTCAATCAGGTTCTCCCTCCAAGAATTTGGAACATTGGCCTAAGAGGCAAAGACTAGAGCTCCTTGGAACGGAGTGTGTTTTAGCGGTGCTCTGGAGCAGACAGTGATGCTCAAAGTCTTGTCGCAGGCGGAGGAGGTCTGCCGATGGTCTACCGGTCCTCAAAGCCCACATACATTCTCACGTGTGCACAAGCATATGACATAGAATAGTCATTACAACAGTATTGTTGTACAAGATTGTACTAGCACAAGATTGGAAACAGCCACTTTAACAGGAAATTTGTTAAAATAAATTATGGTACGTTCATCCAATAAAGTACTATGCAGACAATAAATAGAATAAGACAACTACATTTGTACTGAGATGAAACGATCACAGAGTAATATTGTTAAGTAGAGAGAAAGAACAGAACAGTACATATAGGGTGCAATCACTGTGGAAGAAAGAAGGAAAGATGGAAGGGAGGAAGGAAGGAAGGAAGGAAGGAAGAAAAAGAGAAAAGGAAGGAAGAAAAGACAGAGAAAGAAAAAGAGGACATACATACATATGTTCGCATAAGCACTAACAATCTCCGAAACAATATATAAGAAACTGGAGATAAGGTTTGACTGTGGGAAAGTGACCCGGGAAACCGGTTGGGGTGGGACTGGGATTTACATTTCCTCACATGTCCTTCTGTGCTTTTTGAAAATTTTTTAAACTAAATTCTATGAGTTGTTAGCTCTGTGACCTAGACAGTGGCCCCATTCCAGGGGTTCCTGACTCTGGGAGGAGTGACCAGGATGCACATCATGCCCCAACAAGTTGGCACCTTCTGGGGTGCCAACTTGTTCACACCTGCTTCCTGGGGACCAACCTCCTCTCCAACGGACTCCTGGTGCCACTGAACCCACCTTTATCCCCAGGGGCCATAGGTAGCACCATCCAGGCTGGAACAACTAGAACCCGAAACCCTCTGGCTCAGAGACTAGCCCAAGCAAAGAAAGAAACATGACTCAAGGCAAGCAATGATAATTCTACTGAGATTTCTAGGAAAGAAATCCATGCCCTTACTAGCTTGCACAAAAGAAATGGGGCTGAAGCTAAGGCCCCCATCCTACCTCCTGGGGAAGGCCTATCTGATGAGACGAGGAATGGGGGACAGGGGACTAGCTCCTGGGGCATCATTCAGGCCTAGATCAGGCTGTCCTTCTCCGCTGGATTGTCTACACATGCCGTATCCACCTCCAGGCCTCCCATTCATCCCTCAACCCACATTAAAGGGGCTTTTTTTCCACCACTTGAGGAAAAAGTGCACATGTCAAATCCAGGGCCACTTTTCCACCTCTTCAGAGTGCACCCCTTAGCAGCCTCCTGTAGGAAGCCCATGCGCTCCTGGTGTCTGCGGTGAACCCTCCTTGGCCTCCCTCCCCCCTGGCTTCTCCTCTTCTGCTCGGTTGGCTGCTCCTCCTCTCTGCCTCATGGTGATGGAGTTCCCAGGGCTCATCGCCATGCCTTCTTATTTGTCTATACCTAGCCCGACCATTCCTAGGATGTTAGTCACCACCTATATATTTTTTAAAATATGTTCATTGATTTTTAGAGAGAGATAAAAGGAAAGAGAGAGGGAGAGAGAAAGAAACACTGATGTGAGAGAGAAACATCAACAAACTGGCTCCCAAAGGTGCCCCAACTAGTGATCAAACTCACAACCTAGGTATGTATCCTGACCATGAATCAAACCCCCAACCTTTCGGTTTACAGGATGACATTCCAACCGAGCCACCCCAGCCTGGATACCACCTGTATTTGATGACACCCAAATTTGTGTTCAGCCCAAGCCCCTTTTCCGAGCTCCAGAACACTTGCATGATTCAATTGCTATACTCGAGCATACCCAGCTGCAAACTCCAGCTCCACTCAAAGCCTGTTTCCTACCCAGTATTATTCTCCTCAGCACACAGGACCACCAACCAGCCAGATGCTTAAACCACAAACCTGGGAACCATCTAGACTCTCCTTCTTCGGCATGTAACTCATCAGGAAGACCTGCCACTTTTACTTTCATAACATATCTTATATTCATTTATGTCCCTCCACCTCTACCCTCATGGCCCGGAATGGTCATAAGTGTGGTCCAACTTTTCTCCTTCTCAGTACATGATAGGATGGCACTTTGCCACACCATCTGAAGGTAGGCGTGCCCATGTGGTTGAGTTGGTCAACAATTTGTGAGAGGAAAAGACTTCCATCTCTTCTGGTGGGGAATAGCCAATACGTTTCCCTTTCTGCTGCCGTGGGGATTATGGAAGTCATGTTGAGGTGGGGACCCCATCAGCCTGGATCCCTGAGTGATTAAAATGAGCAAAGCCCCTCTGCTGACCCGCAAAAAAAAACTGAGCATGAGGAGAAATAAATCTTCATAATGTGAAGCCATTCGGGTCAGGGGCTGTTTGTAACTGCAAGACCACCTAGCCCATTCTGTCCCACACACTAGTGGAGTGCAAGTCTCCCAAGCGGCTGCCACAACCTTCTGCTTTCACTCTCTCTCTCTGTCCACACGACAGTCAGAGTAACCTTTTTACAGTGCTAATCAGACCCCATCACTACCTCCTTCAAACTTTTTGGGAGTTTCCCATAATACCTGGAAGAAAATCCAAACTTCTTCCTACAGCCTAAAAGGTCCTGCATGACCTGAGCCCTGCCTGTCGCTCTGACCCCACCTCCCACCCAGCCTTCCTCACTCATTCCTGTCTAGTCCCCCTCTACTCCCTGCTATCTCTAAGGCACTGGGCCCTCTCCTGACTCAGAGCTTGTACATATGCCATTCCCTCTGCCTGGGACACTTTCCGACGCTATTCACGCACCTGGCTCTTTCTCATCCTTCTAGCCTCAGGTCACATGACACCGCGTCAGGGAGGCCCCACCACTGCTACACTCTGCTCGTTTCCTCGTAGGTTCTTACCACAAGGTGGAATTGCATTTGTTTTTCATTGTTATTTGCTTGTTCATTCACAAAATTGTAACCTCTATGGGGTCTCCATCAGCCCTCAATAAATACTTGTTGAATGGAGGAATGAGTGAATGAGAAGTTCTGCAAAGGGCGATGGCGGTGATGTGGCTAACAGACATCACTGACCAGCTGACTAATCATCCTCGCCCTGCAGGATGGCCCCTTCCAGGAGATGGGGCCAGAGTCCTCCCTAGGTCTTTCATGCCCCTCAGGGGCTAAAGCACTTCTGAGATTCTGAGGTTTCTCCGGAGGGCTGGGCTGGGACTCCCCTCTCCACTCTTTCAGTTCACCAGGTGGCAGCCCGGCCTGGAGCGGGTCCAACCAGGGCCAAGGGCTGAGGAGCGGGCAGCCAGCCCCAGTGGGGAGGCAGCCAGCTGCTGCCGTCACAGAAAGAGTGTCCTGGTCAGTGCTCTAGAAATACCCAAGGTCAAGGTGGGGTGCGTCTGTCCCCTACCAATGGAGAAGTCTGGGAGAGTCTAATCCCAGCTTTCCCTCTTCCCCACTACTGGGATTCCTGACCCTGGCCTGGAGCTCCCCAATTTCCAGCCACCATTCCACCGAACCCTTCTTTATCACTGATCTCACAGAACCCTCTGTCCTCCTACCACACATCTGAGATAGGGAGGGCGGGCCTTCTCCTGTCTCATAGACAGGGCACTGTGGCTCAGGGGGGTCAAGGGTCTCTCTTGCAAGGTCACGTGTTGAGTTTACCAATGAATTGGAATTCACTGGTAGAGACCCATCCCAGAGTCAGGGCTTCATCCCAGCAGAACCTTCCACATGAGGGAGGTGCACAAAGGACTTCCATAGCTTCTGCCTCAGGGCCAGTCTCAGGTGCGTGTCTCTTGCTCTCCGGGGCTCTTCAACCTGTGCACTGTGACCCTATTTCCTGGTGCTGGAAGGGCAATTTGGCTTCTTCAGCTAATTTTCCCGGAACCCAGACCCTTTCTGCCTGAATCCAGTGTCCATTTCTACGCCTGGTCCTGGACACTCTGACTGCTTGCCCAGCTCACTCACCTGACCCCTCAGATGGCCGGACCACCCAGTCTACTGTCTTCACACCCACAAAACATCCCCTTCTCTAACAAGGAAGGCTGAGGACTTTGGGGGAAGGGAGGTCCAGCCACCAGCTTCATCAGCCATTTGTTCCAAGCAAGGCCTCCAGACTCCCTGCTCTCAGAGCTCCCTGCCAGTGTGGGAGGAAGCAGGAGGGGTGTAGGTCAGGTAGCCCAGAAAGATTGGTTGGAGCGGGTGAGGGAAGCAGGGCAGCTCAGATCACTGGGGGAAGGGAGAAAGAGCCCACAAAAATAGGTCCCTTTGAATAGGCCAGGACAGGGTGGCCCCTGGTACATTTCTACTAATCAGATTACAACAAACAAAGGAGATACAGGGATTCAGAGAGAATAAAAGATGGAATTTTTTTTTTTTTTAAGAAACATAGTGCTTGTATTTAAAGGACATTCAATAGGTCCAAGTAAAAGCTGGTAGAACGTCCTCCTGGAGTAGACAGCCTTTGGACCCTGAACAACCCCATACTTCGTTAGCATGCCGAGGTTCTAGGCACATAGGTCCCACAAGCGCACTGCACAACTGCAGGGACCACCTTCACATTATAGTGGGTGTGAACCTGAACACTCATTACAGCTCTCTGGCAGGTGGCAGTCAGGTGTCTTAAGGAAGGGAGGGCATCTTTTCTGATTCTGCTGGGCTAGTGGTAGCGCTTCAAAGAGGTACTTGTAAAAAGTTTGAAATCAGATTTTCCCTTTAGAAGTTAAAACATCTCTAGTGTAAACTTGCCTACTCTACTCATCTACATGACAACTCTTTCTAGAGTATCCAAATATTGAAATAAATTAACATCCATTCTTTTTTTGTTCAAGATTTTATTTAGTTTAATTTTAGAGAGGGGGAATGGAGGGAGAGAGGGAGAGAAATAGCAATGTGAGAAGGAAACACAATTTGGCCACCTCCTGCGTGTGCCCTACCCAGGGATCGAACCCACAGCCTGGGTATGTGCCCTGACCGGGAATCGAACTGGCAACCTTTCGCTTTACAGGACAACGCCCAACCAACTGAACCACATCAGTCAGGGCTAATGTCCATTCTTAATTACAGAGGGTCCAATTAAGGAAGACAGATTTCATCTCGTATGCTTTGGTGGTGTGGAGGAGTGAGAGCATTTACGATCTAGTCTCAGAAGTCACAACCAGAAGCCGCAAACCATCAGTTTCCCAATATTCTATTAATTAGAAATGAGTCACTAAGTCAGCCCACACTCAGAGGGAAGGCAATTAAGCTTTACTTTTTAAAGAGTATCAAGGAATTCGTGGGCATATTTTAAAACCACCAAAAAGTGAAAAGAGTACAGGATGGGGAATCAAAATGCCTATGTTGTAATTTTACTTCTAAGTATGAAGAGACTTGAACACATCCCTTCATCTCTCTAGATCTGTTTCCCCATCTGCAAAATGAGAAGACCGACTTCAGTGACCCTAAGTTTTCATTTTTCAATGAGTATCTGTCTCAATGTTCCAGCACTCGAAACCCTCGGCCTTAACCACAGACCTCAGGCAGACTACCCCTCCCTCTCGCAAACCTCACTGGCTCTCGGCCCAAGAAGCAGCTGCCACTCAACAGCATCCAAGCCTGAGTTCGTCAGCCTCTAGGGTGGGACCCAGGCATCAGCAGGTTTTACAGCTCTCCGATGGTTCCAACATGCAACCACAACAGAGAATCATGGCTCTAACTGCTCTGTGTGAACCCTCAACAGGAAATCTTTTTTCTTTTTCTTATATTTTTTTAGATTTTATTTATTTATTTTTTTAGAGAAGGTAAGGGAGGGAGAAAGGGAGGGAAACACTGATGTGTGAGAGAAACATCGATCGGTTGTCATTCACATGCTCCTAACCAGAGACCTGGCCCACAACCCAGGCATGTGCCCTGGCAGGGAATCAAACCGGCAGCCTTTCGGTTTGCAGGACAACGCCCAAGCCACTGAGCCGCATCGGTCAGGGCCTTTTTTCTTTTTCTTTTTATTGTTGACACTGTTACAGATGTCCCCGTTTTACCCCCTCTGCCCGCCTTCACCCAGCCCCTGCGCCCCTTCCCTCAGGTCATCACACTGTTGTCTGTGTCAGCGGGTTATGCATATACATTCTTTGGCTAATCCTGTCACCATCAACAGGGAATCATTTTTACAAATAAAGTAACATTGTATGTGACTACTTACTGATTTGCTTTTCTTTGATTTATATACACATTTAGGGATCTTACACTGTCTATAGATATTTTATGTTCAATTAATTATAATAGGGGTCTGATTTGTCCAAGAGACCAATTTGCTCTGCATTGCCGAAGAGAAAAAATTAGAGGAGCTTAGAAAATTAGAGTTTATAGAAATTTTTCATGGCCAGGGTAGAACTTTTTATAGAACTGTTTCCCTTGTTTAATGTTTCTCATCGTGGTATTGTTTCTGTGGGAAAATTGATCCAATTTTTATCTTTTTGACTTATACCACCTTTTCCTAGAATATAACCTGCTTTAAGTTTAAACAATACCTGCTTTTTTTTTTTTTGCTTGTGTATGTGCATGTGTGGGTGTGAGAAAATTCAACATTCTTCAAGACAGGGCAGAACCCGGCGCTGAGAACGATGCAGGACTTGGAACACCCTGATAAGAGACGTCTCTGGAAGGCCATGGGTGGGGGGCGTGGGGGGGTGCTGGAGGCAGTCAGCTGGGCTCTTCTGACCTTGACTTAGCATCGCACCCTACATATGCTGCACCTCAGTAAGCCACTACGTAATGTGACCAACTGCCCCAGTTTGCTCAAGACTGAGGGGTTTCCTGGGATGTAAGACTTTCAGTGCTAAAACTTGGAAAATTCCAGAAAACGAGGATAGTCAGTCACCCTACAACTGTTGTGGGTCTGTAAGCACTGTCTCCATCTTTCAACACCGTTACATGCTTCTGATGGGCAGGGTGCTCTGACATCCTCTCCAAGATGGTGAATGCCTACTGACTACGTGGACACCTAGTAGAGCTGAAGCCAGAGCTGCCCTGCTAAGGAGTGGCTTCACTGACAGAAACGGGGGTAGGAAAGCGTCCTCTGCACCGTGAAACTCTTAGGTGCATTTCCAGGGCCCAAGGCCCTGCCATACGAACTTCCATCAGCAATCTCCAAATGCCTGAGTAACTGTCATTTAAAAAGGGGGGCATGACCTGAGACCAGGAAATCACCTGGGGAGTTTATGTCTCACCCCGGAGATTCTGACTTCACTGGTCTGGGGTGGGGTGTGGGTTTGCGTGAGCGCACGCACACACACACACACACACACACTTCTTGACTTTTCCCCTCTGGTTTCTCTCCAGGCAGGAAATTTCTCCACTGGGTATGAAAATTTTGTCACTCTTAAACTTCTCTAGCTCGCTCTAAGGTTATCTTCTGCAAAAATGGCCTCCTAGAGAAATTAGAACTTTTTGCTCTGTCAGTGACAATCAGATAACAGATTCTCTTCATGCGCAATTCCAATGTAAAAGTTCAGACCGCTCTTCTTCATCTGTGAGTAAACTGTCCAGCTCCTGGGTGTGAAAGCTTCTTCAGTCTCCTCCTTCCCTGCCAGCTCCGCCCTGGGCTTCTCCTCACCTGGAGCCATGACTTCAGAGGTTCCCTTGTTCCCTATCTGGCACCCCTGATTCTGCCTGACCTCCTGGGCCAGAACTCCCTGATTTCTATAGTTTACCTCTCTGGGATGCAGAAATGGAGCGCTCCCTTTTTATTTCTATGGGCCCACCTCACCTGGCCAGCCCATTGGACCGGGGTGTCAGCCACAGGGTCTCTGGGGAGCCTATGTCCTGCGCCGTATCTAGAAGGTCACAAGTCTCAGGGCCCCTGGTTGCCATGTGGGGCAAGGTCACCTGAGGTCACAAGCAACAGTGGTCAAAATGGAAAACCAGGTCTGCTGACAAACTACAATGACAGCTGACCAGACAGCCTGCTGAGGAGAGCTGACAGCGACCCAGAGCCCGATGTTTTCCTTACAAGGTCCCAGTGCCCGTGCTCACCCTCTCGGTACGCTCAGATTCTGTGAGACCCTTGCCCTATTTTTCTCTTGAGCTAAGCCAGCAGTAGCAGATTTCTGTCACTTGCCAGCAGCCAAGCCTGCGGAGAGTCAGTCGCCAGTGTGCACTGCCCCCATAGGCACCTTCTTGGAACCTAAATCCGAGCCTTTCCTGCTCTCACAAAATCTCCCGAAACCCTTCTTTCCTGGCTCCTCTTCAGCTCTAAAGAGGGCTGACACCCAGCTCGCCTTGGTTGTGTTTCCTAGAGTTTGAGGGGAGCTGGCCCCTTCGCTCACACAGGCGTCCTCGCCCCGGCTTCTACAGAGCCCCGGGTCCTTATGCGCACCTGCTCTTCCCAAGGCTCAGGCTCTGCCGCCCCCGTCATCCTCTGCCCGGGAACATTCTATAACATATCTCTGTAGAACACTTTTGAAAACAAAGTAAATAGTGGTTTCCTCACATTCCTGTCAGCCTTTGTCTTACAGGACTGAAGAGCCTTAAACTGGAGAGCTCCCCACCGCCCCACGCTACCCTCCCTGGCTCTCGCCCAGACCTTCAGGGGTGGGGCTGGGGGGTGCCCAGGATTGCTGGGCTCAAGCAGCATTTTCAGATCACCTATTAGGCCTTCCGGGGTCACTTGGATTATCCCATTCCACCCTGCTCTGGTGTTAGGGTGAGAATCACAGTCAAGTGACAGGCCAGGGCACTCAGCTACTCAGAGCAGAGTGGCCTTGACTCCGAGCTGCACTCCTAACCACTATACAGCCCTGCCTTTCCTGGCCCTAGTCTCTGACAGCCCGCAGGGCCACATCCTCAGCTCTGCCTCTACTTTGTCCCAGCCCTGCTAGGGCCCAGGGACCTGGCTTCTCCTCTTCTAGGATGTGGCGTGGGCCTCAGGGGAGAGCTAGAACAATGCTGAGCCCCTTATCAACGGCTGATCCCATCCTGGCCAGCTTCTTGGACTTCCCTTCTCAGAAATGCCAACTCTTATTTTAACACATGGTATGTTCACTTCTGAGTCACCTCGGCCCCAATTGTGTGCAGCCAGAGCTGTGACAGCCCCTCCCTAACACCTCAGCCAAGCTCTTCCGAGGGAGTAAAGACCAAACACCTTCAAGTTCATCCGGAACAGGCCTGGCTTCCTTCTGCCCTGTCACGAGCTGCTGGCGCCACAAAATACAAAAGCTAGAAAAAGACCCTAGAAAATCATCAGATCCCACCCCCTCATTCACAGCTGAGTTCACCAAATCCCAGTGAGGACAGGGCCCTGCTCAAGGTCACACAGCAAGGTCAGGCAGCACTCAAGGTCCAGTCCCTTGCTTCTTGCCTTCTCAAAAGACAAGAAGAGGTGGGAGGAAAACTGAGGGGAGTGTAGCTGTTCAGTTTGGTCCTATTCAGACTTCAGTTCCACACTTGCCCAGAAGAGGTGCTTGTCCCACTTCGGAGCCAGCACTGTCCCCCCCGCTCTCCACCCCCCAGCAACAGGAATGGTCTCAGGCACCCTGGGTATCTGGGGTGACTTTGCCCAGAAGGAGCAGTATTGGGAACCCCCATGAATCAGGTCCTGCGAGTGTGCCAATTGTGGGGCTTAACAGGAAAAAGTGCTCAATGGCTAATGAGAAAAGAGTTAGTACCATGAGAAGCCCGCATACCGGCCCCTTCTAGTTACATCTACAGCTCTGGAAAATGAGACCTGGGTCCCCAGTGACCTCCCAGAGGCCCTATTTTGAGACTCAGTGAGAAGGATTTATGCCAAATGCAAAAGGGGTTTGGGCTAGCCTCAATAAACCTTGCGTTCAGTGTTTCGCAGTTCAGCCCCGCACCCCCTCCTCTCTCATTTACCAGCACAGGGGCTCTGAGGCCCACCGCCAGCCACTAGCTGTGCATGGGCGACAGAAAGACCCTGGTCAAGCCACTCACCCTCTCAGTAAAGTGTGTAGAGTAATACACCCTTCCTCCGGGGTTGGTTTAAACATGAAAGCATTTGGAACACTGCCTGGCATGTGATCACTTAGCTCTCATTATCATCATCATTATTATTTTAAGCACTCAGCAGTTATGACCTGCTTCCTTTAGCCTGAAGTGTGTCACCCAAGGGCCAGCATTGTGAAGGCAGGAAGTGTAAGCCCTGTGATCCTCAGGGTCACACTGGGTGCAGCCTCAGAGGATGTCTGCGAAGTGTAGAAGCATAACCCAGAAACTAGGGTCGGAATATTCCAGAACTGGAATGGAGGGTTTGGTCAGTCTGATGTGTGTTCTACAACTCAGTGAAAACATCCAGTGAACATTTACATGTCTGTTGCTCAATATTTGCCAAAATACTTCCCTTCTACTTCTGTGTTTTGATACACGTGGAAGTCAGATGGAGGTTTTCATGTGACAGGCAGAGGCTGAAGACCAGAGGGCATGAGCTGTGGCCTGGGGGGATCTTAAACTTTCGGCACTCAAAATCCTGTCATCCTATACTGTGTTTTGCCTTTTTAAAGGCATTTTTGTCTTATATATTTGATTACAAGCTGTTTTTAATTTTTCATTTTGAAATAACTTAAACTGCATTGCAAAAGTAGTATAAAAAAATTCTGATATACCCTTCACCTAGCTTTCCCAAGTGTTAACATCTTATATAAAAACAGAATGATCAAAACCGGGATATGAACAGAGACACAACACTATCTTCAGCTCTTGTCCCAGCTTTGTCAACTGTCCCCCTAAGGAGGTTCTTCTGCTCCAGGACCCACCCGGGTTTACATGTTGCATTGAGTTGTCAGGTCTCCTTAGTTTCCGCCTACCTGGGACAATTCCTTCAGTCCTTGTCCTTTACGATCATAACACTTTTGAAGAGTGGTGGCCAGTTATTTTGTAGGGCGTTTCTCACTTTGGGTGTGCCTGGTGTTTTCCCAAGATTAGACTGGGGTTACGCATTTTTGGCAAGAACGTCATGAAATGGGTGTTGAGTCTTTCTCAATACATCACACGAGGGGGTCGGTGAAGGTGCCAGTCTCCTTCCTGGTCATGTGAAGTTTGACCATGTGGATATGGTGCCTACCAGATTTATCCACTGCAAAGATACTATTTTTCCTTGTAATTAATAAGTATATTGTGGGAAGATAGCTTGAGACTATGAATGTATCTTGTTTCTCATCATACTTTCACCCACTAATTCGGTACCCAGTTGACGGTTCTTGCCTGCAACAATTATGCCTGCGATGTGAGCCAGATGGCGATTTCCCATTTTCATCATTCCTTCTACATTTACTAACTGGAGTTCTACTACAAGGAAAAGCTTTCCTTCTTTCCTCCTTTATGCATTTATTTATTTTTGCAATTATGTATTTATAACAATATGGATATTTACTTTATTCTATGAATTATGATCCATTACTATTTTTATTTATGTGTTGTTCAAATTGTCTCATAGTTGCCCATTGGGAAGCTCTTGAATGTGGCTTCTATGACCTTTCATAATGTCATCATTTTTGAACACTGTTTTCTAGCACTGCAAAATCTTCCAACCTTGTTTATATTTTCCCCGTTGCAGTTCTAGAATCAGCCTTTTCCTCCAAGGATTCTCTGATTCTTTTTATTACAGAATGGTACTTACAAGCCAAGATCGAGGGGACAGTAGTTCACAGCTACTTGGGTGTTATTATTTCTAGTCTCTCTCTGAGGACAAAGCTAGAAAAATGTATTTGTAGGTAAACACACATACGTACACACCTACGTCTACTTCTATTTCTATATCTAATCAGCTATGATTACAAAACCATGAATTCGTATCAATTCTCTGATTCCAATTCAATATGCAGGGTGCATTCTAACCTCTCACTTTCCATTTCATTACTCCAGTTTCAACAGTGAAAGTATGGTTTTCTCTAACCATAACATATTTGCTTATCTGCTTGATCATGGAATACACTTGAAATATTTTCAGGATTTGTGTGCCTTTTTTTAAAAAGTGTGCTATTTTAGTCAAATAATGGGATGTTAATGATCTGGAGTTAAATTAAAGGTGAGTCGAGATAGCCTAATTAGTTTAATAAAGTGAACTCTGGAAGTAGGCAATTATTTAGTCTTTCTGAATCTCACCTTTCTTATATATAAAATAGGGATAATTATATTTAGCTCATAGGATTTTGGTGAGAATAAAAGAGATCATGTATGTAAAGTGCTTAGCACACAGGAAACCCTAAATAAATATTACACATTTTTATTAGTCATTAATTAGAAAATAAAGAAGAATTTCCTATTGCTATCCAATTATTTTTACAAAAAGTTGACCCATAACAATACCAGTTGAAATGAGAGAAATAAGTAAGAGGTTGGGAGCTTTGAGCTTTGTCATAAAATTTCAGGTATTCGATAGTTGTGACGAAATAGTTAATTTTCCTCCAGTAGATGGCAGCAGGTGTACCACTGACTGAGTAGGGTTTCTCGTGAATCTCGGTAATAAAGTCATCACAGGAGATCAATCTAGCCAGCTGGAGACAGGAAGCACCTTTGGAATAGCCACATACAAAATGTAAAAAATAACCCCAACTTTAACAAAGAAAAGGAAAAATTGCCACACATCTAAGCACACCTGTGAAGGGCCAGCAGGGAATTCAAGCAAGTCTGTCCAAACCAGATGGCCACCAGTCAGGTCCCCCAGGCCTTTCATCCCTGGGATGGAAGTTGGGGCGAATGGGACAGGACTTATTGAAGGCAGCACTGTGAGGCAAGGAGCTGAGCAGTTTCTCAGGGCCCTACCCCTTCGCACCGCGGGGTCCTCAAGAACTTATAAATGGACACGGCACTCCATGGACCCCCACTGCTCTGGGCCACAGAAACAAGAGCCTCAGCCTGAGGTGAGAAACAGAGGCCCACCTGACAGAGCTGAAGGAGTGTTGGAGGAGGACGGCGGGGCGCACGGTGAAACCCTGTGGCAACGCAACCACAGCAACAGAGATGCAGACCCAGGAATCTAGGTGGCTACAGGGAGTCACCGAGCCCCATCGCCTTGCTAGCATTTCCAGTCCTGCTCCCTTGAGTGACAGGAGAGAGCAAGAGATGGCCTGGCCTATAATCCCAGACCTGCCACTTCCTAGCTGTGACCCTTGACCAAGTTATGCACCCTCTTGGTGCCTCAGTTTCCTCACCTGGAAATCGTGCAGGGCTCTCGGGTTTTCGCAAGGACGATGTGACATACTATGGTAATGCACTTAGAACTGAACCTGCCAGGTAGAGAATGCTCAACAAGAGTCAGCTTTTATTTTTATCGCTACCATTACTATTTTGTTCATTTTCATTGACTGCTTCATTACGATTTCTGGTCCTCCATGGCTCCTGCTTGCTTACAGCCATCACGGCTGCCCCACCCCCGAGACTGTAACTATCAGTAGTCTCCTCCCTTGGGGTCTGTTAGTTCCAATTCCAGGGAGGGGCCTCTGATTGGCCCAGCACATCACTGTGCCCCAGGCCTCAGGCTAGGCACGTGGATGGACTCCTCCCTGGTCCAGTGAGATTTGACTGGTCCCAAGAATATGAGGGCAGCCAGCACCATGGCAAGGAGCTTTTTCCAAAGGGTAGAGAGCCAAAAACAAACCAATGGCATCTTAGCCTACATGTAAAACATCATTTAAAGATATGTACATGTGATTGTGAATAAAACATAAATTCATTTAAAGGTGTTATTGAACTTAGTAACTTTCTTAATTATTAATATTCTGATAAGATTTATACTTTATATAACAATATTTTATTAATTTTACATACTATTCATTATTATAATAAATATTAATTATCTTAACTAATTAATATTACTAAAGTACAAAATTTATCATGTGGCCTCCATAAAACATTTTGATTGTAAAAAGTGTCTTCATCTTTAAAAATGTGGGATACACCCCCCGCCCATACTACATTGGGCTGCTTTGGGTCCGCCTTCAAAGCAGCTTATTGAGTCTTAAATCCCTGGGCCAGCCCACATTCCCACCCTGCCCTTCCACCTGGGGTCCCGCTGGCCTGGGGTCCATACCGCTTCCCACCTTTGGCCTCTGCCCCAGCACCCAGCTTGCAATACCTAGGTTGAGCTAGAGAGAGAGCCACTGCCTGGGAACTCTGATTTTTAAGGGTGCATCATCTCTATTTGTAACCAAAGCATCTTCTTTTTTTAATCCCCACCTGAACATATGTTTATTGATTTTAGAGCAGAAGGAAGGGAGATAGAGAGAGGACATCAGTTAGTCGCCTTCCATACACACCTGGACCGGGATCAAACCCACAACCTTTTGCTGTAAGGGATGATTCTCTAATCAACTGAGACATCAGGCCAGGACCCAAAGCATCTTCTTGAGTGGGAATGACCTGGGGAATGGAGGAGGGGCATCCAACGATGACTCTGAGAAGACAGGCGCCTCTGGTCCTCAGGAGTACACTAGAAGGGATCCCAGACTATAAGGCAAACACGTAAGGCAGGTGTGTGGGGTGAGTCTTATGCCTCAGGACAGGAGCCCACCTCCAGGCTCAGTGTTTCAGGGGTTGGGGAACAGGGCAGGTGCCCGAATGCTGGAACAGGGACCAAGTCTCCAGCAAAGCAAATTGATGGCTCTGACTTCTGTCTGGGCACAGCCTGTAGAGGTGAATTATCATTAACTATGGACAACTGGAATTCTGATTACCTCATCATCCTCTGCCTAAACTTCTTCTCTGGCTCCTGAGCACCTCTAGGTAATGCCAGACGCTCACAGTATAGCTTACACCATGCTAGGCACACAGGCAAATTATCTCAACAGGCATCACAGGAGTCTTGCAAGGAAAGCATTGTTGGTCCTGTGTGTCAGATAAGGAAACCAAAGAGGCAAATGCTGTCCGAGATCAACTTCTACCAAGGAGCAGCATCAGAATGAAACCCACACTGTCTGGGGCCCCAGGCCGTGCCCCAGGCCATAGGCTTGGACTCCAATCATGTCAATGGCCCATCCTATGCCAAGTGTGAACCCTAAAGAAGCCTGGGAACTTCATCACGCTGTGTGCCCTGAGGAGAAGACGATGGGCCCAAGAGGCAGTGGTTCTGCTTCTGGGAAAAGTTTCTCACTAAAATTTGGTTACTGACCACAAAAGGACACAAAAGAAATGCTCTGGGCTAGAATTATTCTGTATCCTGATAGGACTAGTGGTCACTTGGTACAGACATCGTCAAAACTCACCCAGTGGAGCACTTCTTTGCATGTAAATTACATTCAATTTTTTATTTTAATTTTGTATTAAAAAGAATAGTGGGGGTGGGGACTTGATTGACTGGAGCCTGGGCTAGGCCCTTGAGAACCATGGCTCCCTAGGGTGAAATGGTATTACCAGGCTGAAGGGTTCCATTTGCCTGAGCGCCTCAAAGCCCAGTGAGACACAAACAGGAGTTTGCAGCCAAGAAAGTAAGGCCCTGGCCAGGTAGCTCAGTTGGTTAGAGCATCATCCCAGGGTTGCAGTTTCAATTCCTGCTCAGGGCACATATAAAAATCAAACTGATGAATGCATAAATAAGTGGAACAACAAATTGATGTTTCTCTCTCCCTTCTTCTCTCTTCCTCTTTCTCTCTCCCTCAGAAATCAATAAAATAAACACTAAATTTAAAAAGCAAAGCCCTAGCTTCATATTTTCCTAAATTCTCTCAAAAAAGCAGCTTGCGACCTCAGCGAGCCCCATATGTCTCACTAAGTTGCCTCAGGCCTGGCACTAGCAGCAGCCGGCCTTGGCTCACAGCTTGGCCTCACCTGGGCACCTCCAAGCCCAGCACAAGTAGCAGCCAGCTGCATATCACTTTGTAGCTTATGCTGTGTGACCCCAGACAAAACACAGGCAGTGGTTGACCTTGGACATGCCAACAGCAATCAAGGCTACTACAACAAGGGGATGTAAGCAGCCCACATGGTGGGCACACCTCGAATACCCAGCTTGGTTATAGAGGAGGCTGGTTCCACTGGACCCTACAGGATGCCTACTACATTAGACCACTCTACCAAGACAGGGAGATGTAACAGCTCTACCTAATGCATAGAAACAAACCCAAGGAGGCTGCCAAAATGAAACAAAGAAACATGGTCAAATGAAAGAATAAAACAAAACTCCATAAAAATAACTAAACAAAATGGAGACAAGCAATCTACTAGATGCAGAGTTCAAAATACTGGTCATAAGGATGCTCAATGAACTTGGTGAGAACCTCAACAGCATAAAAAAATCCAGTCAGAGATGAAGAATATGGTCATTGAGATCAAGAACAATTTACAGGGAATTAACAGTAGAGTGGGTGGAACCAAGCATCAAATCAGCGATTGGGAATATAAGGAAGCAAAAAACAGCCAATCAGAACAGCAAAAAGAAAAAACGATCCAAAAAAATGAGGATAGTGTAAGGAGCTTCTGGAACAACTTCAAGCATACCAACACTCGCATCATGGGGCTGCTGGAAGGAGAAGAGAGAAAGCAAGAAATGAGAAACCTATTTGAAAAAACAATGAAAGAAAACTTTTCTAACTTTTTAATGAAGGAAATAGACTCGCAAGTCCAGGAAGTGCAAAAAGTTCCAAACAAGATGAACCCAAAGAGGTCCACACCAAGACACATCATAATTAAAATGCCAAAGGTTAAACACAAAGAGAGAATCTTACAAGCAGCAAGAGAAAAGCAGTTAGTCACCTATAAGGGAGCTCCCATAGGACTGTCAGTTGATTTCTCAAAAGAAACTTTGCAGGCTAGAAGGGATTGGCAAGAAATATTCACACTGATGAAAAGCAAGGACTTACAACCAAGATTGCTGTATCCAGCAAAGCTACCATTTTAAATTCAAGGACAAAACCAATGAGGGCTTCTGGTCAAGATGGCAATGTAGGCAGGCATGACTCACCTATTCACACAACTACATCAAAATTACTACTAAAATACAGAATAACCACCACTCAGGAATGTCAGAAATCTAGTTGAATGGAAGTCTGACAACTACAGAATTGAAGAAACCACATCCATCCAGACTGGTAGGAGGAGTACAGATGCAAAATGGGCTGGCCCCATACCCACGTGGATAAAAACTCAGGAGGAATATCTTGGGAGCAAAGAGACCCAGACCCGCAACAGGTTCCCCCAGCCTAAGATTCCAGTGCCAGGCAGATAAGTCCCCATAACTCTTGGCTGCAAAAACCAGCAGGGATTGAGTCGGTGGAGGAGGTTGCTGGAGCCCTAAGCAGTTCCTCTTGGGGAACCCACACACAGACTCACCTATTCAGACTCATACCCTCTGAGCTCCAGCACCAGGGTGGCAGCTTGAAGGGCACCAGTTATATACAGGGAGAAACTGAAGTGTCTGGCATCGGGGTGAGCAGAGGCCATTGTCCCTTTGCTGAGCCCTCCCCCCACAGAGCCAGTAGGCTGGTGCCATGTCTGAGACTCCATCAACCTGGCTAACACTGTGTGACCCAACTTGGAGATCCACAGAGGCTCTACCCTACCCAATTTATGGGCCCACCCAAGCTGCTTTTCCATAAGAATGGCTGGTCTTGGTTCCTAAATCCTATCAAACAAGCTATAGCAGGCTTCAGTGAGTGAGCCCTTGCAACAGCCAGATTAGAGTCACAGCTTGGCTTCACCTGGGAATCTCCAATACCAACATCAGCAGTAGCCATCTCAGATTTCTTTAAAGCTCAGAAATGGTGCGCCAGGCAAAACACAGGTGGGGGATGACCTTGGCCTGCACCACCCTGGAAACACCAGGGCCAGCACAACCAGTAGACAGCACACCCGGTGGACAGCTACTGACCACGCTGGAGCACTAACACCCTGCCCCTGCACAGCTGATTCTCCACACAGGGCAGAGGCTGGTGGTAAGTAGTCACAGCTAATCCTTGCAGCTGACTGGCCTGGGTAAATCCCTCCCATTGATATGCAGACAGCAACCAAGGCTTAACTACAAGAGGAGGGTATACTCAGCCCACTTGAAGGGCACACCTTGAGTACCTAGCTTGGGTGATAGGGGAGGCTGTGCCACTGGACCCTACAGGACACCTGCTACATTAGGCCACACTGCCAAGACACGGAGTCAAAGCAGCTCTACCTAATACATAGAAACAAACACAGGAAGACTGCCAAAATGAGGAGACAAAGAAACATGTCCCAAATGAAAAAACTCGTCAAAACTCCAGAAAAAGAGCTAAACAAAATGGAGATACGGAGTCTATCAGATGCAGAGTTCAAAACACTGTTTGTAAGGGCGTTCAAGGAACTTAGTGAGGACCTCAGCACCATAGAAAAGACCCAGTCAGAAACAAAGGATACACTAATTGAAATAAAGAACAGTTTACAGGGAAACGACAGTAGAGTGTATGAAGCTGAGAATCAAATTAGTGATTTGAAACATAAGAAAGCAAAAAACAACCAGTTAGAACAACAAGAAGAAAAAAGAATCCAAAAAAATGAGGAAAGTATAAGCAGCCTCTGGGACCACTTGAAGAAGTCCAACATTTGCATCATGGGGGTGCCAGAAGGAAAAGAGAAAGAGCAAGAAATTGGGACTCTATCTGAAAAAATAGTGAAAGAAAACTTCTCTAATTTGGCAAAGGAAAGAGATATACAAGTCCAGGAAGCACAGAGAATCCCAAACAAGAGGGATGCAAAGAGGCTCACTCCAAGACACATCATAATTAAAATGTCAAGGGTTAAATAAAGATAAAGAGAGAATCTTAAAAGCAGCAAGAGAAGTTATTTACCTCCAGGGGAGTTCCCATAAGACTGTCAGCTGATTTCTCAAAAGAAACTACAGGCCCGAAGGGATTGGCAAGAAATATTCAAAGTCATGAAAAGCAGGGACCTACAGCCAAGATTCCTCTACCCAACAAAGGTATTATTTAGAATCGAAGGGCAGATAAAGAGCTTACCAGACAAGACAAAACTAAAGGAGTTCATCATCACCAAACCATTATTATATAAAATGTTAATGGGACATATTTAAGAAAAATAAGATCAAAACTATAAATAATAAAATGGCAAAAAATACATATCTACCAAAATTGAATCTAAAAAACAAGCTAAGCAAACAAGAAGAACAGAGAGAGAATCATAGATATAGAGAGTGTTTAGATGGTTGCCAGGTGGGAGGAGGGTTTGGGGGAATGGATGAAGAAGTGAGGGGATTAAAAAGTACAAATAGGTAGTGACAGAATAGCCATGGGGATGTAAAGTACAGTATAGGACATGGAGTAGCCAAAGAACTTATATGCATGACTCATGGACAATGAACATGAGTCATGAACAATGGTGCGGAGTTTGCCTGAATGAGTGGGGTGTGCTGCGTGGGGGTGGGGGGCAAAGGGGGGAAAATCAGGACAACTGTAATAGCATAATCAATAAAATATAATTTAAAAAATAAAAAGACATGTACGGCTCAGGGGATGCAATTTAATGAAATTGATCTGTATAACTTCTAACAATAGAGATTTAGTATGCCAGGTAAATACAAGATGACATTATTATTATTTTTTTATTGTAGGTTGCTTGAAGCAGGTGTCATATTTTATTGGGTTACTATTCTTATTTTTAAAGATTTTATTTATTTTTATTTTTAGAGAGAGGGGAAGGGAGGGAGAAAGAGAGGGAGAGAAACATCCATAGGCTGCCTCACACACGCCCCCAACAGGGGACCTCGCCCGCAACCCAGGCATGTGCCCTGACCAGAATTGAACCAACCACCTTTTGTTTTGTGGGACAATATCCAACCCACTGAGCCACACTGACCAGGGCTGGTTTACTATTCTGACACCAGATTCTAATGCAGGGTTGGAAATTTGTCCAGAGTTCTGTGAGAAGACACTGGAGAATTCTCCTAGCAAACTAACGTGTGGTTTGCATTTTAAGAGTCCTTGGCTGCTGTGTGGAGAACGGGATATGAAGGAGCAAAGGCAGAAGAAAATCTGAAGATCACTAGGGGGACCATTGCAGGGACGTGGGTAGGTTTGGCTAAGGGGACTAGGGTGGGGGTAATTCCAAGTTCCCAGAAGAGAGCGTCATTTGCTCTAGTTTAGGTCACGAGTCTATGAAGTGGCCTGGAGGGAGGGGAGTCACATGACACTGCTTGGCATCCAAAGGTTGCCCTTGGCAAGAGAGGTAATGTTAGAAAACTGCGAAGAGACTGGGGATGAGCAGGTACCTCAAAAGTAGTCAATATTATAAAGTCGGTGCCCTCATGCTCCCTCCTGAGAGATTACCAGAAGCTGACTTGGCCCGCTGTCCTTTACTTGCTTTTATCCCTAAGGGGGAGTCTAACCCCTAATACGCCCAGCTTCAGGTGTCCATGCTCACCCTCCTTTGGGCCCTGGTCTCACTCTCTCATTTCTCAAGGCCTTCCCCGTACTGTTCCCAGTGTTGTCCTGCACATAGGCGTTTCCCATCAGCACACAAACACCTTAAACACAGATTCCACTTGAACTCCACCTGGCCTCCTGTTCTGCCCCATTTCTTTCCATCACTTTGCAGCGAGCCCTTAATAGAGCTTTAAATACGCGCTGGCATCACATCCCCTTCTCCCACTCCAGTGGGATGTTGTCCCCTCCTAGCCACAGAAATGACTTTTATTAAGGTCGCCAAGGCCTTAAAGACAGCCAAAGCCAGTGGCTAGTCCTCTGTCCTCTGCCTTCTTGACCTCTCAGCAGCACTGGACATGGTAGGCCACTCCTTAGTTCCTGAAACATTTTGTTCTCTTGGGTCCTTGGCTCCGAGCCTGATTTTTCTCCTGTCTTCCTGGCCCCTCCCCCACCCCCACCACCCAGGCCTCCAGATGCTGACTAGCTGGCCTGTCCTCAGACATTGCCTTTATCCTTCTGCACTCATTCTAGGCCAGTGATTTTCAACCAGCATGCCAGAAAAAATTCTAAAACATGCAATACCAGACTACTTAGTCAGGGGCGCTGACCTCTTTTCCCTTAGATTGTCAAATAAAAGATGATAGCCAACACAACAGCAACCATTCAGTGTGAATGAATGAAAATTATACCTATTTTTTTGTCATATCTGCAAAAAATATATTTTTTGGTGCACCGCAGAATTTTAGTAATTAGTTTATGTATGCCATGAGAAGAAAAAGGCTAAAAATCACCGCTGTAGGCCTTCTCACCCCATTCCAGGACTTCGAATGTGGACCTTGGCCCAGGGGTCCCCCCCATCCACGTGGCCTGGCCTTGACATCTCTACCTGGATGACTGAGAGATAAGCTTCATGTGGCCAGAGCAGAACTTCTCATTATTTCCTCCAAACCCACCCGTCCAAAAGTCTTCCCCACCTCCATCCATGTCACCACCATCTACCGATTTATTAAGGTCAAATTAATATGTCGTTTACTTTTATGTTAAAGTAATTTTAAATTTAGAAAAAAGTTGCAAGACTAATCCAAGGACCCCTGCTTAACTTAACCAGATTCCCCACTGTTAAATTTTTACCACATGTATGTGGTACGTGCCTCCTCATAGTCTCGCTGTATGTCCATATTACCATTTCTTCTAGATCATTTGACAGTAAATTGCCAGCAAGATAGTTTATCACCCTCTTAATACTTTAGTGTGCATTTCCTTATAAGAAAGACACTCTCATACGTAACCCAGTACAACCATCAAAATCAGAAAGTTAATACACAATATTATCATCACAGACTCCAGTCACATTTCATAGATTGCTCCAAATAATGTCCTTTCTAGGCCTGGGTCCCAAACCCACAAGGGCGCCTACATTACGTAGGCGTCTGGTGATGCGACACCACGGGCACAAGCACATGTAGTTTGAACTCTTCTCTCTCTCTCTTTTTTTTAAATTTTACTTTAAAAGCTGTATGATGAGACAGTCCAAAATGAAACAGTGAAAGTGCTGAAAGAGAAGGCTCCTGGGTCAGAAAGCCTGCAAAGTCACTCGGAAGAACGGAGCACGGGCACGAGCCTACAGGAGCCGAGCAGACCGCTGAGGACAGGACACTGTGGACATCGCTCACTCACAGGGTCGCCAGGAGTGGGAGGCGACTCAGCAGCTCATAGCACACATCCACACCAGGGTCGTGTGTTGCAATTAGATCAGTGTATCTCTTCAGCTTCCTTCGATCTGGAACAGTTCTCTCATCCCCCCTTGTCTTTGTGACCTTGGCATTTTGAAGAGTACAGGACAGCGACTGTGCATAATGTCAGTTTGGATTTGTCTGATGTTTGCTTGTGATTTATGCTTTTTTTAGCAGAAACAGCAGAAAAGTGTTGTTATGCTCCTCTCAGTGCATTGTATCGCGAAGCTCCTAATGTTGATTTGTCCCATTACTAGTGATGTTAACTTTCGTCACCTACCTGCCAGGTTTCTCCAGTGTCAGGTTAACTATTATGAAATTTATTAACTAATATCAAGTAATTCGTAAGCGTATTGGGGCGATATACTTTGTGACTATGTCTACGTTTATTAGTTGGCATTCCCTTGGAAGGTAACACTTTCCTTTATCCCTTATTTATTTATTAATTCATTATTTATATTTATATGAATCCATGGATTCTAATTTACTCAATAGGTTATGATCTGTTATTGTCATTCACTATTTTGATACTCAGATTGTCCCAGATTTCAAGAATGGGAGTCCTTTTGAATTTTTTTTTTTAATTGAAACCTGATTGATTGATACACCACTGCTCTTTGTGGTGGTCAGGACCTATTTCCCCCTCCTCTGATAACAAACTCTTCCCAGATTTTCATGTCCATTCTCAACAAAATGATTAGGGCGACATGGGCCGCACCTCAGCCCCAGGCGTGGACCCTGACTTGTCTCATGTCCCTCAGCACATCCCACGCCCCTGGATACAGTTATTGGTTCAAGTGGGCATCTAAACATTCAGGCTGATGAGACCTGAGGAGAAACCTGATGGGGCTTCTGAGAAAGAAGCTTCTTTTCTCTTCCAAGGCAGCTACTGGGAAAGAAGCTACAGATGGCTTACTGTGTAGATGTACAGCCTTGACCTGATGCAGCCATTTCCGCTACCAAGAAGGAAGGTCAATTTCACTATGTGGAGGTGGACAGAAATGACAGGATGGCAGAGAAGAGAAACAGGACTGGCGCTCTGGAGATGCCTCAGATTTCTGGATCATTCTGTGTCTGAAGCTATCTATGGACTGGTTAGTTACTTGAGTCAATAAATTATCTTTTTTATTTAAGCCAGAGTGAACTAAGACTTCTGTTGCTTGAAACGTGATCCTAAGTAATGCACTCACCCAAACAGCGAAAGAAAGCTAGCTGCCGAGAGAAGCAAAAGGATGATGGGTTTCTGTTCTTATGACCAAAAGAACTCTGCCTGTGACCCTGCTACTTTCCCTGGCCGCTCTGAAATCTCCTGGGGGTATACTTGCTGTGAACCCTGACCTCTGTAGTAACATGTGGCTCTAGCGTATGCTCAATCAGTATTTCATGACTACATGCGTAAGAGCCGCTAAGGTAGCCTTGTTCACCACTGAATAAATCCCAGGCATGTAAAACAGACTGGGGGCCATCGAGCAACTTTACTGAGCGAATGCAAGTGTCACCCAAGCATGCCTCCGAGCCCCTCCTCTCGAATCCACCAAAGAAAAAGAAGCTGCACTAAAACCTTGCACAACATTTTATTTTCTGAGAGGGGGGCGGCAATGGAGGAGGGAGGCAAGAGGAACTGGAGGCTGGCTCTGGATTTAGGAAGGAAGGAGCAGCCGCCCGTGCTGGAGTTCTTGTGCTTTCTCCCCAGGGCGCAGCCAGGGGCTCCAGAGGCTCACGGGAGACCTGGAATGCAGAGAAGGGCCAGTTGTGGGATGTGTGGGGTCTTTGAGGAAAAACAGGGACTCTGGTGTATTCCCTGCTGAACACATCAGAGTCACAACGCAGAAGCCAGTCAGGAGCCTGTGTGGGTTGAGGAGCTTTGAAGATAAAAACCACAGGCTATAAGGACAGGAAATGATGGGGACCGCACACTAAGGGGCAGTCCCTGGATCTGCCAGCCTCAAGTCCTGAAGCAGTGGCGAGGGCTGGAGAAGCTGCCAGAGCCAATCATGGGCCCGCTCCAGACCCCATCTCCAGCGGCCATGGCCTGTTCTTTCTGGGAAGAGCCTTGGAAACACAGGAGGAAGAGGCTGGCAGAGCCCTCCCTGCCCAGAAGATTCCCAAGCCCAGCTGTCAGGCCCTCGTGGTCATGGGGAAGGATGCAGCCTTGGCTCCCGTTTCTAAGCATCTGTGCAAGGCTGGGAATTGGAGTTTGATCAGGGCTCTGATGTCTCTTGAATATCTCAGTCCAAGAGCATTTCCTTGGTGTCGAGCTCTTTATACGTGATGATCCCATTCACCCCCATTCCAACCTCAGAAATAGGAATTATTATCCCCTTTTCACAGATGAGGAAACTGGAGCCCAGAGAGCTTAATGTACTTGCCCAGGGTCACACAGCTGAGGAGAGATGGAGACGTGATTTTACTCCCGGATGACCTGTGGTAAAAAGACCCAAGATCTTATGAATATTTCTCAAAGTTCTTAATGAGTGTTCCTCAAACATTTCTAGCTAAAGCCCACCTACCCAACTTCTCTACATTTTCCCATGTTGGAAGTGAGGGAAGTAATGTGTCATGACAAGGAAGCATGGAGGGACACATATGTGCTGCTTATGAAGTTTTCCATGTATTTTTGTGTTTTTAAACCATGTCACACATGCTTGGGGAGGCTGTTTGGGACCCTCCAGGAATGAGTCCCTGCTGTCACCTCTGCACTCACCTGCCTGAGGTTTGCATATAAGAATGTCCACACAAACTTCACGGGGGGATTTGCCAGCAATGACATCTTTGGCGATGCGTCCAAGAAATTTCTTCATGGTCCTCTTGCAGAGGCCTCTCAGCAACTTCACCTTGTCGCATGCCTCGGACACAGCCTGGGCGACGGTGTCCTGTGGTGGCAGCATCATGGCAGGACATGGGAATCCAGTGAGCCCTAGCCAACTTGGCCACCCTGCAGGCACCAGAAGCTCTGGCGATGGGAGTGCTGTGTGCAGGATGCTAGTGCCAGGTGGCCATGGGAGCAAAGACCAGAGAGACAGGACCCAGCCCCCAGCCCAGTCCCCAAGGCCCTGGACAAAGCCTGGCCAGTAGGAGCTCTTGAGGGAAGGACATTTGGCCCTGCCAGGGTCTCAGCACCCTGTACAACTGACCCCTGTCCCCTGTATGGAGAATGTTGCCCACGGCTGCCAGACCCACATTAAAGGTTCTGCCCATGCCACTTCCTGGGTGCAGGGCCCGGCTGGTTTTCCACCTACAGGAGGTGTGTGGAGAAGGTTAGGAGGGCATCAGAGCTTGGAGCCTTGGCACATTTGATTTTAAACTATTCTCTACTGCCATCTCAGTGGAGAAAGATAAATCTGAGTACCCCGGCCTAAAGGTGGACCTTGGAGCACCAAGATGCTAAGCGGGTTGGGGGGTGAAAAAGAGAGAGGGAGAGTGAAACAATAGTTCTTGGTTGTGACACATTCACTTGATAAGCATTTATTCAGTGCCTGAAGCAGAGTGGAGCACATCCCACCCTTTCACTCCTTTAAAAGGCTTAGGCAACTTGCCAGATGGGAATTATCATCCATCCTGTTCCACAGATGAGAAAACTGAGGCTCAGAATACATTAATAACTTGTCAGGCCATGCAGTCAGTTACAGTACTGACTCAAGCCCCTCGGACCAGCCTCTCAAAACTCTGCCCTAAGAATTGCATAGAAGCCATGCAAATTCTTCCTTCCATGTTCATAATCCCAGGTTTCCCTAAAGTCCATCCACAGCTATACAAGAGGGTTCACAGATCCTCTGTTGAGAAGCTCTGGACCAATAGGGATCAGCCCTCACCCAGTGGCCTCCTCACCCGGTGCCCACCTCTGGACCCGCCACGCTTGTGCCCAGGCTGCCCGCTCCACTGACCAGCAGGCCAAAGGCTCCACAGGCCTCACCTCGTTTGGTTGCTCTCCCACAATTTTCCGCAGTTGTTTGATTATCTTCTGGCAGAGCCAACAACTGATGCCCTGCTCCTTTCCTGTGGTCAGCAGTTTACCCTGTCAGGAAAGGTGGTCTCTCAGATACTCCAAGGACAGTAGAATCATCTATGATCCTTCTGTCCTTAACGGCCTGAACCAAGCTGGCTGGCCTCTGCCCACCCACCTGCTAGTCTTAGAGGGGCTAAGAGACCCTAGAACTTGCCAGACACCCACAACACCTCTCCCAGCCCAGCACAGACCATTCTTCTGTTCTCCTGCCAGACCCCAGAGGACCCTCTTGGGGAGGGCCCAGCCAGACTAATGTAGCACCCCGCCCGCCAGGCACGGTGTGAGCAAAAGCAGTGTCTTCAGCTCACAACCCCTCCTGCCCCTCGCCTGTTCATTAGATACCTCCAGCCCTTGCCCCAGCACTGTCCAGGAAGGAGAGAAGGGAGAGAGTCTGTGGGAGGTGAGCAGGAACCCGTGTACCTGGGGGTCCTCCTGGGCCAGGCCCTGGAAAAGCTGCTCTCCATCACATGGGTTGGCCGTCTCCAGGTCATAGCACTCAGGGGTCAGACCAGAAAAGGCCAGGCCTTGGAAAGAAACAGCATCAGGATTCCTCCATAGGTGGAACAAGAGACCAAAGTCCATTCTCCTGGCTGGTGGGTGCCTGGGAGGTGCCCAGGGCCCAGGGCGCAAGTGGGCCTTTGTGAGGTGTCCAGGAGGTCCTCTCCTCCCATGCTTGCCTGGGGCTTGCTCTGACCCACTCTCAGCAAAAACAAACAGTCCGGCCAAGATAGAGGCATAGGTAGATACACTTTGTCTCCTCGCACAACCAAAAGAAGGACAGCAACAAATTTAAAAACAAAAAATAACCAGAACTGCCAGAAAATCAAACTGTATGGAAATCTGACAACCAAGGAGTTAAAGAAGAAATATTAATTCAGACAGGTAGGAAGGGCAAGGAAGGGCGGCCGGGGCAGAGAGGACACGTGTGGCAAGGCTACAGCTGATGGACCAGACAATCCCACATTTGTGTGCGGATAAACCGGGAGAAAAAACTGGGGAGTGAGAGAGAGCACGCAACCCAGGGTTCTGGCGTGGGAGAAGAAAGCCTCAGACTCTACCAGTGAAAACCTATGGGGCCTGTGGCAGTGGGAGAAACTGCCAGTCTCACAGAAGAGCTCATCTGAAAGACCCACAGGGTCCTAGAATGTACACAAACCCACCCTCCTGGGAAGCAGAGCCAGAAAGGTCCACTTTGCTTGTGGGTAGCTGGGGAAGTGACTGAAAGCTGGCCAAGAACCAAGCAAGGGGCATTGCTCCTTCTCAGACCCCTCCCCCACATACAGTGTCACAAGGCAGTGACGTGGATTGCCCCGCCCTGGCAAACACCTAAGGCTTTGCCCATCACAATGTAATAGGCACACAAGACAAAAATAAATGTATGGTCCAAAAGAAAAAACAGATCGAAACTCCAAAAATAGAACTAAGCAATGAAGAGATAGCCAAACTAACAGATTCAGAGTTCAAAACACTGGTAACCTGAATGTTCACAGAAATGGTGGAGTATGGTCGCAAAATGGAGGAAAAAGTGAAGGCTATGAAAAGTGAAATAAAGCAAAATACACAGGGAACCAACAGTGAAGGGAAGGAAACCAGCAATCAAATCAACAATTTGGAGCAGAAGGAAGAAATAAACATTCAACCAGAACAGAATGAAGAAACAAGAATTCAAACAAATGAGGACAGTCTTAGGAACCCCTGGGACAACTTTAAATATTCTAACATCTGAATCATAGGGGTGCCAGAAGGAGAAGAGGAAGAGCAAGACATTGAATACTTATTTGAAAAACTAATGAAGGAGAACTCCCCCAATCTGGCAAAGGAGATAGACTTCTGGGAAGCCCAGGAAACTCAGAGGGTCCCAAACAAGTTGGACTTGAGGAAGCACACACCAAGGCACATCATAATGACATTACCCAAGATTAAAGATAAGGAGAGAATCTTTTTTTTTTTTTGTATATTTTATTGAGTATGCTATTATAGTAGGAGAGAACCTTAAAAGCAGCAAGAGAAAAGGAGTTACCTACAAAGGAGTTCCCATAAGACTATCAACTGATTTCTCAAAAGAAACTTTACAGGCAAGAAGGGGCTGGAAAGAAATATTCTAAGTCATGAAAGACAAGGCCCTATATCCAAGATAATTCTGCCTGGCAAAGTTATTATTTAGAATGGAAGGGCAGATAAAGTGCTTCCCAGTTAAAAGTTAAAGGAATTCATCATCACCAAACCCTTATTACATAAAATGTGAAAGGGATTTATTTAAGAAAAGAAGGTGATCTAAACTATGAACAGTAAAATGACAACAAACTCACAACTATCAACAACTGAACCTAAAAAAATAAAAACAAAAACAAACTAAGCGAACAGCTAGAAGAGGAACAGGATCACAGAAATGGAGATCACATGGAGAGTTATCAGTGGGGAGGGGGAGAGTGGAGAACAGGGGAAAAGGTACAGGGAATAAGAAGCATAAATGGTAGGTACAAAATAGACAGGGGGAGGTTAAGAATAGTATAGGAAAGGGAGAAGCCAAAGAGTTTATATGTACGACCCATGGATGTGAACTAAGGGTGGAATGTTGGAGGGAAGTGGGGTGCAGGGCAGAGGGGAGAAATGGGAGAAAAAGTTGGGACAACTGTAATAGCATAATCAATAAAATATATTTTAAAAAACAAACAAAACAAACAAACAAAAAAATATGCTCTCAAGCTGCTTCTAAAAAGCCAGAAGTAAAAGACTACTCCCCTCTCCCCTAGTCACATACCTCTCCCCACCCCCACACCACCCCCCTCTCTCTCACACACACACAGAGGTTTCGGGGTTGATCTAAAAGAAAACTTTCCTCATCTCCTTTCAAGAGACTGTGTTTATTTTTCTCTTTCCTTCCAAAAAAATCCCCACCCATTCTCCCCTCCTGCAGTGTCCTTACCTTCAGCCGAGCCCTTGGAGCTAACCAAGACTCAAAGACCTGAGGGGGTGGGCTGCGCTGGGGCAGGGAATGAGCAGTGAGAGGTCTCCATTCCCTCACACACCCTGTCATAACCCTAGCCAGTGGGGGCCACAAGCAGCATCAGACCCTCTGACGAAGGCCAATGACCTTCGTAACACTGATGAAGAGGCAGAGCCCAGGGAGGAAGAGGGGACCCAGGCTGTACAACATGACCAGCAGAGTTGGGACTAGAGCCCCAGACAAGGCTCACTCCCTTCCCACCGGCTGTCTCTCCCCATCAGCCAGGTCACCGACAGGCTGATGGTCACTGAGGGAGCTGTCCTTACCTGGAGAGCCCAGGAGCACTGAGGCAAGGAGCAGGAGAGCCCAGGAGGCCATGGTGGGGCAGCTGCGAACGTACCCCCCACACCCTGTTTTATGGAGGCTGAGAACCTGACCATCTGACCTTGCCACATCCTTCTCCTTTGGTATGCCACCTCCCCATGTCACAGGGTTTACCGCAAACACCACCGCCAATTTGGGGAGAAGAGTAGGGAAGGAGTGGTACCTCAGAGGCTCTACTAAGAGGTACCTCAGAGGTTCTATTGTCCCTCCTCCCCTGGACACACACACACACGACTAGAGCTTTCTGAGCCGAGCGGGTGGGCACTAGAACTCAGCTTCTACCTCCTCTGGGGCCTTTCACTCTGGCTGCTGAGATGGCAGATGCACTCCCCCAAGATCAGTTGGAACCCTCCCTTCGGCATCTCCCATCCCAGGCCCCTTCAGCCTCCTCGCTAATTATTCTGCCCCATCTACCTTCCCAGGAGTCCCATCGTAGCTGAGTCCTTGGCTTCAGCACAGCCTTCTCGTCTAAAATATTTCATCTTTCCTGAGCCCATTCAGGCCCCTGCTCTCCACTAGCTTCTGTGAGCAGGAAGAGGCTGGAGTCCAAGGCGGGCAGGCCTCTTAAAAGCTGGGGCACCTTGAGCAAGATGCTCCACCTCTTGGACCCCAGTCTCCTTACCTGTAAAATGAGCTCAGTGTCGCCTGCTCACAGGACCCCAAGGTGGCATGTTTGTGTGTGTGTGAGGAAGCTTTGCAGCCTACCACGTGATAGGCAGATGCTGGCTGTTTTCATGGCTCATGGTGCCCCACGGCAGCTTCTGTGGAAATTGGTTCTGAGGAAGGTGAAAAGGTGCTGTTGGGGGAGTGGAGAGGGGGTCCCTGTCCTCAGATGGAAATGCTAACCTAGCAAGGTTCCCCCGGCTTACATCCACGTGACTTCTCAGCACCTTTAACTCGCCGGTGTCTGTTATGGATCCTCAAAGCTGAATTCGCAGCCTTTCCCAAACGTCTTTAGCCACAAAACCTTTTGATAAAGGAGTTCCTTTAAAGATTCAGTGACAGTAGCTGATCCGGTCACCTTCTCAGGCTTGTGTGATGAGGAGGGTTGCTGGCCTACAGCCGCTGGAGCCTGGGCAGCAGCTGTCATAGGAAAAAAACAACAACCAGACAGACAGACAGACCCCTCCCCAGAGTCAGACTGGGGGTCCTCATTCTCACCTTTCCTGCTCAGATGAGGGCAGAGTCATGAGTTGGAGAAAGCAGGCTTGCTGTACCCCGTGACGGAACCAAGAATGGTGGGGGCCCCCTGAATTATTTCTGGCTGTTCACCACAACCCCAGGGAGGCAGACACACTTACACACTCACGTACTCACATCTCTTTCTTACACATAGTCACGCTAACTCACAGTCACACACTCTGCATAGCACTCCCAAATACTCAGACACACACATATTCTCAAACACTAATTCACAAACTCACACATACTCATAGACACTCACACACGCACACACTCTCACACACCCGTATACTTACATTGACTCCCATACTAACTCGCAGTCCCACACTCTCAGACACTCACAAATCCATACACACACAAACACAACACTTTTATTCCTGCCCATTGTAGAAGCCACTGAATACCAAGCTGAGGAGCACTGAATTTAAGCATTTTAAGCCCTTTTTGTCTCTTATTTTTATTTGTTCTTGAAAAAATATTTAATCCGATAAGAAAAAAATAAAGGAAACCACTTATAAGCTCACAAGATAGACATAAATAAACCTGATAAACATTTATAGGAATATCCATTTACACTTTTAAATACATACATTTATAAATAAGTATATGTCTATGTCCAACTACATATGATAACAAATTATTTTTAAACAGCTTTTCAAATTTAACAAAATATCAGGAACATCTTTCCATGTCCATACATTTAGATTTGTTCCATCAGTTCCCCTGGTTGCCTAATGTGGTGCTTTAGGGATGAGCCACAACTGGAGCCATGTGATTGTGGGACTCAAGTGTTCCCTTTGATGCGTCCACTTGCAGAGAAGGGCTGGGAGAGCCCCCTGCTGGCTCATGCGGTAGTCTAGGTGAGTGACAGGAGCACCTTCTTCAGACCGGGCGCCTCGTGATCTCCAGAAGCCTGCCGAGGCTCCTCCACGCCTCAGAGCCTCATCCCAAGTAGAAAAATAGAATGAAGTAGGAAGGGGTGGTACCAATACAAGAAAAGCAAATTTTGCCTAGAAGCTTCAGCTTACATATCACTGGTACATCTCAGTAGCTTCTCCAGCTGCAAAGAGCTACAGGAAAGGAAGTCTTTTGCTGGACTTTTGTTCCCTCATTGAATGAAATTGGAATTCTGCCAGGAAGAGTGACAAGGAATCGGAATCAGGTCAGCAACTGCAGTACTGGCTACAGGAGAACTTCTTGCTAAAATACATTTTAAAGGAAGAAATGATAGGACTTTGTAGCTAATTGGATACAGGAAATAGAAGGGAGGAGCAAGCAGTTTAACAATATTTGGGACCTGGAGGGCTGGTTGTGAAGCAAGAAAGTTAGGAAAAGGAGTTTGTTTGCGGAGAGTCAAGCCTGAGGCATTGTTTGACGGCAGGGTTGCCCCTGCTGTCGGCGTCCCCACACGGTGCCTAAGCCAACCCCCGGACCAAATGGTCAACTGATGTCAAAGTCAATTCACCTCATACAAGGAAGGAAGCCAGGATTCGGAGAGGTCTAGTGAATTGCCCTAGGAGGGCAATTCCAAAAGGAAAGGTCCAAGGATTTGAACCCAGGCCCATCAGACTCCAGACCCTAAGTTTTTCCCCCGCTCCACTCTGTTCCTGTCTCTTGGTTTCTGGTGCAGAGCTGCTACCCCACGTGCCTCAGATAATGCCTGCCTCCTGTCATCAGGCATCCTCTGCTCTGAACATTTGTGGAGACTTTGGTCTAATGTGAGAAAACCACATTAATTAAGGGGAAACGGCCCCAGAAGGTGATTCATGTCTTTCTTTGTTGTGGGATTTTCGGTAAGACTAGGTATTCTATCAAGTCCTTGCCTGGGGTGTGGAGGGCGACAGAACACAGACTCCATTTTTAGTCACAAGGCTCCACCCAGGCCCCAGGGATTCCATGAGAAGAGCACCTGGACAAGACCTACTGTCTTTCTATTCATGGGCTCCATGGACTGGACATTGCAAGTCAAGCCCAAGACTCCAGGAATTCTTATGTGAAAATTACTGCTTTCTGTACCTTCTTTGAGAACTCTTGGCTTTCTCCAAGGTCATGAAGATATCCTCTTGTTTTCTTCTAGGGGTTTTATAGTTTTAATTTTTACATTTAGGTCTGTGATTCCTCTCAAGTGAACAGGGTTGAAGTTCCATTGTTTCAGGTCGAATTGTGAAAATATTTTCCTTTTCCCATTGAATTGCTTTGGTACTTTGGTCAGAAATCAACTGACTATATAAATGTAGGTCTATTTTTGAGCTTTTCACTGTAGCAACTATTGCTTCGATAATAATAATAATAAAGTAATACAATTTTTCAAATGGGCACAACATTTGAACAGTTAGTTCATAAAGGAAGATAAGAATAACCAATAAACACTTGAAAAAGTGCTCAGTATCCCAAGTCATGGGGTAATTCTATATCAAAACTACAAGATAATGGCATTAAAATGACTACAATTAAAAAGACAAACCCTGGCTGGTGTGGCTCAGTGGACTGAGTGGTGTTCTGCAAACCAAAGGGTCACCAGTTTGATTCCCAGTCAGGGTACATGCCTGGGTTGCAGGCCAGTTGCCCAGTTGGTGGTGTGCAAGAGGCAACCACACATTGATGCTTCTCTCCCCCACTTTCTCCCTCCTTTCTCCTCTCTCTAAAATAAATAAATAAATTAATTAATTAATTAATTTTTAAAATAAAAAAAAAAGACAAGCTCTCACATGCAGAACCTGAAAATAAAGAAAAAACTCATGGAAACAAAAAACAGGTTGGTAGTTATGGGGTGGGGGATGCGTGGAGGCAGTCAAAAGATACGAAACTTCCAGTTATAGGTAAATAAGTCCTGGGGATGTAATGTACAGCATGGTGACTATAGTTAATAATACTGTATTGCATATTTCAAAATTGCTAAGAGAGTAAATCATAGGAAAACAATGTATAACTATGCATGTTGATAAATGTTAACTGAACTTATTGTGGTGATCATTTCACAATATGTACAACTATCAAATCATTATGTTGTACACCTGAAACTATTATAATGTTATGTCAATCAAAACTCAATTTTTTAAAATAAATAATAATACTATTGTGCAAGGTTTTTGTGGGATGTTAAAAATCATATTAAACACTTGGTACATAGAGGGGGAAAAAAGACAAACTCCATCAAACGTTGATGAGGCTGTGGAGCAACTAGTATTTTAAATATTGTTGGGGTGAGTATAAAATGGCACAATCACTTTGGAACTTGGGTTGACAGTTTTTCATGGAGTTAAGCATACACCTGCCGTATGAGCCAGATATTCCACCTCTACATTCTTACCCACACTAGGTGAAAATATATGTGCATACAAAGACTATCCAAGGATGTTCATAGACATATGGTCCAGCAATCATACTTCTAGAAATACATTCGGAAGAATTACAAACAGGGATTCAAATATATATTTGTACACTAGTGTTCATAACGGCATAATTTACAATAGCCAAAAGTATAAACCCAAGTGTCCATCAACAGCTGAATGGAATAACAAAATGTGGTAACATAACACAATGCAAAGTTATCAATCCATAGGAAAGAACAAAGTACTGATACATGTGCAACGTGGCTGAACCTTGAAAGCATTATGCTAAGTGAAATTAATAGTGTATGGTACCACTTACATGGAATATCTAGAACAGGCAAACTGATAGGAACAGAAAGTAAATTAGAGGTTACCAGGGGCTGGGGAGAGGAAAAATGAAAGAGTTTCTGTTTGGGATGATGAAAAAGTTTTTGGAAATAAATAGTGGCAATGGTTGCACAATATTTTAAATATAATTAATGCCAAGAAATTGTATATTTAAAGTGCTTAAATAGTGAATTTTATGTTATACATATTTTACCATCATAAAAATTTAAAGAAAGAGAATGTTACAAAAACTTTTTTCTTACGAGTCAAAAATTAGAAATAACCCATATGCCCATCAACAGACAAATGAATAAACAAATTAAGGTATATGATAAATACTACTTGGCAATAAAAAGGAATGAGCTACTGACACATGTAGCAAAAGAGATGAATCCCAAACACTGAGCAAGAGGAAGTCAGACACAAAAGACTACGTTCTGTATAATTCCATGTATACAAAGTTACAGAACAGGCAAAATCCACCTATGGTGAAAAACAGCAGAAAAATGTAGGACATGAGAGGAGAATGTGGGGATAATTGGGAAAGTGCACAAAGGGGCTTTCTGAGGTGACAAAATGTTCTAGCACTTGATTGGGGTGTGAATTGCATGGGTATATGCATCTATAAAAACTCATCAAACTAAAAAATTAAAACTCATTGAACGGCACACTTAAGAACTATACATTTCACGCCCTTGCTGGTGTGGGTCAGTGGTTTGAGTGCCAGCCTGCAAACCAAGGGGTCTCTGGTTCTATTCCCAGTCAGGGCACATGCCTGGGTTGCAGGCTGGGTCCCTGGTGGGGGGCATGTGAGAGGCAACCACACATTGATGTTTCTCTCCCTCTCTTTCTCCCTCTCTTCTCCTCTCCCTAGAAATAAATAAATAAAATCTAAAACAAAAGAAAGAACTATACATTTCACAAAAACAATGGCGGGGAAGATTGAATGTGGGAGGTGGGAGGTGGGTAGGGCAGGGGAGAGTAATGGGGGGAAAATGGGACAACTGTAATTGAACAACAATAAAAAATGGAAAAAAAGAAAAAAACTATACATTTCACTACATGTAAATCATACCTTCATGAAAAGATTATCTAAAACATTCTTAAGTTACAAACAATTTGGTTTCTAATGAACATTATCAAATACTTTCCAAAAGGATTC
Source organism: Mormoops blainvillei (assembly GCA_004026545.1). Taxonomy (NCBI): domain Eukaryota; kingdom Metazoa; phylum Chordata; class Mammalia; order Chiroptera; family Mormoopidae; genus Mormoops; species Mormoops blainvillei. The sequence goes on from PVJD01000040.1 coordinate 534,265, forward strand.
TATCAGTTTACACCATCAGTACAAGTCCCTGTACTCACCAGCATTAAATGTTTTCAGTCTTTAATCTGCAAATGTAATGACTTTTCGCTATTAAAAATAGCCACTATTTTTAATTCCCACTTACACTACAAATTAATTTAGTATTTTTCCATATTTTTAACTGTTAAATTTACTTGGAGGAAATTGTTGTTTTGTGTCCTTTGCCCATTACCCATTGGTCTCTACTTTCTTCTCAATTTATAGGAATTCTTTATGTAATAAATATATTAATGGTATGAGATATTTGCTCCAAATATTTTGTCACTTCTTGGTTGACCATTAAACTTTAGTAAATTTTTTCTTATGCATAGAAATTTTTCATGTTCTGTAGTTAAAAATATCTCTTTCCTTATGAGATCTTTTTTCAGTTTTGAAAGTTATTACCCATTTTAGCTAGAAATAATTAATTTTTTCTCATTTTTGTGGTTATATATATATTTTTTAATGTAACACTTTAGTTCTCTAGAATTTATTTTAGTAAGGTATGGAGTGCTCAAAATTTCTTCTTTTCAAAATACTGTTTGCTTCATCTAAAACTCTTGAGTATAACATTTTCCTCTCCCTTTCACTACTGATTTGCAATGACTATTTTATCATATGTTAAGTTGCGTTTAATAAGATCAAATTCTGAACTATCTATTCTGTCTCATCCACCTGAATATCTAGTGTTCTGGTAACACCTCACTGTTTGGCTACTGCAGCTTTCTTTTTCAGATTTTTCCTTCATGTTATGTTAGTTTAAAATTATACTTCAGACATTTTATATATTATAAAATATTATATACCAAAAGTATACATAAAGCTTACTTTATATACTAAATACTAAAGAAAATATACAGAAATTATTTTGATAAATAAAATATAACACTGTAATCCTCATTTTAAATTTTGTTAGGACTAAAAATTAATATGGATAAATTTCATCACTTTTCCAACCATGAGCAGAGTTTTCTGTTTTTCCAAGTCATTTTTTAAAGGATTTTATCTATTTATTTTTAGAGAGCGGGAGAAAGAGAATGCAAAGAAAATATCGATGTGGGAGGGAGAGAAATATACACACCCCAGCTGGGTGCAGTACCAAAGCTCAGGCATGTGCCCTGACCAGGAAATGAACCTGTGATCTTTTGCTTTGCGGGAGGACCCCCAACCAACTGAATCACACTGGTCAAAGCAGCAAGTCATCTTTTATATCTCTCTAAAAAAAAAAAAAAGAAAGAAAGAAAGAAAAGGAAGAATTTTAAGGAAGAATGCAGCGCGCCCAGGTGGCCTGGAGAGCGGGTGCCCCTCTCCTCGGCCCGCCCCCCAGACCAACACCGACGCCGATGTTGCAGAAAAGTGCAGTGCGAGGCGGGGGGCCCTCTCTCCCTCTCGCGCTTGTGCGTATGACTCGGAGCTTATTCACATGGCAGCTTGGTACAACTATATGAAATGCAGAGTCAAAAGTAAGATGATTGAAGGCACTAAAACTGACATAAAATAGGAAATTCGTCAGCTAGGAATGACCCAGTGGAGAAAGCAGAAGATGAAAATACAGGGAAGCACGGTATTAACCTAATGTGTTTCAGCAGACTGCCTGAAATTTTACTAAAAAGTAACTTCTGTCTTCAGAAAACTGCTCTGTGTGTTCCAGTGACGTGACACAAAGCAGCCCACCTGTGGTAGGTCTGCTATTCTTGCTTATACTTGGGGAAATATTATTAAATATCCTCACACTTGAAATGAGAAGAAAAAACACCAATAAAAACTATATGAATATTTTGCATTTCACGAGCCTTCATAGATCTTTTAGTTTTGGGAAACATTGCCATTATGTCCTATTTCAGATACTTTGTATTATTATTAAGCATTAGGTTTGCTAAATACTATATCTGCCCATTTCCCCAAATTATTATATTTCCTTTACTAAGAGCTTTTTGCATTACCCAGTTTTCTGATAGCTCCTGTAGATCATTGCCTGAATTTCTCTAAAATCACCAAGTTTTCATTTGGGCATCAAAAGCATTTTTATTTCTTTGGAGTATTTGTAATTTGGATTTCAGTCCTTGTTTATGTTTTGGGAGACTGAACCTGAAGCCATAGGATGTTGGTTCCTTTATCGATGTCCCTTCTACATCAGCACTCAGGGAAACTGGCTGTCATTTCCACAAGGACGATTTTATTTACGACTTTTATGACCTTGGCACAGACTGTTAGAAAATCTGCACATATGAATGAGGCTATCCTACATTTACCCTTTTTATTCCACTTCAGTTACAATGTGAGTTCTAAAAAAAATACTCTTGCCCACGCTCGCTAATCTGTTTTCTTGGTACCTGGTTACCATTTGTACTACTTCAAATAATCACTGTGCTACTTAAAGCACAGCCTCCAGTGTAGTTTGAGATGAGCGCTCCTTGGCTGCACTTTGTGGGTAGTTTTCCCATTGCTCGGGTTGATTGGTTTCATTGCCACAGGCTTAATTTGAGTCATCCCATTGCTGTGGTTCTATTGTGGAAATGCTGCTTTTGTTCCCTTATAATTCATAATCTGGAGCAAACGGAAAAGCCCATATCGATAATAATTTGCTAATGTTCTAACAATTTGGTTTCAACATTAAAACTAATCAAAACTTACAGGTACAATAAGAATCATAATTTTTAAAAATGGGACAGAATGATGACTCAGAACAGCCCCCCACCCCCTCACCCCCACTAAATTTCATACATTTTCATAATATATCTTTTGGAACTGTGATATTATTTATTAATAATGTTTTTCTTTTAAAAACAAAATAATTCCTATAGGGGAACTAAATGGTAATGGGAAAAAATATAATAAAGATTATATATTTAAAAAATAAATAAAATAAAGTAAAAACAAAAGAATTTCAAAAAAAGTGTTTATACCTGTTTGGGAACATTGTACATTACCAATGTTAACTTGTTATTAACACAAAAGTAAAACGGACACAAACTTATGTAATTGAGATCTACTGCCAACTTGAAGATACAAACATTTTTGCCAAATTAAACCACACACACACATACACACACACGAACTCTCAGCAGTAGCTTACCACCCAAAATATGTGTTGGAGAGGAAAGAAAGACGAAGAAAAAGACCTTCAGGTGACTCTCTCACCCTCCATTTTTCCTCCCTTCTAGCTGGAGAGGCTGGGAAGTTCCGCTCACACTTCCCAGAAGTCACTGCATATCGGGCTGGATGTGAAATCAGGTTCTACAATTATAGATGCACTCACGTGGGATGCGGGAGGCTGACCCCAAGGCCATCTCTCCATCCTCTTCTGTTTTTGTGGGCAAGCAAGGCCGTGGAAATGTGAGGTTGCGGGGCAGGAGCACTGCCAGTACCAAAAGCCTTCTTTCATTTGGCTAAAGCTGGCTCATTGCCCTCTCCATCTTCAAAGCCAGCAACAGCAAATCCAGTCTTTCTGAAGCTTTGAATTTCCCTGAAGTCCCTCTGCCTCCTCTTCCTATCCGCCCATCCACACACACACACTCACATATGTACAAAGCCGTCCTGCCTGTCCTTTCTTCCCTACTTGGATCCCCACGTCAGCACCTGCAGCTGGAAAACCCCTTCTTTGCTTTATTATCCATGTGTTTATGATTTAAATGTTTGTATTTTACTTATGAACAGCATTTAAAAAGTTTAATTTTTTTAGTTTTGGAAAGTATAAGGAAAACAACTATAAGTCCTTACTTTCCCACTATTTCAGTTTCCCTCCTGAGAGGAAACTACTGTTAAAACTTTTTCATTTTTCCATATAAGCACAGTACATATCCATTGCTCCATTCTTTTTCTTTTTAATAGAGGATAGGTTTGTTGATTTTTTTACAGAGAGAAGAAGGGAGAGAGAGAGAAAGAATCATCGGCTGGTTATCTCTTGTACGCAGCCCAATCAAGGACTGAATCCACAACCTAGGTGTGTGCCCTGACTGGGGACCAAACCCATGCCCCTTGGTGTCCAGGACTTACACTCCAACTAACTGAGTCACCTGGCCAGGGCTGCTCCATTCTTAATTGTAAAATGTAAAACACATGCAGAAATATGCACAAAACAAAACGGAAGATCAATGGTTCACTGTAGAGCAAACAGCCTGTAAAAACCACCCGGGCCAAGAAAACTACAAGCGCCCCAGAAGCCCTTTCCATCCCCCCTCGCTTCTCCTCTAAGGTAATTCTGCCCTGACCCGAATGACAATCACGTCACTGGTGTTCTCGGTAGTTTTACTATCTAAGCACACGCTCTTCAACACTGTAGTTCCATTTTCCCTGGTTTTGAAATGTATATAAATAGAATCATAGAAAAGGGATTCGCCTGTGTCTGGCTTTTTTGGATCACCATTAATGTGCATGAGATTCATTCATTTTGTTGTGTGTGTGAAGAGTTTGTTCTTTTCTAGTGCTGAGCATTAGTTCATTGTGTGAATAGTTCGTGATTTATTCATTCTTCAGTTGAGAGACGTTTGTTATTAGTTTTGATCTGCTGATACACACTAATTACCTTCTTTTTTTCCAATTTTCTTGGAATATAATTGAAGTAACTCACCTGCATACATCGAAAATATACAATTTGATGAGTTCTGATACATGTATACAACTGTGACACCATTACAGCCGTCAGGAAAGCGAGCCTCCTATGTCCTTTTGGATGGATGGATGGAGCTGGTCGGCAAGGGAGAAGCAAAGGAGGGAAATCCAGAGGGCGGATGGAATAAATGGACGGATGACTAGAAGGAGCCTCACGTGGTATAGTTTCCTCTCACCATTTTGGATGCACCTCTCTGGATACCTTCTAAAACAGATATTACAGACAGTTCACACATTCTGGTGCTTAGTCAGCCTGTTAACCCTGGAAGCTTGACTGGTGGTTGAGAAATGACAGACACATCTGTTTTGTACCGTGGACAGAAGTTCCCGGATGCACCACTATGGCCAACCAAAGACATATCAGATGGTGGGGACTGACTCGAACCTCTCCTTGTTGATCAGAACTGCAGATATGCTACGGACCACAGACCACCACCTAACTGAGTCACACAGTGTGACACAAAGGAGAGGTCAGCTGTTTTTCAGGGGTTAGCACATCTCTGCCCATGGCTGGTTTCTCAAGGCTCCAGACCACAGGAGGGGCCCATCCCTGGCCCAGGCCTCTGCTCTCAGAAGTTAATTCTAGTATATTACCTTTTCTCCTTCGCATCCATCTTTCGCTCTCTCTCGCCTAACTTCTCATAACTCTCGCATCCTAGCACCACCCTTACATGGTCCCCTTTTGAAAAGCTCCAAAGTCATGGCAACTTCCACCTCTGGTTTCTAGGGTTGACAAGAGTTTGGACCCAGAGGCCTCCAAAAACAGGGTTCCTCCAGCGCCCTCTGAGCCCTCTCCTCTCCCTGCCTTCGGCTCACCCTACCTCACGCCCACCGGCTCCATCCCAGGTGACCTGAGGCCTCACTTGGTTGTGGGCTTTTGTTGCTGGTGTCCAGGTACCGGACCCTTGCCTCATCCAGTGCCACCTCATGTGACAGGACTGGGGTCATTGCTCTCACCCTTCCAGAATCTTATTCCCCAGGCTGACCCCTCATGTTTGGGGATTCCTGCTTCTCCCTTAGTACTGCTGAGTGACATGAGCCCTGCCTCACCACGCAGCCAAAACAGGGCAGAATCTACACTAACTTGAATTGCTTTCCAATAGCTTCTTGTTTGCCATATCTGAGGAGGGAGGGAAGTTTTTCCCTTGTTTTGTTTCATTATTTTTCAGGCCCATTTTTTAAGTACAGAGGCAGTGTGCAAGGATCACACATAATTCTACCAAAAAATAGGCATTATCAACCACTTGGTATGCTTCCTGTCAGCTTTTTACTTATATTTATATTATTTTTTTTCATCACTAACCTGAGTTTCCCCAGGAACATCAACATGTGAATAAATTCAGGATGGTGACATTTAACCATATTTTATTGTCCCATACCTTATGGGCCAATGCAGGACTTCACACCTCTCACAAGCTGGCCCCCAACTATGTCTATGACTCATTCACCTGTAAGACCAGCTGTAGTGTGGTGGTGGGCACTGTTCCCTCTCTGCTGCCACCAGGTCTTCTTGGATATGGCCCTGTCTGCCAGGACTGTGTCTGTCCCCTGGCACCCTGAGGCTCCAAAGCACTGAGGGTTCTATCCTGAAAGAAGAAGCCCCCATGCCACCCTGCCTTCTCAAATTGTTCAGTCACGTGAACCAACATGTCCCAGCGCTTTGGCTAAACCATCTCTTTAAGTGTTTACTCATAGGTATCTGTTCCTGGGTCTTGGTCAATAGTCCCTGGGGCCTGGGCTGGGGACACAGCTGGCTGTTTTTAGAACTGTCCCACACTTGGGGCAGCCCAGAGCGCTGGGGCTGTACTGCAGGCTCGAGCTCTGAGATGGTCCCCTCTTCCCCTAGGAGGAGGTCCCTCCAGCTGTTGCTCAGATCACCTCCTGGATAGTCCCCGCAACCAGTCAGCAAGACACACCCTGTGCCACCACCCAGCCTCAGGCCACGTCCATTTATTCAGCAAATATTAATTGAATACCCACTGTGTGCCAGGTGCTCTGGGAGGCACTAGGACGGAAAGGTGAGTATAACCAAATACGGGGGCTTGTCTTCATGGAACTTGCATTCTAGTGGGAGATGGTCACATAAGTATGTGTGAATAGAAAGAGACAGTAGCTAAGATGCTGTAAAGCCCAGGTGTTTGGTGCTGCAGGAAATAACAGGAGGTTGTGGGTTTTTTAATCGGCCTGTAATGAGGGAGCACCTTCTTCAACAGAGCACAGCAACGCCTTTAGGTATGTGGGGCCTGGGGCGCGAAGAGACCGAAACCCCGTAGTGCTCACGCTCAGCAAATTAAAGCCGCCAAGAAAGGAGGTGTGGGGTTCCCAGGACTCAGCACCTCTGTTTCTGCACCTCGCTCTTGGTCTCTACCTTCCGGAGGAAGGTCGCTGGAGGAATTGCATGTCCTTGCCACCTTGGGTGTAGGTGGGCCGTGCCTGGCCTGGAAGATACATCTGAGCAGAAGTAAAGTGTGTCCCTTTCCCTCTGGAGCATTCGCCAGCCAGTAGGAGACATTCCAGAGTTCTCTGTTCCCCTGGCAAGGTGAGCAACAATGTTCAAGATGGTGACTGTGTGTCAGCCTGCACCCCAGGTCACTGTGACGAGCAGAGCCCCTGGTCACCCACCACCACACACATGAGCTTGGGCAGGAAACAAACATTTGTGATCCTAAGCCAACGTTTTGGGGTTTTGTAGCCAGAGTGTCTTGGGGCTGAACTTCCTGGTCGATGAAGGTGTTACTTGTATCTTCTCAGTAAGACAGCCAGCTTCCTGTCCTTGATTCACCTACCACTCTGTGCCTGTCAAGTCATTGGCCACAGAGCCAAGGCTCCGTCAAATACCATGACTTGACCAGTCTCCCCAGAAAGCCCCTTGTCCCTGTAGGAATGGTAACCGGCACGCTTCCGGTGAGAATCAGCTTCTCCTCCCTTTGGCGAAGCTGCCATCGCTCCCTCCCCTGTTCGGGGGCAGCTTCACCAGTAAGGCTCCCTGGAGCCCTCTCTCCTGCTCTGGCTGCCTGAGTGTCTGTTTCCTCTCGGTCCCTCCTTCTTCAAGATGCCTTCCTCATGTCACCAGTCAGGGGACCCAGCCCGGAGCAGGTCTGCCTAGGGCCCAGTGGTAGTGTGTGGGTTCTTGACTTCATGCCAGAAAGATTTCACAACACAAAGTCCAGGTGATTTTGAGAGTATGTTTATTAGAGTTGGGGACAGTGAAAAAAGGAAGGGCTCAGGATGGAAGAGGCAACAGGAGGGAGCCAAGCTGGAGCGGCTTTGGCTCTCCAGAAATGCCATGGGGAAGAAATGAGCCAAGGAGGGGCTGCTGTCAGCTTATTGGAGAGGCAGAGGAAAGGGGGTCTTGGAGACAGGTTCAGGGGGTCAGCCTGGGACGAGCTGCAACTGCCCCGTGCTCCCCTGATTGCAAGTCTCATGGGGTCCCTTAGCATTTAGGATACGAGTGCCTGTGGGGGAAGGAGAGAAGGCCTCCCAGGAGGAAGAGCATGTACTGGGTCCTTTGTCTTGAGGATTTTAAAGGCTAGGAGTTTAAGGGAGATTTTAGGGATGGAGCTCAACAGAATATTCATCAGCTGCCTTGGCTGGTGTAGCTCAGTTGGTTGGAGCTTCATCCCATAACTGAAATGTTGAGGGTTTGATTCCCAGTCAGGGCACATACCTGGGTTGCAGGTTTGATCCCTGATCCCTGGTCCTGGCACATGAGGGAGGCAACCAATTGATGCTCCTCCTCGCATCAATGTTTCTCTCTCCCTTCCTCTCTCTCTAAAAGCAATGAAAAAATTTCCTCAGGTGAGGATTTTAAAAATTAAAAATAAAAAGAATATTCATTAGCTTTCCAGGTGTGCCCTTTCAGGGTCATGGTCTCCACTGGTTGGTCAGCACCAGGGCGGGGGTCACTGCAGCTGGTCCTGGCCCAGCCCACCTGGTTTTGCTGCTTCTCTGCACCTGGAGCTGAACGACAACTGAGGCCTAGGTGTTATCTCCAGGGAGGTGACCATCTGTGCCTGGCCGTAATCTGCTCAGTTTGTTCAGCTCTCTCAGTTTCCCCCATTCTCCTTGCCAAGGAATTTTCCTAGCTTCTTATTGTCTTGCCTCACTCAGGCTCCACATTTTCCCTTAATACTTTGCACAGGTTCCAGGCATAGCCACCCTGGTCCCCTTCGGGACCCTACCTCAGGGAGCGTGTTCCTGCTTGGGGAGTCTGAGAGGAGAGGCCTAAAGCACCTCTTCCTGCTGAAAGGAGACCCAGAAGCCTATGAGAAACCTCTCTGGTCCTTTTTCTCCTTGAGCCCACACGTACACACACACACACACACACACACACACACACACACACACACGAATATTATTCAACCTCAAAAAGGGAGGAAACCCTGACACATTATAAAATGGACAAACCTTGAGGATATGATGCTCAGTGAAATAAACCAGCACCAAAAAACAAACACTATGTGATTCCACTCATGTAGGATACCTAGAATAGTAGTAAAAATCATACAGGCAAGAAGTGGAATGGTGACGGCCAGGGGCTAAGGTAAGTAGGAGTTTTTTATGGCTTAATGGGTGAAGAATTACAGTTTTGGAAGATGAACAAGTTCTAGAAATAGATGGTAGTTGATGGTTGTATGACAATGTGATTGTGTTTAATACCACTGAACTGTATAGTTTAAAATGGTTACTATAGAGAATTTTGTTGTATGCATTTCACAATTCAAAAGATTCGGTTTCCTTCATGGAAGGAAAGGTCAACAAAACATTAGGAGAGCTGTTGGTGGCATTCATTGAAATATAAATACACCAGCCCTTTCATCTATTCTTGGAGTTAGCCTACCTAAAAATACTGAGGGAAGTCCACAAATATACATATAAAGAGTATTCCCTGAGTTATTATTCCTTATACTGAACACCTGACAATAATCCATCAGTAGGGGAATGGTTAAGTAAATAATGGTATAGCTCAGAAAATGAAATATTATGTAAGCATAAAAAGGAGTTAAAGCTGTATGTTCTAACTTAAAAAGATGTTCAAGATAAACTAAGTGGGAAAAAAGTTAAGAGTTGCAGAATATTAGGCATAGGATAATCCCTTTTTAATCAAATAAAGTTTCCATATTTTATTAGTTTTCTATTGTTGCATAACAAATCTCACACACACACACACACACACACACACACACACACAACCCGCAGCAGTTTGAAACACCAGTTTATTGTCTCACAGTTCTGTAGGTTAAAAGCCTGGGTGGTGCCCTGACCGGTGCAGCTTAGTTGGTTGGGCATAGTCCCACAAACCAAAAGGCTCAGATTCCCACCCTGTGGTTCAGTTGGTTGGAGCATTGCCCCATACACCAGTTCAATTTCTGGTCAGGGCACATGCCTGAGTTGTAGGTTCAGTCCCCTGTCAGAGCATGTGTGAGAGGCAACCAATCGATGTTGCTCTCTCACATTAATATTTTTCTCCCTCTCTTTCTCCCTCCCTTTCCCTCTCTCTGGAATCAATAAAAGAAAAAAAATTTTTTAAGTCTGATTGGGCCAGCCTGGGCTCTCATCTGGAGCCCTGAGAAGGATCTACTTTCAAGCTCATCCAGGGTGTTGGCAGAATTCCATTCAATGTGGTTGTAGGACTACAGTCTTCATTTCCTGACAGCTGCCATCCAGGACCATTCTCAGCTTCTAGAGGCTGCCTGCATTCCTTGGCTCCTGGCCACCTCCATACCCAAAGCCAGCAATGGCACTTTGAATCCCTCTGACTCCCCCTTTTCCTTCCAGGTGGGAGCTCTCTGTTTTTAGGGTTCATGTTATTATGTTAGGCCCAAGTGGGTAATCTTTCTCCATCTCAATGTCAACTGTACCATATAAATAACCTAATGACAGGAGTGATAGCTCAATATAGTCCACGATTCCGGGGTTAGAATGGGACCTCTGAGGGAAAGGGTAGGGGATGAGGCATTCTGCCTGCTACACATATAAATGTACCTATATGTAACATATGTGTTGGCATATGCACAGGGGAAATCCTGGAAGAGAATGCAGCCAAAACTTACCAAAGGCCCTCTCTAAAAACAGGGTCACGGGGAACTTTCCCTTTCTCCATTGCCCACTTTTGTGCATTGATTTCTCACAATGACAGTTATCAATGTCTTCTCCCAGTATCCACTCTCTTCCTTCTATGTCAGTACCAAGACTTTGAGGGTACTGCCCCTCCTCATTTCAGCCACCTGCGACTGAGCCCTGTTTATTGTCAGCCAATCAGCATGTTCCTCTGCCCCGGCAGAGTGATGGGTTCAGGGATGGGCATGTACCCCATTCTGAGCCAATGAAATGTGAGATGTTTACGTGGCTTCATGGAAGAAAGGCCTTCTCTGACTATCCTCAGAGCTACCAGAGGATCCCCACCCTCTGCCTGGACAGTGTGACATCTGGAACAGCTGTGCCCATTTCACTCTGAGAGGGGAGTACAAGGAGCTGCAGGAGGACACACTGGAGGGCAGAGAGCAGGCACAGAGAGAAGCCAGAGCCCGGTGGCATGATTTGAGTCTATGGGCCAAGCTCTGTGTACAACTATCTGATCTATTTCTGGGTTTTTCAAGTACATGAATCAAAAACTACCTTCATGTATAAGTCAGTTTGCATCAAGTTCTCTTTTACTTATAGCATTAAAATACCTGATGCAAGTATTTTTGCAATCAGAAATAAGTTAATTAACATAAGAAAAACAAAAATGTTCCCCAAAGTCAAAATTATTTTTACTATCTTTAGGAAAGCGTACAAGTTGACTTTAGCTCATCCTTTGCTCTCAGATAGTTCTTGCTTCTGGATAAAATACTAAAATGCCATTTTGGAAGATGTTCACATGTTAAGCTGTTAATATCCTGAGCAGGATTAATCCGTCAAGATCACCTGATTTAGGAAGTGTGTTTGTACATCCACTGTGGACAAAGCCCTCTCAAGGGTCCTTTGAGAGTCACAGATGTGAATTAGGTGAGCTCCCTGCTCCCGAGGCCCAAAGTTCAATGACAGAGACACTTGCCTCCCTAAACAGCATCTTCAAGGAGGGAAACTCCCCGCAGACAAGAACGTTATCAGGTTTGCTCACTCTTGTGCCTTCAGTGCCTAGAATAGTCCATGACATATTGCTAATTACATATTTTTCAGTGAATGCATGAATAAAAAATAAATGAATGGAAGCATTACCTCTTTAGGTAATCACAACATATGCTTAAAAATGGAGTTAATGCCAGAGTAATAACTTGAACTTCCAGGGTCCCTTCCAGCTATTGCGAGAATCATCCCTTAGAAGTATTCTTCATCCCAAGTATTTCTGGCCACCTCTGGGCACATCCTGTTGTCAACAACGAAAGAAATGCCTTTTCCTATGATTGCTTGTCTTAGCTTATGCTATCCATGACATCCTTGTATCCCAGCCACTCACAAAGATATTATTGGGACAGCTCTCTCTACTCTCTCCTTTCCTAGATCCCAGGTCTTGGTTGAGAGGCGAGGTCTGGGCTGGTGGATGAATAATGTCATAAAAAGCTCATATTCCCACCCTGTGGCTCAGTTGGTTGGAGCATTGTCGCAAACACCAAAATGTTACAGGTTCAATCCCCCGCTGGGGCTTACAGGAGGCAGCCAGTGGATGTTTCTGTCACATTGATGTCTCTCTCTCTCTCTCTCTCTCTCTCTCCCCACCCCCCCTTTCACTCCCCCCTCCTCCTCTCTCTCTCTCTCAAATCAATAAACATCTTCAGGTGAGAATTTTTTTTTTTTAACGCTCAGATTCCCACCCTACCCCCACCCCACCTCTCTTCTGGTAACTGGGACCTTGTTGAAGGATGAGTCTGGCAGGCTCCCTCGTCCCTTAGGAAGAGGATTCTCTCAAGAGTTTCCCAGGCCCCTGAGCTTCTGCACCACAGGTCACCTCCCAGGACACTGGGCAGAATCACATGTGTGTGGACCCCAAAAGGGGTTCATTGCTGAGGCTCTAGCTGTGGCCTCCTAGTCAAATGGACATGCGAGCTTGGCAGTGCTGAGAGCGGTCACAAAGGACAGATGGTCAATGGCAGCAGGAGGCAGGAAAGATGGACTCCAGGTGGGGACAACCTGGGAGACCTCCTTGGAGGACATGGAATTTAATCTGCATGTAAAGGACGGAAAGAATGGGCTTACTTCCTTCTTCCTTTCTCCCTCCCTTTTCTCCTTCTTTCCTTCCTTCCTTCCTTCCTTCCTCCATTCTTTATTCCCTTCTTTCTTTCTTTATTCCTTCTTTCTTTTTTTAAAAAGATTTTATTTATTTATTTTTAGAGAGAGGAGAAGGGAAGGAGAGAGGGAGAGAAACATCAATGTGCAGTTGCTTCTCGTATGCTCCCTACTAGTGACCTGGACCGCGACCCAGGCATGTGCCCTACACTGGGAATCGAACCAGCGACACCTTGGTTGTCAGGCCGGCACTCAGTCCACTGAGCTGCACCAGCCAGGGTTATTCCTTTTTTCTATCTTTCCTTCCCTCTGCCTCCGGTTAAGATGACTTGAGCTGTCCATAAAACAGTATATCTGATGAAAAACTGTATAGACAGGACAAAAGTGTTCAGAAGTCATTAAATCAGTAGATCAGCCAGGCCAGGGCTCTGAGTTGCTTCTCTGTGCTTCTCTTGTTTCTCCCTTCTTGAGACAGAATGACTGCTAGTGCTCCAACATCCCAACTTTGCATAGGACAGTCCAAAGGGACAAAGAGGCATTCCTCCCCATCTGTCTCTTTTGAACAGGAAGGAAGCATTTCCCAGAAGTACACCCATGCCCGCTGGTTAGCTAGAACTTGACCACATGCTTGCCCCAAAGTAATTACTGGCCAAGGAGAATGGCTTGGCCTATTCATGGTGGATCCCTGGGGCCAGAGCAACAAAATCAGCTCTCCAAAACACCCGGAACCTGAACAAAAGTTGGATTCTATTAGCAACAAAGAAAAAGAAAAGGGTAGTTGGTTGGCCAAGTAGCCACCATGCTCCCAACACCGTGCTGGGTCCTGAGAATCAGCAACTAATAAGACAGACACATTTCCTTCCTGTGGAACGTGTCCAGTTTGAGACAGAGAGGGGGGCATTCCCGACAGAGAGGACAACCAAATAAGCTTCAGTCAGAGCCCTGAGGGAAGGGACACCTGACAGATGTTGAGAGAGAACATCCCTGACTCCGAAGCCAAATGTCCCTCACTGAGCGTGGACTCTCAGAGCCTGTTCTGCATTGGAATGCAAAGCCCAGGCCTTCCTTGTGGCGCAGGGGAGGGAAGTCAGGCCCTGATGACTCAGGCCCAGAGCAAGGCCACAGAAGTGCAACCCTCAAACCACAAAAAGAATGAAAAGGAATTCTGCTCTTCACTTGCACCTCTCAAAGGACATAAAAAGGTTTTAATGTATAACCTGTACCAACACTTCACTGATCCTCTTCTGTCTCAGCCCCCAGTTCGCTCAAGTCCCATGCTGCAGAGCCTCACCTTTCTCACAATCGAAAAGAAAAACAGCCCTGGCTGGTGTGACTCAGTGGATTGAGCACAGGTCTGCAAAATGAAGGGTTGGATTCCCAGTCAGGGCACGTGTCCGGGTTGTGGGCCAGGTCTCCAGCTGGGGGTGTGCAAGAGGCAACCAATCAGTGTTTCTCCCACATATCCTGTTTCTCTCCCTCTCTTTCTCCCTCCCTTCCCCTCTCTCTAAATAAATAAATAAATAAAACCTTTTTAAAATGAAAGAAAAACAAAACTCTCCTCCAGCCCCAGCCTCTCTCTCTTCCCCACACACCCTCCCCCCGTTTAAAAAAATTGTTGATAAAATATGCATAAGATAAAAGTCACCATTTTAACCAATTTCTAAGTGTACAGTTCAGGGACTTAAAACACGTCCACAGTGTTGCACAGGCATCAACACTATCCAGCTTCAGAACGCCTCCCTCACCCCAGGGGCGCAGGAACTTACTCTGCCAGCCTTCCCCATGCTTCGGTGGGAACGCGTGCCTGAGCTCTGGTCAATGAGCTGACAGCAGAAATGAAGGACACAATTCCCAGGCCTGGGCCCAAACCCCCCTCACTATCTACCCTTCTTTCTCTCTGTGCCCTGCCAGCCAGGTGCTCAGGGGAGGACTTTAGGCCCTGGGGGACAGCAGGGTGGAAAGAGGGATGCTCCTGGGCCCTGAATGACTGTGTGGTGCAGAGCCTTACCTACTGCTCTGCACTGCGACGTGGGTAAGAAATAAGTACGTACCGTGGAAATCCAGTAGACTCCAGGGCTCCCTGTTTTAGCAGTTATACTACCCTGATCAAGACAGCGCTGCAGGTAGCCACTCACCAATCCCTGCCCTCCGTGCTGTCACGCCTCATTGTATCCACACCAGATACAATTTGTTTAACATGAAATTACAAGCATGTTTCAGTTCCATCTTCTGAGGCTTGTATGCAACTCCCAGGGTTCCCAATCTTTGCTCACACATTTACACGCACCCTTGTTCCATTCTCATGATGGCAACTGTGTTTGTCATGCTGACAAGGGCTTGAGGCCAACATGAATGAATCCCTGTGTGACCTTGTGGGTGTCACTTGACCACGCTGTGTCCAACTATTTTCAGCATGGTAACAATTCCTGCCCTGACTGCACCATGAGTATTAGAGCACTTCCTAGAGCCTTGAGGGTTCCTTAGCCGTCAGATAAACAGATCACCCAGTGGTGGCAATGAACCAATGCTGTCCTCCCTCCACTGGCAACAGCGTCTGCCCCCATGTCAGATGGTGTGCTTTTCCTCAGGTGTGCCCTGCCCCATGGGGCCTGGCCTGACAGCCTCAGCCGCTGCAGAGGACAGTTTCTTTCTCCTGAACCACCAGCTGTGCCCCAGCCCCTACCCTGAGGACACGGCAGTATCCCCTAGACAGGGCTGTCCAATAGCCACTCTGGGAACCTCAGCCCCTACATCCTTGCATTTAGTTCCTCTAGCAATTAGCTTCCTCTGTTTCATGTAAACACTCTCCCGACTAAGGTCACCCATGTGTCCATAGAAACAGAGGAGTTTTCTGGGGGAAAGGTAAGAACGGAGTGGGGGTATGTGGTCCAGGAGGGTCCCCGGTTCTCCCCCTCGGTGCTTGCCCTGAGTCAAGAGCCAGGCAGGAAGCTCTTAAGAGCGTTGCTCAAGAACAGAGGAAGCCCAAGAGGCTTGGGGTAGAGAGGGGAGGGGCTCACTCTGCCTGCCCTGGCCCTGCCTCAGTTTCTTTCCCATAGCTCAAAGAGAAGGGACCGGATGCAGAGGCTCAAGAGCCCCCGGGCTGGAGTGAGCCAGGTGTCCAGCCCACGGGAGTTAGAGCAGGGGGCAAGGGGCGCAAGGACGGGCATCGGGTGAGGAGGGAGGGGGGAGGGGCGGGGGTTGCAAGCAGGAGTGTCTCTGCTGGGAAAAGGTGCGATCAAAGCCCCTGAAGGGCTCTCCAAGACAAAGGCAAACACCGAAGTCACCTCTGCTCCCAAACAGCACTGCCCCCGCATCCCCGCCGGCAGCTATAAGGGCCCTCTCCTCAAGCAGGGTGCCCAGGCTGTGGAGGTGTCATGGCCAAGTCACACCTGCTGCTGTGGCTGCTGCTGCCACCCATACTCTGTGGCCCAGGTGCTGGTGAGTCTCCCCAGCCTCCCCTCACCTCTCTCCTACTTGGGACCAAAATCAAGGCCATTTCCACCACTTACTGTGCCAGTTCTGTGCCAGGCATTTCCCTAGTCTGTATATTATCCTCATCTTAGGCCCCAGGGCTTGTCCATGGCACACAGCTGGTGGGCACCACAGCACCTGTCTGGCTCCAGCATGTTTAACAGCCATGTATTTCCAATGAAAGTGTGTTTGGAGGATGGGTGAGGTCAGGGTGCCAGGTGTGGCTTGGATCCCAAGGTTGTTCTGGCCCCAAACAGAAGCTGTAGGGAGCACCTCATCCCAGGCCTGTGCCCAGGGCCCTGAGTTTTGGTGCCAAAGCCTGGAGCAAGCATTGCAGTGCAGAGCACTGGGGCACTGCCTACAGGAGGTCTGGGGACATGCGGGAGCCGTGAGTATCACCCAAGGACGCTCTGGGACTAAGGTCTGGGAAAGAGGGGTTGGGTAGGCTCTGGATGGGTTTGGGGGATTGAAGGTCCCTTAGGGGATGATATGGGGTGGGATGGAATGTGACGGGGGACAGCTGCCTGTGCTTTGGAGTGCTCTGTCATCCCCTGCCTGAAAGAGCCTCACCTCCTTGAGCTGGGAGCATGCCCTCCACTCACATCCCCCACTTTGGGGTGCCCCTCCCCAGGATGACCTGTGCCAGGAATGCAACGACATCATCAACATCCTCACCAAGATGACCAAGGAGGCCATTTTCCAGGTAATGAGGTCCAAACCCTGGGTGAAGCTTGGGGGCCAAGAGATGGGGGACAGAGCAGGAAAAAGAGGTCAGTCCTTTAAAGGGGCCATTTCCAGGCCAAGGGTGAGCCCTGAGGTTGCCTGGGGTCTCCAGGCATCTGCTAGCCAGGAGAGGGCTCTGGAAGTAAGCTCGGCAGCACAACCAGAGATGGCTGTCCCTGAGGGTAAAGGGGTCCTACCTATGCCCAGCTACTTAACTCCTTGGCACTCCCTGAACTCCAGTGCCTTAGGAAAAAAGTGACCAGTCTGCCAGGTGGTGACCCTATGTGCAGGGACTTGGGCAGGGGCTGACCTCTGGGAGGCCAGGCTGACTGTTTCCTCTCCACCCTTGCTGGCTCCCGCCTGCTTCCCAGGACACAGTGCGGAAGTTTCTGGAAAATGAGTGTGACGTCCTCCCCTTGAAGCTGCTGGTGCCCCGATGCCACCACGTACTCGATGTCTACTTCCCACTGGTCATCGACTACTTCCAAAGCCAGATCGTGAGGGCCTGCCGACCTGCCTGGACACAGAGCTCCCCATGCCCACACAGGCCCAGAGAGCCCCACACACACAGCACCCCAGCCCACCACACACACCACACACACACAGACCGTGCCCACAACCATTCCAGGAAATGCAGTGCCTCTCAGCCAGGCGCCCAGCTCACAGTCCCATTGCTCCACTGTCCCTGGTGGGCCTGTACCCTTGCAAACACTACACACACCCTTACACCCTTACACCCTTCACATAAATATACGCCCAGTCACACACTCATATACACACTGAATCTCACACAAAACCCACCCATAACACACACATACACACACCCTTACACGCATACATGCACACTCATTCTCACAAACATACATGCTCACGCTCACTCACACTCATTCCCAGGCACCTGTCCCAAAGTTCCCACACAGCCCCATCTCTGCTTCATTGTATCTCCACCTCCACCACAGAGTTCTAAACCACAGCCCACCCAGCCTGCCCCCACCACTCCAGGCCCAAAGACAGTGGACCTAGCTCCTGAGTCCTTGAGTCAGCCGGAGCAGGAATGGGGTCCCCCTCCACCCTAATCACCCCCTCGCCCTGCATTTTTCCCTAGAACCCAAGGGCCATCTGCGAGCACCTGGGCTTGTGTAAACTCGAGCATCCAGAGCCAGGGCTGAAGCCAGAGCTGTTGGATCCTCTGCTGAACAGGCTGGTCCTTCCGGGGCTGCCCAGGGCCCTCCTGGAGTGGCCTAGGGCTCAGACACAGGTGAGGGAGGCCCCACCCTGGCGGGGATCCAGAGAGCCAGGACCCGGCCCAGGTCCATGAGCACTTAGGCCCTGGGTGGGGCCAGAACCAGAAAGGAAATCGGCAGCTCTGGGCAGGGCCTGAGGCAGGAGAGGCAGAAGACTAGCCTGAAGGGTGCCTTCTCCCGGTGCGCAACCCGACTTCCACCTGTCATTCTCTCCCCTAGGATCTCTCTGAGCAGCAGTTCCCCATCCCCCTCCCCTTCTGCTGGCTCTGCAGGACTCTGCTCAATCGGGTCCAAGCTGTGATTCCCAAGGTGAGGTCCCCCACATCTCCACCTCCCCCCACCCCTCCTCATACCCCTTCCTCACACCTCCGACAGGGGCCAGCTGGCTGCCGGAAGTTAGGAGGAGAGCCATTTGTGCGTTGTCCCCACTCCAGGGACCCTGGAGCTCAGGCTCAGGCTCAGGCCCAGCAGATGGCAGGCCTAGGGTTCATTCAACAAATGTTAGTCCCCTACTCTATGCCAGGCAGGTACTATGCAGGTGTCAAAGCACAAAGATGGATGGGACCCAGTCTTGCCCTCCAGGAGCTCCGCAACTGATGGAGAAGAGTCTCCAGTGGTCTCTGTAGAACAGGCACTTTAATTTTTCAAAAGGAGAACTTCCACAGATGGACTCCCCTCCCTACCTGTGCCCAACTTGGAATCTTCCAGACCTGTAGTGGCCATTGCCCAGTGCTGTCCTGCCCTGAAATAGGGCCCATGTGAGGAGATGCTCTGCCCCATCAGCCCTTCCCAGATCAGCAGGCGGCTGATCACTAAGGGCTCACAGGAGCAGACGAGGTCCCTGCTCTTTCAAGTCTGCACTGTGGTGGAGGTTTTCTTCAGAAAGCAATAGGTTCAGAGCAGAAAATTAAAACAGATGAGGAGAGCAGTTCTCCACTCTTTGGGCAAGCCCCCAGGCAGACCCCAAGCTACATCCCTGGCCGCAACTCTCCACAAAGCCCCACCATAATCCCAGACAGGTTGCTTGCATTTTGGCATTTCTACTGCAAGGTTCCATACAGGGTGGGCAACTGTGGACAGGCAGCAGCTGGGGCCAGCTTGCATATTTAGGATGCAAGCTTTTTCTTTTTCCCCACTCACACAAGGACATGTTTTCATTGATTTTAGAGAGAGAGGGAGAGTGGGGGTGAGGAGAGAAAAAGAGAAAGAGAGAGAAACATCAATGTGAGATAGAAGCATTGACTGGCTGCCTCCCTTGCACGCCCCAACTGGGAATCGAGCCTGCAACCTTCTGGTGCGTGGGATGATGCTCCAACCAAGTGAGCCACCCGGGCAAGGCCAAACTTGGCTTTCCTTATTACTATTTACACTGAGTGCCAGGCCACCCTCTTAGATACCCATAATCAGGGCCTGGTGGCCTCTCGCAGCTGCAGGATTCTAGGACCTGGGAGAGAGCCTTTTGAGAAATCTAGGTCTGCTGCATTGTTCCGGCTGAGGGTGGATGGCTAGGTGGGTGGGTGTGGCCAGAGAGAGGGTCACCAGGGCCAAGGGCAGCCAGGGCCGCTCAGATTGCCCAGTCTGGCCAAAAATATTTAAGAAGTGAGGTGATGGACAGTTATGCGGGAGTGGGGGTTAGGCAACTGGTCAGGTAGTCTCTCAGGAGATGACCATTAAGCTGAGACCTAGAGGTCAACAAGGCCCTGCGGACAAAGGATCTCAATCAAGAGTGAGCTTGGCAAGCCTCAGGAAAGCCAGTGCAGCTCCAGCGGGCAGGCCGGGGAGAGTGATTGCAAAAGGGAGCAGAGGGTTAGGCACAGTTGGGCCACGTAGGAAGGTCTAAGCTGAGTTAAGAAACACTGGGCTTTATTCTGAATGCAATTTACAGCTAGCGAAGGGTTTCAAGCAGGGAATGCTATGATCTGATTCACGCTTTAGAAAGACCACGCTCTCCTGATGTTTGAAGAATGCATTGGGCAGATAAGAGGCAAGAATGAAAGCAAGGAGAAAATGTGGATTACTGCAGAAATTGAAATGAGAGAAGATGGAACTAGGAGGCTAGACTGAGGATACGTTTGGGAGGTCAGCTCAACAGGACTTGGTAATGAAAGAAACTTGGGGAGTGAGGACAAATGAGGAATGGATAATGACTTGGGCTTGAGGAACAGGTCTTTGATAATGCCACCCACTGAGATGGACAAACTTGAGAAAAAACAGACTTGGGCAAAAAAATTAGGAGTTCTTTCCTTCCAATGTTAAGTTTGAGATGCCTGTGTAACATATGAGAGGACATGTCAAGCAAGAAGCCGAACACCCAAGCCTTAGGCAAAGGTCGGGTCAGAGACATCACGTTGAGAGCCACTGGTTAAGGACAAGATTTAAATCCAAGGAAATGAGTGGGATCATCCAGGGACATAGTGTGGACAGAGTGGACGAGGAGGCTCAGTCAAGCCAAGGCGAATGCCAGCGAAATAGCGTGAGGAGGGACAGTCAGTGAAGTGAGGGGACACCATGGCGTGATGTCATGGAAGCCAAAAGAAAAAGGCATTTGGAGAAGGAGGAAGCGGTCACCTGGGCTAAATCAAGACAAGACATGACCAAGGGATTGGCAACAGAGGTTGTGACTCTGAGAGGTGTTTTGGAGGAGTGATAGGGACAGGAGCCCAAACAGAGTGGGCTCCAGGGTCAATGGAGGGAAGGAAAAGGAGCAGCCAGTATGGACAACTCTTTCAAGAAGTTTTTTTGGGAAGGGAGCAGAGATGGGTGTCTTTTTAATGCTGGAAGCTGTGTTAGCATGTTCACATGCCAGTGAGACCAAAGTGCAGATGTGAGAAGTAATGAGGAAGGAGAGAGACAACAATCCAGGGTTAAGCGCCTGTGAAGGAGAGGGCAGCGGAGCCCAGTGCGCAAATGGATGGGCTGGCCTTTGACCTGAGATCGTTCATCTGGAGGCCAAGGGTCGGTTCCCATGCAAGCAGGTGGGTACATTTTGTGAAATGTACTCATTTGAAAAGTATCACAACCATACACTGCCCTGTGCCTACTCCTAGCAGGGGCTCCGGGTAGGAGCAGGGCCCAGGTCAGCTTGTTGCATGCAGGTCCTTTACATGTATTGCTTAGTGAACAAAGGAGTGAAGGCATGAGCCCACGTTCTTGTGGTCTCCCCAGCCCCACCCCAGCTTTGGCTCAAGTCTTGTGTTTGAAATTGAGATGGGTGGGGAACTCCCGGCTTTCCCTGGAGCTCCCGGAACATGGAACGTGATGGCTCTGGGAGCCGCTGACTAATCCATTCCGGGGGTCAGGAGGGAGAAGACACAGATGTGGTTCCACCTCCCCTCCAGGCTGCTGTGTGACCGTGGTGATGCCCACATCTGTGGGCTGGCTGTGACACTTTCAGCAATTTCAGCCTTTCGTCAGGGCTGGATCCATAGCCTGGCTACTATGTTCATTTATTGACTCGGGGAAAGTCCCCTGGACTCTATGATGCCCAGTGTCCTTATCTGTACCAGCATAATAATTCACAGAAGGAAACAAGGGAATGTCTACAAAGTGCCCCGCTGGTGCTGGCAGAATAGATCTTACAAGGGAAGGCTCCACCCTACCCTCTCTTGGCCCCTTCCCAGGGTGTACTGGCCCCTGTTGTGGCCCAGGTGTGCCACGTGGTACCCCTGGTGGCAGGCGGCATCTGTCAGTGCCTGGCCGAGCGCTACACTGTCATCCTGTTGGATGTGCTGCTGGGCCGCATGCTGCCCCAGCTGGTCTGCGGTCTTGTCCTCCAGTGCTCCATGGAGAATGGCGCTGGCCCAGGTAAGCCTGCTGCCCCAGGTAAGCCTGCTGCCCCAGTCCTGCCACTGCCTGTTCTCATTCCCTCTCCCCAGCCCTGACCCCTCCCTCTCTGGTCCGCCTGCACCAGAGAGGACAGGAACTAAACACCTCTGCAGAGCGACCTTGACTGTTTCCTGTCTAGGCCTCACCGCTCTGGAGTCCCTGCCGGGAGAATGGATAACACAAGACTCCAAGTGCCAGCTCTGCGTGTCCGTGACCACGCAGGCAGGGAACAGTAGCGAGCAGGCCATGCCACAGGCGATGCGCCAGGCTTGCCTCGGCTTCCAGCAGGGCAGGCTAAAGGTACAGGACAGGCAATGGGAACTCGGGACCCAGCTACTGTCCTCAGTACAGGGTTCTCAGGAAAGGCTTCCCAGACAGCGACGCACAGAGCAGGCCAGACCCCTGCCCTTGAGGGGCTCAGACAGGACGTGGGCCAAACAATGATGGGACAGTAACAGGGCAAAGCCTGCTATGGTCAGGAATGGCCTCTGGTCAAAGGGCATGGGTTCGGAGGACCGGCAGGCCTCCGTCGTGGATGAGGTGTGGGGCCAATTATCTGCCAGGAAATGAGTAACGCTAGGGCCAGCTGGAGCAGGACCCGGCCTTCTCTCCAAGGTCCAGTCCTGTTGCAGGCCCATTATTCCTCCCACTGTGACTCACTGGGGACAAACCCATTTGCAAAAGGAGAGGTCCTAGGGTCCCAGTACTAAGGGTGGATGACAGTCAATTCCCTTCATAAAGTGACAGATCCCAGGAGGAGGCTTTTTGCATGGTGCTCCCCTGGTCAATGCCCTCCACTGCCCACATCACATCTCAAAGACCAGATGAACTTTAAGATTTCATCTAGAACTGAAATTTGGGGGGAGGGAATGGTGGTGCCTGGTTTTCCCAACGGAAACCTACATTTCAGCCCATGCCAGCTGCGTCGGGGGGCTGATGTCTGCACCTACACTGGGTCAGAGGGAGCCCTGGAGCAACCCGGATCAATGGAGAGGCCAGGACGACAAGGCAGGAGTGTCCTGCAGTGGGCCTGGATGCACCCACATGGTGTCTTTCTCCTTCCTCAGTGTGAGCAGTTTGTGGAACAACACTCGGTGCAGCTGCAGAGCCTGATGTCCAGGGGCTGGGACGCCCGCACCACCTGCCAGGTATGTCCTCCCCTCCCAGATGGTGCCACAACTCTCCTCTGTCCCCAGAGCCCCCCACCTCTCTGGTCCATGATCCACAGAGACCCTACTCCCTAGGCCCAGGACAGCCACCTCCCCTCGCTGTTTTAAATAACAGAAAAGGCAGGTTCAGAGGGGTCAAGAGAAAGCCACAAAAGAATGAAAAAGGGGGAGTCTGAGAAGGGAGGCAGCTTAAAGGAGTGTGGTCTGACATGCATTATGGATGGGGTTATTCGTGGAGCCACGTATGTTTGGCAGGGGTGCAAAGTGGGTATCTTGGGATGAGCAACCCACTTCCTCTGGTTCTAAACGCCAAAGTCCCCGTGGCCTGGGAGTGGCCTGAGAGGCCTAGGAGGTCACACCAAGAGGACCCACCAGGTGGAGTGAGAGCTGCCCCTTCAGGAGCCTCCCATCGCCCTCAGAGCTAGGACTAGGGAGTCGGGTGTGGGGCCTCAGGCCCTGATGCTGTCCCGTGGCAGGCCCTGGGCGAGTGTGCCGCCACGTTCAGTCCTCTCCAATGTGTCCAGGAGCCCCACTTCTGACGAGAACTCAAAGCTGTGTCAGGTGAGTCTGGCCCCAGCTGGAGGGAGGGAGAGGGGTTGGTCCTGCAGCCATCGGGACAGTGGCCCTCTGCTCCCTCAGCAGGAGGAGGCAGCCCCTGCTGCTGGCGCTCCCTCCCCCTCCTCACAGGCCACAGCTCACCCTCTGGACTCCCTGGTCTTCAGTATTTGATGCATTCAGACCAAGGTCAACCTTTCCTGAAACTCAGGGGAAATCACTTTGCTGCCCAAAATGTTGACAGGAACTCCACCACCATCTGGCCGTCCCCCCGAGACACCTTTCCCTCCTTCTGTCTCTTCTAAGTCAGAGCTATCGCCTTGGGACGGAGGGGTGGGTCACACGCAGCCTCTGTGACCAGGGGCATTGGGACAGGGAAGTGACCCCTGAGAGGGACAGACACAACAGTGGACTTGAAGTCCCCTGTGAGCAAACTTGGTCCACTTTACAATTCTGCTCAGAGCCAGCCCCTAATGCAATGGTCATTTATTCATTTCTTCACTCACTTTTTTAAAAATGTAATGTCTGTGGCCACGCCACATTCTAGGGGCAAGGGCTAGAACTGTGAATAAAACACGGAGCCCCTTACCCTCCTGGAGCTCACGTTCCAGGGTCTACCTCTTCCAGCTGCGGGGGAAGCCCAGCCCTGCTCCCAAAACATAGAATCACAAGCCCCTGTGGGAGGCACTGGGGAGAAGATGGGGAGGAAATGTCTGCCCCAACTCCGATCTGTACCATAGGGACTAGTTTAATGATGACAACTAGTGGAACCTAGGGGTTGGGGAGCTGCCCAAGAGACTGGGGCAGCCATCTTTTCCCAACTCCCAGGTCTCCCAAAACCAGGAAGAGCTGGGCCAAGGACCCCTGTTGAAACAGGAAGAGCTGCAGTGTGTTGGGACAGTAAGCCTGGGCTCTGGTCCCAACTCTGCCAACAACTGGCCACAGGTCCGCAGCCAAGATAGGATGCCAAAGGGGAAGCCAAGTGAGGACAGCCGAGGCCAACTCCAGGACTCCAGAGCTCTCCCACATGACAAGGCTCCACCTCAGGCTCCCTGCCCCCACTGAAAAGAAGCCTTCATTCCCACACTCACATCCTTTCCTCAAAAGGACTGTAAGGCCCTGACTGGTGTGGCTCACTGGGTTGGTCATCATCCCACAAAGGTCACTGGTTTGATTCCCAATCCGGGCACATACCTTGGTTGCAGGCCAGGTCCCTGGTTGGGAGCTTGGGAGATGCAACCAACTGATGTTTCTCTCCCTCTCTTTCTCCCTCCCTTCCCCTCTCTAAAAATAAATAAATAAAATCTTACAAAACAAAAAAAAACTGGATGGACCTTAAGCCGGTGGACCATAAGCCTGTAATTTGTGCCCTCCGTCCTGTGTCAGTCTCATCCATCCCATCTGTAACCGCAGCCCAAAACCAGAGCGACACCCTTCCTCCTCTCTAGGTGTGAGGTCTTCTGGAGGGTGTCTGTGAGAAGGCGATCCAGCCGAGACCAGCCTTCCTTCCCCACGGGAGCCAGCCCAATTCCCATGGGCCCCACAGCATCTTTCCCCAGCTCCAAGAGGGCAGTGGGATAGGAGCTGGGCCCTGCCTCACTCCATCTCCATGTGTGCAAGACAGTAGCTTTTATAAATATTTTGCTAACACTTTCACAAAATTCAAAATTTAGAATTAAAAATGAGAACATAAAGTGCCATAAAAAATAGACACAAAATCTTTATGGGGGTTTTTTTCTTTGTTTTTTGTTTTTTTAAACCAGGAAATCTCTGGCATGATCAAGGACTAGCGGGAAGGTGATTGGGCAAACTTTCATATTTTAAATGTTCTGCTGCTTATGCTGTAAAAGGGTGTTTTTTTTTAAATCTTTTTGTAAGGTGAGCTTCCAACCTTTATTTGAAATTCCAGGTTGTTCTGATTCGTGCTATGATTTATCCCCTTAAAGCTCAGCTGGTGTTGTGCACGCTAAGGATCAGTCCCTATGTAACGCAAAATGCCTGTAACCATGCTAATAAAGTCCTATTTCCTTGTGCTAAAAAGAAAAAGACACTGGCCTTTAAGATGCTGCAGAAGCCACAGCTTCACCTTGAAGGTAGCTGATTGGAGGCCTAGCTCACTCCCCTTCTTGATGAACAAGTAGCTGCCTGTATCACCTCTCCCTCTTATAACTGCTTCCAGCCTGGCCCCCACCTCCCACCCTCCCCGCTCCCCAAATCCACTCACTGTGATGAGGTGAGGTCATTAGGGTTCAAAAAACTCAAAACATACAGAAAAATGAGTATGTAAACCTTCAGTATTAAAGACCTAAATGCCTGGAAGTGTCCTTTAATTTACAAAAGAACTTTTATTATTATATTTTTTACTATAAAAGAAAGGCATGTTTATTGTAGAAAATTCAGAAAATGCAGACCAAATGAGTGGGACTCGCCCACAATCCCACCAATCCCAGCAGAGCACTAGAGCAGGATGTATGCTTTTCAATCCATTTTCCACGCCCCTCCACCACTCAAGCACCAATGGGGAGCTTTCTAGACAACCTGCTCTTGAGGAAAGGATGATACACACAAATCCTCAGCCTCTGAATTTAAACTTTAAAGTAGACTTCTGTAAACCTATGGAAGACTATTGTCTTAAAAGTCATTACTTCAATTGCAAGAACAAAGTCCCTTAAAGAAGAGCGTTTTAAATTTTTTTAAAAGGTTGGTTGGGAAGATGAAGAGCCAAACCGTGAGGGAGGGGAGGCATTAATAGATTATCAAACAGGCAAGCATTGGAAAAAACTCCTGATAATGGGAGAGGAGGCTTCACTCCAATGGAGGTCAGGTGACTAGCTAATGGGAGAAAACTGGCAGAAAGTGGCCACAGCTCAGAGGGTCCCTGAGATGTGCCCAGCATCCTGCACCCCAGAGGAAGGTAGGGAGAACGCCCCAGGAGTTAGGGACCAAGAGCAGAGGGGACTCATTTTTCACTTTCCAGGGTGTGGTGCGAGAACATGAGTTCCTTAGAGAAGCTTGACTCCAACACATTAGAAAGAGTGAAGAGAACAGCCTTAACGAGGGGCCTAGACACACAGACCTGATGACTGGCTCAGAGGGTGCCCCCGACATGATACAGAGGAGCATTCACACAGCTGGCCAAAGAGACCATCAGAATTGAACAAAATGGTGGGCCCACAAGAGCCCATGATTGTGGACAAAGTGCCCACAGATTTCATGGACCTCGAGAGAAGCAGAATTCCAAAATGTGTCGCCAAGGTGGGCACAGGAAGGTGGAGACCAGGCAAGATAAGTGGTGCTTTGGTGGAGACCTAAGGACCACCGAGAGCACGTCATCAACATCGCTTCTCATGAACCGGCAACCTGTGAATCACTTCCAGGGACATGCAAGGAGGATTCAGTGGGTAGTTACCCAAGAGGGACTGGGTGTTATCAAACAACAGGAGACTGAATTATTTTCAAATGGAAATAGGAAGTTTGGGGGCTTAAGAGCCAAAACTATCTAGTTCAATTATAGAGAAATAAAAACAGTGACATTTATGTTACCTAGTTAATGACTAAGGTTTAAAACCCAGAACAAAATCATTGTAATATTATATATCATTCCAAACTTTTCTCTGCACATATGCAAAAACAGGTATAAGTTTGTTTTTTTTTTAAATGGGAACATCCTATATACACTGCTTTGTAAACTCCTTTGTTCATTTAAAAGTAACATTTCCAGGTTAATAAATATAGATATCATCGCTGTTAATTGGCTTATATTTTTTTCTTGATACAAACTTTCATTTTCAAATAACTATTATCAATTATCAGTATCTGATCAATTCCAAGATGTGAAGTTTGGGGACAAAAATCTATGCACATCTTGACTTTTCATGGAGGCTGTATTATCAAACTGCTCCTCTGTGTGCAGTGAAGGCACCGACTCCTCTCCCAGCAGCAAACAAGTGCCTCTTTTCCACGCCAACCACCATGGGTGTTAGCAGTCTTTCAAAGCTTTACTAATCTAAAATATTAAAATGACTTCATTGGTTGTTCTAATTTTCATCTCTTTCATTACTAAGTAAACATTTTTTACGTTTATTGGCCATTTATATTTCATCTTTTGTGAAATGCTTATGCGAGTGTTTTACCTGATTTTCCATTAGAGTGTTCTTATTGTTCTACCAGTAAAAATATACTAGGTGTACTCATTCATTTACTGTCCTATAGGTTGCAAATTTCCCCCTATGATATGTCTTTTAAATTTAGGGTATGTTTTCCACATATGTATCTTTTCAGCTGTGACTTCTGGCTAAGAAAGCAGGAATCTCCGTTCTTTCTCATCTGTGGTTCAGACTGGCCAGAGCCCGAGGTCTCCAAAAGAGGAGGTAGATGCTGGGCTCACAGCTGTAAAGAACCACGAGCCCGGCCTCGGGCTCAGACAGTGGCGGTGGAAGCAAGCCATCTGTCACCGACAAAGGACCTTAAGCTGTACGTGGGACACGATAGTCAGCTCTGAGCAGTGGTCCCCAACCTTTCAGGCAACAGTATCAACTGTCAACATCTTGGGAGAATGTAAAGAAACAAAATCATTTGTGCAAAAGAAGGACACAGAGAACAGAGGCTTAGCATGAAGCCATTTGCTTGATGAACATTAGTGATTAACTCCTAAGTGCCAAGCGTTTCCCTAGGACTGGGCAGAAAACAAAGAGTTCCTGTCTGTCCTTTTGGAACTGAGAGTCTAATGGGAAGACAGTCATTAATCACAGAATCACTGAAAAATGGAATACTTCAGTGGAGTAAGTGCTATCAATTAGAAATATACATGGTACTGAGCATGCGAAGTCAGAGAGGTACAAGAGAGTTAAAAAGGACAGAGTGACTGCTCCTGATTACCAAGGGGAAATTGGGTTCCTTCTACATAATGCAGGCACGATGGACTATGTCCAATAATATAGGTTAATGGAAAAACTACAGCAACCCCAGAAAGGGGCAGCAGCAAGATGATTAAGGAGTCAGACTGTTAGGGACTTAAGATTTGGAACACTCTGCCACGTAAAAAACCCTGAGTTGAGGTTCAGGCTTAAGGTAGAGTAAACATGGAAGGGGTAGTGGAAGAACATATGTTACAACACTGTGACCAATTACAGAAATGAGGTCTGTAACTTTGCTTATTTTCCAGGTCCTGTTATACCTACATAATTTGTATATGCTAACCACTTTTCTCTCTTCTTCCCATTTTTATTTTATATAAAATTTGTTGGAAGTTAACTTTACAACTTAGTCTTTAGGTAACAGAATATTCAGTGGAGCAGTGACTGGATTTGAGGAATAGCCAATTTAGTCATCAATGAATACACAACTCCTGAGACTGTGTATCTCATTTTAGAGAAGTTTGAAAACTTGCTCACTGGTAAGGCTAGCTGCTTTTATTAGGCAGAAACAGAGCTTTCTTTGTTGTCTTCGTACGGGAGTTCAACGTGTGTAAGAGTGCATATGGAAGCTGAGTCATCAAAGAGGCGGACGGTACCTATTATCAATTTAGCACTCTCAGCTCCAACTTCACCCATTTTTGCCTGCTCTGTGAAGGTGGATGTGGGACCTTTAAATTTCTCCTTCAGCTGACATTGAAGTTTTGTCTCAGAGGACACTGGAGACACACTGCGGGAAGAAAAGGTTTTCCTTCCAGGTGCCAGTGTGCTCGCCGGAAAGCGGCACATGCAGCTTCCTCCTGCATCAGGCCCCTGCAGCGCTCAGCAGAGAGCAGCCCCGTGCACCCAGCAGCTTCACTGGGCATGCCCCTACCCCACAGGCAGTTTAGTAGCAAAGTGAGACGCTGCCCTGTAAACAGCCTTTCCTAACACACTGGAGAGATTTCTGACAGGTTCCAGGAGGGATATTTTCTGCAAGGTCTAGATCTCGGCCTTGGTCATTCTATGACAGCCCTAAGAGAAGCAGCTGTTCTTCTATCTGCTATTCCTACCTTCTTTAGAATTCTCTACTATTAGCCAATCCCATTATAGTTAATAATTCTTGAAATTATATTTCCCCCTAATCAAATTATTATAAAGTTCCTCTCTCCTCATTAGCCATGGACTAGGCTAACACTAAGTTAGACTAGACATTGGCAGAGAATGCAAAGTGGGAAAATTCAAGAAACACAAAGTGAAATTAAAAGGTAATGGTTCAGACAAGGGAAGCGAGGATAGGGGAAGAATAATTTTTAGCTTATGTAACTGGATGAATGGTGGAACCTTTCGCCTACAGAGAAAACACTGGAAAGGGGTCATGCATGAGGAGAAAACTCACAAGCTGTTTTAAACAACGTTGCATCTGAGTCAACCTTAAGATGCCCAAAATACATCGAGTAGGCAGCTGGCTCTAAATTCAACAATTTAAAGAAGTCTGGGATTAAGATCGGAATCATCTTCCCTAAAGTGACAAATGAAGTCACAGGCATAGCTGACGTGGCCCACAGAAAAAGTAAACGGGGAGAAGTGAGGGCCTAACCTGAGGAACCCCAACGTTTAATAGCTGGAGAGAGGAAGATGAGGCTGCAAAGGAAATACTGAAGCTGTCAGAGAGGCAAATAAGGACAGATTGTGTCCCAGAAGTACGGGCGGCAGTCACAGAGGTGCACAGCTCCCATCGCCCTTTAAGAGAACTTGCTGTAGTTGACTGACTGCCAGCAGCTGCTCTATCTTCAGCTCTCCTGCATCTTCAGATCTGCCACAGTGCACAGGCCAAGGTCACGCTTCTCCAGGCTGCTCCTAATCAGTGACTGGGCTGGAAAAGAGCCAATTTCTGCTTGATTCTTCGGCAGGCAATGGCTGCACTAGGCTCCCCGCCAGCCTGGCTGAGGCTCGGAACTGTGCTGCAGTCAGATGCTCTTTTAGCCCTCTCCCCTCACGCAGCCCCTGCACCATAGGCTGAAACCGCCCACCTCCGGACTTCTCGTATGGAAAATTATAGTTTATCACTTTTAATCAGGTATTTTGTTACTGACACACCACCCATAAGCTGACAGGAAGACACAAGCATGATGTCCACCAGATGATAGACTGTAGGACAGGCAGTTTGTGAGGCTTAAAAGAAAACCACCTAAGGGAAGGATATAAAACAAGAGGATGGTTTAAAAACAGGAAAACATTTTATTCATTCCCAAAATATGTCAGGAAATGATGAGAACCACAGGGAAACTATCTACCTATGATGGGAAAAGGATGCTATTGACTTCATGTTCCTACTCCTAGAATCCTGAGGCTTTGATACTTAGAAAAAACTATCTTGTCCTTCAGATATGTAGCTACTCAGAAATAAATTACATACATCTGTAAAGGAGTTCTGGCCTGCTGCAGCTAGAGGGGAGCTAGAGAGGAAGAATATCAATCTACGACAAACTGATCAAAGAACAGCTGGGTGACAGCACAGAGCCATCCCTGGTGGGTGGGCCCTCTGATGCGCTGGTGTGAACCAAAACCCATACGAACAGAACTGGCCCCGGAAATGAGCCAGTCAGCCCATGTTCAGTTACAGTTTCAGTATTCTTATTTACATATTCATCCAAAGTCCCCTGGAAGCAAAGCCCTGACCTCTCCTTCAAGCCCCTTGCTGGTTGGTTTCATCATCTCGCCTCTTCCAAATCTGTAAAAAATGAATACAATAGATATTTATGAGCTGACATTCAATCTACAAATATTCATAAAATACCTATTCTACCCTATGCAACGGACAGCCTGTGGCTCAACCTACACATTTGTTAAGTCCCCTGAAAATAACTCATCTCTCAGAAAACTCCCTGTCATTTGACTTTCACTTTTCCATCCATCCATCCATCCCCCTTTCTTACTTCCCATTCCAAATTCCCTTTCTAAAAAAGAACTCATAGTCGAACCTGTAACCTTAGACAAAGTTGCTAGGAGTTAACTCTAGAATGAGAGGGGTTATAACTGCCCTCTTTTTTATAAAGCCATAGTTTTTTCATGGTCTCAGGCTTCCTTCTTCACCAGGTGCTAGGACAGTTATAAAGAGATGACAGATGTTCTGCTCCATGCCAGCTCTCAAATCCAACAGAGAAGACAGTTAAAATAATACGGTTGGTGCTCCAATAAAGACAGGCAGAAAGTGCTGTAGGGTCCCAAAGAGTGCTACATTTGCCTAGAGAAGTGGGGAAAGCTTCAGAGCCGACTCCTAACTGGAGTTCTGATGATTCCAGGCTCTTCCTCCTTGAAATCAGATCACACACCTCTGCAAAACTAACCTGGTCATAAACATAACCTCCTTGCTCACTCATAAATCTTCCACACTCCCCTGCTCTTCTCTTCTCTGAAAATCTCTTGGACTCACAAGGCCATATAATCTACCTCAGTGCATCCGAACAAGCACCCAGCCTAACCACAGCTCTAATTCAGTCCCACTTCCTGCCTTCACACACACTGTTCCTCTCAGTGACCCCATCGATTCAGCACTGAAAAAGTCTGTGATCAACCCACCTGAATGTAAGCCTCTGACAGCGTGATCATCTGGGGAAGGATGTCGGTTACCTGGAGGTCTTGTAATTCATACCATTTGCCTGTCCCCTGCAAAAAATATGAAGGGCTGGTTAAGTCTGCTCCCCAAAACCAAAAGGGTGCATAAAGAAGGGACCACAGTCAGAGGAAGAATCAGAGTAGCCATGAGACCATCACCCTACAAAAGTCCTAGGTAAAAGGATGCATGACCTCTGCTAGGTATCATTCAATTTAAAGAGCTTTTAGGATGTTGACCTTGGCAAACACAATTCCTGCCGAAGAGTCCTGTAAGTATAATGGAGTCAAAACACTCTATACCTTTTAAGAATTTAAGTGAACAATAAAGAGAAAAAAGAAAAAGCCCTCTAGTTCTCACCTAAGATGTCCCTTTGCTGATCAGAAATGACAGACTAGACACACTCACCTAGGAGGTACAGTGTTAACTACTGGAAACTAAAAAGGGATATTCCTACCTTCCACCCCACAGAACACAGAAATACTCAAGAAAAAGTGTCCTGCCCTGGCAGGGGGGCTCAGTTGGTTGGAGTGTCGTCCTGTGCACCAAAAGGCTGTGCATTCAATTGCCGGTCAGAGCACATGCCTAGGTTGGGGATTCGGTCCTGCTCAGGGAGCGTATGATATTCCCCTCTCACATCAGTGTTTCTCTCCCTCTCTTTCTCCCTTCCGTCCTCTCTCTCTCTAAAATTAAATAACTAGCCCTGACTGGTGTGGCTCAGAGGGTTGGGCATTGTCCTGTGAACCAAAAGATCACTGGCTCCATTCCTGGTCAGGGCACATGCCTGGTTTGCAGGCCAGGTCCTTGGTTGGGGGCATGTGAGAGGCAACAGATCAATGTTTCTCTCCCTCTTTCTCCCTCACTTCTCCTCTCTATAAAAAAAAATAAAAATAATGTTTTTAATTAAAGAAATAAAATCTTTTTTAAATGCGCAGCTTCTGATTCAGTAGGTTTGGGTGGGCCTGAGGTTCTGCATTTCTAATGATGTTCTCATGATGTCGATGCTGCTAGTCCGAGAACCCCACTGTGGGGGTAAGGTTCTCTCTCCTGGGGAACTTTAAAATATCCATGACACCAGGTTCCCACCTCCAGATACTCTAATGCTGTCTCTTAACCCTGACTGACATTTTAGGCCAGATAATACTTTGCTCTGAGGATTGCCTGTGCCTTATAGAATATTTAGCAACATCCCTGGCCTCTACCACAGTTGAAAACCAACAGGCGCAAATTACATGATCCTAATGTAATTGGCCTGAGGTGGTGCCCAAATATCAGCTTTATTTTAAAACTCCAAGATGAGTCCAATGTGCAGTCAAAATTGAGACTCGCTGCCTTCAACTCACCACTGACAGCTTTATTACTTGCAGAATCCCATCATCAGGAGGAAGAAAGGGCAAACTGAAGGGAGCTGCCCCCTGTAATGCCAAAGAAACAATACCCGTTTTGCCACCCTGTGCCACTCACATGATGAAGCACGTGGATCCGGTAGGAGCCCTCGGAGGGCTTGCCGTCATGTACAATGTTGGCAATCAGGTCATAGGTGGTGTTCTTATGTACTGCTTGAACTTCCTCAGACAAGTACTCTCTCAAATCCACATTTCTGGTGATGATAAAAATGAAATCAGAAAATCAACGACTACCAAGTTAGGGAAACTGTCCTACACAAATGGACCCCAAATCTGTTGGAGCCTATATTAGGACCCTGGATCTAGGTAGGCTTGCAGAGCCAAGGAAGCCCAAGTTTGTGGAAATTCACTTAATCTGCCATAAAAATGAGTCAAACCAGAAAGACTGGCTCTGTAGGAAAAGCACATTTTAAAAGTATCTCTAGCAGTCAAAAGTGCAGTATAGGGCCTAGAGTCATTCAGACTTGAACTAGAACCCAGGCTCTAACACTTCAGTGCTATGCATGGGATTAAGCAGGTTAAATAACTTAAGGCTCTTCTACGATGACGATGACGTGGTGAGGATTAAGTGAGACAACAGGTGTAGCCGCCTCATCCTCTGCCTGGCCTGGGAATCAGGTGCAGCTGCGGTCTCTGGCCTCAGGCTATGGAAGACCTGACCACATGATTAGGGGGTTGCCACAGCATGTAATCACGGCAACAGCTTCAGTATGGCAAACCAGGCATTCCGATTTCTTTTCTTTGATTTTCTGGGACCTTGTTTCTTTATTTGATTTGTCTTTCTTTAGCCAAGCAGGATAGTTACAAGTAATAGAAACCAACCCAAGGTAGCCTAAGTGCAAAAGGGGACTCTATTCAAGATTTTCAGACTAGGAAATGCAGCTGGAACCAGGCACAGAAGAAGCAAGATCTAAAAGAGTTACTTGCCCTCTTTCCTGCTTTTGACACCAGCTTTATTCTTCTCCCTCCTTGTGCAGCCCCCAGCCTTTTCTTCTTTATGTGACCCACCTTGGCTACCCGACAGCTTCCCAATTTCTCAGTTTTAGTTGCCAAAAGAAACTACTGACTAGGTTCCTTCAACTGGGACTTAGAAACATCTAATTTATTTTTAATATCTGAACACTCACTTTCAAATATAAAATAACATTCTTACAGTGCCTGGAATAAAATCTTTTTGCATTTTGTTTGTTGAACTCTACCCATCAGGTGAATATAAATGTATAACAGTTATTGCAAAGTAAAGTGCTATAATAAATGCTTACTAAGACAGTTATTAAGAACTTTCAAGTAGTTAAATAGGGAAAGACATTGACAGTTAATGTGAATATTAAAAGAATATGTTAACTACATAATTTTAGGGAAAATATATCCACTTTAGTCTACAAATATAAGAATTTAAGTAATACAAGATAGAATAAGAGATCATATCATATTTCCAATCTATGTATAACTATCTGATGTGCTACCGCTCATAACATGAAACACAATGATGTCATCCCTAAAAGAATTCCTAAGACATGCTAACAGTGGTTACTACATCTAGCGGTCACTTCTAGGACTTCTAGGTAGCTCTCTCCCTTTGAATTTTAGACTAAATATATTACTTGTCCAAAAATATAAATTTTTTCAATGTACACCATGTAATCATGAACAAATACGCAACTCTGTTTTATTTAGGTATATTATGTAGTTTTCTATGCATTAGTGTTAGCTATTCATTTCTACAGACTAACAGTGCTCCCTAAAAACTGCAATACCTATTCGATGTTCTAGTTTGGATATGAGTCCTAAAAAATCCATGCGAGCTCTAGAGAGCCAAACTGGCCGCCGGCTGCTAAGGAGCTGCCCTTCCGGACTCTGTCCTCCTCTGCTGGAACAACAGCTGTCCGGACTTGTCTGAAAGAGCCCTTGAGAAATATTCAGGAGTATTTATACTCAAGTTTTCATGGCTGAACCAGAACTGTTTAAGTGGCAAAAGGGAATGAAGATGTGTTACACCATTTGGTTTTAGAAAACAGCCGAACGAGCAAACCATACTTATCTCCCAATCAGAACAGTCCGATTTAGAGAACACCTAATTAGCTGCAAGTAGAACTTTAAACCTGTGCTCCAAAAATCCTATTTCCACACGAGCAGAGGGCACCTAACTGCAAGTCTGATAAACTCTGGTAAAAAGATGTGTTATGAATAAACCACATGAGAATAATTAGGTATGAAAAGGGTTCTTTTCAAGAATGGGGACTTTGTTAATCTAAAACCAAACTGAAAAAGTAATTTCAGTTCATAAAGAAATTAAGTGTAGGTTTCCAGAATTAGTCATACAATGTGATATTCTCCGAAAGGTTGACTAGTCAAGAAGTATAGCTGACCCTGGAACGATGTGGAGGTTAGGTGCACTGACCCCCTGCGCAGTTGAAAACTCATGTACATCTTTTTACTCCACCAAAACTTAACTATAGTTGTCTCTTGGTATCTACAGGGAACTGGTCCCAGGACCTCCTGCAGATACCAAAATCCGGTGCTCAAGTCCGTTCTATAAAATGGCATGGAACCATGCACACGGTTGGCCCTCCACATCCTTGGGTTCCCATTTGTGTATTGAAAATACTGTTTTCAATCCAAGGTTGTTTGAATTGTAAATAAAAAACCTGGGGATATACAGGGCAAACTATATTTTTTGAAAAAAATCCACATATAAGTGGACCCATGCAGTTCAAACCCATGCTGTTTAAAGGTCAGCAATAACCTTTGTCTAAACTTCTCAAAAGTAAACTTTCTGAGAGACAAATCATTGAAGTCACCATTGCCAAAAATACAAATGCAGCTGGTGGTAAAATAAACATGCCCCAGGCCCTATATAAAAGAAACCAATGGGGCAAGGAAATCCCTGTGGTGACTGAGCAGGGAGCTACTGTCCACAGTTTTCCTTTCTCTGGAGCTGCCCTGGAGTCCAGGGTGCTCCTTCCAGCCAGGTGACTCCTTCCTACTGCTGACTATGGCAATTCACAAGAGTCCAGTTCTGAAATAAAATCCTGACAGGTTGACTTTCAAACAAATCTCCTTTGTAGTCTCACTCAAGGTAGCAGAAAGCCAGCCTCCACGTACCCAAATTTCACTCTAATTGTAACACAAGCAAGATGCTAGTGAAAGAACAGGAAGAAAAACGTGGGAAAGAGAAAACTCCTCCTGTATTTCTAACTACAGAGGTTTTCTCTTTCTCCCTCCCTCTCACTGTTCTCAGATTGTTGATAATCATGGAACCAAAAGTAATTAAAATGTTATGCCTGGAAGGACCCCTAGGGATCATCCAGTTAAAGCCTCTCATTTAATCCATGAAACAATACATCCAGAATGTACAAATGACTTGCCCAAGGTCACACAACTAGGACAGCCCAGAACTTAGGCCTCTTAAATTTAATTAATTAATTTTTGATTTTGAAGTATCTTTATTAAAGCTGGGGACAGTGAAACAAGGAAGGGCTTAGGATAGAAGTAACAGGAGAGAGTCTAGGCAGGGCCGCTTTAACTCACTGGGAAGTCAGGGAAAAGGGGGTCTTGGGGGCAAGTTCAGGAGGTTAGCCCAGGATGCCCAGCTGCTGCCCACTGCCTCCCTGGCAACAGATCTCTTTAATGTTAGATATTACCCTCTTAAACACTACAGAGAGTTCAGAACTGGAACTATTTCCAAAGGAGAAAATTGGCAATCCTGGTACAGTTTGGGCAACTGAGCAATGGAGGGAGAAAGAAAAGAAAATGAGCATTTGTCCATTACAGCTCCCACGCTACTCTGTGAAGGTTTTAAAAAAACACTACTGAACTAAACAGCATGCTAGCTCTCTCATATATTCATCCAAATTCATCTCAGTAAGAAACTGCTACCTTAGCTAAAGGCCAGCACACAGAGACCCACATTTCTTCCTGCCAGCCCGCTACCAGGTTTCTCCATGTTCTCAGAGGAGCCTCCAATATGAAAAACACCATGTGTCTTAGGAACGAAAAGTCAACTGCCTACCCTGAAAGGGGCTTTGCAGGAGTTTTCTGAGTTAGAAGGTGGCAAAGTAAAAACACCTGGTACAAAACCTCCCAATTTTGCATTAAAATACTCATAAATGTTCATAAAGAGACAACTGCATCGCTAATTAAAAAATAAGACCATACATCAAAATTTGCAACTTCCTCATCAACAGAAAGAAATTGGACACATTCCAGACTTTACCCTCTGGAGAAAAAATACGATAGAAGGACCTCAAGATGACAAACAAATCCGGAGTCATCCTCACTGTCTACACCTAACTACAGTGTGCAAGGAGATGTGACGACCCGCAAATAGACGAACTTAATCTGCTCTAGATTATCTTCGAAGCCAGGCAGAATCCTACCTATCCTACCCTAATTTTATCAACTGTTTTTCCCTACAATGAAAGACTAAAATTCCCAGCAAGCAACAGGAAAGAAGGTAAAAGGGGGATAGCTTCCATGTAAACATCTATCCTTGAGGCTCTTGAAATATTTATAGCCTTCAAATAAACACTCTTAATTTACGCAGGGTGTGAGTACATTCTGTTCCTTGCAATCTCTAAGTAAACAGTCCAAAATTAATAGTGGTACAAAAATATAAAAAGAAATTCAGGCTCACTCTCCCTAAGAGGAAGTGAAGCAGAGTAATACTCACGTAATAGGGAAGTTGACAATAGTTGGATTCTTCTCCACAAAGAAATTGTTCTTAGTGAACCTCTTAATACAAAAAATTAGATACGGAGGCAGCTTGGTGAGCTGGAAGCGCTTCAGAAAGTTCTCCTTGTAAGTCTTGTATTCCTAGACATAGGAAGAAAAGTATCAAAATAGTGCTTGAGTACCAGAGCCCAGACATGAGTTTGGTTTTAGTTTGAGTTTTTTCACATAATGTTGCCTTACACTTAGAATTCACAAGACACCTGACTCCAGAAACTATGTACAAGGCTTAGGAAGAGGACTTTGGCTAAAGCTAACTAAATTACCTCAACTGTTGGCTACTGTTGAACTCTAACCACAGTAAAGTGGGTGTCCATTTCTATAAGGAAAACAAAAACGTCAAGTGAAAAAGAACTTGTTGAAAACTGAAGAATTAAAACCATGAAAGTCTCACTTAACTTCAAAATAAGGAAGAATTTCCTGACCATTACATACATGGACCCATGGAACAGGTACTTTTGAAGCAGTGAGGAACCCTCATCAGTGAGGGTATTCCAGCAGAAGTGTCAACACACTTCCCACATTCCTTCCCCCTCCAAGACTCAAGGGTCAAGTGCAATCTGTTAGGCAACATTTACTGAGGACTCACTCAGCATGTTCAAAGAGAAAGAGTACTGAAGGACAATCTACCCAGTTCAAGAGGTTTAAAAGCTAGTGCACATAAATTTATTTTTCCTTAACACAATACAATTTTGTACAGTAAAAACTAAGAGACAGCAGTGAAAAACTAATAACCAGAGAGAAAACACCAATGAGAACACTGCTCTTTGGAGTGGGTGAATTTTGGAGGTAACAACAGATCCGTTCCTGGACCCTAAGTTTCCCAGAAAAATATTTTAATTTACAATTAGAATTAAAAAAAATTCAGATTATACATACTCCAAAACCACCGGAATGATGGTAGTTCTAAAATACTGATAAGCCCAGACTGGTGTAGCTCAGTGGGTTGCTATCATCCTGCAGACTGAAAGGTCACCAGTTCAATTCCCAATCGGGGCAAATGCCTAGATTGCAGGCCAGGTAACGGGTTGGGACATGCAAGGGGCAACGGGTGATGTTTCCCTCCTACTTTCTCCCCGCTCTTCTGAAAATAAAGTCTTTTCCAAAAAATAAAGTATCAAGTAAGAGTTTCACTTTCAGCATTACAGCATGAGGAGCTCCAAAGAGCTGCTCACCAATAAATC
This sequence comes from Mormoops blainvillei, assembly GCA_004026545.1. NCBI lineage: Eukaryota > Metazoa > Chordata > Mammalia > Chiroptera > Mormoopidae > Mormoops > Mormoops blainvillei. Next base: position 573,918 of record PVJD01000040.1, read on the forward strand.
TGGTGCAAATTATTTTTAAAAACAACCACCACCACCAGTAAAATTCTCTGAAAATGGTCCTAAGGGCACAGAGCAAATGAAGATACACTTACTAAAGAAAATTATTTTTCTTTATTTTTAAAATTTTACTTATTGATTTTAGAGAGAGGAGAAGGGGAAGAGAGAGAGAAAAACTGATTTGTTGTCCCATGTATTTATGCATTCACTGGTTGATTCTTTTTTTAAATACCCTCTTTTGTGAAGCGCTTAAGTCATTTAGTCATTTTTCTACTGCATTTTTTTTTTTAATTTGTAAGCATTCTCACTATATTTTGATTGCAAGATATTGTTGGATGTCTTTACTACACAAATCTTCTACCACTTTACGGTTTGTCTTTTCACTTTCTTTCTTTTTTCTTTTTTTTGGATTTAATCTTTACTGTGTTTTTCCCCATTACCAATAGTCCCCTTATGCCCCCTTCCCCACTCATTGGTTGATTCTTGCACGTGCCCTGACCAGAGATCAAAACCTGCAAACTTGGAAGTTACCAGGACAATGCTCTAACCAGCTAAGCTACCTAGCCAAGACTAAAGAAAATATTCCTCTCTAAAATGTTACTAAAAGAAAATCTAATTCAGTAAGAAAACTGAGTCTGTGGTATCTGAGCCAAGACCTGTAACTTCCTCTTCCTACTAACTCAGTGAAATGGAAACTCCTCTCCAGACTGGTATAGCCAACAGCACAGGACTCCCTCCCCCTAGTTCCCAGAAGATTATCTTTCCAGGGGAGACAGGATGCCAGCATTTCTCATTCTGCCTCCAGCTATCGTTGCTGAAGCTAAGTTCCAACGTGTACCCAAAATACATGAAACAATGGGAGGTCCAAAGAGGCAGCTGTGTAGGAGTATACTGAACAAGCCCCCTCCCATGAGCAAAGTCAAATATGCATGTATACGAAGAACAAACACTCCTGCGAAACAACTAAGAACTGAAGGAACAGCTTCTGAAGAGCAAACAGGAAGAAGAAGAGACTTAACATAAGAGGTCAGGAAACCAGAGGAGCCCTCGAGGAGCGGCAGGAGCTCTCTAGGCTGGAGGAGCTGGTGAGCGCCATTGTTTTTGTCCCTTTACACTTCGATAAGCGTAAGAGCTCTATTCAGGTGCTTTGGCCTACCTGCAAGATCATGCAGAGTATTCCAGCTATGTTGCTGAGAGCCTTTTGCCTCCAAACAAAGGGAACAAGTAGGAAAAACAAGGTGTGTTTTTCCTGGTCTTCCTGCCAGGAGCTGTTCCAGCCCAGCAGGCCAGTGCCCCAAGCACTATAAGTGCCTGCCCCACTCCAACTGGCTCCACAAAACTACCCCACACATAAAGCCTAAACAGAGGTCGCTTTTTCATAAGACCACTTTCTGTACAACAAATAAAAGAGTATATACAGAAGGTTGGGGAGCTGCGGGAGCTCCCTGGGGACTGTGAAATTTCTCCAGGGCGGGAGGTGCAGGTGAACGAATTGTTTACATCACCCTCCATCTCAACAAGGCAGGTAGGGGCTCCATTCCGCGTACTCTGGCCTACCTGCCAGGTCACCAGAGCGCGCATTCCTGGACACATCGCCTGAGCCCATTTCAACCCTGAACAAAGGGAACAAGCAGGATAGACAGGGCATTACTACACACAGTGGCCTTCCCACCCAGAGTTGCTCCAACTCAGTAGGCCAGTGCCCTGGACACCTTAGGCACCCACCTGGCTCCCCCCGACCTGCCAAAAACACACAGCACACATAGTCTACACAGAGACCACTTCCACGTAAGGTCACTTTTTCAACACTGGGAGAGACAGCTATTTTGTCTGATACATATAAACAAACATACAAAGTGAAATAAAATGAAAATAAGAGTATCTCTCAAATGAAGGAACAATAAAAAGCTCCAGGAAAAAAAACCCAAAAAATAAAAATGCTAAGAAAGTGGAAATAAGTAATTTGCCTGATAAAGAAGTCAAAGAAATGGTCACAAGGATGCTCACCAAAGTTGAAAGCAGAATAGGCAAATTTAGGGAAAACTTCAACAAAGAGAAAGTGTAATAAAGAACCAAGCAGAGCTGAATACAATAACTTCGATGAAAGAAAAACATAGCAGAAGGAATCAACATCAGATTAGCTATAAAGAAGCATGGACCAGCAACCTGGAAGACAAACCGGTAGATATCAACCAAAAACAACAGCAAAAAATAAAAAAGAATTTTTTAAAATGAGGATAATTTAAGACATTTGGCATAATATCAAGCACTCAAACATTAGCACTGTAGGGATCCCAGTAGGGGAAGAAAGGAAGAAAAGAAACTTTAGAAATAATGGCTGAAAACTTTCTTAACCTTGGAAAGGAAACAGACATTTAAGTCCAGAAAGCACAGACAATTCCGAGATGAATCCAAAGAGACCCACACCAAGACATACCGTATTTAAAATGGCAAAAGTTAAAGATAAAAAGACAATCTTGAAGGAAGCAAGGAGAAAACAAAGAATTATATACAAGGAGGCCCCATAAGGCTATCAGTTAACTTCTCAGCAGCAACTTTATAGGACAGAAATAAGTGCCAGGACACCTTTAAAGTCCTAAAAGGAAAGGAACCCACAACCTAGATAATTTACCCAGCAAGGCTATCGTTTAGAATGGAAAAAGAGATAGTTTCCCAGACAAGCAAAAACTAAAGGAGTTCATCACTAATAAGCCAGTTTCACAAGAAATGTTAAAGAATCTCCTTTAAGCAGAAAAAGAAAAGCTATAACCAGAAAATATGAGAAAGGAAAAAAAAATAACAGGTAAAGCCAAACATTTAATAAATACAGTGAATCAGACATTTAAAAAGCTACTACAAAAGTCAAAATAAAAAATATCAAACTCAAATTACAATAAGTAGTTAGTTAGGAGATACATAATACAAAAAGATCTCAAACATGACAACAAAAACAGAAGCATGGAAAGGGGAGTAAAAATGTAGTCCTCACAGAATATATTCAAATTTAAACGCTTATCTGCTTAAAACAGACTGCTATAGATACAGAATGATATATACAAACCTCATGCTAACCACAAAATTAAACCTGCAAAAGATACACAAAGAAGAAAAGGAACCCAAACAAAACACTAAAGAAAACCAGCAAACCATAGAAGATCACCAGAAAAAATAAACAGGGGACTATAAAAACCACCAAAAAATTAACAAAATAACAATAAGTCCATACTTATCAATAATTACTTTAAATGTAAATGGATTGAATGTTCCAACAAAAAGACACATGATATCCAAATGGAGTAAAAAACATGAACCATCTATATGCTACTTACAGGAGACTCCTGTCAAAGTAAAAAACAAACAAACACAGAACTTGAAAGCAGAAGGGTAGAAAAAGATATTCCATGCAAATAGAAATGAAAATAAAGCCGAGGGAGCAATACTCATATCAGACAATAAACTTTAAAACAAAAACTGTGAAACAAAAAAAGATATTACATCATTATAAAGGGATCAATCCAAGAAGAGGATATAACAATTGTAAAATCTTCAAACTCAACACAGAAGCATATATATATATATATATATATATATATATATCAATTATTAATGGACAGAAATGGAGAAACCCACAGTGATATAATAATAATAACAGGGAATTTTAATAGCCTATTCATATCACTGAATAGGTCATCCAGACAGGAAATTAATAAGGAAATAATGGCCTTAAATGTAACATTAGACCAGACTGACTTAATAGATATTTATAGAAAATTTCATTCAAAGACTGCAGAACACATATTTTTTTTCAAGTGCACAGGGAACATTTTCCAGAACAGAATACACTGGGCCACAAAACAAGCCTTAATAAATTCAAAAAGACAGAAATCATATCAAGCATCTTTTCTGACCACAATGTCATGAAACTAGAAATCAAGTACAGGAAGAAAGCTGGAAAAAACAAATGCATGGAGACTAAACAACAGGCTACTAAACCACCAATGGCTCAAAGGGGAAATCAAAAACTATTCTGAAACAAATGAAAATAGAAATATAACTTTTTAAAATTTATGGGATGTAGCAAAAGCAGTTCTAAGAAGAAAGTTTGTAGCTATACAGGGCTACCTCATGACACAAGGAAAATCACAAATAAACAATCTAACTCTACACCTAAAGGAACTAGAAAAAGCACGACACCCAAAGGAAATGCAAAAAAAAAATTAAGATCAGAGCAAAAATCAATAAAATAGAAATCTGAAAAACAACTGAAAAGATCAATGTAATTAAGCACTTGGTCTTGGGGGTGGGGTCAAGGGTAGGGGAGGGGTGGGGGAAAACAGACAATACGTACTTGAACAACAATAAAGAATTTTTTTTTTAAAAGAGCTTGGTCTTTGAAAAGATAAACAAAAGTGACAAATATTTAGCCATCAGGAAAAAAAGAGAACCCAAATAAATAAAATCATAAGTGAAAGAGAAGTTACAATCAACACCAAAGAAAGAGAATCATTAAAGAAGACTACAATTATACATCAACAAACATAATAATCTAGAAAAATGGATAATGTTTTTAGAAGTATATATAACCATCCAAAACTGAACCAGGAAGAAATACAAAATCCAAACAGATTGATTACTAACAATGAAATTGAAGCAAGAAACTCCCAACAAATAAAAAAGTCCAGGAACAGGTGGTTTCACAGGTGAATTCTACCAAACATTCAAAAAATAAATACCTACCCTTCTTCAACTATTTCAAAAAATTAAAGATGAAGAAACGCTTCCAAACTCATTCTACAAAGCCACCATTACCGTGATACCAAAATCAGAAAGACATTACAAAAAAAGAAAATTACAGGTCAATATCCTTCATGAATATAAATGCAAAAATTCTCAACAAAATATCTGCAAGCCAGACTCAACAACACATTAAAAGATGTGTAGACCACAACCAAGTGGGGGATTCGTTCCAAAGATGCAAAGATGGTTCAACATTGGTAAATCAATCAACGTGATACATCGCATTAACAAGATAAAAGATAAAAGCCGTAAGATCATCTCAATAGATGCAGAAAAGCATTTGACAAAATTCAACATCCTTTAATCATAAAAACTCTCAACAAAGTAGGGATAAAAGGAATATATCTCTACATAATAAAGGCTATATATGACAAACCCAGAGCTAACATCATACTCAGTAGTGCAAGGCTGAAAGCCTTTCCTCTAAGATCAGGAACAAGACAAGGATGTCCACTATCACCACTTCAATTCAACACAATATTGGGCCCTGGCCAGTGGGGCTCAGCTGGTTTGAGTGTCATCTGTAAACCAAAACATCACGGGTTTGATTCCTGGATTCCTAGTCAGGGTACATGCCTGGGTTGTTTCTCTCCCCCTCTCTCTAAAATCATTAAGCATGTCCTCAAGTGAGGATTTAAAAAAAAAACAACCCAAAAACAAACCCGTAACAAAGCCACAGCAATCAGACAATAACAAACTAAAGAAAGAAAAAGTATCCAAATCAAACAGGAAAAAGAAATATCGCATTTGCAGACAACATGATACTTTATAAAGAAAACCCTAAAGACTTCATCAGAAGAACTACTAGAACTTATAAATGAATTCGGTAAAATTATAGCTACAGAATCAATATACAGAAACCTTTTGAATTTCTATACACCAATAATAAATGATCGGAAGGAGAAATTAAGAAAATCCCTGGGCTGGAGGGATGGGTGAAAAAGGTTAAGGGATTAAGAAGTACAATTGGCTGTTAAAGAATAGCCATAGGGAATACAGTCGATAATATTCTAACATTATGTATGGTATCAGATGGGTGTAAGATTTATTGCGATGATCACTTAGTAAGTTATGTTAATGTCTAATCAGTGGGGTGTACACCTAATATAATATTATATGTCAACTGTAACTGAAAAACTTAAAAATGCTAAAAAAAGAAAATAATCCCACTTATAATTGCATCAGAAAGCATAAACTATCTAGAAATAAATTTAACTGAAGAAGTGAAAGACCTGTACTCTGAAAACTATAACACACTGAAAACAGAAACTGAATAAAATACAAATAAACGGAAGAAGATACCTTGGCTCATGGTTTGGAAGAGTTAATATTATCAAAATGTCCTTAATACCTAGAGCAACACACAGATTCAATGTAATTCCCTATTAAAATACCAAGGACAATCTTAACAGAATTAGCACAATTAATACTAATATTTATATGGAACCACAAAAGACATCAGAGAAATTCTGATACAGAGCAAATTGGGAGGTATCACCCTTCCTGATAACAAAATATACTGTAAAGCTACAACAATCAAAACAGGTACTGGCAGGAAAAAAAAATTAAAGATATATATATATATATATATATATATGGAATAGAATGGAGAGCCCAGAAATAAATTCTCACTTATACGGTCAAATAATCTATGGTAAAGGAGGCAAGGATATACAATGGGGTAAAGACAGTCTGTTCGAAAAGTGGTGTTGGGAAACCTGTACAGATACAGGTAAAAAATGAAACTAAATGACTTTCTAACTAAAAAGTTTTCATCACAAAGGAAACCACCAACAAAAAAAGACAACCTATTGAACAGTAGAAAATATTAGCAAATTATACATCTGATAAGGGGTATCAAAAATATATATAAAAATATATATAATATATATATATAAAATATAAGAAACTCATACAGTTTAACAACACCTCAACAAAAAATCCATCCAATTAAAAAATGAGCAGTGGCCCTGACTGGTGTGGCTCAGTGGACTGGGTATCATTCTGCAAAGTGAAAGGTTGCTGGTTTGATCCCCAGTCAAGGAACATGCCCAAGTTGCAGGTCAGGTCCTCAGCTGGGGTCATATAAGAGGCAATCGATCAGTTTCTCTCACACATCGATGTTTCTCTTCCTCTCTCCCTTCCTTCCCCTCTAAAAATAAATAAATAAAATCTTTTAAAATAAATGAGCAGAGGACCTGCATAGCCATTTCTCCAAAGAGGACATACAGATGGTCAACAGACATATGAGAAGATGCTCAATGTCACTAATCAGCAGAGAAATTCAAATTAAAACCACAATGAGATATCACCACACACCTGTCAGACTGGCTAGCATCAATAAATTAACAAATAACAAGTGCTGGTGAGGATGTGGAGAAAAGAGAACCATTGTACACTGTTGGTAGAACTGTAAATTACTACAGCCACTATGGAAAACAGTATGGCGAAACCTCAGAAAATTAAAAACTGAGCTGCTATTGACCCAGCATTCTACTTCACTAATTCAGAAAGGTGTATGTACCCCTATGTTCACTGCAGCACTAGCCAAGATGAAAGCAACCTAGATGTCCATCAACAGATGAATGGATAAAGAAGATGCAATGAAATATTAATTTGCAATAAAAAAATGAAATCTTAACACTTGCAACAATATGGATGAACCTAGAGAGTATTATGTTAAGTCCATAAGTCAGACAGAGAAAGTCAAATACCATATGATTTCACTTATATGTGGAATCTAAAAAAAACCCAAATGAATAAACAAACACAATGCAAACAGATATAGAGAACAAGATAATGGTTGCCAAAGGGGAGGAGGGATGGAATGACTGAAATTTAAAAAAGCAGCAACAAAATACATGAAGCAAAAACTGATAAAAAGGAAAGGAAAATAGGAAATTCAACAATAACAGCTGGAGATTTTAATACCCCACTTTTAACAGTAAACAAAACAATTAGACAAAATATCAACAAAGAAATATATTTAAACAACATAACCAATGAAACCTAACACATAGATATATGAGGTCTATCCAGATAAAGTCCATCTGTTATTGTTAACATAACAGGAATGGTTTCTGCAACATCTATGTAACCTAGCAGCAGGAGAGTGGACTGGAATGTGCATGTGTGAATAAAGACGACTTCACTGTACTAGTCACTGGGGGCAGTAGACACCCTTAAGTGAGCATGTGTACTATGTGGCCATCGCATTCAAAATGAATGAGCAAGTAGAGCAATGAATCTGCATGAAATTCTGCGTTATGTTTGACCATTCCTCCACAGAAACTATTTGGATGATTCAGAAGACTAGCTATTGGCCACTGGTGTTTGGCAGCATCATCACAGCAAAATGCCTACTTATGCATCACGTCTCGTGAAGAGTTTTTAGCAAAACAAATTTCCCAAGTGACTCAGCCCGCCTACAGACAGCCTAGATTTGGTGCCCTGCGACTTCTGGCTTTTCCCAAAACTAAAATCACCTTTGAAAGGGAAGAGATTTCAGGACAATGATGATATTCAGGAAAATATGATGCGGCAGCTGATGGTAACTGGGAGAACTGTGTGAAGTCCCAAGGTGTCTATTCTGATGGGGACTGAGGCGTCACTGTCCTATGGACAATGTTTCTTGTATCTTCAATAAATGTCTCTATTTTTCGTATTACATGGCTGGATACCTTCTGGACAGACCTCATATAAAACATTCCACCAGCAACAGCAGAATGTACATTCTTCCCAAGAAGGTGTGGAACAAACTCCAGGATAGACCATATGCTAGCCCATAAAACAAACCTCAATAAATTTAAAAGAGAAATAATACAAAGTATCTTCTCTGACCACAATAAAATGAAACTAGAACTCAGCAACAGAAGAAATTTGGGAAACTCACAAATATGAGGAAACTAAACAACACACTCCTAAATAACCAATGAATAAAAGTATCAAAAAGGAAATCAGAAAATAATTTCAGATTAATAAAAATGAAGGCACACATATAAAACCTTATGGGATGTGTGCTGACCAGTGTGGCTCAGTTGGTTAGGCAGAGTACTACAAAGCCAAAAGGTTGCCAGTTCGATTCCCAATCAGGGTATGTGCCTGGGTTGCAGGTCCAGTCCCTGGTCAGGGGACATGCAAGAGGTAAACAAATGCTGCTCTCACATATCGACGTTTCTCTTCCTCTCTTCCTCCCTCCCTTCCTCACTCTCAAAAATAAATAAATAAAATCCTGAAAAGATAAAAAACTGATGGGATGCAATTTAAAGCTGTAAATGCCTATATTGAAAAAGAAGCCCCAGCTGGTGTAGCTCAGTGGACTGAGCATCGGTCTGCAAACTGAAGAGTCACCAGTTTGATTCCCCAGTCAGGGCACATGCCTGGGTTGTGGGTCAGGTCCCCAGTAGGGGCCCGCAAGAGACAACCATACATTGGTGTTTCTCTCCCTCTGTCTAAAAATAAAATAAATAAAATCTTTAAAAAAAAGAAAAGAAAAAGACAGACCTTAACTCAATAACCTTCCAACTTAAAACACCAGAAAAAAAGCAAACTAAACCTTAACCCAGAAGAAAACAGAAACAAAATATATTAGAGCAGAAATTAATGAAATAGAGAACAGAAAAACAGTATTTCCAAAATCAATAAAACCAAAAGCTGATTCTTTAAAAAGGTAAGCCCTTAGCTGGACTGACCAAGGAAAAAAAGAAAATACTCAAATTATCAGCATCAAAAATGAAAATGGAGACACTATTGACTTTTCAGAAATAATAATGATGATAGAGAAGTACTAGGAACAATGGTATGCCAATACATTAGATAACTTTGACGAAACAAATTCCTAAAAGGCGGAAACTACCAAAACTTAAGAAACAGACAATCTGAATAAACCTAAAAGTAAGAGATTGAATTTGTTATGAAAAAACTACCCACAAAGAAAGGCCCAGGCCCAGATGCCTTCACTGGTAATTTCTACCAAACATTTGAAGAATAATGAATACTAATTCTTCAAAAACTTACCAAATATGAAAGAGGAGGGAACACTTCCGTACTTATTCTACAAGGTCAGCATTACCCTGATACCAAAACTAGTCAGATATCACCAAAAAATTACAGATCAACATTTCTAAGAATACAGATGCAAAAATCTTCAACAAAATACTAGCATACCAAATCTAACGACATATAAAAAGAATTATACACCATGACCAAATAGGATTTATCTAGAAATACAAAGGTGGGTTAACATTCAAAGATCAATTAATGCACTATACCATATTAACAGAATAAAAAGCAAAAGCTGTAAACCATACAATCATCTCATTAGATACAAAAAGCATTTGACAAAATCCAACATTATGAGAAAAATGCTCAACAAACTAGAAATGAAAGGTAACATTCTCAGTCAAACAAAGGGCATCTATGAAGAAGCCGTATCAAACATCATACTTAAAGGTGAAAGACTGGATGCTCTCTCATAAGATCAGGAACAACACAAAAAATGTCAGCATTTGCCACTTCTATTCAACATTGTACTGGAGGTTCCAGCCAGAGCAATTAGGCAAGAAAATAAATAAATAAAAAGCATCCAAACTGGGAAAAAAGTAAATCTATCTCTACTTGCAGATAACAACCTTGTATATGGAAAATCCTAAGAAATCCACTACAAAGCTGTTAGAATTAGAGTTCAGCAAGGTTGCAAAATACAAAAAACAATATACAAAAATCAAATGAATTTCTTCATGCATGCGATTAATAACCCAAAACTAAAATTAAGAAAATAATTCTATGTACAACAGCATAAAAAAGAATAAAATATTTAGAAATACTCCTGGCCAGGTAGCCCAGTTGGTTAGAATGCTGTCCCATTATGCCAAGTATGTGGGTTTGATCCTGGGTCAGGGCACATACAAGCATCAACCAATGGCCCTGGTTAGTGTGGCTCAGTGGACTGAGCGCTGGCCTGCAAATCAAAAGGTTGCTGGTTCAATTCCTGGTCAGGGCACGTGCCTGGACTGCAGGCCAGGTCCCCAGTTGGACGCATGTGAGAGGCAACCAAGCACATGCCAAAGTTTCTCTCCCTCTCTTTCTCCCTCCCTTCTTCTCTCTCTAAAAATAAATAGAATCTTAAAAAAAAAAGAATCAACCAATGAATGTATAAATAAGTGGAACAACAAATTGATTTTCTTTCTCTCTCATATCAATAAATAAAAATTTTTGAATACTTAGGAATAAATTTAACAAAAGAAGTTCTGAACTTACCTCTAAAAATTATAAAACACTGTTAAAAGAAATTAAAAGTACAAGTAACTAGAAAAACATCCTATGCTCATGAATCAGAATACTTAGTACTAAGATGGCAATAATCCCCAAAATGATCTACAGAGAGATTCAACATAATCCCTGTCAGAATCCAGCTGACTTCTTTGAAAAAGAACAAAACTGGAAGATTCACACTTCCTGATTTCAAAACAAATTACAAAGCAAAATGTACATCAATGTAATAGAACGAAGAGTCCAGAAATAAACCCATGTGTCTATGGTCAAATAATTTTTCAACAAGGATGCTAAGACAGTTCGATGAGGAAAAAAAGAATAGTCTTTTCAACAAACAGTGCTAGGACAACTACAGAGCCACATGCAAAAGAATGAAGTTGGACACTATATCTCACACCATACACAAAAATTCACTTAAAATGGATTAAAGACCTAAATGTAAGAACTAAAACTACAAAAGTCTTATAAGAAAACATAGAGGTATGTTCATGACCAGGGATTGAAAATGGATTCTTACTTCTTTTTAATTTGTTTTTTTTAATCCTCACCCAAGATATGCTTTTTGTTAATTTGCGAGAGGAAAGTAGGGAGAGAGAAACATTGATGTGATGGAGAAGCTTCAATCAGCTGCCTCTCGAACATGCCCTGACTAGGGATCGAACCCACAACCTAATTATGTGCCCTGACCGGAATCAAACCCTCAACTATTTGTTGTACCAGACAATGCTCCAATCAACTGAGCCGCCTGACCATAATGGATTCCTATGTTTGACAACAAAAGGACATGCAACAAGAAGAAATAGACATATTTCATCAAAAGTGAAAACTTTTGTGCTTCAAATGATACTATCAAGAGGGTGAAAATACAAGCCATAGAATGGAAGAAAGTATTTGCAAATTCATACATCTGATAAAGGACTAGTTTCCAGATTATACAGATGCTCCTCAACTTACAATGGGGTTACAGCTGGATAAACCTATGATAAGCTGAAAATATATATAGTAACCTGAAAATGCATTTAATACATCTAACCTACCGAGCATCATAGCTCAGCCTAACATACCTTAAATGTGCTCAGAACACTTACATTCACCTACAGTTGGACAAAATCATCTCATACAATGAATACACTATAGAGCATCGACTGTTTATTCTCATAATCACATGGCTGACTGGAAGCTGAGGTTTGCTGCCAATGCCTAGCATATCACTAGCGTGGAAAAAGATGAAAATTCAAAATCTGAAGAAAAGCCCTGGCCAGGTAGCTCAGCTGGTTGGAGTATTGTCCCAATACACCAAGGCTGCAGGTTTAATCCTCAGTCAGGACACATATAAGAATCAACCAATGAATGCATAAATAAGTGGAGCAACAAACTGATGTCTGTCTCTGTCTCTCTCTCAAGTCAATTTAAAAAAACAAACTTAAATGATGTCACAGCCTACAAGGACTTCTTAGGAGTTGATGACAAAGCATGGGGTGGTGGGGACAATTTCACCATGACATTAGTACCGCATTCACATGCCAAGGAGCAATCTGGTTTTAGCTAAACAAACACATTATAATACCACTGTTAATCATTTTTATTGGCTTCAAAGTTTTGTTTGTATATAACTTGTAAGTTTGCTATAATTTTATACTTGCTTAAAAGTTGCAGGTATAAGGAACTTATACCACCGTTTAAGTTTATACTAATTTAAGTAATATTATAGTGAAAATAAATTTAAATCAATACTGAGGGTCTGTGGGAACCTTAAATTTGAATAGTGATAGTAAGGATCAAGTGACATAGCTGAAAATGTCATAAGAAAAACCTGAGTTTAGATTCCCATGTCTGTCACTTAAAGCTGATAAAGAACTGAGCTATATGAGCCCTAAGGTCTCTCTTTCACCTCCCAAAAATGAAACGACATTTTAGATATCGTTACCTTGTGTGTGTGTGCACAAACATGTGCCTGCAACCTGGGTAACTGCAACTGCACATGGCCACCCAGTATTGTTTTGCTTATTATGCTTATTAACAATTCCTGAAAACTGACTTGGATATTGGATGGAAACAGTAATGGAGGTCTGGGCAGGTGTGTTCCACAGACTTTTGGGGGTGGCTGCCTAGCTTACAACACTCCCTTCTTAATGAAACATCCCTATTCACAGGGTCCTTGGCCAGAAAGAACACCTGATCCAAGTGGGCCTTCCAACTCCCTCCTAGGAGCCTGGAGTAGAGTGGCAGATGCTGCGTAATGGAGCAGCTGAGATCAGGGTAATGGCAGCCCTTGTAAGGGACAGTCAACAGACCAGTTTTGAGTACCCCATCCCTCCAGTTTTTGTCACTCCCAAGTCCTGATCAGTTCGAGTCTTCCTAAGACCCTAAGAGATGCCTTCCAATAAAGTTCCTCTTTTACCTTAACTAGTTTTTTTGTTGGTATTTAGAGTCTTCGCTAATAAAGGATTAAATCTATCTAGGATGAAGGGAATTAAACCAAGAAATAGCTCAGTAGATAAAAAGAAACTCTTAACTTGATATATAGCAAGAATAAATTACTTCTGTTTATTTATTTATATTTTAGTTGGTTTTTTCACTTTAATACTGATGTAAGCCCTGGTTGGTATAGCTCAGTGGATTGAGAGTCGGCCTGCGAACCAAAGGGTCGCTGGTTTGATTCCCCAGTCAGGGCACATGCCTGGGTTGCGGGCCAGGTCCCCAGTAGGGGGCGCACGAGAAGCAACCACATATTAATGTTTCTCTCCTCTTTCTCCCTCCCTTACCCTCTGTCTAAAAATAAAATAAATAAAAAATTAAAGTAAATTAAAAATACTGATGTGATATTTTTTAAAAGATGGGAATTTATCCTACCTTTGTGAGTTTCTACTGTTCTACATATCCCTCCTTCCTCCATACTAACCAGAGGCAGAAGGTCTAAAGAGACATTTGAAAATATAAGAGAGAGCAGGAGAATTCGAGTTAAGAGTGGTAGGGCAATCAATTAGAAACAGCATGGGGTCTGAGAGGCTCACCTAGGACAATATACTTTATAATAGAATGCATTACATATATGTGGCAATTTCTAAGTATAAAAAGAAAATTAAAAAGTCATGGGGGGATGGGCTGGACAGAGGAGGGTAAAAGGGGAAAAACTGAGACAACTATAACAGAATAAACAAAGAAACAAATAAATAAGAAGCAACCAATGCATAAATAAGTGGGGGGGGGAGTTAAGAGAGAGAAAGAGGTATTAGCAGGGCAGCAGGTGTGCAAATGGGCTACCTTCTCAGTGATGCCGTTAAACTTGGCCAGGATGTTGAAGAGCGGCACCTGGGGAATGATGAGCTGCTCCTTCTCGTCTTTGTAGAGAGGTGCAGTAGGAAGGTCCAGTGTGAGGTACATAAAGGTGGACTCCACCATTGTCTCCTGGTACTCATCATTATGAAGCAGCTGTTCTTTTTCTTCCGCTGGCTAAAAATGAAAAAAAAGGAAGGAAGGAGTGTAAGCAGCAAGAAACCACCACAGATAGAAAAAACAGTGTTTTTGTTACATTTACATAGTGCTTCCTTTTATACTGACATGAATTCAACAGACTGGGCAGCTTCACCACCTGATTAGATTAACACAAGAATGGATTGGCTTCCATCTTCAGAGATTTTACTTAAGTACCAGATTATTTTAAAATCTAGATCTAGAAAGCTTATCTGAGCTTCTGAAAAAAAACACACCAGCACCACCCAATGGCCAGACCACTTAAACCAGCAGATCCTACCCAACCACTAACTCCGAAACTTAAGCACACTAATGCACTAAGAACCTGAGGGAACTATCACCTGGCAGGTGTTTTGTAGAGCCTCTTCCTGGGGCAAGAGGTCATACTGTTCTCTAAGCATCTCTTTATCAACCCTACATCCCCTCACTCTGAGACCCAGGTTCAACCTACTCACCAGATCAGGATGAGGAAGTTTTTTAGTGAAGATCCTCATGGACCCCTGGAAAACATCAGTCACAATAGCTGTACAAACAGAAATCAAAATGCAAATTCTATCAGGTCGGAAAATATTTCCATAATACTTCCAAATTTCTGAAATAAATCAACATCTTAAAAAAAAAGAAAAACCAAGATCTTCTAGCATAAAACCCAAAGCTATCACTAAACACATAAGTACCTTTGTAATGTATACAACCATTGTGCCTTTGCAATTATTTGTGTAAATAATTTTATGTCTGCCTTCTCCACAAAATGCCCTTTGACTCTCCAGCACAGGGCCTGCCCCATAAGAGAAAAATTAGGTGCATTTTACATAAATGTACAATTTACAAAGCCTGGAAATGTATGAATCACGAAAAAATTCATAAGCAAAACAAGATACAGTTGACCATTGAACACAGGTTTGAACTGCAAGGATCCACTTACACAAAGGTGTTTTTCAATAAATACGTACTGTAAATGTGTTTTCTCTTCCTTACGATTTTCTAAATAACATTTTCTTTTCTCTAGCTTACTTTATTGTAAGAATATAGAATATAAAACATATTACATACAAAATATGTGTTAACTGACTGTTTATGTTATCGGTAAGCCTACCCGTCAACAGCAGGCAATTACTAGTTAAGTTTTTGGGGAGTCAAAAACTATATGCCAATTTTCAACTGCACAGGGGGTCAGTGCCCCTAACTCTCATGTTGTTCAAGGGTCAACTGCACATCCAAGGAGCTTCCCTTGACCACATGCTACCTGCAAATGGAGACAATGATTACCAGGCAATGAAAATGATAAACAAAGAATGGAGCAGAACAGACCAAAGAAATGAAACAGAAAGCACAACATGATCCTACAATCCTCAAGGACACAAATCAGAGAACTCGAGAGGGAATGCACAGGCTGAGGACACTTGGTATAGAGCCAAGGAGAAGGAACATCAGGCCACAAACACACATCAAGAAACATCAACACTGCCACTGGGTTGCAGGTTTGGTCCCCAGTCAGTGCATACAGAAGACAACCAATCAATGTTTCTGTCTCACATTGATGTTTCTCTCCCTTTTTCTTCCTCCCTTCCCCTCTAAAATCAAAAATTTTTAAAAATTAAATTAAATACTCTATTGGCTACAACTATATTCTAATAGAGAAAAATACAGAGGGGGGCCTATTCAGGAACAAAATTAGCCCATGTGTCCATAAATACCACCCAACACAAAAAGATTAAATTGTTAACTAGAAAAGGGTAGGACGTTGCAAAGTGTTCTTAAAGGGATGCAAACAAAAAAGAGCTCTCTTTTACAAAATGACATGACTTACTCTTCTTTTTCTTCTTTGTGCCCCCCAGAGCTGAGTGCAGAGCATTCAGAAACCAAGACAGAAAGTCAACTCCATCCCCTGGAAAAGAAGAGAGGGACGTGTCAAAGCTATGGGGCAGTATGATAACCCAAACCACACACTGGTTGGCCTGACTCAATGTTCCCAGCATTCTCCTTCCTCTTGGGCCACACCATCCCATCCATCCCCTGGGCATCCTCCTCTATCTGGCCATTAAATGCTCAAGGTCAAGCTGTTAGTCTTCTGATCTTTACTCTCTCTCAAGGTTCTCTGATCCAACCAGGGCCTTTGATTTTCATCTCTAGTCCAAACCTATATCTCATCACCCACCAAAAGCCATTATTGAACTGCCCAGTCACTCCTCAGCCAGATAACGCTTTTAAACATATCTGATGTCATATCTTTACTTGAAAGCCTTCACTGACTCTCCACTACTGTCAGGATATAATCCAAGGTCCTTGCAGTGGCATATAAACCCAAGTCTAGTCCCTCCCTTTCAACCATCACTCAGTTCTCATCATTCTCCCCTGGAATCCAAGGGTGAAGCTAATTGCAGTCTTCCATCTGGGCCAGGTACCTTCAGTCCACAGTGTCCCCTCTACCTGGAATGCCCCTGTCCTGTCTCCCCCCTACCTAAAACTCAGGAGTGTCTTTTCCTCCACTCTTATGCTCAGTCTACCTTCCCCATGTTCCAATGGAGTCCCTCCCACACAGCATACTTTGCTCCTCTATCACAGCAAGCACCTGATACCTTGTAACCACATTTTTACATAACTATCTTCTCCACTATGATGGGAGCTCCTGGAAAGGAAAAATTGTGTTTCTTATCCCTGCAGCTCTAAAACCTACTAGCACCATCAATGAATGGCAAATAAACTTACATGGATGCTGGAGAATACTACATGAGATCCCCATACTAAAGTTATAAAGTGTCCACTTTACTCATGTGGCAATAACTAATCGGGTTTGGAGTAATAAAAACAGTCAAAATAGTTCATCAGAATATTCTATTCTGCAACATGACAAAATGAGTAGGAAAGGTGGCAGGTGCTTAATAAGGGTTGGTGTCTTTTCCCAGATTCCTGGTCTTCACCTGAGCCATACATGTTAGTTTACCAAGTTAGACAGACATTCTAGTCACCTGAAATCTCTTGGAAATCTGATCAGGGCAGGCTGATGAAAAGAGAGTGTGGAACCTAACCATGCTACCCATTGGACACTCACTCTAGCTACTGTAAGATTCAATGCAAAGTGGAAGTAAATTTGTTCATCAAACTAGTTTTGTTGCCTTAACGTCAAAAAATATGAATGACTTCTTCATTACCTTGTTTGGTGATCTGAAAAGTCTTCTTGCTGCAAAGTACAACAGCCTGAAGCATCTCATGGGGAGAGACATGGGCCTTGAAATTTCGAGGGTTCCAGAGCTTCCTCATCAGCTCTCCAAACCGCTGGACCAGCAAGAACATGATATCCCCTGGGGGACGCTTGATGTTCTTATAATTGTCTTCTTCCAGGAAGTAGTTCCGAAGAGGAGGAACATTAGACAAAGCCTGGAGTCAAACACTCTTGATTAATCAAAAGCCCCTTTGCAAGGCCCCTGGACACCAAGCTCTTCCAACTAAAGTTCTTCTAACAGAGCTGTGCCTGCAACAGTCTTAAAAAGTGAGACGCTCATGTTTAGACCTCACATTACAGCAATATCTTTCTTTTTTTTTTAAATTTAATCTTTATTGTATTTTTTTTTCCATTACCATTGAGTCCCCTTATACCCCTCTCCCCCCAACAATAACCACACTGTTGTCATGTCCATGAGTCCTTTTTCCTTTTTGCTCAATCCCTCTACCCCAACCTCCCCCCGCCACGCTGTCATGCAACATCTTTCATACTGAACTTCACATAAAGTCCAATTCTACACTTTGCTGACATGAACATAACAAGTTTTTTTTAAAAAAGGTATTCAAATCCCTATCCACCAACCAGCTTATTTAATAATTTCCTTTTACTCTAATTAAGCCTATGACTATGTTTGGACTCAAAGAATTAGAGGCTATGAACCCAAATGCTATTCATCATCCATTTAGCTGAGGCAGAGATAACTATCTGGAGACCACAATTTCCCCATCTCTTAAATACACATTAAAATAATATTAAAATCACCCTGGCTGGTGTGGCTCAGTGGATTGAGCGTCAACCTATGAACCAAATGGTCACCAGTTTGATTCCCAGTCAGGGCACATGCCTGGGTTGTGGGCCAGGTCCCCGGTAGGGATCATGCGAGAGGCAATTACACATTGATGTTTCTCTCCCTCTCTTTCTCCTTCCTTTTCCCTCTCTCTAAAACCAAATAAAATCAATCTTTTTTTTAATGTTTAAAAAATTAAAAAATAAAATCTTAA
Organism: Mormoops blainvillei; assembly: GCA_004026545.1. NCBI lineage: Eukaryota > Metazoa > Chordata > Mammalia > Chiroptera > Mormoopidae > Mormoops > Mormoops blainvillei. Next base: position 592,683 of record PVJD01000040.1, read on the forward strand.
AATCATGTTAATAAAATTTGGTGTTCTCCCCAAATATGGTACTTAAAGGTGGTAATAAAACCATACAACTGTAATAAAAAAAGAATGTACTGTTATGATGGAAAATGGTCAAAAGGAATAAAAATAAATTTTAGCTCATTAAGCAAAAATATACACACCAGCCATGTTAGTTCATTAAAGAATACATGCTCATCAGTGTGAGCTACAAAATGGGGCGGGGGTGGGGGAGGCCAAAGAACAGACTCAAAATAAAGGTAGTCTTCCCCCAGGTACTTCCTGACAGGTTCATTAGTTCTCACCAGCACTGGGTTTACTAGGAGCACAACTTTCTTTGGCAGAGTGATCCATTTAGGGAGGAGGGCAGAGGGTTCTGCTAGATACAATAAACCCAGGAGATGCTGGGGAAGACAACTTAGGATGCAGAGAGCACTGTCACCTTAGAGGCGATGAGAAAAGCCCCTACAAGCTTAGTCAGCTAAAGAAACAAGGACTTCCTGCTTAGAAAGTAATAACTAAAAAAAGAAAGTTGCTTTCAAAAGGAGAAGAGTATGGTCAAGTTGATCCTAGTTCTCAGTTATCCATGCTCTGGCTTCAGCAACAATACAAATAGTAGATGTCCTCCCTTGGACAGAGATTATCCAGTCTCCACATGGAGTACCTGGGCCATTCAATCCTTATTTTAACGGAAACATCATCACAGAGGGTTTGTTCATGTACTTATTTTTACAAATAAAGAGAACTTCCTACAGAAACTAAAATCCATCACAAAATCAAGCTAATCCCCCAGAATAACCATGTTCAAATCCTATCTGTCCATCAGATAGGATTTTTTTCACAAAGCTGTGAAAGAGTGTGGGAGGAAGAGTCTGCAGTCTCTTCACCTACGGATGTGATCTTTCCAGGCATGACAACCAATGGCAGACACCAAAACTAACAGATTTTCTTTTTTAATTTTTATACTGAATTCTTTATGCAAAAATACCATCAACAAAGTTTAAAAGTCAAACAAAAACAAGAAGGAAATATCTGCAACATACACAATAGAAAAGGGCTAATACAGTTATTAAAGCTCAGTAAAATGAACCACCAATAGAAAACTGACTGCATAAAACCCAACAACTCATGAAAAAATGTATTATCAACTTCAGAAGTGAATTTTTTTTTAACAAGGTGGGTTAAAAAAAGGAGGTATCTGTCAAAATGGGGGGAAAAATTCAGTGCTAACAGTGACAATGTAAAATGAAGAACACTTTTTGTTTTGCCAGTGGGTTTACAAATTGCTACAAATTCTCTATATCTTAGAATCTAGGTACTATATGCATTAATACAAGAAGTGAAGGTTAAAAAACTATAATGAAATGTAACATTGCTACATAAAGTGTAAGACTAGAAGTCGAAGGATACTCATTCTAACACTAGTAATAGAAAAAAAATGAGACAAGTTAAATTTTATCTATCAATTGGGGAATAGCAAAATAAATCATATTGCTACATGACAAAATATTATGCATGTGGTCCCTGGCCACGTGGCTCAGTTGGTTGGTTCATTGTCTTGATACACCAACGCTGAGGGCTCGATCCCCAGTCAGTGCACATGCAGGAATCAACCAGGGAATGCATGGATAAGTGGAGCAACAAATCGATGTTTCTCTCTCTCTCCCTCTAATCAATAAAAATAAAATTTTAATATATATTATGCATGTGTGTATGTGTGTATATATATGTTTACAAAAGTTTTAGAGGTCTATATGCTGTAAACTACCCCCAGAACAAAAGACTAAGGAAAGAAAGAATTTAAGAGTTTACTATATACTTTCTTCATCTTTTTCCCCCACAGTAAGTATTCATGTTATAATTTTTCATTCTACTTTATTATTGTTTTTTAAAATCCTTACTCGAGGATATGTTTTTATTGAGTTTAGAGAGAAAGGGAAAGAGGGAGGGAAGAAGGGAGGTGGAGAGAGAAAAACATCAATTGGCTGCCTCCCAAACATGTCCCGACCAGGGATCGAACCCACAACCTAGGTATGTGCCGTGACCAGGGGAATCAAATCCACAGCCTAGGTATGTGCCATGACCAAGAATCAAACCCACAACCTTCTGGTGTATGGGACGACGCCCCAACCAACTGAACCATCCGGCCAGGGTTCATGTTTATGATATTTTTACCAACATTTTCTAATTTTTCTAAAATGTGCATATATTACTCTTGTTAATTTTTATTTTTCTCCCTCATGTAATTTTTTAAATAACAAAGCTTAATTACAGCCCTGGCTCGTGTAGCTCAGTGGACTGAGTGTCAGCCTGCAAACCAAAGGGTCACTGGTTCGATCCTCCAGTCAAGGCACATGTCTGGGTTGCGGGCCAGGTCCCCTGCAGGGGGCACGCAAGAGGCAACCACACATTGATGTTTCTCTCCCTCTCGTTCTCCCTCCCTTCTCCTGTCTAAAAATAAAATAAAACCTTTAATATTTTTAAAAAAAAACCTTAATTACAAATAGGACAACTTTCACTTTTTGCCCTTCCCACTTCAAGGCTTAAGCAGGTAGGGACAACCAAAACATCTGACACTGACACAATGAACGGTTGCACCACCTAGCAAGTGTATTTCCTATCGGGTATTGTCAGACCACACACAGGTTCTGTCTCTCATTCCCTGATAGCTCCAGAGAATGACAGAGGGCTCACCATTTGGCAGCAGCACCTTGAGCAGACATAGGAATGTTCTGCTTGGTGCAGAACAAATACTCAAGGAGAGTCCTCAGTAAGACTTGGGGTCTGGGGACCATTTAACAGCACTCTAGCAGAGGCAGCCATTTCTTGGCCAACCTAAACCGTGTTTCCTCGCTATGCCTCTCCCTCGCTGTTCCCTTCTTGATCCTACCTGAAGGACAGCGTTGGCATAGTCGTTGGCCTTTATGTTATTCAGGCCCACAATACCTGGCAGGTAAGTGGTGCCATCATAAGCCCGGGACAATTTGGCTTGCTTGTCCAAGTTTGCAATCTGCTGCTTTGTGAAAGTGGGCTTCAACACATACTGAAAAGCAAAAGAAAATTCTAAGTTGTTTTAGGGCTGTCTAGTTCACAAGATACATTTGTAATAGCAATTTCTGCCAAAAAAGAAAAACTGTTTGGTCATGAACATCTCGCCATACACCCAAAGAGCTCCCCACAATAGGTATAAAGGCTAAGGTAACGTGGACTAGGCCCTCTCCACATTACTAATCGAGAAGAGGATTGCTGTGTTTAAGCCAAAATCACTGAATCTCAGGTTTTTCCTCAAACCTCAGGTCCAGCCAACCTCATGATAAATCACTGTCAGAAGCTGCAGGACACTCAAGTCTCCGCAGGCAGCAGGGGCCTGGAGACTTCACACAGAGCCCGCACAGGGACCCAGTGTAGAGCAGGAGCACCTATGCTCCAGTGTGGAAGACTGAGACTGCATGACTCCCTAGGGCTGGAGGGGCAGGGTCAGAGCCTTCCCAGTCGTAAAGCTCCTTGTGTCACATCACACACTGGACAGAGGTCGCTACTAACTCCCTTTGAAACCCTGAATTTATTTGTTCCTCCCTCTGCAAATACTGTCCATAATCAGTTTAACTTCAACTATTAATATGCCTATAAAAGTTATAAAAGTAGAATAAGTATAATTGTATTTCAAACACTCTAAACACTGAGCTTTCCTTAAAAAACAGAGCTTTCAGGACAATGAATATGCAGCCACTTGCTGAAAAGGAAAATAATCAAAAGTTCCAACATTAATCAAAGCCCAAGAGGACTTTCCACACTTTCCATTTAAGTGCAGTGACTCTTGGTAGAGATCACAAACAGGAACCAAGAATGGGACAGAGCAGCCATTCTGGCCACATCATGTCAAAAGCAGCTAGGAGCAGGAATGCAGCTTGGTATCCACTGTCCTATACCATGTCCAATTCACACCCTTACTCCAAGTGTGGGGAGATAATTTATTTCATTAAATGCTTTCACCACAATTCATAAGTAGCCATGTTTTTTCAGTCCTAACCCTCAACATTAAAAGCAGAAATGATATCTAGGTTGCAAACCAAAGGCCATAATAATGAATCCTGACCTTCTCTCTCAGTTTCCATGGTTCCTCCCAAAGGGAAAGAAGCCTCTTCAAGCCCAAGGGGCGGAGATTCGCCTCTGCATGAGGCAGATCCCAAGATCCCTGGGATGGTTCTTGGGAGAACCAGTTCCAAACCAGCCCTCTGGGACACTCACTGTGATATCCTCCAGCGAGGAATCGATGATCTCATAGTTGTCTGGAAGGCAGTAAAACTTGAGGGTGTGGAGGTTGAGGAAGACATGGTGGCTAAACTGAACACTGTGAATGTAGGCATGAGACTTCAAACCCCGGCCTATAATGAAGAATGAAAGGCTATAGAGAAAAGGGCATATTCCAGAAAGGCACAGATCAAGTTCAATTTTCCTTTCATTATTTCACACTGGAACATGTTAACATTAGCAAAAACAAAGTACTATGCCGTCCATGAAATGAATCTCCCACATGAACTTCTCTCATCACAAGTGTTCACAAGAGAACAGCACAATCGTCACATTATTCCCTAGATGGCATAAGACATTGGTTGGGGAAACTAATTTCCTATGTATGAATATGAAATATAAATGTCTGTGCATGTATATGTACAAACATGACTTGATTTCATGTATCAGAAATTAGGACTATGTGTATATTATATATATAACACATGCACATACATATACAGATATACACATATGCTGTGACAGTCCATCATCACTCAGTCCTGATTTTCCAACTGCCCACATTCAGGACGACCCTGTACCTAAGAATCTTTGTTCACTGTTGCCACTCCTTTCTAGAATATCTCTCCATTAACTCATTCGAAACCTACAGATCCTGCCAGTTCAAGTCCCACCTCCACCTCCTCCATGAATTCAACACAAACACTCCAGCTAACAATGATGTGTGTACTCATATATTTCAACTCTTATTGTCCTTATTTATATTCAGTGACACACAGTCTAACAGTAACCTTTATGGCCTTACTGAGTTTGCTGATTGTTATGTGTTTACCTTGACTATAAGATCCTTGTAAGAGTAAGTAATATAGTTTATATTTCTTTTGAATCCTCCAATATAAGTACATAGCATTTGTTTGTTCTGAATGAATTGAAATATAATACAACAAGAAACCCAAAAAAAGCCTCAATTATCTTCTGGAGGGTGGGCCCCTCGTAGTATAGGATTCCCCTGTTAGGTGAGAGTTCTAGGAACCCATCTGTATCAGTGTACCAGCTGATGTTGTGAGGGGCTACATTGGGCTACAGAGAATTTTTTTTTAAGACTCTTTCAGAGTGTTTGCCCATTTCACGATGGGTGAGTTATGAGTGCACCTGCTCACACTGCTCTGAGTGTTCAGCAGTTTTGGACCAAAAAACAGCATGACCCCCGTGCCCCACCATCCCTATTCACCTGATCTCATTCTGAGAGAGTTTTCTTTTTGTTTCCCCAGATTAAAAAAAGTCCGCAAAGGGAAACATTTTGCTGATGTGGAAGAGGTGAAACAAAAAAATGGCAGAAGCACTAAAAGGCATCAAAATTAACGACTTCGAAACCTGTTTTGAGCAGTGGAAAACAAATGTCTCAATAGGTATATTGCATCAAATGGAAAGTACTTTAAAGGTGACTGAAGTTTAAATGTGTAAGAATAAATACAATTTTTTATAAATAAATTCTGGGTTTTCTGGAGATCTCCCTCATAATAAATTGCCAGAAAAGAATAGAATGAAAAAGTCCTTAGAGCCAAGGGATTCTCAGAAAAAGGCATGAGTATAGAAAACACCAGAGATTCAAAACCCAGAGTCTTTGAGATATCCTACATAGTCTTTAACTTAACTAGTTCTTTCCCCCTTTCATACTCTCAGGTTCTGATCAATCAGAGAACCTCCTATTGACTTTCTAAGAGTACTCCAATTTCCTGGAATCAAAGATAGGGATTATTAGACAGGACTCCTAACAGCAGCTTAGTTTCTTAAAAAAAAAAAAAAAAAACAACTCTCTGGATCAGACCTACGGCTACTGCTGAAAATTTAGTAAGTTTATAATGCAAAAACATTTATTTACCCTGAAAGTACTTGCCACACACCAGACAGGCATACGCGTTGATATGCGAAAGGGAGATGGAACATAGTTTCTCAAAGTCAAAGTCCAGCACACTCCTAAGAGAACCAAAACAAAACAAAAGCAATTAATAGGGATGGATGTCTAGGACAGCACCCAAGCGAAGCAGTACTGGCTCCATGTTCAACAATATCACATAGCATCCTGCAGAGAATGCTTCAATAACTACATATAAACCACAGGGAACATTAACTATTCCTTACCTAGACATTTCATACAGCACTGCCACCCACCAAGCCCCAAAGAAATGTCAAGGTATCCCCACCAGACTCACAATGCCAATGACCCTTTCTTTTTACTATTTACAACCAGTTGAGAATATTCCATTGCAGTCACTTTCTCTGGAGGGAAAGCTACACTAGGACTGAAGTAAAAGGACTCCAGCAGAATTCCAAATTAAAAGACAAGTGGTAGAAAGACAAAAAAAAAGGTGAATAAATCTTTTTATAAAAGAAAAACTTATTTTTGCCTATAAAAATAAATGTGAAGCCTAAAGAGTATTAGGGAAATACCTACAAATAGATCTATCTGTTCAAGTGCAAAGTCATACTATATGAGTACTGGGAAGGTAAGGGGCAAAAAAACTTTACTTCCATTGAATCCACAGATGGTAAAGGAACTTCTTCTCAAACATTAACTCTAATTAATTGGTAATGGTCCTGGTAAAGCTGCACAGTCCATTAAAGGAACCACTAGCCACACATATGTATTAGTATTTAAATTTAAAATAATTAAAATTAAATTTAAAATTCAGTTCCTTAAGCTGCATTTCAAATGCTCAACAGTCACAAATGGCTTCTGTCTACAACAATGGAGAGTCTCTACAGTAGAAACTGAAAAGGATCCTGAGACATCAGAAATCAGAAAAAAAGACTACAAGGATGAGGTAGCTACCTCGGCATTAGGACATATTTTTGTCTTTTTCTCTCTGCCAAATCCCAGGCACCTACAGTAGCACCAAGCACACAGTGGCACTCAGTAAGTAACATTTAAATTTGCTATTGTCATTGACAGTATATATCCCATTATTTCATCACACAAAATCAAAGTGAGTTAAAAGCTCTTTATGGATATGCCCACCCTAAAACAACATGCCCTCTGATTCTTTACACTGAAGAGCAAAGATTAATAAAT